>JBBBDQ010000191.1:10097500-10757500 GCA_037127315.1 Ascarosepion bandense
TGTCTCTTTTGCATCATGCCAAGAATCTCTTCAGTGATCCACTCATTTTTATTCCGGCGGGGATTTTTCTTTAGGATGATGTCGTTTGCTGATGTCACTAGAGCTTCTCTTAGTACGCCTCGATTTGAGTTCCTCTTTCCAATTTGTCCTTTGTATTTCGTTTTTTCGCTGTTTGTGTACATTTCCTGTCGGTTCGGTCATTCATGAGCCTATTTAGTGCAGTTGTAGGGCTGCAGTAGGTATCTTTAATTTCCGTAGTTTTATCCTTAGTTTGCATATAACTGACAGGTGGCCGATTCTGCAGTCAACACTTGGGTAGGATAGCGTTTCTGAATCTCTTTTTGATAGTAAAATAATCAAATTGGTTCTTAATTTCTCCTCCTGGATTCTCCATGTCCATAGTCGTCTGGAGTGCTCTTAGAACCAGGCGTTGGTTATTATCTGTACATTTACTGTGCACTATAAAACCTATTTCTCACCGCGGCTCTTGCTGTGTCCTAGTCCAAAATTCCGACTGTTTCACCATCTCTCTCTTGGTCAACTTTGGCATTCAGATCTCCTATGATAATTGTGATTTTCTGTGATTTGCACTGTTCCTTGGCGTTCTCTAGCATGGAGTAGAAGAATTTACTTTGTGCTTTCGGTGCATATACGAGGATTACCAATATGTTGAGAGGCCTCGCTTTTAATTCAACTACCGGAATTCTTTCAGATATCTGGCAGTATCCAATAACACATTTCCTTGTGTCATTATCCAGTATTACGCCAACTCTTTTTTTCATAATTTTCACCTGCGTATACACTTCTGTGGTGACCTTGATGAAGTTACTATTGTTCGACCACCTCGTTTCACATATGCCTAAAATGTTTATGTTTAATCTAGACATTTCTTGCTTTACGTTTTCCAGCTGTCCACAATTGTTCATCATTCTGACGTTCCACTTTCCAAGAGTTTTTTTTTGTTGTTGTTTGGTGCAAACAGTGGCAGGGTAACGATTCCTTGACATCGGACGCTCTTGTCCTTCTCTTCCGGGCGAGGGATAAATTCCGAAAAAATATGACTTTACGCTGTTTATGCTAACAGTCTCTGGATGACGCTCCGGTGACAGCTGTTGCGTATGTCATTCCTTACGGGGCGAGAAGTCAGTGCCCTTAGGCTTAACCCCCTTCATGTCGTTAAGGTTGATAATTCTACTGAGCAAGTCCATGAATATTCTCTGTAGAAATAGTGGAGTGGTTTCCCGTTGTTTTCATTACAGTGTTTAATCAAGACACCACCTCTAGTTAGCTGACCGTTTTCTCCTCAAGAGTTCATCCACCCTTTGTAGGCTTAATTTTGTCCTAGCGAGTAGCTAACATCTCGTGAGACAGATGCCCAGCCCCTGCCAAAAAAATAAAAATAAAAAAATAAAAATAATACCTTCGTTTTTCACGGAGTAGGAATCGGAATAAGTCCAATTTCCTAATTGGCTTTTTAAGTAAAATGGTTAGAGCAGGGTAATGTAAATAAAAGAATGTAAATATTAAGTAAATACTTAGTATAAGTCCGAATAACCACTTTTATAGAGGAAGATTCTGTTATATCTTGGAATCTGTATTTTTCCACTTTTTATCACTTCGGCTACTTTTCCCGACACAAATAATTGTATTCTTTAATTTTAGAGATGCCTTCTCATCTAGAAAATCACTTGAGATTAATCCCAACCATTTGGAATTAGGGTTACATATTGCTTGAATCGATCAGATCAACTATTTATTTATCGATTACTATTGTTGGGAAGTTACTTCTAAAATAAGTCTTCGTGTAACTTTTTTAACTCTCGATATTTTTTAATCTCTTTAGATGTAATTTTAAGAATAATCTTCATATTTTCGTTACTAATGGTATGGTGAAATTTTGTCAAGATCTTCAATAATTTTCCTGCATGCAATTAGCTTATGCTTTGGGCATAATATGATTCATATTACAACTACTATATCTAAAATACTGATGAAATCTCCATCCCTCAAAATGTTATTAATCATTTAAATCTTTATTTTCCTTTATAATAAGATTAATTACTTTCTAATGTAAAGTAGTATTTCTTGTCCTGAGTCTTTTATAATATCCACCATGTCTCAGCTGATGTTGTTCAATTCCATTATTAATTGGTCAAGTTTCAAGATTCAGAGGTTCTTTGAAAGTTAAATGTGCATATCTTCAGAGTAATTGATTCTCTTTTAACGTATACCTTTTGTCTGCATGTCATCAGCAGTGCACTGCATTGGAGGTAGACGTGGCTGATCTTTGCTGGACGATGATCCAACTGCAACTTCACGGCGAATATATGTTTGTCAATATTTTGGGTTTTAGTAAGATAGTAGATAACTGAACCCAATTTTGTTCACTATTTACTTGTGAACATAAAGGATATTTACGAGACGTATCAATCAGTGTCAGCTTAGATGATGTGAGGTATGGTTGGGCGTATAATTTGAAAAGATTTGAAATAAAAGATGAACTCAACAGAAGACACTTTGTGATATGGGAGGTTGTGGATTAGAGACAGTAGTAGAAGGCAATAAACGCAGTTCCTGTCGAAAATGATCGATTAGGTTAATTACCGTAAGAGAAAGGAGGAATTTATACATCGGACTTGTTACGGGCGTCTATTTGAAACTTAGCCGGAAATGAACCAATCTAGCAAAGTAAAATCGATGGGAATCTATTAAATATTATTACAAAAATAGTGGAAAATTCGTTAGAAATATTAGTTTTGTATGCTTTATATGAATCTAGAAAATATTTGAAAAAAGTGATATGAAAACGTATTTACATCTAAGACATTTTTCAAGCTATTTCTTCTCGTTACGTCAACATATTCTACAATTAATCTCAACATTTAACCTAAAAACTTAAAAAGACCATTATATGTTTTATACTTTAATATACTCAGTGTTTTAGTTGAAGGGAAATGATTTTTGAGAGACAGAAAAAGTTCTTTGAAACAAGAGTGTACAGTTTCCCATCTAAAACTAAGTAAATCAAGTTAGTAATCTACTTGCTGTTATAAGATTGTTACATTACAACAATAAAAATTAAATAATGAAACAGATGAAGAGAAGAGAAATTTAAAAATTTCCTGCAACTGGAAAACAAGATTCTAATTTATGAAAAGAATAACGATTAAACACAGCATTTTCGTAACCTTTTTATTTAACGTTAGTTTTCGTAACGATATTCTAAGGGTACATTTTGTAATCGCTGTTAGCAAGTTATAATATATCTGAATCTTTGCGTAAAGTCAACGTTCTAAACGAATCTTCGAATAATCCACAATAATGCTCTCGGAATAATTCTCCCGAGTAATTCATTTAGCAACAATCTTGTCAATGACACACAACACTGGAATAATGGACAGCACAGAATACACTGAAAAATCTGTCTGAGTGATTTATATACTAAATATTAATGGTTACGTGATCCAGTAGTACGATTGATTCAATGGTTACGTTTGTTGCCGGGATATCCGTGTTTGACCATGCATGTCGGTATCGACACTTTCCTCGTTCATGACACCTCACCTTTTGAGCTGACTTCTTCTGGAGTCTCTTCTCTGTAATCTGTATGTTTTTAGTGTTGGTTCCACACTTTAAAATTTCGTCGTGTTCTTTTTTCGTTTACCGTACTGCCGTGGTTCAATAGTCCCTGGTGGCGTAGGTATGTCGAATTTATCGTAATTCCATGGGAACTTATTGCTTGGGTCACTGTGTCTACATCTTAACTTGTTCAGGTGGCGTTTATACTCCCACCTTTGTTGCTGCACCACGTAAGTCATTCAACCCATCCTTTTTTTACCACGCCATCCTGCCAATTTGTTTCCCTCTTAGTACATATTAAAAAACCTTTTCTCCCGTGTTAAAGTGATTATTTTACAGGGATATGCCTTGATGGTTTTGCCTTATGTTCAGGTAGTAATTTGTTGAATATAGACTTAAATTTTCTGGTAAACATTAATTCCGCCGGCGACATTCCAGATCTAATGTTAGGATTTGGCGTAATCCTGTAAACGCTCTGAAAGTGCTGCATCATTTTCTCACCCGACTCCACCAAATCCGATTTTTAGAGACCTTTTGAACGTGTCAACAAAGCGTTCGGCTTGTCCGTTCGATCTTGGATGATACGGCGAGTTGTAATATGTTGTATTTGTAAAAACTTGCAAAATAACTTAAATTCACAAGATGTGAACTGCGTGCCGTTGTCCGACACAATGGAATGAGGTACGCTATATTTTGCAAAGATTTCACGCAAGAAATCTATTAATACCTTGATAATTGGCCTTCTGCATTTCAATATTTCAGGCTATTTGTTATAACTGTCGACCACAACCAGAAAATATGCTCAAACTTCAACAGCCCAGCAAAATCTAGATGTAATTGTGAAGACGGAATATCCGTTTCCGGCCAAGGTTTAAATTTAATCAGCAGGGACTTCACTACCAGAGCACAATCTTTGCATTATTTAACCAAGTTTTTTATGTCCTCATTCATTTTCGGCTATTAGGTGTAAAATCTCATTAGGGATTTCAGCCTAGAAATTTTCGGATGACCAACGTGGAATGTCTTTAACATCGTTTACCCAATGATGTTGAAATTATGAGTCTATCAGATTACATCAGTACACCATCACATATTAAATACGTTACTTTCATTTACTTTCTGATTTTTTACTTTATATGCAGTTTGAACCTTCATTTTTAATATGAAGTCGTTGCTCTGCGATGTAATTCTTATTTCTTTCAGAGTTATAGGCAACTCTCTTATGGTATTATGTAAGACATTTTTTATTTTGTTTTCAGTCTTTATTGCTGCAATCACTGTATCTTCAAATTGCTCTCCGAATTTCCGAATTAATGGAGACTGTCCATCAGTATAGCCATAATTCTGTAGTATAGTTCCTCAGCGTTGCAGTTTATTTGCTGTATATGTGAGAACATCCTTTTTTATCCATATATAGACACTAATGGACAATGGTAATTTTTCAGAAAAATTCTAGTTCATGTAGGAATTTATGGAACTTTTTCATGGCATAAACTATCGCCAAAGCTTCCTTTTTGATGTGGCTGTAGTTTTTCTCTGCAGCTATCGATGACTTTGAAGCATTATCTATTAGCTTAATTGTTCCAGCGTCATATTTATGTAATATTACTGCTTCAATTCCTAAATCACTTGTATCTGATGCAACGACAATGTTTAATTTGCGATGAAAATGTGTTAGTTATGAGTAAGATGTTAAAACGTCTTTGAACTTTTCAAACCTACATTGGCCTTTCTCTGTCCAAATCCATTCAGCGTCTTTCTTTAACAAGGCATTTAAAGGTGCTGTTTACTCATGCATACACTTGGTAGTACTTTGCAAACCCTAACAATTTCACTTAATTGGTAGGGGTGGGCATGTGTTTAATTGCGCTTGGTCGAGCAGGATCTGGTCGTCGACTTTTTTCTCAATAATTTGTCCGAGATAGTTTATTCTGGACATAAATAGCACACATTGTGTTTCCCTAATTTTGAACCTGTATTCTTTGATTCTTTTGAATATTATTTTTACGTGTTCCATATCTTGGTGTCTGGTTTTGCTTTTAATCAGTACGTTTTTCATATATGCGTACACGCGATCTAACACAGGAAGTATTGTATCCATAATTTGTTCGAAAAATGCCTGTAGCTACCTTTACCGTCGGTTGAATTTTTACAGACCTTTAGAAGTGTTGATAACAATTTCGAACACTTTTATTTTATCAGTATTTGTAGGTCAGTCAGTTAGTCAGTTACGTGGCATACGTGATACACGCTTGGGCAATCATATCTCTTTCGAGACATGACTGACTGGGCAGAATATTATCCCGCAGTAGTTTGCGGTGGTTTCTGCGGTGGTTGCCATTACTTTCTATGTAAGTAGTCGTCCGACAAATCCAACTTAGAAAAACTTTCCCCTATTTAGTTTGGCAAAAATTTCTTTCGGACTTGGTAACGGGTAATTATAATTTTGTAAGCTTTCATTAAACTTTGTTGAGAAATCTGCACATACGTGGATGTTATTATTCTTTTTCTTCCAAAGAATAAATAAGGAAATTCTGTCCGTTCCCAATAAATAATTTAACACGAATATCACTGATTTTTGGTCTTTCACACGAAATAAATATTAGAGGTGAACTTACATTTAACACTTAACTTTTTCCCTTAAACATCACGGGCAACTTTTCTCGAAGTTAATAAACTAGGCTTACCCAGGTTTCTCCAAGTAATATCGAACCCAGTATCCAATTGTAATTTTGTTTTTATATTGTTAATCATGACAAAAATTTCTTTGGAGTTGTTTCGTTCGAAGTCTTGCTAATATTTCTTTCCACTTGTCGACTTTATCCAATGTTTTTACTTTGTTTACATACTTTCTCTCTTGCGTTTTGCGTTTACAACAATTACTCTTATATTCTAATCTTGCACGTTGGTAGCATTTTTTGTTTCCAAAGAAGTAATCACTTTTAAAATGCTTTCCCCGTACAACCGTGGAAGGCATTAGAATATTTTGTATTTTTTTACTGTTTTGCTAGGAGTTGAAAAACGTCTAATTTTTTCCTTAGACGACGGGATTATATAAAATATTTTGTAAAATATCTCTCCTCAATGCTTGCCGTATTAAATTCACTATACGCTGAGACTCTTCAGCTATATTTTAGAGAATTGATTTAGAATCAATTTCTAGTTTATTCAGAATCCTGGATCTTATTTCCGCGTACCTATTTGAAGTTAAGCCGTGAACGAATATCTTATATTTAAATAAGTAAGAAGGTAACTTATTTAACTTAAATTTCTCACATTCTTGATTGAAAACTCATGATTAGGTGACAAAAATCATCATCGTCACACTTTACTAGGTTTAGACAATTCCAAAGTGCATTAAATAATGAGGTTCTATCCCCGAAAAGATTTGATATCTATAGAGTTACCTAAAAATTATCTCGCCTGGTTGTTTTGGCAAACAAATTATGTATTTTCCATGTTCAGCTGGGAACAATTCTTTCAGTCAGTCTTTCTTTTTGCCATTCCAATGCGAACAGTTCTCTTTGAAGATCCCATCGTATCTTCTGTAATACGTTTGAAAAGTTATTCCTTCGTCCGGATTTTATAGGAACTCACTAATGTAATCTACACTAGCGTCTGAAGGTTCCTTCGTCGTTTTCTTGAACAACAATTCGAAAAATATTTGTTGTTGTTTTTGAAACTGAAATTGCCGTTTATGTTGGTCTTTTTGTTGCTGTAACTTTAGTTCTTGCTGTTGCTTTTGCAGCGTTAACATTTGAAACATAACTGATTTCAGTTCATCGATTATCCTTGTATTACGCTGAATATTTCAATTACTACGAGTAGGATACGTATTGTTCCCTGTAGTCCTCGTGAAAGTTCAAGACGAGATCTTCGTTGCCACTTTTATAACGTTAGTTTTTGTAACGTTATTCTGAAAGGAACTTTTAGTAACTCGAATAATGCATAATAATGCTCTTGGAATAATTCTCTCGAGTATTTCACTCAGCAACAATCTCTTCAATCACGCACAACACCGGAATGACTAAATTTATTAAAGTAAAACCACATCAATTTTGGCAAATGGCTTAAAGGGAAGTGTGATGAGATTGGTCAACACTTTCTATCCTAGACCTAGCTAATCAGATTCATTACAAGTCATTCATTACAATATGCTCATTTATCACAAGGACTCGTCCATTAGCTTACAATCCTACATATACCACATCACTTAACGTGGAAAAACCCATAACATAAAAATTTTGTTTTATATACAGTATTTTTGCAGTTTTTCTATTTACAAAAATATATCTCACAATATATAATACGAAAATGATAGGGGAGGGGCTGAATACATAAACAAAGTAAAATATAACAAAACCTTCAAACTATAAATAACAAATGTTAGTAAGATCTGTCCACCCCTCAAAACGGATAGTGGCCGCTGTATTCTACCAATAGGGAAAATCATAACTCACACTCACTAACGGAGCATGAAAGAATAAAATAAATGATCGAATGAGAAAATAAAAATGAAAAAAGTGGAGCAAAACTAGGTACCTCCACTCACTTTCGATACCTCAATTTCAATTTAATTTTAAAAATAAAAAGTTTTCTTGAAGCTTTCATTTTAGCTTTAATTGAAAGCCAAGAGATTACATTTACTAATTACAGTAAGAAAAATACCCTGGTGTATTTCAAACCGAAATTACATTGATTGCAATCAAAGATTTTGTATATTCTTAAAAAAGTTATTAAAATTTCAAATTTTCCACCATTTTTCATCGATTGTAAGCAGAAACCGTTTTAAAAAAATCTTATAAAAATAAAATACATCTCACTGACACATTATTTTATTCAAATTACCGACTTTAAACTTACCTTAAGTTGGCTTGAAACAAGAATTATTTGCTTACTTCCTGAAATAATTCAAAAAGAGCATTTCTCAATTACGGAATCCTTGTTATCACATCCGTCAACATTTGTCAAGGAGGCGTTAATGATATGATTTACAGTAGCCGGCAAAAAATGCCAAGTATGGAAGATGAATTTGTTATAAATCTTATTCATACAAATCGTTTTTCTTATTTTTAACTATGTTAAAATTAAAACTTTAACACAGTTTTCCGTAATTATCATATATTTTATAGAATGTTTGTTAGTTTAGCTTTGTAGGCTTACGTTTGAAGATGTTTTATGAAAAATAAAAATAAAAATAGCATAAAACTTTCTTTTAAAAATTGTACAATTTGATAATAGGATGAAAATAACGGCAGAAGTAACTCAATAATATATGAAATATTATGGCATTTATTAATTTTTATTTTTAATATCAATTTTTCATATTCTTTTAAACAAACTGGGAATCTTTACATGGGTCATAACCAAAGAAAACGTTGAAAAGCGGGCTAGGAATGACACTAGAAATATTCTCTCGCAAATTTCGGGCCAGAAAAAGAAAATGCTGACAATTCAACTCGCCGGTCCAATCTCGCCAACTGCTATCCCCCTAACCAGTTCAACCTCCTCTTCGCTTCGAGAACGACAGCTTTTATCGGCCGATCAATTTTTTCTATTGGCCGACAACACAGAGAGGACGTCAAAGATTTGCATACACTCCCATAGCGACTCCTGCGGCGGACTTGTTTTGGGTCTGTAATTTTCTTTTTCGCCGCATTTTACGTCGTAGTATTAACGCGACGCGCTGTCGCTTGGTGTGACGAGGTAAGTCGCCGTTTTCTTCGCTATAACATTAACTAGGTAAACAAAGAGAGTTGTGTCAAAAGGGCACCTAAAAAGGGGACTCAAGACTAGCCCCTTTCACGCAAATCAGACTCGCTACCAACCTTCTGCTGAAATGTGTCGATATCAAACGCTTTCAATCAGATCTGATCTTCATCTTGAGCTGATGCTAAAATAATTGAATCAGATGCTGATAAGAATAACGTTCATATCGCAAGACTCCCTTTATTCGCGACGTTCAAATTCTTGCTATGTTCAACAAGATTAGAAACACTATCGGCGTCTCCCTAGGATACTGGAGCGACACATTATCACAGGTGTATGTGAGATCTAATGACACAGGATGTTTGGGAGTGATACGAGCTCTCAACTCGCTGACATGATACCAAAAGGTGCTCACCTGAGGACATTTGTAGAAGGTGTGAGAAGCCCTTTCCTCTAAACCAAGGTCAGACAGATAATAGTCGGGCAAATCCATCCAGGCCACTTTGAAGGCCACGTCATTGAGAGATAGCACGTTCCAAATCAATCACCGGGTAAGTAAAAGCTCAGAGTTAATAAGCTAATTCACTGCTGGCGCCTAAGGTCAAAAGCAGTCCGACTCGATCGCCGACATGCCTAGCCGTCCACAGAGAGGATCCTTCGGCTCAATTCTCTACATTAGTTTGCCATACAATCGCCTGCGAGGCTGAGAAAGGTCAGTGGATCGAGGAATGACCCACAAGGCCACTAGACACTCTCGTAGGAAGCTCGATTAATTCCGGGGCTTACGGCAAAACGGCAGGAGTGATATTAAGGCTACGAAAAGCGTCCTTAACACTCTCCTCCAAAATACTCTTTCAAAGAGCGTCATAGAAACACCAAATTCGAGGCGTGTAGGTGACTCGCCGAATGTGGTATTCCCAGCCCAAGATATGGACGTTGTGTAAAGACATCTCTTTCGACCTGCTGTTTTCTACCACCCAACAAGAGGGAAGACAACAAACGCTCGAATGCCAACCTACAGTATCTTCAGAGAATTAGTACAGATAACCGGCAAAGAATCAAGTGAAAGACGAACGTAACACACACCTCAGCCTTTCCCTTCAATGGCAACTGCCGTTGAAACCAAGTTTGGACCGCTGCTCTGACCTTTGCCTGTATCTCTGACCAATTCTGTTTCAGCTGGAAATCCAGACTGAACCACACTCTAAAGATGCGGACAGGTCTGTCAGTCCAACTGAAGAGCCCCACAAGCGTGACCTTCTTCCAGGTACCTAACCGTAAGCCGTAGGACTTGTTGCAGTTAATTTTAACACCCGTCAGCGTCTGAAAATGGATGCGTCATCGGCGTACGCAGAAATTCTGTTTCACGCCCCAGCGATTCCGTGTAGAGCCGGACTGCACAACCTGTCTCTTAACCGGCGAAGGAGAGACTGCAATGCCAACGCGTTAAGTAGGGGTAACAGTGGACAATTCTGATGACCCGACCGAGACAGCAAAAAACACTCGACCGTTTTCCGTTAACCTATATCACAGCACTTAGGGAGCGATACAGCAGAATGACTCACTTGCAGAAGTCGGGGTGGAATTCGGCTGCCTTTAGGACAGCACCAACATACCGATAGTCGACCCTATCAAAAACTTTGGACTGATCCAAATTGATCAACCCGGATTTCTTGTCGTCTTCTACGCCTTCTAGAATGATGCGGATCAGATGCAGGTTGCTCTGAACTGTTCGGCACTTCACAGCGCAAGCCTGCTTGAGTCCCAACAGAATTGCGGCAACTGACTGCAAATGTCCCATCTTGGCCAAAACCTTTAAGTCTGTGTTTATCGGAGTTATGGGATTGTACCCTGGACCTTTTTCAGCAGCGTGATCACAACCTTGGTGGTCTGGTTGGGAAAAGACACCTACCTGATCCAGTTGTTGAACATCATCGTCAAACTCGGCACAAAAATATGCGACAGCCCCAAATACAATTAATAAGCAATCAAATACAGAGACTTGCCACTGCCGATTCCATTCAATGCCAAGTGAAATTCGCTCTCTGTAATCTCAGCCTCGCAGCTAGCCCCTTCAGTCTGCGTCAGTCTAGTGTAGTCAGACAAATACCTCGAAACTCGTTTTTATAGAGATCAAGCACCTTGGTAAACAAGTTCTTTAAATGGCGCCGCGGATGTGTCTTTGATTGACCTCACAATACGGCAATCCGTGGTACTGACTTCAAGAATGAATCAAGAATGATTGCCATCTCGAAGGATATCTTCTTTGTGGAATTTTGCGCACATATTCACGGCTTCGTTAAATAATTTGCTAATTATGCCTAATTACCTGACGTCGGTAGCACTTGCTTGCCTCATGCTTCACGGCCTGCCTACTAACGCTCTCTCTAGGAAATCCTCCCAGCCTCCTTTCGAGTAAGAATATCCATAAGCGTTTTCACCTTGTTAACCTTATATAGAGTGAGTCGTTGAATATATTCGGTGGTGAAAAACCCTCCCCCCAACATCTATTTTCAGTAACCACCCTCACTAATTCCTACTGTTTAATTAGCTGTTGGTAAAGTCTCTAAAGTTGGTAAAGTTCCAGTAAGAACAGAATGAATTTTCAGTCTCCAGCTAATGTAGGCTTAGTACCTAACTCCATCCGTATACATACGAGTCTGTTAGACGAATAGCCTAACCACTGGAACGTGAGACAATCTTGCAAATCTAGATCGGCCCTTCTGACTAACATTGTAACCGTGTAGCTAGCCACCTGGATATACGACCCAGGTGGCTAGCTAGTGCCCACGTCCACATTTTACCCCCAGGTGATCAACCCGCTTTCTATCGATGAGCCTAAATTCTCCAGTCAGATTAACAAGGCTACAATCGTCCGTTATCTCGCTAGCACCCCGCTCTATTTTGTGATCCAGGACAGCATAGCAGTATCCCACTAAGTCTAGTTACGATGAGTCTACCAGAAGCGGTCCCAAATGACGAAAAAATGAGATACACTCCGTATCATACACGGTAGGAATCCGAAACGAAGGGAAATATCGACCACGATCAACCACCGCATCGACCTAAGCAAGGTCCAACTTCTCATCTAGAGTAAGTTTAACAAACAAGAAAACCCTTCAGGCCAGCTGGTCACCGTACGCTTCCGTCAGGGAAGTTGTTCAGTTTTTCAAACGATTTTCTCTATACGGATAGCATTTTAGATAATGGCCGTAAAAGAGACAGGTAAGCCCTAGAAAGACATTTCTTTTGTGAGGAAATGTGACTTTCTAGGGCTTACCTGTCCACTTCGCATAATCTCTTGTTCTTGTAATAGAGTTTTCATTTTTTATGGGCAGGGTTAGAAGAGGGTTTGGAAGAGAGTATTGAAGGAGTTCTGTATAAAGAGGAAAAAAGACTAGTTACCTTGACAGGGATGTTTTGTTCTACATTCGCAAGTAAATTAGGAGTAGTTGGGTCTTGACGACAACCAGAGTACTTTCTGCTCTAATCTGCTTTCTTTTCTTTTTTGTTCATCATTTTCCCTTCTTCTTCTTTGTCTTCATTTTTTCCCCTTTTCAGCGAGAAAGATCGTGGTGCAAGCATTTTCTTCGGTCTTCATATTCTGCTCTGCCTGCTGCCCTTGTTATACTCCCTGGAGAACTGGGTTTCATCTTAAGTCGCTTGTTTGGGGATTGCTTCTGCAAAGGCTTCTTAGGAGATGGTGTATTTTTTTCTGTGAGACATCTAGCAAGAGAGGAGGTCGTGTAGCAGGTTTTTGATTCTCCTCCTTACCACCTCTGTCCATTAGTTGGAACCACTAGCAAACTGGTTAGACTTATCTGCCATCACCACTCTCTCTTCTGATGTTATAGGCTTAACCGGTCTTAACGGTCTTACCGGTGTTGTCACTGAATTATTGGTAGGGCATATTTTAGACACGTGCCTCGCTGCACAACACGACCAGCAGTGGGGCATCCTTCCCTTCACTATTTGAAACAGCTTACACAACCTGCAAACAAGAAAATCCGGGACTTTCTGAAATTCGTGCCTGTTCAAAGTCTTCAGTAAATATGGCCGCTTTGCACTTCACCAGGGAGATTTCATCCATTGAACCAAAAATTGCAAAAGAGCTATCCACATGGTCGGTGATGATGTCTAGTGATACATCGAGAATCGTTCCTGTCAGCTTCTTCGCCTCGTCTCCCGCCTCAAGCAGGACATCTCACATTGTTCTGGTTTAATTTGTTAGCTTTTAAGAGTCTCCGCCATTGTCTCCCTACTGAAACTGATTAGTTTCCGAGTATTGCCAGCGGTTGTCAACAAGGATATGGTTCTGACTGTGATCACATCCAAGGCTTCGGGAATGGATACCAACTCATTGCCATTGATATATTCTTTGTACTGCAGATGCATCTTTTCGTAATGCGCTACGACTTTGTTGGCCATGTTTACTGTCCAAACATACGGTGACACAGCCGACTGGAGAGATTCGGGCATTGTAGTCCCAGCACAGCACTAAAAACTAAAAAAGTTCAGTAACACAAATAACAAAATGTACAGAATAATAACTGATGTAGACAAACTTACAAGCAAAAATAAGCTTTGCGTAAATACTTCTCAACTTCTGCACAACACAGAACGGTATTAATCTGCCTCCCAACTGAGGCAGAATGTGACACAAGGCCTTTTATTGTGAGGAATAAAGATCAGGGGAAAATTCTCATAGACATTGCACATGGTAGGGTTGGGCACCAAGTCTAAGATTTCAAGTTAAGGCATAACACAGAATGGTATTTTTTTGCCTCACTAGTTAGGATGAATGTGGCACAAGGACTTTTTTAAATAGGGAATCCGAGCGCTAAAACGCGACCGAAAATTTTCTATAGACACTGAACATAGAATGGTCGGAAATCTAGTATAATTTTTCTCAAACAAGCCGAGATTCGTCTAAACGCAGAGGGTCTAACGTGTAAGAGTTCGAGTTGATGCACAAAACAGGGCTGTATTTATGTGCTCCCACTAAGGCGGATGTGTCACCAGGCTATTTTATAGTAGGAACCGAGCCCTAAAGCCCAGATAAAAATTTCCCATAGAACCTACTCATAGCAGGATTGGGTACCTAGTCTGATCTTCCGCAGACGAAACTCTGCCCTTCGGCCAAGTCCCATTTCTCCAACCTGAAGCAGAGAGTCTGACGAGGTTAGAGTTCGAATTGATGTACAACATAGAAAGATATTTACGTGCTTTTCCATTGAGACGGAATTTAGTCCAAGTCCTTTATATAGTGAAGAATCCTAGCCCTAAAGCTTGGAAAAACATTTCCCGTAGACTCCTCAAATAATCGTGTCAGGTATCTAGTATAATTTTCCCCAAACAAGATTCTACCCTCGGCGAGACTTGTCTGGGATGTTCTCCGACCGCAGGTAGAGAGTCTGAGGAGGTTAGAGTTCCAGTTGATGCACAACACAAAACGGTATTTATCAGGGCCGGATATCTAGTCTAATCTTTGAGAGACGAGATGAGACGAGACTCCACCCTTCGACCAAACCACGTTTTGTTTTCTCCGAGGTTAGAGTTCAAATTGAGGCCCAACAAAGAACGGCATTCGTCTGCCTCCCCACTGAGGCGGAATGTAGCACCAGGCATTCATATAGTGAGTAATCAGAGCTTTTAAGCCCGGGCAAAAGTAATTATCTGCCTACCCATTGAGGTAAAATGTGTAACAAAAAATTATAATAAAATAAACTTGATGTAATTAATAACTGCTTCCCAAATTTATTAAACATTATTGTCATATGAATCACGTCAAAATTTTTCTAATGGTAAAGTTACGTTTAAGACAACTGATTTTCTTTTCATTAGCAATTTATTGCAATTCCATTTGCTTATCGTGCGCCTGGTATCAAAGAGAATATTTTTACCTGGTTAAATGCAAATGTGGTACAAATTTAATCACTTTAAGTGCAGAAATACGGATAGCTACTATGAAAATGTTTAAATATTTATTTACTTTACTACGTAACTGAGAAATATTCAAAATGATCCGGAAAATGATAGATTGAAGCGACTGAAAACAAAGATGCTTCAACTATAAAACGTCATTTATGAGAAGGCGTTATGCGATTACTTAGTGTTTTTATACCACCACTGTTTCATTTTTTAATAAAATGTAACACGTGTGTTCATGATAGTTTAAGTTTAAATCATAAGTCATTTTCATTTTGAATAACCAATTGTAATAACGAGTGTATAACCCCAGCTACCTATCATCCGTAGCAGTTAAACAAAAATTTGTAGTACACTAACATACCTTAGTTTTACACGACAATAATAGTGTACACAGTGTCTTAAAGGAAAGTGTTATTCTTCTCCGTGATAATGCAAGGTCGAATATAGCGATAATAACACAGGATCAGGCGCGATTTTTGACTCTAACCACAAGATTAATCTGATATGACACCGACCGGTTTTAATTATGCAAAAACCTATGATGGCCGAAATTCTCTATTAAAAACCAGTGCCCAGAATTCTTCGAAAACAGTTCCATATGAAAACTGTGTAATTTCACTCAAAAGGTACTGACGTGGTGGTTATTAAGTGTCAACCTATGACTGCAAATAATGGTGGATATATAATCAAATAAAATATAATTCTACGTATTTTTTAAGAATAAATTTGATAAGCTGGATTACTTATGAATCAGCACACACACACACACACACACACACACACACACACACACACACACATATATATATATATATATATATATGTGGCTATGTATGATAATTTTCTAAGCGTTAACTTAGATGCGGCACAGGACCGAAAGTATTGTACACCTAGTAAGAATCGAATTTACTACTCAGTAGTAAGTGATCTAGCGGTCCAGGATTGCCAACAATTACGCAACATCAAAGTGCCCATTGATTTTTTCAATATAGCTTGGATGTAACACAAGGCCTAATGTAAGAAGCACCCATTGAGGACTGAACTTATTATTCAGTTATAATTGATCTAGCGAGGCAAGGCTGTTAACCATTACACTATGTCGAAGTGCCATGTATGTATATATGTATGTATGTATGAATAGGGCTAATATGGCGTGGTTGAATGGTTAGAACGTTTGCATTCTTAGCATGAAGCCTGGGTTTCATAAATACGACTGCCGGTTTCTTTATACGAGTCTAGTTTTTCAGATAATTCACTCTCATTTCTCATGGTTCGTCTTTTTATCACACTTATGTTCCATTTTGTGATGTAGTGGATATCGGCTCGGAACGAGAAATCGGGGAGCCGAGTTCAAATTCCAGTGGAATTCATTACATTCACTTTCGCGCAAATACCCTTTGGAAAGGTATTAATCCGTCTCTTCCTTCCAGTTATGGGTTAAGTAACAGTACAGATTGGGTTCTATAGCCTTGGCTGACAACCAATCTACCGCAGAAAGCAATGGCTACCTAATGTTCTGCCCAGGCGGTCATGTCTCTTTCGAGACATGATCGCCCAAGCGTGTTTCACGTATGGCACTTAACTGATATTCCATTAAATATTTCTAGCTATACTTAATACTTAAATGTTCATTGAGAATCGTAATCAGCAAAAAATAGAAAATTGAATGTCTACGCTGGAATCTCCTCCTCCTCTGGAAGAGGCGATTCCAGCGTGCAGTACTTTTGGAAAGTGCCTGAAAACCATATCTTGTGAGTGAAATTGGGTAGATGGCTCTCTTTGAGGAGCCGTCGATGGTTGCGTTTGAAGCTAGAAGTCATTGTGACCGAGGGATTTGTTCAGACTGTTGTTCAGACTGCTCCCAGGAACTGTCACTAAGGTCCGCTCAACATAGTTGCAGTATGAACCATTTGGACTTTGGGCGTGTTAAACAAACATATGTGTGTCTGCGCAAGAGTCTACAACAGGGATTAGCGAGCTTCCCCGGTAGACGGGTATCCTCGAATACAAGTGGTGAGCCATTATGTATGTATGTATTGGTACTTCTGTCTTAGAATTACCTTTCCCAAGCCGGCAATTTGGACATTCACTTTTCTACTTTTTGCTGATTACGATGTATTATCAAAGAACCTTTAAGTATAGCTAGAAATATTTTTTTTGCGTATTAAGTTCTCAAGGTAGGGGCATAGATTCATTCTTTGAACTATGAGATTTGGGGTTGAATTTTGAATCTATGTATATTTAATCGAGCTTGGTTCATCATTGCACACACACGCACAAACACACACGTACACACACACACACACACACACACACACACACACATATATATATATATATATATATATATATATTAGAACACTCTGGCTATTGGGCATGTATAATGACAATATACATGCTAAAAAGTCTACCTTCTTCTACCGTGAGCCCATGGCCCAGAGGTAGAACCGCCGACTAACGCCACTTCGGTCGAGTTTCAATCCTGGGTTAAAACCAATCGGAGTCTAACCATACTGATAAGCTGTGATACAGCGAAACAGATCTGTCTGCGGATGACTATATATATATATAGCATAGTGATGAACCATGTATACTGTCTTAATATGTATAGGAAACAAATGATTTTAAAATTTGAATTAGTAACGTAATGTGCGAGAGTGTCTGTGAAGAGTCTGCTTACATCACGTGACGCGTTTGTGGAGAGAGTTTTTGTTTTTACATCAAGTGAAGTTGAAAGTGACAGATTTTTTTAAAAAATTATGTTTGTAAACATAAACCTATCTTTAATAATGCTTGTAAATTTGCTTTAGATAAAAGATTTTTTTAAATGTATCTAAAAGAGTTTTAATTTTTTTTTAAATGTATCTAAAAAAGTTTAGTTATTGAAGTATTTGTAATGATTCAAAGCACCTAAGTCCCTATTTAACCCTAGCTTGTGTGTATTTAATTTTGAAATCCAGTATTTGTCTTTCTTTCTGCCTGTGTATGTAGAACTAAAATTGGAGTCTATTAGTAAACATTTACAATTTTCTAAGGTGTGACCCGGTTGATTGAAATGTGCTCCTACTGGGGAATATTGATTATTTTGGCGTATATTAAGTTTCTGATTGTTGAAGCGAAATCTAAAGCTATTACCGGATTCGCCAATATATCCACTATTGGAACATATTGAACAGAAGAGGAAGTATATGATGTTTTCGCTGTCACAAGTGAGGCGTGGTGGGTGCAATTTGATTTTGTTGTTGGGTACAGAGAATATTGTGTCGTTTACCAAATGTTTACAAATTAGGCACCTGGGTTTCTGACATTTTAAATTGACTGATAGGTTTGTGTTTTTTAGATATTTGTTAGAAGTGAGGATAGCTGATAGGTTGGGTGTTTGTTTCATTGCATTTATGGGTGGTTTATCGAAAATGTCTTTGATTTTTTGTTTGATTGGAGGTTCTTGTAATCATTTTTTAAATTTTTGATAAGTGTGTGTGTGAATGTTGATTGTGGTTAAAGACCATGGGAATTGGGTTGTTGTTTTTTCTTTTCTTGTATGGGAGAAGTGTGTTACGATTTATGTGGATGGTTTTATTTAGTGCTTCTTTTATTATATATATATATATATATATATATATATATATAGGTATATTGTATATTGAGTTTGAAAATACTGTGAAAAATAATTTAGAGTAGCGCTGATTGAATTTTATAGAAACATCTGACCCAGTGAATGCGTTCTATTGGCAAAATATAACCTTGTTCGATAGTAGAGCTCTTCATAGCTGGCTGTTTAAAGTATGTCGGACGGCAAGATAGCATATTCACTAATTCAGATGTTTACAACATACCAAATCTACTTTGTAGTAATGGGATCATGTCAATAACAGACTGAGAAAACAGCTACGCTTTAGAACACGCTCAAAGCTATTTAAAACAAATATGTTTGTCATGTTCTTAGTGGTATCAGCAGCAAATGTTTCAACTAATATCAAAAACCAGATTGTACAGAAAGATTTAATGTAGAGGCATTTTCGTTGAGTTCCTTGCTATTTAAAAAATTGTAGCATACAACTTTTGAAGTCCACCATTGTATATATATTTTTCCGAAACGCCATTCTGTAGGTATTTAGGTTTGAACCTACGACTCTTGAGTTATCAATTCGTAGAGTGTTTTGACTCTTTGACTTATTTTGTCAAAACTTTGTTGGTAATTCGATGCTAGTTTGTCAATTCCTAGTAGTTCAAGACGAATCTTTCGTCTCTGGATCTGTTGATGCTCTATAGGGGAGGAATGACAATACACAGATATAAATAAGTAATACGTTTATACTATTGTATCAATAGTACACGTCCGTGAAGGGTAGCAACAACAAGTGAGCTGAGTAGACAACGACCGTGTTAGCCGTCAGCTACCGACTCTACTGTCGCTACTCGATATTAGTCCTTTATATATTGTGAACCATATGTCACGTGTTCGAGCTAGGTCACAACAAACTCAATCATCTAAAGTGGATAAAGCTAATAACAAACTTGGTATCTACAAATTCCACTTTCCTGTGGAAGAACCGCACACTCTTACATTTATAATAAAAAGGACAAAAACTTGATATATAAAAAGATTTCAATGCAAAATTTAATATTTTCCAGTGGAATTATACAACTTAAAAGTTTATCAATAATTTAACATTATAAGTGTGACGTTTACCGGACCATATATAAATATATGTCAAATGTTGTATTCATTTTTAAATATATTCAGTAGGTGGCCACCAACTCTAGCATGATTGTGTTCAAAGTAACGAGTTTTATACATGGTAAAATGATAGCAGAGCACCTAATATAATTTATGTACTCGTAGAATAAAGTGTTTTTGAACATGAATGAAACAAGTGAGAACACAAAAGTAAACCGAAGTAGAGGTCAAACAAAATTACCTTCTGTTCTTGCCATCCTGCTGTGTCATTGGAACTGGTCAAATATGGATTACATGTTGGGCTGAAGAAGAAAACCTAATTAGCATCTCATTTTTTCGAAAGAGCGTTTCGAATAAAACGTGTAATCGGAAACAAAAAGACAGTAGCATTTCGACAATCCTACAGACATTTTAATATAACAAATATTGCGTTACATTATAGTTGTATCGAATATATTTGACTACAACTTGTTAAGCAGAAATAGTTTCTAATGAGGTAATTAAGTAATGTAATTTCTGACTTAATTCACATTCCCTTCAGACATTTGTGATGATTAGGGAAGACTTATCATATTTACTCATCTTTGAATACAATACCTGAAATTTACTTTCCATTTTACAGTTAAATGTTTTAAACTAGCAGTATGGCCCGGCGTTGCTCGGGTGTAATGAAAGCTTTAAAACTAATCCATAGTCCTGGAGCTCAGACACTTTGGACGTTGGTACGAAAGACTAAAAAGCAATAGTTTTTTCCAGTTAAAGCGAAACCGTAGACTGAAAGAAAAATGAATGGATGTAAGTCAAATTTCGATTTCCTGGTATAGATATCAAATAGTTTTTTTCGTCGTGAACTTGATTTTAAAGGCTAAATCAGTCCCTTGAGTAAATGGTATCATGGTTGAGACTAAGACCTACAATTATACCTACTTAGAGCCAAACCCAAAGCAAAAACTAAAATAAAAGAGCTGAAAAAATACAGACACACAGGCAGATAAACAGACACACACACAAACATCTTGCCTTTTACATATATGTATATATATAAATTAGAGAAAACTTTCAAAATTCAAAAGTGTCGGATGTACATTTCGACATAGGATCTCTAATAGAGACTCTACATCACGTCAGCGACATTGTTTTTCAAAATGGCGAAGGCCCTGAGTTAGAGTGTAGAGGGGTTTTTGGTTAACGGTCACAAAGTGGAAAAGGACAGAGCTGGTAGTCGCGGGGTTACAGGGTGTTGAAATGGTATATTTAGGAAGGGGAGGAATAGGAGTTCATTTTTTATATATGGTATATTCATTTGTTATAAAGATAGACAACTAAATGAGTTAAATTACTTTTTAAAGTTAAGATTTGGGCTGATTGAAGAGGTGTATTTAGGCGAGAAGGAATGGTTTTCAATATAAGATTTAAAACATTTTTTTAAGTTTATTTGAAGAAACCTTTTAGTTGGAAGCGAGTTAAATGCCAATTACAGGAAGTTATCCGTTTAAAAATTATTAGAGAAAAAATATTAGAGAAAAAAATATTAGAGAAAAATATATATATACATATATGTGTTAACCAAGGAAAAAGGGGTTTAGTAAATTAATCTATATTTTCTAAAGTTAGGCAATTAAAGGAGCTTGGGATAGGAAGGTAGGGGGTTAAAATGCTTTTTAAGGTTAACGTTAGGGTAAAATTAAGATTAAAGCTTAAATTGAATCCTTTTAATTCATATTCTAACATCTAGTTAACGGGGATTTAAATTCTAAATTTAAGTATTCGAATAATTTGCCTTGTGGCGGCACTTACTGATGAATTCCCTCCTAAGATTCAGTAGCCGGTGTTGGTGGGGATATTTTAATATTGAAATTTTTTCCAGTAAACATAGACAGCACCTATCACGAAAATTCCTCGGAATACGGGCTGAACCTATCAGTTTCCAGCTAATTTCAGGATCCAGCCCTTCTTCTTTCATTTTCCAGAATGCCCGCGAAAGTGCTGTCTGGTGCCTCTGACCGGGGTTCGAGAAGGAGTACCTGTGGTTCTACAGTCTTTGTTTGAAAGGACCGGCGGACATACCGATATAGGTCCGGAAGTCGTTTTTTTGTTAGATGGAGAAATGCGGGCTTCATAAATCACTTGGTTGGATTTGCATTTTCCCTCCACCGGGCAGGCGTCCACAGAATTACAGTTGCATTCGTTTATAATTCCGGACCTAGATTCAGCATTGCGCAAGTTCACCAAAATTCTCCTATTATGGGAACTAATAAGGCTGTCCATATTCAGGGTGCAAGAATTTTAAGGGTGTACCTATTAAAAATCTTCCGTAGAGTGTTACTGTTTATTATTTTTATTTTTCTACAATTTCCTTTATTTTTATTTTTGGATGATTCGGAGTCTATTGTAGGTTTATTATATGTTAACTTGTTCTTATATCCGTTTTTTTGAAGGGCCTTATTGCAAATATTTTTACTTGCGTTGAAAGTTTTAATGTTGGATGATAATTGGTTGATTCTATTATTCACTATATTGGGTATCTGTTTTATGATATTTTTGGGGTGGTTGGATGAAATATTAATATAAGTGGGGGAACTATTCTCTTTGAGAAATGGTTGGTACGATCCATCATTTAAGTTAAGGGTGATGTCTATATATATATATTATCGATTTTCTGCACTATTGTAAGAACCGCAACTTTGAAACTTCTGAATATCGTTTCTTATGTCTTTGTTTATGAGTATCAGATTTGATTAAAATCGGACCACACCTTCTATAACCCGATTTTTTCGATTATCGATTTTCGATATTTATCGGGGGTACATCGACACAAAACCTAGCTAAGAACACTCGCACACGCTTATAGTACAACTGTGTAAATTTTCAAGAAAATCGGTTCTGCCATTTCTGAGTCTATAGATAACGGACAAACACACACAGACAAAGTTCCATTTATAAATAAGTTTAGATAACATTTGAAGTTCTCTTATAGGACAGGTGTAAATTATTTCAATAGTCTTTCCATTTGTGCTTGGCATATCTTTAGGTTTAGCTGGCATGATTCAGAAAAAAGTTAGAAAGAGTAAGCACTTAAATTGACCGGAGTACATATTCTTAAAAGATAAGGCGGCGCCTGGAATAATTACGATAGAGACTGTCTTTTCGTCGTGTACTCTCATAAATAGGAAGCTAGATTGAATTTAAGAGAAAGATGTGGAAACAGTTCTAATTTAAAGCAGAGATGAGACAAGCTTCTTTCCTTGGAGAGGAACTTAACGTAGATACACTCAGGTGAAGTTTGTAATCTACACATTTTCTGACAGTCCAATACGGTTTCATATAGTATTTTGGAAGTAATAAAATTTATTGTTCAAGAGAAGAAAGAAAATCGAAATAATCCTCCCCACTGCCGTGTTTCATAAACGGTGAATGAAACGGATTATATGATTATTTAAACTTATTCTCTCCAATCCCCTTAGATAAGAAGCGCAACAGTTTCACTCTTCTCTTTGTCTTTTCATTTTATAGCTTACAACTTTCATCTTTTAAGACGATGAAATTCGTGAAATATAAAACATGCTTCTTTTTTTTTGTTTTGTTTTTGCGCTTATATTTTTAGCTGAAAATTAGGGCAGGGTGTTTGTTTAAAATGCCAATTCAATGGATCGTTCTACTAAATGATCAATTAAATTTTTTATAATGCTGGTAAAACGAACGCTGAATGGAATTTTGTTTGATAGTAATTTGTATGCTTAATCTTGTATTATCAAATAATATTGTCCGACTAAATTTAGACGATAAAAATAATCAATAATCTTTTATTTATTACTCCTTGGTAAAATATCTACATAGACGGATGGCGAAAATAAGACTCATCAATCACTCTTATTTTCGTTGTCTTTTAGTACAATTTCCAAAACGTTTAATTAATCAATAATTTATTTACGGCTATTCTGAAAGTAAGTGAACATCTAAAAAGTAAGCAAAAATTAATTTAATGAGATTGTCTTTTCTCTTTTCATTATTATTTTTAAAATGAGCACAGTAGAATTGGAAAAACTAAAACATTATTAAATTGTAAATTAATGGTAACATCACTGCAGTTTTAATAAGATTTTTTATTCTCGGATGAAACACTTATTTCTAGACCTTCAACTAAATCAAATAGCAACGAATGATTTTTTTAATAATTACAAAAAAGAAAATTACAAAATAAAAGACAGATTATTATGCATAAAATTATTATAATTATCTACTAAATTTCATGAAAGCCGTAATGAAAAACGGTATAATTAAAACCTTGAAGGCACTTGTTGAGCGTGTATAGTAAAATAATTGTACTTTATATCTTAAGATGCTAGTCTATTCAATTTGTCAGCTGTAATTTTAAGAAGATCTATTAAATATGCATTTGAAAGTTGTTTCCTATTCTGATGCTTTAGGAGATTCTGTCCAAATTTTGCGTGCGGTTCTGTCGCTGTGATTTCCCGTTCAAACAAACGATAGAAAAGCAAACGGGGGAAGGAATCTTCATTGAAATTTCAAGAAAAATTATGTAGATGATATGACATTTTTAAAGAAAAAAATGTAACATATTATATTCTAATATAGAGAATTCAGAGATAGCGAGATAGAGAGAATATATATAGAGAGAGAGGAATGGGAAAGAAAGAGCCAGAGAGAGACAGAAAGAGATGATGATGATGATGATGATGATGATGATGATGATGATGGAAAAGTTGAAAACTACCGAAAATTACCCCCATTACGAACTTGATGTTTTCTCCTTTTCTCAGTCTATGAGATGTGGATCGATGCGAAGATCTTTCAGCTCCCTGTCGGTAGTGGATTAACTGAATTTGCCAAGCGAGTTGAAAGTAACGCTCGTGAAGTTTTAGGCTCGCCTTGAATAAATGCCCTTGTGAAAAGGGCGCATTTATTTGTTCCTCCGCTCTGTCTATCGCCTGATATCTTAGCAAAATATTTCTCTTAGAATGGCAGATGCAAAAGAAAGTAGGTGAAGATCGCCTAGCCGAGCTACTTTCACCATAACTAGATTATCTGTTCCAAGAGAGAGAGAAAAAATATCCGAGGCTTTTTTTGGATCTCGATATAGATGAAAATTAACCTCTGATATAATTCTGTGTAAATACGCTTTTTGCTTTTTCTTTCAAAATATTTTTCAGGTTAGTCTTTCAGCAAAAATAAAATTAAAATCTTCCATTCAGAAGAATAATTGCGATAACAAAGTGTAAAAATAAAATTAGAAAACGAATCAGAGGTTCTGTTTTGAACAGAAAGTTAATTTAAATGATAAATGATAAAATAAATACGATGAAAAAGTTTTGGAAACTATTTTTAACGTTTCAAAATCCCGGTTCACACTCCACCCACATCTATTGAACAGGTGAAGAGGCTCATACCTTGTTTCCTGTTTAGGATGCGGTTTCCGGTTCTCCCTTTTCAAGTCTTTTCACTCTTTTATTTATTTATTTTTTTTTTCCAATTGGAGTAGATAGACTAAACTATCGCCCGGTTCACACTCCACCCACATCTATTGAACAGGTGAAGAGGCTCATACCTTGTTTCCTGTTTAGGATGCGGTTTCCGGTTCTCCCTTTTCAAGTCTTTTCACTCTTTTATTTATTTATTTTTTTTTTTCCAATTGGAGTGGATAGACTAAACTATCGCCCGGTTCACACTCCACCCACATCTATTGAACAGGTGAAGAGGCTCATACCTTGTTTCCTGTTTAGGATGCGGTTTCCGGTTCTCCCTTTTCAAGTCTTTTCACTCTTTTATTTATTTATTTTTTTTTTCCAATTGGAGTGGATAGACTAAACTATCGCCCGGTTCACACTCCACCCACATCTATTGAACAGGTGAAGAGGCTCATCCCTTGTTTCCTGTTTAGGATGCGGTTTCCGGCTTTCTCTTTTCCATTCTTTTTACCCTTACGTAGCCCCCTGCGCATCAGTGGCGTTATCGCCTTGCTTGGGGTGATATGATTAAAAAAAAAAAAAAAAAAAAAATTATGATAATGACAATATTAACTGTTTACGCATTAGGAAAGATCCAGAATTCACTGAGCGAGCAGCCAGTGCTACTCTCAGTTGAAACGCATAAAATCTTTCTCGTAAAACGATATTTAAAGAAAACAAATTTCGCAAGTCCACTAACTTTCATTACCTTTTCTTGTACTAGATGCGAGCTTTCTTCCTAATATTGTTTGAGCTTTGATTATGTCATTACATTACACCTCGCGTGTATTATACTTCTTAGTTATTGTTGCTGTTATTGAAAGTCCTCAGTGGATGCGTTTTCTGTTATTCGGTACATTTATATTTTGTGACTGTGTAGCGTCAATCAACACATTACCACATTGGACAGTCTACATTCATTCCAAACCTTTCTATTCATTGGTCTGATAAGTTTTTTTTTATTCAACTGACAATTTAGATATTTCTAAACGGTTTGGATGAAACAATGACATCCGCATGAAAATTTTTAATTTAAGATAATGAATTGTAGATTTGGTCAATGATTTTTGGTAATGTAACAATTTTCAGAGTTGGGTGAATATACACACAGTTGGATGAAAATACACATAGTCAATTTTATGTTCAATATCTTTAATACACATAATTTTTATCAATTCACCCCAAGCAAATCAATAGTGCTACTAAAATGCAAGAGGCTACTCGGATTGAATGAGACTAAAAAGACTTTTGCTAAAACAGGAGTCCCAATCTTAACAAGAAACGAGGATAAAACTCAACTATGGTTCAAAAAGAAATAGGGGAGTATGAGAACCGGGCGCTAAACGAACCCATCTACTTATATTATTTGAGTTATGTGAAATATTTAGTACTTACTAATTCTACATTCGGAATATTTAGGATATCTTCAGTGTGTAAGTATTATTTCTTGGAAGAATTGCCGAGAATGTTGACTTTTGCTTATGATAATTCTTATAACAATTCTGAATACTTATGTCGACAACATATTCACCACCTTCATACATAAACTGTACTGTGGAGTGACAACATGATAATTCTTATAGCAATTATGATAATTCTTATAGCAATTATGATAATTCTTATAGTAATTATGATAATTCTTATAGCAAGTATGAATACTTATGTCGACAACATATTCACCACCTTCATACATAAACTGTACTGTGGAGTGACAACATGATAATTCTTATAGCAATTATGATAATTCTTATAGCAATTATGATAATTCTTATAGCAAGTATGAATACTTATGTCGACAACATATTCACCACCTTCATACATAAACTGTACTGTGGAGTGACAACATGATAATTCTTATAGCAATTATGATAATTCTTATAGCAATTATGATAATTCTTATAGCAAGTATGAATACTTATGTCGACAACATATTCACCACCTTCATACATAAACTGTACTGTGGAGTGACAACAAAAGTATCGTCTTTTATTAGTAGATTCATCTGGGGTGTAATATGGAATGCTTAAACGATGAGTTCCAATCATGTACAGGGCATAATTTAAGAAAGATTAAATAGATTAGAATTATCATCCTTATCATATTTCCGATGAAGACTGATTAAGAAAAATAAACATTTCCAAAATTATACACAACGAAGTATTTGTTTTTATAAGTTGAGTTACTTTATATCAGACATAACGTTTAAAGAGCTTAGTCTAATAATCAACGTCAAGTAAAAATTAAAGATCAGATACAAAATATAATTTGTATTAAAATTGTACAAAATTGTTTAGATGGGAAGTAACGTTATTCATTTGAACCTTATGTTTATTATATAGTGCGAAGTGAAGTTTAGCACCAATCAGTCGCTAAGCTTGTCCATAATTATTCTCAGTGACGAGTTATATAGGCTATCTTTATCACCTATGCAAATTAGGCGTATTAATTTGCCAGTGTCGCTACATCTTCCTGATACGTATAGGTTTTATACCTCTAGTAGTTCTTGTACTTCTTTTCATGATAGTTTCATTAGTTTGCTCTACTTCTTTCTCTCTCTCTCTCTCTCTCTCCCGTATTTCTTTCTCTGTGAGACCTCGATCTGTCCCGCGCCCAGATGGAATCATCTGCATTGTTTTGCATTATTTGATCTTCGTCCGAATTTTTCACCTCATTCTGGCTCACTTGATCATTCATTACTTCGTCTTCTAATGTTTCATTTTGTAACGGTTATTTTAATGAATCATTATTGAACGGAATCGTAATTCATTTCTTCCTCATTTTGCTCTTCATATTCCCCCTGGGTCCTAATTTGATCTGCATTGGCTAATATACTGTTGCCATTTTCTCTATTTATTATAGCTGTATTGTGGCCTTTTAGCATGATACATTCTGCTCTTTCCGGATTAGCTTCTTTGTTTTTTTTGGGGGGGGGGGTTGTTTGTTTTTTGTTTTGTCTTTTGTTTTTTTGTTTTGTTTTGTTTTTTTTTTTTGTTTTTTTTGTACCACATTTTTTCATTTGTGGAATACATCGTTAGAGGAGCTATAATTTGCCTTTCCATTAAAGCTGAGGGGATTTCTAGTCGTTCAGCGTGTGGTATTGTGCGATAGCTTAAAAGCAGCTTCGGTAGAAAAACTTCTACTTTTTCTTTTTGGTAAGAGCATGCTTTTAGTTCCCTTTTTACAGACTGCACCATTCTTTCCGCTAATCCATTCGACTGAGAGTGATATGGGGGTGTCTTATAACGGTTTACATCCTATTTTTTCTAACCATAAATTAAGATCATAACAAAATTCTGGTGCATTGTCAGATACCAGTGATTTTGGTATGCCAGTTCTGGAAAATATGACTCTTAGGTTCTGCAGCCATTCTGTCTAAAGACAAAACATCAGTCTCTACCTAATGTACGAATGCATCTTCAAATCCTTCTTCTGTTTTATCTTTTGTCTCCTTGTAAAATCGCAATCTTGATAGTGCGTCTACGTGTGGAATTAAATTTCCTTTTACATTCTATATCAAAGTCAAATACCATTAACCTTATTGCCCATCTTAGTATCCTCGATGTCGTGACTTTCCTTGAGTTAAATATAAACTCTAATGGTCTATTTCTTAACAGAAATTTTTTCCCATTTAAAAATTGTCGGGTTCTAGTAGTTGTCCACACGAAAGCTAATGCTTCTTTCTCTATATTTGAAAAATTAAATTCACTGTTCGTTAGTCTTTTTAATGAATACATTATCGGATGTTCTTGTTGTGATATTATTCCCGATATTGAATGTTAGCTTGCCTCTGTGGTTAACATCACATCGTTTTTGGATTAAACATTTTCACTACTGGTTTCTTTGCCATAATTATTTTTCATCTGTCAAAAGCTTTTTGTTGTTCCTCTGACCGTGTATTTTTGTAAATATCGCCTGTAAAAATTTACCAATCCCAAAAAAGAATCCAGTTTTTTCTTATTTGTAGGTGTAGCTACTTTTAGTATTTTTTCTATCAAGGCCTGATCTGGTGATATGCCTTCTTTTGAAATGCAATAACCTAAACAAAATATGTTACTACAATTGCTTACGCATTTTTTTTCATTTATTGTCATTCCAGCATTTTTTAATTTATTCAAGATTATGTCGGTTTTCTTTTTTAATTCTATTTCATCAGTGGCTCCTATGCATACAAATCAAATTTTTCATATTTTCTAAAACCTGTTCGATGGTCCTTTGAAATATGGCGCTTACGGTTTTTATTCTCTATGGCATCCTTTTCCATCTTAGTAACCCTATTGGCGGATTTATCGTGATTACTTCTATGAAATTATCGTCTATCGGTACTTGGTGGTATGCATGTATTTAAAGACATATTTCCCATTTGTAGTTGTTCCATTACTTTATATCAGTTATGCATTGGCACATACCTTCAATTAACCTTAACTGAATCAAATCCTCTTCAATAGTTTGTCCGTCTTGTCCGAGATTTTAAAATTCGCAATATCTACTCGCATTTCGTAAACGGTGTAGATAGTTTATACTAAATCCGTAATTTCATTTTCGCCTCCCTTCCCCTTGTTGTCTTTTTGCTTTTTACTTCTAACACTGGCAGAAAAACAGCGAATCCATGCACCTACAAAGTCCGGATCTTCTAGAGGCAAATGGTATCCTATCGGCGATGCCATTGATATGAAGTGAGGTTTAGCACTAATCAGTCGCTAAGCTTGTCCATACTTATTCTCAGTGACGAGTTATATAAGCTCTCTCATACACTTATGTAAATTGTTTAGGTCTGTCCGAATTTTGGAGATTATGTGTTATTTATTACACTATTGACATTTCGACTATTGATGATAGTAGCCAAAATGCGGACAATAGGCCGAGTGATTTTTTAATCACGTCACCCCCCAAAAGGTGAGATCGCCACTAGTGTGCAGAGGATTAAAATAAGAGAAAATATTGATTACAAGCGTATCGAGGAAAGGATAAAAAATGAATTGGAATCAAGAAGAGAGAAGATGGCAATTGACGTTGCATTTACATATTTGAAGATTTTAGCTATATCACGGAAGCAAGTAAATAGAAGGGAATTCCACAGGTGATAAGTGCAATAAAATAAACTATTAGAGTATAATTGGCGGTTACATTTAACTATTTAAACTGCAAAAAGGTGGGGCTTAGACTCCAATCGTGTAGCACGCTTAAATTCATGTGGACGGGGCACAAAGGAAAAAAGCTCGTCAAAGCAATTGCTATAAAAAAGGTTAGTAGAAAAGACAAATAGAAGCCACGCCACGTTGGTAATAAAGTAGAGATGCCAGGTTAAGACCGATTACATTGCAGATTTTTTGGGGGGTTTGTCGAGAAATTGCAATGAATAGCAAGAGCACTTGACCAGAAACGGCAACAGTATTCTATGTACGGGCTGGTCGTAAATTTATAAATGTGCAAGATGGACACAGAGACCCAACCTTCCAAACAGTAGATGCAACTATAGATCTGGTATATTCATTCCCCTCCAGGTCGGTTGAAAAATAGAGGCGAAGGAGGCGCACTGTGTTGCTCTTAATAAGACATGCATGATGGCTGGCAGGAAACTTTCTCTACGCTGGTTAAAGAAGAGCAGTTTTGTTTTGAAGGCAGTAAAATTTACAACTTATGTAAATAGTAATAAATTGTTCATGTCGAAATTTCGAAATGGTCGCTAGAGAAACACCTACAGAAATAAATATATAATAACTTTAAAATTATCTACATATTTTGTGAACTGCATATCGTAATTTTATTTTGTACAACTCTAGTCTACTTTTGAGACAGTACTTTTGAATAAATCCAAGCCTATTGTACTGAAGTTTAAGTGGGATTCAAGTTGAAAATCGATGTTGAAGTTAACCAACATCACGACCAATTTCTTAAATGTGATAAAGAAAAGAATGAAACAATGTTTGGATAGTTTCAGTCACGTCTTCTATATTCATTGCGTTAGCTCCACAAAAGTTCTAACTGAATAATTCCATTATAGTCTCGTACAGGATTATGTTTTATTAGCATTGACTTAAATCTACTGTACATGAAAGATAAGGAAAAGAAGGTTCTTAATCGAATTTATGAAGTCTAAAAAAGGAATTAGTTTTATTCGAGAATATTTCAAGGAATATATCATCTATCATTACATGAATTTAATAATGTCATTTTTAGCAAATTCATCTCGTGAAATATTGCTGTAAACTAGAAAACTTAAAAATTATTCGTAGTAACGTTAAAGTTGATTCCACATCAAGATTTATGGGTTTGGAAAATAATTATGAATCGATGTGGACAAAAAAAGAAGTGTTCAATGGGCTATGAAAACCAAAAAAAAGCTTTTATTAATTTTTTTATTCTATTTTAAACAAACTAGGAAATACTGGAAATCGAACATCAGTTTATTAGCGGAAAGCTAATAAATCACTTTTATAAAAAGGACCACATATTAAAATGACATTTATAAAGGCAACTCGAGGTTAGAAGACATTCATAAGGAAAGGAACTGAGTTAGTAATTTCGTGTTAAGTATCATTTGTGTGAAAGACAATCACTCAAATCTATGCATTAATAGGTTTTCTCTCTACACACATTCATAAGAAAACTTCAAGAAGATAGAAGATAGCAATTAACGTTACATTTAAATTTTTGAAGATTATAGCTATTAAGGAAGCAAGAAAATAAAAGGGATTTCCACAGGCCGGAAGTGCGATCTAGTAGCAAAAATACTAATCTAGAAGCAAGCTTAATGTCATGTAGTCGGACTACCATAAAAAATTCTTGTTAGAGCAGTCGCCACGAAAAAATATATATTCTAAACATTAAAAATGCTATTAATGGAAAGTTATGTAAGGTATAGAAAAAGATAAAACATTTGAATTAAATAATGCTGTTTTAAAAAAATCTACTTGATATTTGTTTCTAAATAACATTTTTTATCTTAAAATAAAAAGGTAAAGAAATTATATTACATGAAGATGGTAATATTTTTGCATTTTCATTGTAGATATACATTTATACATTTTAATAAGAATGTCAAACAAATGGCATTTTACCTAAATATAAAACATTTATTCTTTATTCTGAAAATATATTCTTACAATTTAAATAAAGATTGTAGATGTCATTAACAATGTAGTTATATGCGCTACAAAGATGGAAAAAGGTTATTTGCCTAAAAAATATTTATCAAGGCAATCATAGATAGACCCAATTTGGGCTGATAATTTTGATATAATAGTGATTGACGATATTATATCTATTACTACATGGTTATTCATAATAAAACTAGTTGATTAAAAAGGAACAAGAGCTTGCATAAAGTTCAGATTGTCACATTGATATAAAAATTGAAATCGTTTCTGCCAATGCTAATTCAAATTTTAAACGCATGATTTTTATGCTAATAGATTAATCTCTACCGTCTATACTCATCTACTGGATTCTATTATTATTATTATTGTTATGTTGTCATTTTTCATCATATTTCTATTTCTGCTTTGGTCGCACTACCTGCCAAGTCTGCGGGAAGAACTAAGGCAAGTCATGGTGTGTTGTTGTGGCTCCATTTCATCTTCTTTCTATCTCCCTAACATTCCTAGCGTTAGATAGACAAAGTTCTCTATAGTGTGTTGGTTGTACTTAACAAAACAATTTTTATATATATATTAAGCTGGAGTTTTCCGGGATTCTTTCAATATATTGTTTTGTTCCATTATTTATCATTCCAAGTGCACCTATTATCACTGGTACGATTCTTGTTTTCAATTTCTACATTTTTTTCTATTTCAATTTCCAGGTCTTTATATTTTGACAGTTTTTCGAATTCCTTGGTTGCTATGTTACAATCCGCTGAACAAGCCATATCAATTAATAGGCAAGGTTTTTCTTTCTGGTTTTTAGCAATAATGTCAGGCCTATTAACTTCAATTTTTCTGTCTGTGTAGATGGTGTAATCCCATAGAATGGTGACATCTTCTATTTCTGTAACCGGTGCTAGGTGATATTCATACCAGTGTTTGTTTACAGATTTTCCATCATATTGCTCCACTCTATTGTGACGATTTTTATATTTATCTGGGGCATGTACTGAATATCCTGATAAGCTTGCTAACCATTATACCAAGTCAAAGTGATCTGCGGGAACACTTGTGAGTACTTTCTCAAAGTGACTACAAACGGCACCCCAATTACGTTATTCTAAATTTCCATTGGTGTCTCATCAGGAAATATAGCTTTGACGTGAACGGAATGAGGTGTCTTCACAAACTAGAGCGGATTATTTAGAAGGAGCAAGCCAAAAATGTTGTGGCACATACACTTCAATTTATGAATCCTGGTGGATATCTGGATGATTAAAACCAAAATCTTTATCTTTTTAATGATAAATCTTGTCAAGAGAGTGACTAAAACTCTCTGCGAATCTACTGATCTGCCCACTAGCCGAATAGATTTTCCAGGTATTGATACAATCATAGTTCCTGTCATCAATGGTGCTTTAGAGTCCATTCCTAAGACTTTAAACAGTAACCAGGAGATGCTTTAAATCAATCACTATGTTATAGATTTACAGAAATTAGAATTATTTAGAAATTCCGACATCATGGAAAATGTTCTCTCACTGTGAAGTCAAAGCAACATTGGAGAGAACCAGTCATCACATATCCATGTCATAACGGGGAACGCTGCAATGTAAAGGACAACACCAGCAACAACAACAACAACAAACAATAATAGTAGTGGTAGTACACTAGGAACTTTCAGGCAAATATTATGCATAATAATGTGGATTCAAAATCCAGGTTCTGGGATAAATATCAAGAAACACTAGACCATCTAATCTCAGGATGTTCTGTACTTGCCCCAAATGAATATAACAATCGTCGAAAAATCTGCCATAGGAACAAACTGCTACACAAAGAATGAATCTTCAGGTCCCCACAACCAGGATAATCCTAATGGTGGCCCTGAAAATTCTCCAGCTAGATCTATAAGCGTATATTTAAAGAAAGGAAAAATAAAATGGTCTCGTGAGAAGTACAAAGTCGTTATGACTGCATTTCATGAAGCGTGACTCAAGCCTAAAAAAAACATCACTCACTAAACATATGACATTTAGCGAGAAAAACTTGGACAAAAATATAGAATGTACATTGACGAAAATGACTTTGCCAATGTACGAAGATACATCATGCGAAATAACCGGCTGACAGAGGCTAAAATTAATAAGATAAAAAGAATTGCAACCAGAATAGACGAATCAACAAAATATGAAAGAGAACCGGAATCAGAAATAAAAAGTATTAACATCAAACAAGCCATGGGTCATAATGTAGAAACCGTGATACACACAAATCACTGTGAAGATAATGCTGTAATTTTAGAAGTGCTGGAAAGGTGTGATCCGAGTCAGTTACAAGACGAAAATAAAACGAGTTCAGAACACATTAAACAGAATTATTTTACAGAAAACAAAAGCAGTAGACAAGAAGCCAAGGAAGAAATCAAGAACCATAAAAGTCAAATACAAAATATTGCAATGGAGGAACGAGAACAACTCCCAAAATTACAACCAACAAAGCATAACCTCAAAATTATTAAGCTCTACAATGCAGCACTCAAATTAATTTTGGATGAAGTAGACACTCATATAAATCTCAAAGAATCAAAATATGCATCAGCAATAGCAGCAACAAAAAATTGAACATCAAATTAAAAACAAGGCAGTCTCGCAGACATGATGATCTACCTTGGAAAAGAAAAATAGAAAAAGAAATCAAACACCTTAGAATTGAATTATCAGTACTCAATGAACTGACAAGAGGAATAAATGTAAGAACTACAAAAGGCAGAAGGGTCGAAAGCAAATACAACATAAGAAATGAAAATGAAGTCCTGTCAACTAAGGAAAAAATAAAGCAAACAATACAACTGAAGGCTCAAAGAATAAGACGCTATGAGAAAAGGTCAAGATTTTACAGACAAAACAAGATTTTTTAAACCGATGCAAAGAAGTTTTACAGGAAAATAGGTAAAAAAGAATTGTAATGACAGTCCCCACCCCCGCCAAAAAAATGGAAGAAGTTATACAGTTCTGGGAAAAATATTGGCTTGCCTTAAAGAACATAACAAAGAAGTAGATTGAATTGCACAAGAGAACGAATCAAAAATAAACCAAAACAGACATGGGCTGGAATCACAGAAGAGGATGTTAAATGTGCACTGAAAAAGCACACAAATGGAAATTTCCAGGTATAGATAAAATTCCTAACTCTTGGCTATATTGTTTAAATACAGCACATAAAAACTAGCCAAAGAACTTCAAGAATTGGTTAACGATCCCACTAAAATTCCTGCATGGATGACCAAAGGAATTATATTTTTTCTACCCAAGAATAGTGACACAAACAACCCAAAAACTACAGACCAATTACATGCCTTCCAACAACATACAAACTATTAACATCTATTTTAACAAAATACACATATTTCTTCTTAGAAAGAAATGACATATTACCGCTTGAACAAAAATGGTGCAAACGTGGCTGTTACGGATGTAAAGACCAATTGCTTATTAACAGAATGATCCTGGAAAACTGCTACAATACAAAGAAAAATCTGGATAGATTATCGTAAGGCATTCGATAGTGTACCACATTCCTGATACTTGAAGACTTTAAATATATACAAGATATCACCCGTCATCATCAATTTCATCAAACGATGCATGTCAATATGAAATACAAACCTTTACCTCATTCATATAAATGGAACCTATAAGTCTGGTGAAATAAACATCAAAATAGGTATATTTCAAGGTAACTCTTTGTCTCCCTTACTATTCTGCATATCACTAATAGCACTAACCAGCCAACTTAACAAGACAGAATGTAGTTATAAAATAGGCCAAAGGAAAATAAGCCAGCTATTTTACATGGATGACTTAAAGTTGTATGCTAACAGTGACTGCAAACTGTAAAGTCCTTCAGCGAAGAAATTTGTATGAAATTCAATTTGAATAAATGTGCTAAGGCTACGGTTTTACGAGGATCGTTACAACAAACATCCTCAAGTAGCTTAGACCCTGCTGTAACAATAAAAGAATTAAAGCCAGAAGAAGCTTATAAATACCTAGGTGTAAATGAGAGTGAAAAACTTCATCATAAAAAAAGGAAAGAAATAGTGCGTAAAAAGTACTATAAAAGGCTACGACTGATATTAAGAACTGAATTGAATTCTCAGAACAGAATTATGGCCATTAATAGCCTTGCAATCGCAGTTGTCCAATATAGTTTTAACATCTTAAACTGGACTCTAAACGACATCAGGCGAATGGATTCTAAAACAAGAAAGCTTCTTTCTAAGCATAAGATGCATCATCGAAAGGCTGATGTAGACCGTCTATATATACCCCGTAAAGAAGGTGGAAGAGGTCTTATTCAGCTAGAATTGTCATACAAGACAGCTATTGGCTTGTTAACATACATAGAAACAACAAAGGACTGGATGGTACAATTAGTCACGCAACATGAAGAAAGAAAATAAAATATTCAATAATAAAAGAAGGCAATAAATACAAACAAGATTTACATTTAATAGATTCTGTAGAAAAGCAAAACAGAAGCCAAGAACCAACTATTGCGGCAAAAAATATGAAAATAAAAGCCAAAGATAAAGCTCTTGAAAAGATGAAACAACGCTGATAAAACAAATATCCCGAACGTGCCAATAAATCCAATGTTGATAAAGTTAATATTCATCGATGGTTATGTGCATCTGGATTAAAGTCTGAGACTGAAGGCTTTATTCTTGCAGCTCAAGACCAAAGTCTTTTCACTAAGAACTTTCAGGCAAATATTATACATAATAATATAGATCCAAAATGCAGGTTCTGTGATAAACAGCAAGAAGCAATAGACCATCTCATCTCAGGTTGTTCTGTACTTGCCCCAAATGAATATAAAAATCGTCACAATAGAATGGGGCAATATTTAAATTGGACAATCTGCAAACTCTATGAAAAATATGTAAACAAACACTGGTATGAATATCACCTAGCACTGGTTACAGAAATAGAAGATGTCACCATTCTATGGGATTACACCATCTACACAGACAGAAAAATTGAAGTTAATAGGCCTGACATTATTGCTAAAATCCAGAAAGAAAAACCTTGCCTATTAATTGATATGGCTTGTTCAGCGGATTGTAACATAGCAACCAAGGAATTCGAAAAACTGTCAAAATATAAAGACCTGGAAATTGAAATAGAAAAAAATGTAGAAATTGAAAACAAGAATCGTGCCAGTGATAGTAGGTGCACTTGGAATGATAAAAAAAAGAAACAAAACAGCACATTGAAAGAATCCCTGGAAACCCCAGCTTAAGAGATATACAAAAATCGTCTTGTCAAGTACAGCCCACACACTAAGGAGAACTTTGTCTATGTAACTCTAGGGATGATAGGAGAGATAGAAAAAAAAGCATGAAATAGAGCCATAACAACACACCACGACCTGCCTTAGGTTTTCCTGCAGACTTGGTAGGGAGTGCGACCATAGCAGAAATCGAAATATGACAACATAATAATAATATATTTTTTATAATAATATGTGGGCAGACACTGGTATGAACACCTTCCAGCATCGGTTACGGACATGGAGGATGTCACCATTCTATGGGATTACACCATCTACACAGACAGAAACATTGAAGCAAATAGGCCGGACATTATTGTTAAAAACCAGGAAGAAAAAACTTGCCTATTAATTGATATGTCTTGTCCAGCGGCTTGCAACATAGCAACCAAGGAATTCGAAATACAGTCAATATATAAGGACCTGGAAATTGAAATAAAAAATGTAGAAATTGAAAACAAGAATCGTGCCAGTGATGGTAGGTGCACTTGGAATGATAAAAATGGAACAAAACAACACATTGAATGAATCTCTAGAAACCTCACCTTAAGAGATATACAAAAAATTATCTTCTTAAGTACAGCCCACACACTAAAGATAACTTCGTCTGTGTAACACTAGGAAGGTTAGGGAGATAGAAAGAACATGAAATGAAGCCACAACAACACGCCACGACCTGTCTCAGGTCTTCCTGTAAACTTGGTAGGTAGTGCGACCAAAGCAGAAATCGAATAATAATAATAATAATAATAATAATAATAATAATAATAATAATAATTTCTCTCAGTTGATCTTTAGTGGAAGTTCTAATGAAAATGCAACGAATTAAAAGAAATAGAAGCAAAAACAATAATCTCCATAAGGGACGTGCATTAAAATAATTACAGGCAACTCTTATAAAAACAAGTTAAAAAAAGGTTAAAAGAAAAAAGTAGAAAAAGGAAAACTGATCAGACGAATGAACGGAATTAATGAACAGACGAATGGAAAGAGTGAAAAATTAAGAAACATGTAAAACATAAACGAAATGAAAGGTAGAAAGGAATAAATAAACAAAGTAATAATATAATAATGAAAATTCGGTAACTGATGAATGGAAAAAATAAATATAAAGCAAAAAAAAAAAACTCCACCTCTAAAAAGCTGCTTTGATTGCAAAATTCTCTGGTAGCAAGGTGAGCAATTCGTCTTCACTTTCTTGGAGAAACGAAGAGAAAAATTCCAATCAGCTCACATGGAAAGTCAAAATATGACCAGAGACATGTGCAGTAATGATCTATTGTTATTGTGTCTATAAATGGGATTTCAGCGTTCGCTCATTTCAAGAAACCATCAATAAACAAATCAACCATATGATCCATCTTTATAGAATAAAAAATTCTTTTAATGAGTACAAAATAAAATGAGAAGTGAAAGAATTAACGCAAGTATTATGAAAAAATGTTTGAAATATTTTATTTGGGTACATTATGAATAATGAAGCTTTTCTTGATTGATATTGAATAAAGCATTGCTTCTAAGATTTACAAAACTACCTATGATTGAATATCCATTCGAACAGGCTGCGACAAATATGTATAGACATTTTTCCATTAAGTTTAGGCTGCTTCTTCAAGCACTTTGGCTTGTTGTTATTTATTGAAGTAGTTATATAATTCCGAATTCCGTCTGAGTTCAATATTCAATATTTCTTAAAAACAAAAATATCGATTATTGATATTTCATCTTTGTTAGATTTCGTGTTTTTGTGTTAATATTTAATTGAAAAGATAATTTCGAAAACTGCTCGTATCGCATAGATATGAACCGATTTCTGAGTGTAACTAGTCGTCTATTTTTGGGCCGTGATTTTAAAGAGAGAGATGAGGGGAAGAAAAAGAGAGAGAAATATAGAAATGAGAGGTAGATTAAGAAGAAAGAGACAGAAAAAGAGCAGGTAGGAATTGAAGGAGTAAAACCAACAAATAATTTTAAGTGGAATCATTCGGGATATATTTTCATTTTTTTCTATTCATGGTGACTATAGGAATATTCGGTAGTATTCAAAATTTAAAACAAAATTGGATTGCAGAATAGTTGCAATAAATATTTTAAAAGAAATTCTCCTACATTGTAGCATTGTTATTGCTTAACAAAATATTAAATCTTAATTAAATCAGAAATTATGTAATATTTAAACCTACTGAACAAAATTCCAAATAGACATGTAAATTAATTATAATATTGAATTAATATTGATCGAGAATTTTAATAAGACGTGTAAATGTCATGGCTTTTAATCACTTCTGTATATCTACACTTAAAGTGCTTAATGTCTAAGAATGATCAGACGTTGTTTTTTTGGGGTTTTTTTTTTGTTTGTTTTGTTTTTTTCGCATTCCGACTGCAGTTTTACCACTATACGTTTTCTACCTCTAAAATAATGGTGAATGATTAATCAGACTGAGGTCTGGAATATGTTCAGTTTATTTTTACATCAACCATAATTTTTCAGCTTCGAATAATTGGTTTACCTTTTTTGCACTATGACAAGAGACATTTATCATATGCATAAAGATAGAAATATTGACAGGAAATATTCAATGAAAATGAGGAACACTCTGTTCAGTAATATTCTGATACGTTCCAGTATTTAATCGGCCACGTAATCGATAACTAGACCAACGTCAGCGCTAAAAAACATCCCCAATACCGATACAATTTATTTAAGAGCGTGCGTGATTGTTGCTCTCCGCAGATTACGTTCCTTCATGATAACCATGATTGCCATGACTTCCTTGGGTAGATGATAGAATATCTCCCCGTTTCATTAACGGTTTTGAATTCAGTTTACTTTTTCTCTTACCAGTCAGCCCTAATATTTTGTCAAAAACTGAGACCAATATACTACATTTTCTAAATGTAATTCCTTTGTATTATTCGATGCATCAAAAACAAAGCTAGTGTTGTTTTAGTGACCACTATTCAGTTTTTTTGAGAATTCACCATTGTAATAAAATTAAAAGAAATAAAAAGACAACATGAAAAACTAAATATGATAAACAGGAAATATTAACCTAATCACCAATTGTGTAAATAACACATAAACAATAAATATTACCCAAGGCCAAAAGTAAATGGACGAAAGAGGTTTGCATCAACAAATGTGAAGCGTCTAACTTTACTAATGGAAATATTATGCGGAGAAACTGGGAATTGGTTTGAAAACTGTTGAAAACTCAGCGTAACTTCTTCTCTTCCCTACTCCTGTGACAATGGACTGCTCCTACTTATAAATATGGCAAGTAGCCACTTTGAGGAGGATTTGACTAGTTGTTTTACTCAAGACTTTCCGTTCTATATATTAGGATTTAATGACCCCCTACTTTGTTTTCCCTACCTACTCTTCTATTCCTTCGATACTCTCTTTCTAACTTCGGCCTTCCTAATTCTTGACTTTTTTTAACAAAGATAACATTATAACAACAAGCATCTTTTTTTAAATCGTATCACCCCGAGCAAGGCTGTAATGCCACTGATGTACAGGGGTCTACATAAGAGTAAAAAGATTAAGTAGAAGAGAGTGAAGAGGAAGACGAACCAGTTAGAAAGGAGCAAGAGAAGGATGGGAAGACAGGTGTGATGAAAGTTGCAAAGGTGGAGAGAAAGGAAAGGATATACGGGGTGGTGAAAGAACTAGAGTCAAGTGCTTAATAGATGAGTATAGTTATTGCATTTAAATACCTGGAGGTTGTAACCGTCAGGAAAGCAAGAATATGGAAGCAAGTTCCACAGGCGGGAAGTGCAAGAAAAGAAGCTGTAGAAGTAGAATTGTCGTCTGTATTTGGTTAATCTAACTGTGAATGGGTGGGGCCCAGTTGCCAATCTGGTTGCACGAGTAAACACCTGTTGCAGAGGCACCAGTGACTTAAGTTCGTTGGAGCAGAAGCCATGAAAATATTTATAGAACAGACACAGGGAGACCACATCTCGTCGGTGGGGAAGTGGCTGTAGTCGAGCCGCCAAGTCGGTACCTATCACATTACTGATTCTCCTTTGGAGCCTGTCGAGAACACTGAGATAAACAGCAGGAGCGCCTGACCATATATGGCAGCAGTATTCCATGCACGGGCGAATGGTTGATTTGTATATATGCAGGATAGATTCAGGCGGGAAAAACATCCTGGCCCGACACAGTGACTCAACCTTCTTAGCAGTAGATTTAACTATGGACTCAATGTAGTGGTTCCATTTGAGATCAGAAGAGAGTGTAAGGCCGAGGAGGCGCAGTGTATTTTATCAGTGGAACTGTGCGCCTAGGAATTAGTCGCATGACGTAAGAGACTTGTGGGATAGAAAATAAAAGAACTGACGGCTTGTGAGAGTGGAACTATTGTTTTAGGCAGTAATGATGTCAGAAAGTTCGATTTATGCTTTCACTGACGGGCTTAACAAGCATATTATATAAAAGCGGAAACTCGAAACACGTCAGGATTTTCTGAAAGAAGAGATAAGTGTGATAATACCAGAACCCTATCAAAACGCTATTAAACATTTTAATGGAAGATTACCATTTTTCATTGATAATGACGGCTTAACTGTTCAGATATAGTGTATATTCTTAGATATTTGAATAAATTCGAACTGAGTTTAAGTTCTGGTTATGGTCGTCTCGTTCGTTTTCGTCAAAATATATTTGGAAAAGTTTGAATCGATCTGTTCTTCCCGTAGTTCTGGTTCAAATAGAAGAGTTGAGTTTGATTTCTAGCCGAGAATTGGCAACTATTTTTTTTTTTGACAAATAACATACACAACCCAGGAGTATTTATTGTTTTTGTGTTGTTCATGGGATTCCAGGAAAAAGAAACTAGTCATTACAAAATTACGACTCTAAAGCAGGTAAAAACAAAAGGAAAACTAATTACTGTTCCCCACTCCCAGTTGGTTAACTGAAAAAAAAGTAAAAACAAAGATTTTTTTGTCATACAGCACTGAAAACCTAGTTCAACCCAACACTCATAACTTGTATCCCACTTTTTGATCTGTTTTAAAAGAAAAATGGAAGACTTAAAGAATACATTTACTCAATTCTTAAAGCTACAAATGGAACAGAAAAAAAAAAACGCAACAGCTCCAAAAAGAAGAACAAGAATTTCAAATTGAACAGCAAAAAAAAAATGGCACAAAACACAAGCGCAGTTACTTGAGCGTCAGCAATATTCAGAAGAAAGACGGCAACGAATTGAAGAACTACTCTCGCAAAATTGGAGTAGTAAGACTAAACTATCGCCCGGTTCACACTCCACCCACGTCTATTGAACAGGTGAAGAGGCTCCTCCCTTGTTCCCTGTTTAGGATGTGGTTTCCGGTTTTCTCTTTTCCAATCTTTTCACTCTTACATAGCCCCCTGCACATCAGTGGCGTCACCGCCTTGCTCGGGGTGATATGATTAAAAAAAAAAAGTTGAGTTTGATTTCTAGCCGAGAATTGGCAACTATTCTAGGAGAAGAAAAACCAGAAAAATTGTTTGAAGAAAATTAAAATCAATGTTTTTTCATGATGTCTAGATATCCTGTGTTGGTCAACTGATGCATTTTTATTTTATTCGCTTAGCAAACATGGTTACTTTTTTTTAGTTAGTAACTTATTATTGCTTTATGATTGTGTTTAATAAGGTGTTGTGCATCCCGACAATTCTGGAAGGTCAAAAAGTAAATTATGAATAGAGGCAAAGCATCTGTATCCATTATTATAAATGGCTTCGATATCATATCTTCCTCGTTAGATAAGGCAAATCTTCACGCCTCAATCATTGCCTCTAACTAAGCATTAAAAAAACAATGGAATCACCTTCCATATTTCCCCCGTCTCAATAAGCACAATCTCAGTAGTATTTTTATTACAGTCCAGGAATTCTCAAGATTTCTTAAAAGCCCTGACTCAAATAAGCCACTGGTTTTGCTTAGGAATATCAATCCAAAACTATCTCAGACGTTATTTAAATTATTTAACCGCTACTTGAAAGAGAAATTCTTCTCAAGTATCTGAAAGGCATCAAGTGTATGTTGGGTTTTCTAGAACACAGCGAGTGCTCATCCTCCTTCCAGTATCAACATCGGTCTCCTCAGGCTCACTATCAAGCATTTTAAGATATAAGTAATATGAATGTGGTTAATCACCTTAATAGAAACAAGTACTTGAGCGACAAGTAGTACAGGTTTCGATGGGCCCGATTCACTGCTTATGTCCCAACTAATATTTCTCACAGAAATGGTCAAATTCTAGGCAACGAATATATCTCACGAATCATAGTTTTAGATATTTCAAAGAGCTTTGGCAAAGTGTGACACAAAGGATTTATGCCATGCTCTATTGTTATGGAATCACTCGAAGAGATTTCGCAATGATAAAGTCGATATATATATATATATATATATATATATATATATATATATATGTACTGTGCAAAATTATTAGACCAAGAACTATATATCTTTTATGAGGCATCAAAATAAAGTTTAAAATCACCCCTGTCCTAACACCTAGGAGTATTAGGACAGGGGTGATTTTCTTACAAACCTCACTGAAATTCAAATACAGGGTGAAAGGCCAAGTAAATTGCTAATAAATATTGATTATTTAAAACTAGGTGTTAAAAATGTATTAAAAAGAGGTTTTATTTAATTTTTCCTATTTTGTATTAAACAAGTTATTTTGAAACTACTCTATTAAACATCTATGGGATATTTTGGATAAAAACTATTGATAAATCTAATGGTACTTCGCAAGACACACTTTGGGAATAAATACAAGCTGCTTAGGAGGAGATAGCATTAGGCACATTGAAGAAGCTTGTGATATCAATGCCTGACAGAATGAAGGCTGTGATCAAAGCAAAAGGCTATTATACTAAATAATAGATTTATTTTGTAGCATGTATTTTTCTTGTTAAAGAATTTGTTGAGTAAATCAAATAAAATTACTTTAACTAAATTGTTTAATTTCTGCCCATATGCCTCATAAAAGTTAAAATAATTCTTGTCCTAATACTTTTGCACAGTAATGTATATATATATATATATATATGTGTGTGTGTGTGTGTGTGTGTGTGTGTGTGTGTGTGTGTGTGTGTGTGTGTGTGTGTGTGTGTATAAGCCGTTATATATATAAAGTCGTAACAACTATTTTCAGGGACCGACCAGTTAGAAAGGGTAGGTCCTTGAATATCGTTGTTAACGGCTATTCCTCTAGTGTCCTAGAACCTCGATAATAGTATATGGGTGCACTTCTCAAACTCTAGATTGCCTGAAATTGGCATCTGATCCTCGAATCGAGCTCTAATATGTCAGCTGGGAAAAAAACTGGTTGGTTACCTTCAATGTCTCAAAAAGCAAATGGAACTTGTACATACGATACATCTAAAGATTATCTTTTCCCTGTCCCGCTAAAAATCTTTCTGACTCCTCGAGCTTTCGTTTACCTTTACAAGAGCCAAATGAGGGAACAAATGGACTACAGGTGTCATATTTGAGCAGGAGCTGCACAGTTCTCACTTTACAGTCTCAATCGTGTTCAAACACATCTCCGCGTCGTTCTTATCGGGGACAAATTATTTTCTATCTCTGGTCTCAATCATTAAGTATCTGTGGTCAGGTACTGCCTCTGACCACAATGTGGTATCATGCCTTCAATCAGGTTTAAAAGATAAGTGATACCATAAATCTAGTGATGACAATTATCCTCCAAATAGAATATTCTAACAGTACAGTACCGACTTTATTCTTTGTTGGATTTCTAAGAATTCACATTGCTTTGCCTGTGCTTAAAATAAGCACTATAAAGGTCTGCGAATTTTCAGTATATAAAATGTTACCACCATTATCGCGACATTTTGCCATCCGATAAAATTTGGCATATATTATATTTTCAGTGCATCTGTAATTTTAGTTTGAATTCATTTTTACTCATTTTCTTTATTGTTTCTTGATTACTTTTAGTTTTAGTTTTTATGTATTTTTGACTAAGTAAAACAGAAAGATACTGTCACTGCGATGATTGAAAGGCGATTCTGTATGTTAGTTCTTTATTTATAAAAAAGGAAAAAGGTTTAAAAAACATTTTCACACGTAATTTAGCCTAGTTACAGAAATGAAGATTAAAAAAGTAATTATCAAAGCATGAAACTGATAAAAGAGAGATTTTGATCCGTTTTAAATAAGCATCAATGATAATCAAGAAGCGGGTTAATCCGAAAAGTGTCATTTTTATCAATCAAGCAAAGTAATCGGGATAAAATTCTAAATAAGAAAAATGTTTCTGATAAAGACATCACACGAAAAGCATAAATTAACGATTTTTTAATATCCCAGAATATGATTATTTTCTGAAGTGAAAGAACGAAAGGACACTGAAACATGAACTGAAGTAATATTTCTTGCCTTCATCTGATGAACTACATAAATATTACGGTATTCTTATAAAATCTACATTATTTTTGCTCATATCCTTTAACCAAAAGTTGATAACTTTTTCTTTCCTCATCTATTTTAAAATGTATATCTAAACTTTCAGTTGTGTTTCAATGCATAAATTTGGCTAAATTAACTAAAATTGGACAATTACTGAATTAAAATCACAAACACACACACACTCACAAATATATATATATATATATATATATATACTACCACACCATATATATATATATATATATATATATATATATATATATATATATATATATATATATAGTCCACTCCAGTTTTTTTTTTAATGTTGTATTTCATACTGTTTTTAGTACTTATTGCCAAGTGGATAATTCTACATGGAAATAGAATGGTTCTTTTGTTATTATTAATCTGTAAAATTTTACAAGCCAGCCAGGAATCCTTTGCTTCAGCCAGTCAATAAGAAAAAGAGACTAGCATGGGGAAGAGAGTACAAAAACTGAACGCCAAAACAGTTCATTTGATGCACATGTTATTGTGAAGTATTAAAAAAAGAAACATAGAATTTTTTTATTATAAATAAATAAATAAATATTAGAAAGATATGATAATGACAGTAGGAATTAAATTAGAATAAAAAATAAAAATGTTATTTATAAAGTAAAGGTTTTGAAAAAATTAGAATTAAATATGTACTGATAAAAAGAGTAAATTTACTCAAAAGCACCTTTAAGTTTTAATAAATATATAAAATAGTTTATCTTTCTTTCATCATCTCTTTCCTGTTTTCTATGAGAAGAGGTCAAGATATGGAGAAAACAGAAAGGACATTTTTGGTACAAGAATGGATACATAAAAGTTAATAGGATATAATGAGAAGCAATAAAGATAAAAATAAAAATAAAAAATAAAAACAAACTTAGGTTAAAAGTAGGTGAACACTTTGACCGTGAGGGATGAAAAAAGAAAAAAATGAAAGTATGTATTCCCTAAAAATAGAAACTACTGGCCAAAATTCAAAGTGAATCTTTATTATGATTAGTTAAAAATAACACACACGTAAATTGTAAATTTTCCCCAATACATAAATGACAAACCGATTGTTTTTTATATTTAAATGTAAAATGTACTTTTAATTCGTAATTATATATATATATATATATATATAGCATTTGTCAGAAGATTGTTTGTAGCTAGAAACTGAGTCATCCGAAATTATTCATTTGTGTATTTCTCTAAATTCTCTCCGAAATTGAGCGTTCTTTCTTCAAAATATATCATATTTTCAATTTTACAGGCACACAAACACAAATATTCGGGCATATATATATATATATATATATATATAGTGTGTATTTTGTCAGCATTTTTTCATTAATACAGGCTTCATTGAATAATATAGACAAGTTCTGTTTATTTATTTTGTGTAAGACCCTTTCGTATGATCTGATTAGCTTGATAGTGTTGTCATGGAAAGACAACAAGAAATCGTAATAATTGTTGATTTTTTTTATCAGGTCTGAGCTTTCGGCTTACATAAGCCATTATCAAAGGATGAACATTTAATATTCAGTGAACATAAAACATTTAAATTATTAACAGAGTGGAGTTATACAGAAAAAATTAAACATGTCCATTTTTTGCGTTGCACGTGGCTGCAGGCCGAGAAGGAATGGCAGTAGTTGGTTTTGGTCAAATGAGAGTATAGTGGCATGAGGGGATCGATTTGCTATTTCTGTATGAAGGAAGATATAAAATTTACTTGTGTTTTACTTTTAACTAATCAGAATAAAGATTCACTTTGAATTTTGGCCAGTAGTTTATATATATATATATATATATATATATATATATATATATATATATATATATATATAATATTAACTATAGCAACAACAATACCAATAGTAATACTAGTAATAATCAAGCTATAATTTAAATCGTCTTGTATAACCCACAGAGAACAAACTTGGTGGGAAAAAAAGGGAAAGCAAAAAAAGAAACAAACGAAGTACATGAACAAAAAGTCAAGCACTCGTAAGAAACAAAAAAAACCAAGACGAGAACCCTAACACTAAGGCGCTCAATAACAAAGTTTTGCCTAACGGCTCCTTAGGCGAAACCGTCATCGGTTGTTGGCTCTTGCTTAGATTTCTGTCTTTGTATATATATATATATATATCACTGAAGGTCAACTATTTTTCTCCTAAGTTGACTGTCAAGCAGATTATCTATCAGCGGAAAAATCCCCGAATATTATGGGAATATATCCTGCCATGAAACCCACACATATTCGAAAGCCAAGTACACTCTGGTAACATATGCTATAGTAGAGTGTGTCACTGGAAGTGCAGAAGATATGCAGCCTCTCTCAAAATTTATTGGGTCTATTTGATAAGAGCACTGGCAAATTAGAAGTCGTTATTGCCAAGATGACCTAAAGGCTACTTTGCACTTTTGAAGAAAATAAAAATACATAAAGTTTACGTGTGGTAAGAACTCAATAGCAAACACAACATTAGCTATGTTTACCTTCTTCAACCATCCAGTATTTTTGTTAGATAAACAGACATGAATTTCCCCCATGTTTGCTCTCTCTACTTCTTGAATGGTGGTGTATATGATTACCTTTCTTCTTTTATTTTTTTGCCTGCTCTGATGTTTGGCTTCGTATTTTATCTACTAAGTTTCATTTTCTCTCACACATTTGCTTCCTCGTTTATTTCCTTTATTTCTTCTTGATTATCATTTCTTTTTCATTATTTCATCTTCTTTCTCTCACGAAATCTTCAACTCAGGATATCTTATAAATAATACCTTAATTGAACCTAAACTTTTTCCCTATTATCAACACATTTTTACTGAATAAAAACTGTTCTTGACAATCTGTGATTTAACACTTCGCATCACGGAGAGTGTGTGGTTGTTGTAATAAAATAGATATCTACTAGGAATTAAAAATAGGAGAGTGGAGTTCGAATTCCAGTTGTTGCATTCACTTAGGCGCAAGCTCCCAAAGCCATGGATTTATCTGCTCTCTCCACTTATGAATTGTATCTGGAATAATTATTCTAACCAAATTGTTAATGCAATATTCACTCGAAAAAATAATTATTCTTATTTAAGATTAACTTAATTCTTCGTTTCTACAACCATATTCCACAACACACATGCACACACAACACACACACAAACACAACACACACTCACACACATTCATATATATATAGAGAGAGAGTGTGCGATGGAGGAATTGTTGTCTACAATATACACAAATAAAAATAAAGTTGATATCTCATTTAAGCAGATACATTTACTAAGATTACACAAAAATATCTTGAAATACTAAAAAAGGAAATTATTCAATAAAATCGCTGTCGGCTTCATCCAGGGACTCCAGATGACTTTGGAATCTCCTGCATCATTTCTGGACGGTCACCTTGTTTAAGTTGGTGAATGTTGCCATAATTCTTGCGTTCAGTTCATCTTTGGTGTTACAAGGAGTTTTGTAAGTTCTTCATAAATTTTCCTATTGAAGCTTTTAGCGCGAATTTCAAGCAGTACAGCATGCCGCTTTTGAACTGGACTGTGTCCAAATGAGCCTATCATACCGTGCATTAAAAACAAAAAGAAGCCTGTCAAGAACACCGAGATGAACAGCGGGTGCGCCTGATTATATATGACAGCAGTATTCCATTCATGGACAGATCTTTAATTTGTATATATGCAAGATTGATTCGGGAGAAAAAAAAAACATTTTGGCCCGACACAGTGACCCAACCTTCCTAGCGGTGGATTTAGCTATTGACTCAATGTAATGGTTCCACTTGAGATCGGAATAGAGGCTAAGTCATAGGAGACGCAGTGTATTGCTCTCAGGGAGGTTCGCTTAGTCCATTCCACGTCAGAATGTAGATCCCTATCAAGATCAGCAGCGAGGTTAAGTTTGTCCACCATCCGGATTTCTTACTGATGCGGGAGTAAATTGTGGTGTCATCTGCGTAGATGCCTTTGTGTATTTAGGCAGTAATTTTTTTAAACATGTCAAATTAAATAAATTGCAAACATTATGTTTCCTTATTTTTATTAAAATCCGTTCATACTCACGGATAATATTCGCGTATTACAATCAAAAGATGTTAGAAATGAGCTGTAACGTTGACCTATTATTTTCATTCATTTCTCAAGGTACCCAATTATTTCAACCTCTTTCCGAGATCATCTTCAGGGATGTGAGTTATGGTAACAAATATAAAGGTTGAAAAACTGCTAGCGTTCAAATGAACGCTAGCAGTTTGTCAACCGTTAAATTTGAAGCAGAAAAAAATGTACAGTAATTTTTAGCAACACAGTTTTCCAATTACATTTGGTACCCTAACTCACACCCCTGAAGATGACCTCGGAAAGATGTTGAAAGTACTTGGGTACCTTGCGAAATGAATTAAAATAATATCTGTCCTCGTTACAGCTTATTTCTGACATCTTTTGATCGTAATACGCGAAAGATTATCCGTGAGTATGAACGGATTTTATTAAAAATAAGCAAACATATTGTTTGCAATTTATTTAATCTGACATATATATATATAGAAAGAGACACGCACACATTTGAGATGTATGCTATGGAGGTATTTTATATACAATTTTATAGACAATAAGTCAGCCCTAAGCAGGAGAACAGCGAAGACAGACAACAATATCTAGCCGCTTCACGTAGATTGACCTCGACAGCCCAAGAATGCTGTCCATATGGCAGAAGAATAAATTTAATTTTAAAGCTTCGCTGAGTTACGGTCTTATCCAACACATAAAAGGCTGTTTTCCAGACAGAAAACCCAGCATGGAGACCCGGAGGCTGTTGGATGTCAACACTGACAACTTTCCAGCAACTTCTAGAATCAAGCCGACCCCAAATGTAATGTTCTTTGCATCTTGTCGTTACGGCAGAGAGGTGATGGCAATGTAGACTAGGCAACACTCTTCCTCCATATACCATCCCCTAGTCCTGTGCCCTGGATAGGTCAATTCATTCTCACCACCAAAGGGCTGAATTTCGACGAAAGAGTGGTGTTAGTTTTATCTCGCGTGTTAAATAGACGCCTAATATATATATGTGTGTCTGTATTAAATTTTCTTAGTTTTACCCAGTGATAAAATGCAAGTACGTTTCTAAATTTATCTGCTTGAAGGGAGTTTACGTATATATTTTTGTCTCGTGATGAATTTGAGTGGATAAGTCATTTATAATAAAATTCTTTTTTACAAAGGCACACCATTAGCTTTAGGTGGGTTAATTTAATCCAGAAACGTTTACACGAATATAAAAATTAAACGATTAAAATTCCCCGAGGTCAAATCTTTATAAGAAATATCAACATTTTCAAAGCATAAATATATATTCTTAGAAAATTCTAAAAATAATTTTATATTAATTATTGCGAGAAGTAGCAAATTACTGAAATAAGTAACAAAATATATTATATTAATTCTATTAGTAGTAGTACTAATAAAATTATAACCAAATTTTTTAAATAAGTAAAAAAGTTGTTAATTTTATGAATAGTAATAAAAAATTAAGAAATCATTTAAATAAATAAACATTAATTTACAAGATCCCCTGTTTTATTACGGAAGTTTTGAGCTAAAATTTAAAGAAAGCAGACTGTTGTTTTGGTAGACACTATTTGACAAAAAAATGTATCAGATGAAAATTATTTTAAAAGGATAAACAAATAACATCTATAAACGAAAAGACAATTTTTTGCTACTTGCTTTAAAAAAAAAGACATTTAAAAAATATTTCCAAAAGCTTTCAGTTACTATTTTTGTTTTGTTTTGATCGAAAATTAATCTTCTTTAGCGCTTGGAATCAAAAGGTAGTTACCGCAAATCAAAAAGAAAACAATTATGCTATATTATGTTATAAGATTTGCAAAAAAATATATATTTTTTCTTCTGAAGATTAAATTTTCAGATGATATTTTCTATAATACGCAAACCATTTATTTAATCGAGGAAATTGTAGGAAAAACGAAACAGATGCAATATGAAAGAATATAATAATTTATGGAATAATACATCGAAAAAACCTTGTCACTCTTATTTACGTTTTTTAAATTAAGCAGTTCGTACTGTAAAATATAAAATAAATAAATATCAACATTTCAAAGAAAAATTTCAATTTTAAATATAATTTTTCGCAGTTTTACTTTAAATTTAATAAAAAACAGCATTCATGCGAATAAAATTTGGAAAAATCATTGATATGCATTCTGTATTTTTTACGAGCTACCTATTAATGACAGTTTATATTTAATGTTTCCTTGACCACGACACTTAGCAATTTAATTTGATTAAAAGTTGAAGAGAACAGGTGTAATTCAGTACAGTTCTTTTAGATTTGATTTTATTATAAATACTATTTTTAATAAAAGAATATTAAACCAAAAATGAAATCTCAAATATAAACATGCTTGCATTTATGTTATAAAATGTAAAATATAAGTTTTCGGTTACTGGTCTTTAATTTAAAAATACCTCGACACAAAACCTAGCTAAGAACACTCGCAGACGCTTATAGTACAACTGTGTAAATTTTCAATAAAATCGGTTCAGCCGTTTCGGAGTCTATAGGTAACGGACACACACATACACAGACACACACACATACAGTCACACACACACACATAGACACACACAGACAAAGTTACATTTATAAATAAGTTTAGATTAATTCAGCTATCTACACATTGTGTACGACCATGGGGACTAGTTTGGCTTCTAGAAAATTATAGCCTAATATTTCTCAACAATAAAGATTTTTTTTTTCAGTCTTTGAAATCTTTTGTCGGATGCAGGTGATCGTAATACCATTCCCTCTTTTCTTTCATGTAGAGAAGTGAACAATTAGCCTATCGTACGGCTGACTGTGTGATGGAAAATTATTAATTATTAACTATTAATTAAAGTTATTCTACAAGTAACAGATTTGTAAAATTATTCTCATGAATGCGAATAGTTTCCGGTGGTTTCGGCAGGTTCCAGATTTATTTCAGATATTATGACAAAAGCGGATTTCGCTAATTCTTCCCTTATGCTTAAAGGAAACATTTAAGCAGCGGTTGATTCCTAGTTTCCTGAGAAGGCGTTCGATTGTTTCAAAGTCTTATCAACAGTTCTTTCCATTTGTATTTTCTCATCCAAAGTTTCATCATTTTTACAGCGTTCTTTAGCCAATCTGTCTGCATTCGTCAGAGTTATTTCCCTTTTGGCACGTTCTTTTTTGCTGTTTGATTCTTCTTCTTCCTTCATTCACTATATTATTCACTATAAGAAGAAATACAATTTTCATTCCTTGTCCTTATTTTCATTTTTAACCAATAATCTTTTCCACATTCTCTCTTGCTAGCTTATGACAAATTTGCCAGTGCTTCTCAAATTCAGTTGTATTTTGAAATGGATGGAATCTGCTACTGCTTTCAGTCGATGCTATCTTAGAAGTCAGATCATTCTTTTACTGTATAAAACGTTCTCAACAGACCTTATTTTACAAAATTTTCTAGCTTTTTTATTTTTATTTATTTATTTATTTTTAATCATATTACCCCGAGCAAAGCGGTTACGCCACTGATGTGCAGGGGGCTACATAAGAGTAAAAAGATTAGAGGAGAGTGAAGAGAAGGACGAACCAGTTAGAAAGGAGCAAGAAAAGGATGGAAATACAGGTGTGATGACAGTTGCAACAGTGGAGAGAAAGGAAAGGATCTACAGGGCGGTGTGGAAAGAACTAGAGTCAAGTATTTAAGAGATGAGTATTGACCTTGCATTTAAATTTCTGGAAATCGTAGCCGTCAGGAAAGCAAGAGTAAAGATGCGAGTTCCACAGGCGGGAAGAGCGAGAAAAGAAGCTGAAGAATAGAATTGTCACTGAATTTGGTTGATCTAACTGAGAATGGGTGAGATCCAGTTGCCAGTCTGGTTGCACGTATAAACACCTGTTGCGGAGGCGCCAGTGACTTAGGTTCGTTGGAGCAGAAGCCCTGGAAGTATTTATAGAACAGACAAAGGGAAGCCACATCTCGTCGGTGGGTAAGTGGCTGTAGTTGAGCCGCCAAGTCGGTACCTATCGCATTACTGATTCTCCTTTGGAGCCTGTCAATTTTATTACTGTCTTCAGCAGAGAGAGATTAAAATAGACATCTGCCTCTCTGTAGCTAAAGACATCGTGTATCTCATCCCCTAGCATTTTGTTAACTTCCTCATATTTGTTGTTGTTGTTGTTGTTGTTATCACAATCTTTAGGCCTTAGTCTTTTCGATTTGCATAAAAAAGAAATTCTTTTTCAATCTACTATGGAAAGGGGTAGGTTGTTTTCTTAGCATTAAATATACAATAGGAATTATCGCGTCAGGTTCTTATTTATTATTTTCAGTAACTGCTCTTCCTATTTCTGCTGAGTCAGTGTCACACTGCCGGGCCCGGAGATTGAACCCACAAATATTATGCCACCAAATTAACATGCGCTTTAATCCACTATTGTACGATGAGGCAATCTCAAGGTGAAGATTTTAAAAAATGGCGTCTTAAACTTAACCTGCCGACTGATGAGTGCTTTTAAATAATAAAGAAACAAAAACAAAACCAATCAGACGAGGTGCAATATCCATAAACATGGTCATTGAAACGAGAATAATCTACTACCGTAACTTAAATAAAGAGTTTAGTTACAATTTTTCTTTGAATGTTGCCAAGCACCTAATGGTGGCCGGGAACACGACGGCCGAAATATTTTGATAGTAATAACAAAGATAAGGAGATTAGTTTTCACATAAATAATGTAAATAATATCTTAACCCATCAGGAAATTCAATGATTTTTTTTCTTTTACTCCTGTTTGAGAACAGGCGTTTCCGGTCCATAATCTACATGTTCTTCCAATACACAGAAGCCATTTAATTTTTGTTGATGTGGGAACCTGTAGGTGATAAGTAAAAGAAAAGTGATTTTGTATACAGCGCTTGGCAAGTAAAATCAGTAGTCTTAGTTCCTGATGGCGGTAAAGTTTATAAAAATAACTAATTATGCTCGTAATGAACAAAATTAAAATAAGAATTCTTTCCAGTGAAATGCACTTGTGCTCAAATTTGGGCCGAGTGATTATCAAAGATAATCAACCTGAAAATGTTTGTCCAGTTTCCAAATTGAATTATTGTTTTTATTTTGATGGCATACATTACTTTTTGATATATATGCATACACTACCGGCCATAATTCTTAGGCCACCACAGTGTTTTAAAAAATGGTGCTTTTCAGACTATTTTTTAGTATTTATTGCCAAGTGAATAATTGTAAATGAAAATAGAATGGTTCTTTTGTTAATATTGCACGATAACATGTGCATTAAATGAATTTATAAATAGTTAATAATTACCTATATTAAAGTTTCATCAGTAAAAGAATGAAAAACATTAGGGTGATTCGGGCGAGTTCATCTTCGCTTCCTTGCTTTGTAAAATCTTGCAAAGTAATAATAATAAAAGAACCATTCTATTTTCATTTGGGAATAAATACTAAAAATAGTAGGAAATACATAATTTCTTTTAAAACAAACTGGGGTGGCTTAATAATTATGACCGGTAGTTTATATATATATATATGTATATATATATATATTGTGTATTTAGGCAGCATTTTTCCATTAATGCATGTTTCATTAAATAATATAGACAAGTTTTGTCTATTTTATGTAATTGTTTTTCATATTCTCTGATAAGCATAACATTATCATTAAATGAAGAAAGAAAATTACAATATTGATATATAATTTTTTAATAATCTAATCTAAGCTTTTCAAAGATGTCATTTACATCATATATTATAAAAACGGACAACCAATAATGACAAACTGTTTTTGTTTACATAGAAGATTTCCAAGCAACAACAAACTTGTGCATTTAAGACACTGGGAGCGAATGTCGCATCACAGCTCGTAACTTCACACATGACCAAGCGTGCGTGAAAACAAAAATATTAAGTATGAGAATAATATATATATATATATATATATATATATATATATATATATATATATATATGGGGATGATATACATGGAAGAAAATTCTGATATCAAAAATGAACAAAACAAAAACTACTAATTTCGGTCTTTATGTTCTTTACGTATTTGTGTGTTTTGTTAAAACGTTCATGCGTACATTTTCCTCATTACGACAAAATGAAAAACCTGCTTAAAACCTTGATTTATCTGGAAGGAGATAATATATTAAAAATTTTTATTTACTTTAATTTTGTATTCACAAGCTGATGTGGACCCAAAATGGGGGCCATGGAAGGAAAATGGGTTAGAGGTAAAGAAAGATATATTAAACAGAAAGGTTACAAAGAATAGTGTAAGGTCTTCCGGGCCATATAGCCCAGACAAAAATATCTGTCTATCTTTCCCCAGTCGTGACTCTACCCTTCGGCTGAGACAAGACTGGGTTAATACACTCCGCCCGAAGCTAGAGAGCTGATAGTGACAAAGGTAGCACTACCGGTGCTACATTATTTAGCTGTCCCTCCCAGTAAGGGCAACATGTGACACATGGTTAATTATGACTGGGATTTCCGGGCTATATGACCCGGCCAAAAATGGCTGCCTATTTTTGCCCAGTCGTGCTTCTACCCTTCGGCGGAACCACGACTGGGTTATTGCTCTCTGCTCGGAAGCAGAGAGCGCCCTCTACCCGAAGTCAGAGATCTGACAGTGTCAATAGTGACACTACTGGTGCTACTCCCATAATACTACCATTCACATAGTAATATAGTACTGGAAGAGTTCATGATTTAGGTAAGTATCACCCTCTTTCCAAGAGTTTTCCTCCTCTTTTTTTTTTTTTTTTTTTTGAAAGGAGAAAAAACTAAAACTGTTAATACTTCTTCCTCTTGGGATTCACGTTGAGTGGTTGAGTAAAATTTCTCTTTCTCCACGAGCGTCGTTTTTCCGGGGAGACTTGAGGCGTGTCAAGATCGAAATGTTCGAATATTATGTCGATCGGCTCTTCGCAGATATTTTGTGGTGATTTCTCAGATTCATTCAAACGGCATTTTCTGAGCTGGTTCATATGGCGTTTGTGGGTGTTTTTCGGTCCCTGGACAATATAGACCACTTTGCCAATTCTCTGTTTGATGTTGCCTACTTCCCAGAATATAATGTTGTTTTTGTCGCCAGAATTAAAGTATTTCTTAGGGAGCGAGAGGGTTTTCTTGAACTTCGCTTGCCGTGGAATGAGTTTATCAAAAACGGACTTGATTTTTCTTGCGAACATTGTTTCTGCAGGCGAGCGTCCCACAGACGTGTTAGGATTAGGGGTTATCCTATTCACCTGCAGAAACTGTTGTAATGCTCTATCTGTCGGGTGCCTAGTGCCTTTTTAGAGCTCTTTTTAGGGTGTCCACGAACCTCTCGGCCTAACCATTCCACAAGGGGTGATACTGAGGCGTCGTAATATTGTCCACTTGATACGACTTGCAAAAGTCTCTGAATTAACTTGATGTGAATTGAGTGCCATTATCTGTCACTACACAATCTCTCACGCCAAAACGCGCGAATAGCTCGTGTAAAAATCCGATCGTGGTTGGTTTTTTACATTACAGGACCTCAGGCCATTTTGAGTGGCTATCCAGAACAATAAGGTAGTACATGTCTAGGGGCCATGCAAAATCCACATGAATTCTCTGCCATGGATGGTCTGTGTTTGGCCATAATTTACACGTCGTGGTCGAAAATGTTGCTGAAAGCGCGCATCCCTTACAAGATTCTATCATGTCTGCTATGTCTTTGTCCATATTTGGCCAATATACGTAGCAGCGCATGAGGCTTTTCGTACGGCTCTTCCCCGGATTTTCCATGTGAAAATCCTTAAGGTTTTTTCTTTGTAGGCCATTTGGAATCACTACTCGGTCATTATGCAGTAGAACATCCTCAAAGAGGGAGAAAATTTCAGGCACATTTAGGTCTTTGTTGCGAATTTTATTTTTTATACTTTGGATGAATTCATCCGCTTGAGACTCCCTTTTTATGTCGGCCAAAGTAACTGGGAGCTCTCTAATTGTATTCGCAATCATATTTTTGATTTCATAATTCGTCCTTAGTGTAGCAATGATGGAGTCTTCAAAAACTTGTGATATTTTTAGGAATGAGTCGCGATAAACTGTCCGCATGACAAATATTTTTAGATGTTAGGAATTCGATCTTAAAGTTATAATTTAAGAGAATCGTTCCCCAACGAAGTAGTCTATTCGCCGTATATACTGGTAGGCCTTTCTTGATACCAAAGTTTGTTATTAGAGGTTTATGGTCCGTTTGCAGTATGATCCATCTTCCATGTAGGTATCGATGGAACTTAGTGACGGCAAATATTATCCCTAGAGCCTCTTTCTCTATTTGGGAATATTGTTTCTCTGATAGTATTAAAGATCTAGATGCGTGTGCTATGGCTTTTCGCGAACCATCTGGCAGTTTATGGAGAATGCAAGCACCGATGACGTATGGGCTTGCTTCACTTGAGACTATGATGTCAAGATTAGGGTCGTAGTGGGTGAGGGAGAGATTCGAAGTAAATGCTTTCTTCATCTTCTAGAATGCGTCTTGACATTCAGAGGTCCATAACCATGCTTTATTCTTTTTAAGAGTTCGATGAGAGGTCCTCTCAAATTCTACATGTTCTTAATGAAACCTTGGTAGAAGTTAGCAAGGCTGAGGAAGCTTTGTAGCGATTGAACATTAACTGGGGCCGGAATGTTTCTGATCGCATTAGCTCTTTCTGGATCCGTCCGACGACCGTCTCTATTTATAATGTGACCTAGGTATTTGATCTCTGGTAAGAAAAAGTCACACTTTGCTTTCTTAACCTTAAGCCTATATTCTTGTAACTTCTCGAATACGTTTATTATATGGTTCCGGTGCTCTGCTGTCGTTTTACTGATCACCAATATATCATCCAAATAGGCTGTTGCGTAGTCAAGGTCACCCAGTATGGCATTCATGACCTGCTGAAAGATTGCAGGCGCAACCTTGACCCCAAAAGCCAGTCTGTTATATTTGTACAGACCTTTGTGGGTGTTTATGCAGAGCAATTTGGAACTTTCTTCATCCACCTCTATCTGAAGGTATGCGTCTGAGAAGTCTATTTTGGTAAAGATTTTTCCGCCATTCAATTTGTTGAAGATTTCTTCAGGGCTTGGGAGGGAATAATGGTGATCCTGCAAGGCATCGTTTAGCCCTGTAGAAAAATCTGCGCATACTCGTATTTGGTTGGACTTCTTTTTGACATAGACCGTAGGTGCTGCCATTCATCAAAATCTGTTTTTGATAAAATACGTTTGTTGATCTGCTCTAGAGCAGTGAAAAGGACATTCCGTTTCTTTTTGAAAACTGGTCTTGCACCGTCCTTCATCTTGAACTTAGCTTTTAATTTAGGACATTTCCCAAGGCCACCAAAAAAACTGGGGAAATTGTTGTTTAAGTTCCTTTTTGAGATTTTCTGAATTGGACGTTGTACTTTGTATTTTTCGTAAAAAGGTACTCATTGGGCAATCCCATAGATTGAATTTTTCTGTCCAATCCGTTCCGAATAGGTTATCCGAATTTTTAATACGTATGCTTTCAGCTTTTTGGTAACTCCATTTAGTGTTACTGTAAGGATCACCTCGCTTAAGATGCTAATGTTCTCGCCAGTTACAGATTTTGCTGTTTTATCCGTCTTTAATAGGGTCGGCTTGTTTAACTTTCGCCAAATACGCCCGTTGATGATCGATTTTCTTAAATTCCTATCAACAATGTTGTCTGATTGGGCTTGCCTAATTTTACTTTTGTGTTTCCTCGTTTTGTTGGCGTACCAGCACTGAGTTAAGTTATGACCATTTTTATTGCAATTTTTGCAGTATGTTTTCCTCTTGGATGGACAGAATTTCATCCAATGTCATTTTCCACAATGGTAACATGGTCCGGAAGGTTTCTTTAGCCTATTCGGGTTTTGTTTATTGTGGGATTTAGAACATGAGATTTGCCTTTTGTCTTTTTGTGGGAGATAAGACGTTGGGTTACTTCTGATTTTTCTAATCTGAGCCACACCTGATTCCTCGATCGTTTTTTAGTCACACTTGACAGAAATTACTCTTTGACCATCCTCTGCCAATTTTTGGAGAGTCAATCCCTGTTCGTTTTTGAGTTTGGTAAGTACCCGACGTCTGACCTCGGCGTCTTCTACTGATACTAGACTTTATGCAAATATTAGGCACTTGAAACCATCGGCAGTCAGATCGGCTAGTTTGGAATCATTACAGAACTTGTTTAGCGACACTGCAAACGTTAGAAAATCTTGCTTGTTGACCTTGACTGTGTTCAGGCATTTCCAACGTTTGTGGAACAAGGTTATGTTAGGCCCGAATAATTCCGAAAGGAGCTTAATAGTCTCTCAAAAATTCAGGTCCGTAGTTTTCTACTATGTTCGATAGTTCCCAATTTTCTTAATAACAGACGTACCTTTTTCTCACTAGGCCATTGTTCACAGTCTACGTTGAAAATATCTTCATAGCGCCTGTAAAAAGCCTCGAATGTTCTGTCTTTCTCTGGTACGTATTCGAATATATTACCCCGACAGTAGTATCCCGAGTAATCTCAAAACTCGACCCCCATAAGGCGAGTGGAGACGATGAAATCCCGGTGATAGTCCTTAAGAGGTGTACTCCTAAACTTTCCCCTGTCCTCTCTAAACTGTTTAATTACTGCCTTTCTGCTTCCTGCTTTCCTGCATGCTGGAAGTTCTCCTCAGTCATTCCTGTATTTAAGAATTTTGGTGAACCCTCGGACCCATCCAACTATTGTCCTATCAATCTTCTACTGATATTCGGAAAAGTATTCGAGGCCATAATCAATGCTGAAATAGTCCAACATCTTACTGCCCACAAACTCTTCTCTGACAGGGAATTTGCCAGGTCCACGGCCGATTTGCTAACAACCGTAACGGAGTACATGCTCCAGGCCCTTGATGAGTCTGACGAGGCTCGCGCGGTTGCTCTGGACATCTCCAAGGCTTTTGACAGGGTTTGGCACTCTGGCCTCCTATGCAAGCTACGGGGTTACGGTATTACCTGTCGCCTGTTGACCTAATCCAATCTTTTTTAAATAACCGCAAAATGAAGGTCGTTTTGAATGGGCATGCCTCTTCATCCTACAACACGAATGCTGGTGTCCCAGAGGGCTCTATCCTGGGCCCGACGCACTTCCTTATTTTCATCAACGACCTCCCAGATGAGATCAATTCCCAAGTAGGCATCTACGCTGACGACACCACAATATACTCCCGCACCAGTAAGAAACCTGTCGTGGCGGAGAGACATAATCTCGCTGCTGACATTGAACGGGATCTATACTCTGTGGTGAATTGGGGCAAGAAGTGGCTTGTCAACTTCAATGCGTCTAAGACCAAGCTGTTTTCTGTCAACCATCACAGGCAACCTCTCCTGCCTCCCATAAGCATGGGCCAAGCCATTCTCCCTGAGAGCAACACACTACGCCCCCTCGGCCTTACCCTCTCCTCAGACCTCAAATGGAACCACTATATTGATTCCATAGCTAAATCTACAGCTAAGAAGGTTGGGTCACTATGCCGATGCAGGATGTTTTTTCCGCCTGAATCCACCCTGCATATATACAAGTCAACCATCCGTCCGTGCATGGAGTACTGCTGCCATTTATGGTCAGGCGCCCCTGCCGTTCTCCTCAGTGTTCTCGACAGGCTCCAAAGGAGAGTCTGTAATGTGATAGGTACTGATCTGGCGGCTCGACTGCAGCCACTTCCCCACCGTCGAAGTGTGGCCTCCCTTTGTCTATTCTATAAATACTTTCATGGCTTCTGCTCGGACGAACTTAAATCACTGGTGCCTCCTCAACAGGTGTTTACTCATGCAATCAGACTGGCAACTGGGTCCCACCCATTCACAGTCAGGTTAGCCAAATGCAGACGACAATTCTACTCCTGCAGCTTCTTCACTCGCACTTCCCGCCTGTGGAACTCTCTCCCATATTCTTGCTTTCCTGACGGCTACAACCTCCAGAAATTTAAATGCAATGTCAATACTCATCTATTAACCACTGGACTCTAGCTCTCCCCACTATACCCTTCCCTTTCTCTCCACCTATGTATCTGTCATTGCACCTTCATTCTCAGCTTTCTATTGCTCCTTTCTAACTAGTTTGTAATCCTCACTCTTTTCTAATTAATCTTTTTACAGTTATGTAGCCCCCAGCTCATCAGTGGCATTTCTGCCTTGCTCGGGGTGAAATGATTTAAAAAATCGAGTTGTAGATCGTTCTCTGTGAAAATGTAACTTTTTCAGAGATTTTAGGGTCGTTAGATGAATTTACAAGTAATTCTTCAAATTGTCTTTGCTGTAGTTCTGTTTATCTGAAGTGTAAATTGTTAGAATTTTATTTGTTGTTCATGTAATTCCATAAACAATTGTTGCTGTCTTTCGTCTGATTTTTTGGTAGAATTTTTGTCTTTCTTCGCTTTTTTGTTGTTGAATTTCTGTTCTGTTTGTTGGTTCGACTGTAATTCGTGGAATCATTCTTCCAACTTGTGCTGTCTTTCATCTGCTTTTTGTTGGTGGTCCATCTGGACCTTTAACATTTAGACAATTATTTTTTGGAATACTTCCATATTTAGATTTTATAATATGTAGAATAAAGAGATGAAAGATCACACAAAACAGAAAAATGACAGCAAATACTGTTGCTTTGAACCCCTATGTACCAAGGGGAGGATACACAGAAAATCTAGACAGATTTTTTTTTCTTTTGTAACAAAAAAAAAAAAAAATGGACAGAAAATTAATAAAATTAAGAAGAACTACTTACTGGTTTAGATCTTTCGAGATACCGTTGTTCCGTTAATTTCAATGTCACCATTTAAATTTTCTCCACACTTATTATTTTTTCCTCTAGCAAAAATAATTTCAGCAAAGAAAAGGAAGAAAAAATATTTCTTGGTAGGCGCTCAACAGTTCATTTGCATAAGTATTTGCAATTAAGCAGGTTTTTTTTTCTCTTTTCCTTCCTTCACCAGTGAACCCTGGTTATTGTTGACAAACAAAAATATTTTTTAGAAGTGTGGGGAGAAGAATATCACTTAGACAGTAAAAAAATAAATAAATGCACTGGAATCTTTTCCTTCTTTTGGAAGAACTTGCTTTTTGTCCTTTAGGACTCCATCGTATTAAATTTGTTATGTGCAGTCGTAACATAACAAATATGGACCACAAATTTGACATTAAAAATGCTACCCTGATTAAAGGAGAAACTATGTAGAGAGAGCCTTAATCGCATGATTATACACAGTATATTTGTGCCCTGGCTCTTACGACATTTTAACAACATTCCTGACAGATCTTCTAATATCGCATTGCAGAATACCTACTTAGAAAATACCTTTTTCATACCATTTCCCTATCTATCTATCTATCTATCTATCTATCTATCTGTTTTAAACTTTTCATATCTATCTATATATGAAGTCGGTCTTATTTTTACTCTCTCACCAGAAATATGGTTTTTAATTCAATTAAAGCAAGAATACAGAACATACATTTTTTCAAACAGACACGTTTCCTTCCACAGTGAGGAATTTGTCAAGGCACATTGACGTTGTTTTGACAACGTGTTATCTGGTCTTATATCTTACTAGTTTTAGCTATAAAAATATTAACCTTTGAATTTTCTAAGGTTTATAAATTATTACTTATTGGCTTAGAATTATATCACGAAAAATATAATGTCTCATTTCCTGCTATCCAACATTACGATATGTTTATCTTTTGGTCGTTATTTGTGTACAGAGTAATTTCAAGTAGAATAAGTATGTTAATATAGAGTCGTGTCTTCATTTACCAAAGTATAGAAAAACGTTCACAGACATATTGTGAGAATAAACACAGAGTTATATGCTGATAGAAGAGTTATTCATTTCCAGTCTCTCATTGGCTTCACGACTATTTTAGTTTCCATGATGGTTTAACTACTATTTTAATAAATCATTTCAATTTTCTCATAATGAAAAGTTGGACCTTATTTCAATTGTTTAATACATTGTATGGTCATTATATTTTATTCATGAAAATCGAAATTTTCTATTTAATTAGGTTTTTATTTTAAAATGCAACTAATTAATACAATGCTGTGCAAACCTAGTTATTTAAAACGTAGAAATATGTCACAATTTCCATTGGCATCCACTTCAGAGGCTGTTCTTTAAAAAGTAATTGGAATTAAATTCTAATGGTTTCATTTGATTACTTTTATATCAAGTGATAGTTATGAATGAGATATTAACAAAACTAGTTATATGATATTAGCTGCTCGAAAATATTGGTTAAAAAATTAGGTTAATTCATTTCGTCTTTTACACAGATTTTGTTTAGTCAATTTAACGTCGCACTAGTTATATAAATATAATACTTCGCTAAAGTTAATTGCAACCTTCTCGATATCAACAGTCGTTCCACTTCGAGTTCAAGTTCAAGTAATATCCGGATGTTTTAAGGCGTTTATAACGCTGTCATTTCTGCTGTTGTTTTGGAAAAAGAAAAGTTGAGTAAATAACCATCTAAAATTAACTCGTAACCGAGGGCGTTGAATACTTCCAAAGAATGACAGAAATTCAACCCGAGGCAAAACTGGTTTAGAATAGTTATTTTCTAATAAAAGACGCTGATCTATTCATTTTCAAAATACAAATTTCCTATTTCATTCTTGTATTACAAAAATAAACTGTGTAATGAATTAGACAAATTTTGTTTATTGTGATGAAATATACAGTGTGAACGAATTTTCTAACAAAATCTTTAATGTAAAGAAAATGTGTTAATATATATAATATATAATATAATTAATAGCGTCATAAAATTTAACGTCAGATGAAAATAGAGACATGGGTGAGTCATGTTTAATGTGGGATTATATTATATGGAGAAAAATTATTAGACATAAAAATATAAACATATTCATCTCACTTAATTGACATGGATTATTCTTAAATTGTAGTTAATCAATAAGTATTTTCTCAATATTCATCAGAGGGACGGAAAAATGTTAATATCTTTGTTGCTACTAATTTCTTAAGTTTAAAGACAGAAACATCTTTTTTATCTTCTTTCAGTTTTCATCAAAATTGTTTCACTTGACGTGCATAAATTGAAAATCAACACTTGCTGTGGATACACTGACAAGTTAAAACATGTATCAAGAATGGCATTCAATGTCTCATAAAAATTGTGCGAAGTTCAGAGCTATATAAATTGGTATCCCCTACTAGATAATTCAGTTTGTTGTATGGCAACAGGAAAATTGTGACAAACTTTAAAAAGAATCAAATATTATACCTAAACCAATTCTAAAAGGAAAATGTTTGGTAGGGTGTTTACGTCAGTGCTCTGAGGACATAAAAAATCACCAAGCACCAACAAAGTTTTTTAGTTCAATATTCTTTTCTTTGTTTCTAGCATTTTTTCTTTTTCTTAGCTTTTGGAAAGAATCTTTTGCTATCCCAATGCAACTTCATATTTCACTGTCACACTTACCGTCCTATTTCTCTTTCTTCCCTCTCTCCCTTTTATATAGTTTACCATAACTTAACAATTACAGTTGAACCTAATACTAAAAAATCAATTTTTATGAAAAATATTTTAAAACAGTTTATATCATCATAAAAAATAAGGGGATTTTTTAAAAAGAGAAAACAAAGGGTGATCTGAAAATTAACTCACTTCTCAAAAAGATCTGCTGATAAGCTTCTATGAAACTCAGAGTAGAAATCAAAAAAAAGATAAGCATATAATTTTATTTTAATCATGAATAAGTATTATTGTTCATTCTGTTGATATGAATCATTGTCAAGAACAGTTTAATTTGAATTCGTTGTCTTCAGGACGGAGTAATTTGGGTGAAGAAGATCAAGAATTGAGTTGTCATACATGTGTACACACACACACACACACACACACACACACACACACACACACATATATATATATATATATATATATATATATATATATGTATGTGTGTGTGTGTGCGTGTGTCAGTTAATTGTAACTAGAAAAATAATAAAAAGTAGAACCCATGAAATCTGTTTACAGCGTGTTTTCAACTTAGGTCACGAAACTATTCAATTATTCAAAAAAGAAAGAACATCATTTGCATTTTGAAATAATGGCTCATCCGTTTCCGAACGTATAGAGGCTTGATAGAAAAGAACGAGATACGTAATTTTAAAGATTCTATTTTCTGCAAACATTTCTCTTGGAGGCTTCTGCTGTTTGCCTCTTGATTCTGTTGTTTTAGTTCTTTTATTACGCAGCTGACTTGATGCTGCATAATATAACGGAACTGCACCAAAATCCAAACAAATAAGCAATGAAAAATATTAAAGAAATAAAAATGAAATTAGTCAAATATATATAAGACAACTTGATGGAAAAATCACAAAACAACCAGAATCTATTACCAGATATTGAAGTTAAGTTCAAAAGTTTGGCAAAGGGAAATAATACTTGGTATTTGTAAAGGATTCCTAAGTTCATTTCTTTTTAACTTATAGATTTGATCACAGAAAAAAAACTGTTTCTTCTAAAATTAAAAAAATAATAATAACTTGGGTTACATTGCATACTCCAGCTATTTTTAACCCCAGTGAATTGTACATATAATTCTCAATAAATCATAAATGTGTCTATAGAAAAGCAATTACATATTAGTATTCGATATAATATACCCCAGCAATATATTTAAACATCAATTATTCTAATGCTCTCTTCAGTGAACACTTTTTCCAAAGGTAAAGTGAAGCCTATAACGTTGTTGACTAACAATTAACAGTACCGTTAGGAGAATAAAATAGACCTTATAAAACAAAACTAAATATTGACTAAAGAAAAATTCAGGAACAGAAAAATAGAATTATATGATGAATTAATGCTAATTTTCCCTAAGTGCATCCATAATAAGATACTGAGCTTAGGTTCGGAACTACTGAATCATTTTTAGGAATTATAACCAAACTAGCAGTATAACCCGGCGTTACTCGGTTATAATGAAAGCTTTAAAATTAATCTATGGTCCTTGAGCTCAGACTCTTTGGACGTTGGCACGAAAGACTAAAAAGCAATAGTTGTTTCCAGTTAAAGCGAAACCGTAGACTAAAAGAAAAATGAATGGATGTAAGTCAAATTTTGATTTCCTGGTATCGATATCAAATTTTCTGCACTACTGTAAGAACTGCAACCTTGAAACTTCTGAATATCGTTTCTTATGTCTTTTTCTATGAGTGTATCAAATTTGATTAAAATCGGACCACTCCTTCTATAACTCGATTTTTTCAATTATCGATTTTCAATATTTATCGGGGGTACCTCGACACAAAACCTATCTAAGAACACTCGCAGATACTTAGAGTCCAACTGTGTAAATTCTCAAGAAAATCGGTTCAGCCGTTTTGGTGTCTGTAGGTAACGGACACACACACACAGACACACACACACAAAAAAAAGTTACATTTATAAATAAGTTTAGATCCTCTTTCATTCTTGATGACATAATTACATGGAGCAACCAACTTATTTATATCTCGTGAATAAAAATATTTGCGTTTTGAGACAAAACCGATGGTCTTTTTTCTTGTATATTATATTTCATTGTTATTCCCAACTCTAACCCTAATCATCAATTCATATGGAGAATGTAAAGTTAGAAGAGTATGTGAGATTAAGTAAAACTTCTATATGCAAATGCAAAATATTTTTCTTTCTTTTTTCAACTTAGGATCATAATTTTTATCATGCGAGAATGTTATATTTATCAGTGACACTGGTATAAAAAAGAAAAGATTGGCAAATGTTTTCCACTTGAAAAGAATACTGTTTATTGATTGATTCTATACTTCATATCCGAATTTCTTTTTTAGTGGAATATGATTATAAAGAATTCATTTTTTTTTCACACTTGAGATGAATACTTTCTAGATATATTTTTGTAACTTTTCTAACTTTAACAACAAAGAGACATAGACTTTTTGATTTGTATCACAACCGGTCTACTCGATAACTGAAGTGTCTTCTGGGTGTTACCTTATGGGGTTTATTGCATTATGGTTTGTGGAGAAATGTGATTGTGTCGTTTTTTGAGCCGTCCACATCGGAATTTCTTAAATTAAGAACATTTGAGATGTTATTTCCAAAGTTAGTGAAAATATTCTTCGTCCTGTCCAAAGAAGCTGAACATTTTTTTGAATACGAAAACATGCATAATCTAAAATGCGTCTAATCGATTTCTCTTTCAATTCATGATTTTTCACCTAAAGTTACCGGCAAGCTGTGTATATCTCTCCAGGGGGATTCCGACCATTTGCAAAATCGATACGGTGTCGGGTTTCTACACTTCGCTGGGAGAAACGGTGTCTTACCCGATACGTTAGGTGATACATGGATACGCACGCGAGCAAACACACGCACGCACGCACTCAACCAGACACACAAACACACACAGGCAAACACATTCATGTATTTATATATGCGTGTGTATATGTGCGCACCATTTTATGCATTATATATTATCATTATCATTACTATTCATTATATATACATATTAAAAAATTAAATCGATAGGTTTTTAATGTTCCGCTGATATATAATAATAATAATAATAATAATAATAATAATAATAATAATAATAATAATACTTCTCATAAAGAAATAATGAATATAAATACAATTAGAAAAATGAAAGCAGATGTATATAAAGAGAAAGACAATGTTAATAATCTTGATTCGATTAAAATAATAAATTCATTTGTGGTGAAAATAATAAGTGGTGGTGAAAATATGGAGTTTACATTTTGCTGGCATTGTTATTAACAATAAATATTACGTAAAATGATAGATATGAAATGAAGAAAAATAATATTATAGCGACAGGTTTCAAAGGCGCCGATGATTACGCATTATAGTAGCCGAGAGGCTATTTGGAATGCCAGTGGCTTCATTTCGCCATTTCCGTTTCCTCTTTTGTTTTATAACACGTTTCGGTTTCCATGGAGACAGGATTTCGCTTTGCAATAATTGTTTGGCTGTCACTACAGGAACGAAGAACACAGAAAAACTGTTGAACAGTGAAAAATATGTCGGGTAAAAGCGGAAAGATATGTCGGGTAAGAGTGGAAAGATATGTCGGGTAAGAGTGGAAAAGTGACAAGCGACAGAAGTGAAACGTCGGCAAATAGCTATATAGAATTCAAAAAGGACCAATAACTTGTTAGCACCTATGAGCCTGAAAAAGACACAATAATCTTTGGTAATGCTAATACTAACCATTACCTTATATGGAATCATACAGCATTCATTGGCTGAGCCGCTGGTGCTATTTTTCAATAAACTTTATAAAATCTTACTATTAAAAAATTTTTTCAGAAAAATTAGTTTCTGATGTCCAGAGACTCTTCTGTTTTTTTTCCGGTATTAATGAAAGTTTCTTTATTTTTATTTGAATTAATGTAGAACGTCAACACCTTATGTCATCTTTTTTCTTCGAGTTTTATTTAATATCCATTTTATTTGTTGCTGCTGTTGTAAGTCATCATGTGATATGATTTCTGTTAGTCAGTACTATTACTTGATTGTAATTCTCTAGCGGCAGTCCATACATTTCGATAAAAGTGCTCCCCACAGCTTACGTTCGCTCGATAGCATTTTGAACAGTTGAGGGAGTGGTTTTATACAGCGGACAGTTTAGACATTTCTGAACGTGTTTGGCACCAGGCATAACATCTAGAAAATAGTCTTGATCTCATAGAGCAATTTAAGAACATAGAGAAAATATCCCTAGCGTAGGCTGTTCTATGTTCTCTTTTCTTTAATCCTATGCTAAATTTATCATAATTCATTGTACAGTGATATATTTGAAATCTTTCATGCTTATTAATTTCATATCAGGAATTGTTGTAATGGCTCCATAGTGTGTGTCAGCATTTTTTTCATTCAAATTCCAGATAATAATTAGTTTTATAAGGATTTATCTTGAGTCCTATATCTCGAAACAAATAGCAGAAGAAGTGTATTTTTGTCCAAGATCATTATCCCAACTATGATTTTCTATGTCATCGGCATCGACCTCTAATCTTCTATACACCCTTCTTCTGAGGAAAAAACACGTACGCTGGTTTTTATTCGTTGATTCCTTTTAGGTGTATTATGAAATGCTTCAATGATCAGTGCCCATCTGTTAACATCAGTACTTGTATATTTGCAGGGTCCCGTCTACAAAAAGTTTAAATAGTTTGGGTCTCTCATTTCCCACTTGCCATACTGATGAGTTTTTAAAAAAGCTTCACTTAAACTCTTTCATTTGGCTCGAAATGTTTCTGTACAGGTTTATGCAACTGTGATTACATCCTAGCAGACAAGTGTGGTCTGAAAACGTGCAGGAAGAAATTATATGGAATAACACATTTTGGCGATATATTTCGTTCCAACAATAAACTTTTTTTCCGGACTAATAATGGTATTTTTGAAGGCATCAGTCTTATACAGAGAAGGTAACATTAAAGAGATGATCAGCATTAGACTTAAATTTTAACAACTAGTATAACGATATTTGTAACTTAATCGGTGTCTTTCAGATTTTTACCATTTTCTTTTTATTTTTATCACTAATGACTTTTTATAATATCCCACATTGTATCATCAGAGGTTTTGATAAGAAATTAAAAAAGTTTCATGAACTTAGACGTAAGTTTACGGCTGTGGATTTTGAAATTAATTTATTAAGTACATAAAAAGTGACATATTACTAAATCAAAGGTATGAAACTACAGTAAATTTTAATCATATTAAAGAATTAGCATTGCAATCCTGCAAAAACTATAAAATTTAAGGTATGAAACTTTTGTAATTGTAAACTTTTTACAGTATTAATCTTACTATTTTGATAATTTACTTTAACTATACAATCCCTCTTTTTATGTTATTTTATCTCTATTTTCTTTAAAAATTGTGATCTATTTGCTGCCTTAAATTTCAATTTTGATATTAATTTTAATTAAATTTCTTTTAATTTTTATTACTTTCTTTATTTTATTTCTCTAATTTATTATATTAGCACTAATTAATTTATATCTTCGTGTTATGTTTTTAAATATCCTTTAAGTTTTACGAATATTTTCTCTGTTTGTGTATGTGACTTAATCATTTTTTAAATGCCAAAGGATTTAGTTTGAAACAATGTAATTGACATCTGTATCTGTCTGCAATTCAATACCGGCCAAAGTTTGAAATTTTTATTTCTTAGCCGTTATTGTTGTCTCTCCCCTTTCTTCCCTTTTCGTGAATTTTCTCACTTTTTCATCTTTGTTCTCCTCTTCAGTTTCTGATTCTTTATTTAATTGAAAAAGATTTGAGCCCAGACTCCATGTAACCGATATCTATATCTGTTTACAATTCACTTCCTGCCTAATTTAAAATTTCTCTCTCTTAGCCATTTCCATTAGCTCTTTCATCTCTTATTCATCTCAGTGATTTCTCTCTCGTTTTCCTCTTTGCGTTTTTGTTTCCTCTGTGTCTTTCTCTTTCCTTATTCTTTTCTTGATTTCTCATCTTGTTTTTTCATTTTTCTGTCCTCTTTCTTTTTCCCCCTCTTTTTAATATCTTCTTACCTCGTACAAAAAGATTTCCAAAAATAAAAGAATTATTAATTACCTAATGAGACATTGTTCTTTCAATGTCGAAACAAAATGTACAATTTTGTAGTGGTTCGTAGTTGGTACATGTTTTAATGCGTAAATTATATATATATATATATATATATATATATATATATATATATATATATATATATATATGATAATCGCCTTCGAAATTAAGATTTAACAAGTTGTGTTAAGATATGCGCCACTTCGAAATCGTCTCATGTCTTATCGATTAGAGAATTTCAATTGATAAATTTAACAGAGAATTAGTAATAAGCGAATACAAACAATATCAATCCGAAATGAATATGTACCCGATGATACTGTTTCCATTGTTTCCATTGTTAGGACTGCAATGAGAGTAAAACACTTGTATATATGTATGTCTATAAATATACATACTGTATATGATTAGAAACATGTTAGAGAATTCATATTAACCCATGATATGTGTAGTTATATGTAAATGCTTGTTCATTCACAAAGCCTTCCTTTCTGACATTATTTAGTTTTATATATGTCAGGGTCGTTAAAAAAATAAATATATTTGGATTGCAACGAGAAAATGATTTTCCTTACATTGGGTGTCTTATTTAATCATTGCACTTCCTTAATTACTATCTATCGCACTTTGTTTCTTTCTTTCTTTCTATCTATCTATCTATCTATCTATCTATCTCTATCTATCTATCTATCTATCTATCTATCTCAGTCTGTTCTATCTATCTATCTATCTATCTATCTATCTATCTATCTATCTATCTCAGTCTGTTCATATCTATCTATCTATCTATCTATCTATCTAACTATCTATCTATCTATCTATCTATCTATCTCAGTCTGTTCTATCTATCTATCTATCTATCTATCTATCTATCTTTCTCAGTCTGTTCATATCTATCTATCTATCTATCTATCTATCTATCTCAGTCTGTTCATATCTATCTATCTATCTATCTATCTATCTATCTATCTATCTATCTCAGTCTGTTCATATCTATCTATCTATCTATCTATCTATCTATCTATCTATCTATCTATCTATCTATCTCAGTCTGTTCATATCTATCTATCTATCTATCTATCTATCTATCTATCTATCTATCTATCTCAGTCTGTTCATATCTATCTATCTATCTATCTATCTATCTATCTATCTATCTATCTCAGTCTGTTCATATCTATCTATCTATCTATTTATCTATCTATCTATCTATCTCAGTCTGTTCATATCTATCTATCTATCTATCTATCTATCTATCTATCTATCTATCTATCTATCTATCTCAGTCTGTTCATATCTATCTATCTATCTATCTATCTATCTATCTATCTATCACAGTCTGTTTCAATCTATCTAAATATTTCTCTAGTTATTAGTTTTTTTCACATGTAACTATTTTTATAGTAATTTCATTGAAAATTCTTAATATATGCAAGTATAATTTCTTATGTTCGTCTAGTTGTGAATCTCACGATTGTATAATATTTTATATCTCATCATTCATTGGCTGCCATTACAAGTCTCATATTTTCATTAAAAACTTCAACTATATTATTTTCTGCCATATGTTTAACAGCAAACCAATCAGACTAATGTTTCCATTCTCTCTTAGATATTTTCTTTGTGTTAGCTACGGTACAACTAATCTTTTGTCCGACCCGTGATTCTCCTTCTTCTGACGGCGTCTCTTGGTATCGCCACTTAATCTGTTTTGGAACATTGCTGATATTTTTCTGTCACTCACAGATATTTCGAACATTACCCACTTATCCTTGTGTCTTTCTATTTTAATTTTGTTACCAATTTTCTAAAACTATTACTTCTACGTATTACACTAATAAGACTTCAAAATAATACAATCTTCACAAGGATATTTTCGTTATGCCTCTATTTTAAGGCTTTGCATCCAGTAATTACATGTGTCTTTTTTAATTTACATGCTTATTCTTTGATTTTATCCTCTACACAAAATAAATGTATTCCTGGCTTTCTGATTATTTTTCCGGAACAATAATGAATATTTCTTTACTTTTTTCTCTCTTCATTGTGAAATTTCACCTATTCATATCATTTAGTATTTCTTGTCATCTATCCGATAATATCCATATTCCTAAACTGGCGTCCGTAAGTCAGAAATTGTTCGGATCTTCGGCAGTATACGTTGACTTCTATTCCTTCCCAGTTCTTTTTTCAAGAAGATGAATACAAGTTTTGCTATAAATAATATTATCCCAATCGTTTTTCTCTTCTCATTCTTTTTCAAACTTTATTTTATCTGTGTGTTCATATACAGAATTGTGTTATAACATATATACTCAAAATCTTATATATAATTTTGATTAATTCACATCATTTGTAATTATACGACAGCCCTAAATAAAGTGTTGTTTTAGGTCCTTTTGCAAATGTTAGATAAATGATATTGTAATATACTCTTTCTTTTATGATCAGCTGCTTTTGTTTTTCCTATGTTCCTTTCTTAAGTAAATAAATTTGGCTGTTCACGTGCAAGAATTTTATCTTGTGGCCCTGCTAGTCGGTAATTTGCATATAATCAATAGTAATTTTATAGAGCAATAATTACCAAAAATAATTATCTCCATTCTTGCATATCAGAATTAATACACATATATATTTTTCGTATAAACTCAAAAAGTAGCAGTGGAAATGTTTTGCGGACTTTTTCCCTTTGCACTTTTCAAAGACTGCATTATTATGCTGAATTTGCCTAATGCTTTTCTCTGAAACGAATTCCTTTGCCGTTATTTTTAGAAGACTATTGGCATCTACTGAGTGACTGTCACATGTATTGATATATTTTTTAAACGTGCAGATATGCCTTTTGTTCCTCGGTTAGTCTGAATATCTTATTTCTAAATCTGGTAGTTTACGCATTTATGTTATTTAAGGTAAATGTTTGATGTTCAGTTTGCGCTTGTTTAAACTGCATATATTCTTTCCATCTATTTTTCATCCTCAAACTATTTTCGAAAATCACCTTTAAATCCGGAAATAACACATTATATTGCATTTGACTACATGGTTTTGTTGTCATTTCGCGCTATCACGCGGAGTGACGTCATAAAAGCGCATTGCAAATGAGCACTGCTTTTATTATTTTTGGTAGCTATTGCCGTTGCCAAGCGGAGTTTTGTCAACACAAAATAAAATCGTCGGTGATGGTGGATGTTATTACATTTCAGTCTAAATAACCTCTCTGAAAATGGCTCATGCGAGCCGAATGCTTAGAAGCAAATCAATACCTAATTATCCAAATGTTGAAGAATTTTTGTCTTTATTTTCAACTGAAATTAAAGCCAAAATACGACGTTTAGAACGGCTCATGATTAAACATAATAGACATTCATTGTCTCTTATATTTAACAGCATATGTTTAGAATATATATATATATATATAGGTACTCCCACTGATTCAATAAAAAATAGTAATCTATAATGAAGAAATGTACCCAAATTAATAAAAATAATCGTCAAAATCTGTATATTATTATTAGGAGGAAATACAAAAGGGTTTTTTGATTAAATTTATTATAATTTTCAGAACGTTTCTAACTTTGGTTAAAAATCTTGTTTTATTTTATCAGCGCGGTTTCTAATGTTTAGTGTAGAAAATTGTAGCATACTTTTGTTGTGAAAAGCACGTTGATTTGTAAATTCTTGAAAAAATAAAATAATTGTCGGATTTTAATAGATTATTCAGGATTTATTAAAAAATGAATGAAATTATTGTAGAAATCTTTTTTTCTTTCAAAAAATATTGGTAAAAATATTTTTTTTACATCTGTTATCAACATCATCACGCGTGTTTAATTTATGAAATTTCCCTAAAATTTTCTTTTGTCAAGCATAATGTCAATATTAGTTATAAGGACAAGTCTGTGGAGAATTTAAATCGTTAAGTTTTTTGTTAAAGATGGCCTCCAGTTGTCCAAAATCTGCTCTGAATGATAAAATAAAAAAATACAACAAAGTAAGACATTGAATTAGAAAGGATTTTAAATTCTTCATGAATAAAACATATCATGGACACTAATGTTGAAAGAAAAAATCGAATAATTTTTACAAAATTTGTTTTCATTTGAAAAAATATGATTATAACAAAGGTTTGAATTTTTACGGTTAAGTGATATTGGTATTAAGTATAAACTATATTTATTAATCATAAATGAAAAAGCTTAGTACAATTTATCGTTCCCAAATAATTTCAAAAATAATTTTGAATTCATTTATGTGTGCAAATATAGATGCCCTTTCGCGAAATTGTCAGAAAATAAAGGTGATAACTATAAAAAATGTAAAGCCAAAACTTTAATAATTTAATCATTCAATAAAACATTGGACTAGAGAATAATTTATTCAATTTGAAAGATTACTAGGTAGTTAAACATTATATAAAAAAGCAATCATATGATATACTTCAGGTGAATTTTACAGATTTGTCAGCATGTAGAAACAATTAAATGAACTTCCGTCTATCAGGTAAGCTAACAACACCCTAAATAAACATATACCGCCGTGTGAATAATGCTTCTTTCTGATATTTTAAATTAAAAAAGACATTATTTGTTTCACCATCATTTAAATCAGGTAAAGTTTACGGAAATTATATTTTATTATTGAAATATTTTTTTAATAAAGACAAATACATTGTGATGGCATTAGAATCAGCGATGCACGTTCTAAACGAAAACTTCTTCCACTTATTTTAAATTCGTTTTGAAATATAGAAAATATTTTGGCTATTGTAAACATTAAATATTAAATTTAATCTCTTAGAATGAAATTACAATTAAAATAAAAGCATCAAGAAAGATTATTACACTTTAGAAATCTCGTCTAAGCAAACATATATATATATATATATATATATATATATATATATATATATATATATATATACATAAAGAATCACAAGATAGCCAAAACCTACCGCGGTTTCACACAACGGCTCGTCAGGTTCTTTATGTGTCTTTGCTCTACTTTTGCTTTTCATTTGTACTTTTGCATTTGTTTGTATTTGTATCGAGCACTTTTTCTTCTTTTTTTGTGGTTGGTTCCGTTTGGGGTTTTTTTCTTTACTGCGGAGTATTGTATGTCTTGTCTTTATTCTGCGGATTTCTTTTTTTTTCCCTCTTATCCAACGCCTTAGTGCGACGGATGTTAACGGAATTAGATTCTGTCGGTTATTCGTTTTTCTTAAAGTTTACCTTTGTAGAATTTTAGGATTTAGATACTTACAGAGTCAGTTTAGGTATTATTTTGAATATATATATATATATATATATATATATATATATATATATATAGACGTCATAATTATCCCAACCCGAGGAACCTTTCGGCCAACACTCTTCAAGGGTTACGTTGGCTTTATTACACAGGGTTAATGAAGGACAAAACACGAGTTATTACTTACAAAAACTGGAAGAAGATGGAATTCGTTTAAAAATAAACTTTAATCAGTAAATATTAAAACGTAAGGTGGGTGTCTACGTACAATTCCACAAGAGTGAATTAAAAAGGAAAAATTGTTACACTCACAAACCTTCCAGGAATTGCAAGGAGCGAATAAATAGCTCTTTCTGTCTGCACAGGCTCGGTTGCTGTAGTTTTAGGCAAATATCCTCTAAAACACGAGGATGATGGGCCAAACGAGCACTGTGCAGAACCGTAAACCATTTGTCCTCATACGAGGAGGTACATGCAAGGTTGTCCAGCAGGTGTTGGCCAATGGCTGAATCAAGAGCAGCTTGGGTTGTTCTTATTCGCTCTAAGAGGGCTACCCGAACGTATATTTGCGGGGACGTGCTGCGCAACCCGCGTCTCCAGCCTATATGTGCCGCATCGCAGCTGCATTTGAATCTATAAACAACAGAACTTTTACGAAAATAGGATAACCAATCTTTACTAAAGGAAGGAAACACAGATCTTGTTTGAAAAACAACACTGAAAAATACCCGGACGAAACACATGCCGAAATCTTATCAGTTACAGTTTAACACTTTCTTCCAAGCCAAGGCAATTTCAGATACAACGGACAGCAACTAGGTCCTTCAACCAATGGTTCTTTGAAACGTCTGACTTTTCGCTCGATCACACGCTTCACGACATTGGTAGGGTACCCGTTGTCCTCGAAAATATTTTGCAAGCGAAGTAATTCACTGCTTAAACAATCCGGAGAACAAATGCCAAGGGCACGGTGAACCAAGGTTTCAATTAGACCTATTTTACGGGACAAACGAGTTCCAACTGGTATACAAACTAGTAAACGTAGATTTGCGAAAGACAGAAGTAACGAAAACCCCGTACCGGCGCTGAACACAGACATCTAAAAATAGGAGACACCCGTCCTTCTCTATCTCCATAGTAAATTGAAGTGAAGGATGTAAAGAATTTAATTGAACAAGAAAACATTCAGCATAATCAACCTTCTCATCAACCTTCTCATCAACCTTCTCAAACAATACACGCCGCTCAAAATATCCGACAAAAATGTTAGCAAGAACAAGACCCAAAGGACTGCCCATCGCAACTCCGTTAGTCTGAGTATACATTGTCCCGTCAAAACTATATATATATATATATATATATATATATATATATATATATATATATAAGATTTTCGATTATTACTATGGATAATACATATTTCACCACAAACTGTGTACCATTTGGGTCTGACGAGCCGCGATAATAACATCAAAGCGGTGAAATGTGTATTATCCATCGTAATAATCGAAAATCTTTTATAAATTATATTACTCTGTTAAATTAAATAAATGCATTTAACATTGACTTCTCTTGAGTTCGTCTCTTTTGTAATTTATCTGGATTAGTACTATGTTATATATATATATATATATATATATATATATATATATATATATATATATAACACTATATACATTCTGTTACACGTAAAATAATATTTATCCTGAAAAATGGCCAAAAGTATAGCTGGAAGCGCTCGGATAAACAAAACATTTAGACATTTTTAATATAATTTATGTCCTCAAAAAACATTCATAAGATCACATGAAAGATTACGTAAAAACTTAATCATCACACTTTTTCTGTCATTTTTAAATGAAACTTGCACCTATATATATAAAAGGCAAGATATTTTTTATGTGTGTGTGTGTGTCTGTCTGTCTGTCTGTCTGTCTGTCTCTCTGTCTGTTTTTTATACAAATCCACAATTTTTATCCCATTCTCACCAAACTTCCTACAAATATTCTTTAGATTTCTGGTCAGATCATAGGCTACTTATTTTTCCGACTTTTCCCCGATATCCGACCAGGTCTGATCAAGATCTTGATTTCAGCCCTTTTATTATGGTTCTTGCTGCAGAATTTGCTCTAACTTAGTAAAATTGTAATTTTTAGTCTAAAACATTAGTAGATCTTCTCAGACGACCCATTTTCTCCGATATCGGAAATCGATACTCCCGATATTCTATAGAATCTGATCAAAAACCAATATTCATCCATCAATATGACTCATTTTCTCCAGTTTTACTCCCGATGGGTACGATAAGTTTTCATGGATTACTTAGGTTAGTTTTTCTTTGGATGACTTATTTGACTCCGATATTGGAAATCGATACCCCGATATTCTATCGGGTCTGATCAAAATCAGGTTTTCAGCCCTTTTATTTTGGTTTTTGCTTCGGGTTTTGCTCTAACTAGGTATAATTGTAGTTATTACTCTCAGCCATGATACCATTTACTTAGAGAACTTATTTAGCCTTCAAAATTCAGTTTACGACGGAAAAAGTATTTGACATCGACACCGGAAATCAAATTTTGACTCACATCCATTCATTTTAGTAAGTTCTACGGCTTCGAGATCAATCTTTCAACAACCTATATTTTTCGTGCCAACGTCTAGGACCATGGATTAGTTTTAAAGCTTTCATTACACCCGAGCAACATCGGCCTTTACTGCTAGTAAATATATAGATATATAGTTATTGTTATTGTTATAATAATAGCATACTGCAAATCAAAGATATGAAGTTTCGGTGCTAAATGCGCCATCATCAAGCATTGAAATGTGGTTCAATTACCGGGTCATGTAATTATTGATAAGGAAATTAAAAAATAAAAATGCTACCATATTAATTAAATGTATTGGAGTGGAAGGTTATTATAGCCAAAATAATTGTGTGTGTAGACCTATGAATATTGAGACATTAAAGTGTAGCGATGTATGTATAGACGTGAGGAAGTGTCAGTTATTTAAATAAGGCTGGAACCAAAATGTAGTCAATATTTTTTTCTAGTACGCGGTGAGATTAAAATAAAATAATAACAAAAATAAAATATTTGTCTTAAAAGGGTTTTGTTACTATAAAAATACAATTGTAATGTAAGGAAATAGACGTAAGGCCATGAAATTAATTGTTAAAGGTAGAATTATTTGATTTTAGAGAGACCTGATAGTGAAAGTAAGCGTAAAAAAGCAATGTAACAGTTAATTAAATTTAGGTTTAAAGTATATATAATTAACTGAAAGGGTTAAGATTATAGATTATAGCAAATAAAAAACAATTTGAGATAATTTTAGAAATATTTAAGAATGTGAATTAACTTATGGTGGTAGTAAGTAGTAATTTTATTACGTTGGTTTAATAAAGTAATTTTGGAGAATTTAATTATGTGGATTTTTTCTTGTAAGCAAAGAAAACATTTTTCATGTAACGATTTACATGTTCTAGCTTGGTTTATGCTGATACAAACGATCCTTAAATGTTTTTAGTACTCCAAATATAATGTTTGCTAATATTTGGATTTTGTTTAGTAAAAATGGTAGATTGGCATACTATAGAATTTGTGAGGCATATATACCTCCGCAGAAAGCGCAATATCTAAGGTTTAGAGAGAGAGAGAGAGAGAGAAAAAAAAACTAATTTGTAAAGAAACGGGAGAGAGTGAAAGAAAAACTAATTTGTAAAGAAAAGGAAGAGGGAGAAAGGGAAAGTGAGAGAAAAACTAATTTGTAAAGAAAGGGATTGGATGATTATTTATTAATCCGACAGATTAATAAACATAAAATCCGTCACCTTTCTTTACAAATTCGTTTGTTTACACAGGATACGAAATTGAGCTGATATATCGCCTTAGAGAATAAGATAAAAACCTATGTTTAAAGGCACTATTCAATCTTGCTAGGTCAGCGTACTCCGTAACCGAGAAATCAAAGCACGTCAGATTTAATGACAGTTTGCTTGAGAGAAACACAGGTTCCTATCCGGTTGGCGGGCGCATATTTTTCTCCAATAAGAGTTCTCAATTATCTAGTCTGGTTGACAAAAAGAAATAAACATACTATTTATTAAATAAACGGTTGATCTACTCGAAAACAAGTAACCAGTAAAAATACTATATATATATATATATATATATATATATATATAATTATGAATTAAAAGTACATTGCGACAGGTTTCGAGATTTCTATCTCGTCATCGGGCAATGTTGGATGTTGGTTGTAAAAATTATTTTATATGATTATATTATGCTCGACAATATTTCTTATATTGAGCACTTTTTATAAAAAAAGTAAATGCCACGGAACTCAAAATCGTAAAACATTGCATCCTCTTTACCGGGATATATATATATATATATATATATATATATATATATATATATATATATATATATACGCTTTCACACCCGGATTGAGGACTCTGGAGGAATAGTAGACTTTGAAAAAACAGTAGTTACTCTAGCACTTACGCATCGCTCATTCAGTAACGAATTAGAGCACTCTGACTACTCGCGTATGATACATCATACGCTAAAAAGTCCTTCTACTGAGCGCCCATAGCTCAGAGGTAGAATCGCCGACTGACGCCAATTCAATCGGGATTCAATTTTGAGTAAAAGTAATTGGATGTCTAACTGTACTAATGAGCTGTGATAGAGCGAAACAGATCTGTCTGCGGATAAATATAAATATATATATATATGTGTGTGTGTGTGTGTGTGTGTGTGTGTGTGTGTAAATTCAGATAATATATATAGGTGGGGAATAGCTATTTCAACATGTCAGTTCAAGACATGCATTGTCGACCAAAGAACTATATATATATATATATATATATATATATATATATATATATTCAAACACACGTAGCAACTCTGTTTTATAATATATGCTTCGGTACGACGATCTTTAATCACCCGGCATTGTAATTTTTTTTCTGTTTTCAGCGTTTGTCAAGGTCGAGGCTTTTCTTACACTGTACACTGTTAGGCACATATAAAAATCATTCTGGTGTTTTTATTTTTGGGGGTATTTTTTCAATAAATAACGGTGATGCAAAGAAAACATCCGATTTATTCCGGTGAACCTTAACATGAAATACTGTTTACCAATATGGAGTTTAAATTGCAATTCTTATACAGATGCAGGCATCTCAAGTCAATCATTTTCTGTATGGCTGCGTGTTTATATTTTTACCTGATCGTAATTAGATTGATGATTTATCTTGCGTGCAAATGAAGTCCATTTACTGCATTCGAATACACATTCCATATTTCGCGTCAGCTCCCTTTATCTCATGTTACTTGTTTAGTATTCTATTTTTGCTCAGTCCTATTTCTGTTGATAAAGATAAGCAAACGAATTTGAACAGCCGATCTCATAGTGAGACAGAATGATTGGGTAAACAAGGGTCGGTGTAGAGTTAGAACGAATTTTCTTATTCGTTCTAACTCTAAAGGCAAACGAGAGATAAGAAGCGCGTGCGCGCACGCACGGATATGTATATATATATATATATATATATATATATATATATATAGTGGGGTACGTTTTATTCGAGAGCTATCATATTCAGTCCTCCAGGGCATTTCTGCATGGAACGAATTTTTCGCTGACTTTTGTTAATTCCCAAAAGATGTAACATAATTAAAGAGAAAGTTACATGAAAAATAGCTTCAAAGCAATCCCAACAAGTACAGCAAGCCTTATCTATCTATCTATCTATCTATCTATCTATCTATCTATCTATCTATCTATCTATCTATCTATCTATCTCAGTCTTTTCATTTCATATCTATCTATCTATCTATCTATCTATCTGTCTATCTATCTATCTAATTAGTTAAATATTTATCTTTCGCGGTTTATTTATATTAATTTATTACATCTTCCTCGTACCTGATAACATAGAAATAGTTATTAGTAAAACAGTAACTTATTTTATTGTCTGTTTTGTTCATTGAAAATTTCCTTAACTAACTGCCGATGAAATCTGAATTTTTACAGAGTTAATGCGTAAATAGATGCATTTCATCTTAAATATTTATTTGTTTAAACTAGAAATAATTCCCAGGGATCATTCATTAAATAAATAGTACAATTTCGCTAATTCTCGAATTTCATCATCAGTACTATCAAGAAATCTAAATTTCCTTTTAAATCGAATTTTTTTTTTTTTGTAAATCTTACAGTGTATTACATAATAAAACATGGTTTTCAAATTTAAAAATGTAGGATAATATTCAAGTTGAATATTTCTTAACTTTAAATGCCTTGGCAACTTGATGTACAATTATTTTGAAGGTATTTCCCCTATAAAATTAAAATCGTGTTAAATATGGGGAGGGTATCAGAATGTATTTATTTGACTAATTTAATATTGTGCAATGTTAAAAAAACTATGTCAAAGAAATTATTAGAAAATACCGACCACCCCCCACAAAAAAGGCTTTAAATAATAAGCCGGTGTACATATTAACAGAATTGCGAAGTATTAAATAAAAAAGGTTGAATATATAATATATAATGAGTATAAGCAAGTAAGTAAAAAAGAAAATGATATATTTTACAGAGGAGCCGATTTTTTATACCAATATGTCATTTTAACATCTGACATTCTAATAAGTGCCATATGCTGAGGCATGGAAGCCGGCATTAGAAATGTCTGCAGGAAGTTATCACTTCGTTGTCACAGGAATATGAATGTGTTGCTGCTCATGAAATTCATCATCTCCAAGCCGGCACAAATTTACGCGCGAATGAAACCAACCAATCCCATGTCAAAGAATGGGAAATGATTTAAAAAGAAACCAATAAAAGGTGAACGTAAAAATGAAAACGTATACTTTTATTAAAATAAATCGAAATAGGAAGTCGATTGGCTTCAGTAAACAGAGATTAAGAGGGTTACGTTCAGCATATGTATATGGGCACCCTTGCGTATACGTAGGCACACACACACACACACACACACACACACACACACACACACACACACACACACACACAGAGACGCGAGTTTATCTAAACTTTGTCTGTGTGTGTATGTTTCTGTGTGTGTGTGTCCGTTACCTATAGGCTCCGAAACCGATTTTCTTGAAAATTTACACAGCTGTTTTATAAGAGTCTGCGAGTGTTCTTAGCTAGGTTTTGTGTCGAGCCATCCCCGATAAATATCGAAAATCGATAATCGAAAATATCGGGTTATAGATGGAGTGGTCCGATTTTAATCAAATTTAATACACTCATACACAAAGACATAAGAAACGATATTCAGAAGTTTCAAGGTTTCAGTTCTTACAATAGTGCAGAAAATCGATAATATATATATGGCAAGATGTTTGTGTGTGTGTATGTTTATCTGCCTGTATGTCTGTATTTTTTCAGCCATTTTATTTTAGTTTTTGCATTGGTTTTGGCTCTAAGTAGGTATTATTGTAGTTCTTAGTCTCAGCTATGATATCATTTACTCAGAGGACTGATTTAACCTTCAAAATTCAGTTTACGACTGAAAAATCTTATTTGATATCGATACCAGGAAATCAAAATTTGACTGACATCCATTCATTTTTTCTTTCAGTCTACGGTTTCGCTTTAACTGGAAATAACTATTGCTTTTTAGTCTTTCCTGCCAACGTCCAAAGAGTCTGAGCTCCAGGACCATGGATTAGTTTTAAAGCTTTCATTACACCCGAGCAACGCCGGGCTATACTGCTAGTGTTTCTATTCATATATGTTTTATTTAATATTCTGTATAGCTTTTGAATTTGTAGCATAATAACTTATCATTATTTTCATTATATATATTCGAAGTAATGTCTTCATCTTTGTTTTAGTTGTCATAACGGGCATTGTGTTCTCTGGCCTTTTTCAGGTATCCGTTGATCCGTTTCCCCTTCAAAGAAATTCGAACCCTATAGACAATTTACGGTTCTTAAGCTGTTGTCCATCTCTAAGGAAAGCTCGTCTTTTTGTACTGTTCAGTTATTTCTAGATCTTTCTGTGCACGAAGAGCGAGTTTGTCCCGAATAATAAAACGGGTTGAACGTTCATCCAATAGGGCATCGACTTAAAGATTTCCTTAAACAAAAGTCAGAATATTAGAATGTAAATGATATAAATAATAATCATTTGTTATTAAATCATCGTAATTTTAAGTTTTGAATAAGTTAGTTATATTTTATTTGCCAGTAAAACCATGAAAAGAGCAAATCTTTCTATGACAAAGGCAAAATTTCAATGGACGAAAACATTACTTATCACTAAATTATTTGGGCGAAAACCGTGAAACTACACGAGTTTAAATGACCATATAGCTGGATCGTGGAGAAGTACTACTTTTAATGCCTTATCTACGGGAGCAACTCGTGACTATTTATCTATATCCAGATTTGAAATGCCAAATATGTCATCACTAAATTGATAAAGTACTATTGGCGATTTGCTATGAACTGTACGAAAAGAATTGCTGTTGATATACGAAAAGATACGATCGAAAAATACTTCTTAAATCATTTAACACAAATTGTGTTCGCTTAAGATAAAATCTGAGGTATTCAAGGTATATTTTTAGTATAGGCGAGCGGAAATACAGTTCGCAAAATTGGATAGGAAATAGAGCTCGAAACAGTGCCTCAAAATATATTGAGCGAGGAGCCAAAATTAGACATCTTTGAACCAGACAGTTGAAAGTAGAGCAAAAAGAATCAAAATAGCTGTTTAAGCACAGTTGAAGGGGTTTCATCCAGAGATCGTTGTATTGAATTACGGATGAATAATCTTTATCTGACAATATTAGATGACATTATGAATTTACATGCCTCAAATAACGTGGGTCGTTCATAGGCCATGATGTGGAAAGGACGTCTAAAACAAACAAATGTTGTGATACTCGTTCTGAATTGCTAAATTTCGGCTTCATGTAAAATTATTGTTTTGCGAAAATGATTTATATATCAGTTAAAAAAACGCAACAATAATAAATTAATAAAAAGAATCACTTAACGCAATCGGTCTCTCTTAGAACTGCAATGGCTCAGATCTTTCACTCAATAGTTTAGGAACGGGGTTGATTTTAATAGTATTTTAGTAGAAAACACTAAATTCCCATTGGAGTCCATAATGAATATTGCAGCATTGATAGCATTTTAAACTTTAAGGAGTCTTAATGTTGATTTTTCCGTCTACTTTATTTGTGTGTGTGTGTGTGTGTGTGTGTGTGTGTGTGTGTGTGTGTGTGTGTGTGTGTGTGTGTGTGTGTGTGTGTGTGTGTGTGTGTGCTAACATTATTCCAAAATAATAATCAGAATATGAATTGGACTACGGTATTTTGAAAATTTATTAATGTGCAAAAAGGATTTCTATATCAGTTACAAATACACAACAATAATAATAAATAAAAGACAAAGAATATTCAAAAGTTCTATTATTGTTGTGTATTTTTAACTGATATAGAGAAGTTGAAAATACAACTGGAGTGTCTAAGAACATTTATTCAGAGGAACATTACTAGTTTCACAGTTCTATGATTTTAAAAAACAAATTGCTATGACATGAACTGTTTATCATCTACTGGAGTTCGAGAAAACGATAACTCTGATTGCTAGCTGTTTAAGATAAAACCTGATTGGCTGATTATGATTCATAATTAGTCAATCAGATTGCTTATTAAGCATATATACATATCAGTAAACTCTAAGTAAAGACTGAATATTGAAGACAACTTTTCTGTAAATAATAATCATGTGCTTTGCTATCAAGCAGCATATATATATATATATATATATATATATATATATATATATATATATATATATATATTACATTTGTGAACGAGTTATTACGCGACCAAGGTTTCTACCATGAGAGGTGTCTTCAGGCAATTTGCAACAACTTATAAGTTATTACAAATCGCCTAAAGACACCACTCATGGTAGAAACCTAGGTCTCGTAATAACTCGTTTACAAATAAAGAATATTCAAAAGTTCTAGAATATAATTTTATTGGGCACTTTTTAATACAAATTTGCACTGATCTAACCTTATTATGACAAAGTAAGTAATTAAACAATCAATATATATATATATATATATATATATATATATATTAATTGTTTAATTACTAAGTTTTTGGTCATAATAAAAGTAGACCAGTGCATATTTGTATTAAAAAGTGTTCAATAAAATTATATTGTAGAACTTTTGAATATTCTTCATTTGTAAATGAATTATTGCGCGACCAAGGTTTCTACCATGTGATGTCTGGTGGCGATTTGCAATAACTGATTTTACTGTTTACGGTTTTTTTAAGAACGCTCACGTAAGGGGTTTTTTTTTTGGGACGCTCACGTTACGGGAAATCTTTGAAAGCTCAATTTTTAAAATTACAAGAAATTATAACGTTTTCATCAATGGCTGTATGATCTTAATAGGCATTTTTTAGTATGGTTACACTTAATTTCTGTTCCTTTATTCAATAGTTCATTGGATATAGCATAATCCCTAACTTTTCTTCCTGGCACAGTATACAAATTTTGCTACCGTTGTAAGGTTTGGCTGTTTTTACTATACTTCACGTTATGTCTGGGTCTTTTCCATATTTTGATTTCGTTTTCCAGGCGTGGCTAGCCAATTTTGTACAGTTTTTTAAGTTTTCTATTTTTAAATGTAGACTTGTGATTGAACCACCTGGTCTTAAAGGTGTTTTTGGTTGATCCCAAATATATTTTGTTTTGACCATTTAAGTCATGTACTTTTGCTTTGTAAATGACTTCTTTTGTATTACAAAATCCTTGAAGTGTGCATTTATTTTTGTGTCTGCAGTTATATTCTTTATTAGTGATCTTGTTTTGTACAATGCTATCTACATTTCTAAAGTTTTGTTATTTTATGAAACTTTCTAAATTACTAATACAACTATATATATATATATATATATATATATGTGTGTGTGTGTGTGTGTGTGTGTGTGTGTGTGTGTGTCTATTGCTATCTCCCTCTGTTTCTCTACCCCGAATGGTGTCGGTTTTTGAATGTTTTATTTATATGTTACAAGTATTATCGCAGATCCTCTTTTACTTCTAAGAAATAATTTAAACCGTATACGTTGCAAATTTTTCCAACCTACATATTTTATAAGAAATGGCTAGTAAGGTACAGGCATGAAAAGGAAAGCAATAACTGACTTTTTTAAGCCCACATCATTGTGAATAAATATTTTAGTCTGTTTTCTTTTCCAAGTAAATACGTTTTTAATATTTAAAAAAAGAATTAAATTAATTGTGCTGAATAAATTTCTTTAAAGTTAGGTTATCTTCTGATGTTCTCAATTATTTATTACCGGATTACATGGCAAAATTCTAATATGTACATTCTGGTGAGTGGAATATACGTTCCTGGCATAAATAGGTCATGACTAGTGAGCGATTACATGCCATATTCGACCAGTGTGACGGCCTTATACTATAGATAGATAGATAGATAGATAGATAGATAGATAGATAGATAGATAGATAGATAGATATGGGAGGAATAATAGATAGATAGATAGATAGATAGATAGATAGATAGATAGATAGATAGATATGGGAGGAATTATAGAGATAGATAGATAGATAGATAGATAGATAGATAGATAGATAGATAGATTTAGTAAGGTTTTGTAATTTGCTTGAAACATTGCGTAAATTAGTTGTATTTGTGATGTCTTGAAGGCTGTCACAATGCGTTGAATGAAATAAAGGAAGGTCGGGAGATGTTAGTATGACCTGTTTATTATTATATTGATATTTCGAGATTATAATCTCATCATCAGAATGGCAGAGAAATCCTCAGAATGTCCGTGATTTTTAGCTGCCCATCTATGAATGGCTGGCTTTAGCCACTGCTGCTGTACGTGTGTATGTGTGCGTGTGTATGTGTGCGTGTGTGTGTGTGTGTGCGTTCTAGTTGGGGTTTTTATGGTCTAATGGTGTGTGTGTGTGTGTGCGTGCGTGTGTGTGCGTGTGTGTGTGTGAGTGAGCGTGTTTGTGTGTGTATTCAAGTTGGGGTTTTATTGGTCTGATGGAATCAATTCGTAGGATCTGGGAGTTGATGTGACTTTGACCGGGTCAAAAAGTATCAGTTTCATTGCTGTTGTCTTATCTATCTGATTTATCTGGTGGTGTTTGCTCGTTGTGTGTGCTGCAATTGAATCTACTTTATTTTGTATATATATATATCTGTGTGTGTGTGTGTGTGTGTGTGTGTGTGTGTGTGTGTGTGTGTGTGTGTGTGTGTGTGCGCGCGCGCGTGTGCGTGTGTGTTCTGTCCTGGTTTGTTATGAGCACCTCTGCTACTACAACACGGGGGGGAGAAAATGTGTTAGCGTGGTTATTGTAACTATTTTTTCTGTGTGTATTATGTGTAGTATTGTAATTAAATATACCTTATTTTATTTATCTGTGTGTGTGTGTGTGTGTGTGTGTGTGTGTGTGTGTGCGCGCGCGCGTGTGCGTGTGTGTTCTGTCCTGGTTTGTTATGAGCACCTCTGCTACTACAACACGGGGGGGAGAAAATGTGTTAGCGTGGTTATTGTAACTATTTTTTCTGTGTGTATTATGTGTAGTATTGTAATTAAATATACCTTATTTTATTTATCTGTGTGTGTGTGTGTGTGTGTGTGTGTGTGTGTGTGCTTTAGCCTGGTTAGCGGTTTGTTATAAGGGAGGAAGAAGTGTGTGTGGTTATTGTTACTGATTGCGTGTGTGTGTGACCTTTGCTGTTGTGTTAAGTGTATGTTGTGTGCGTCTTGGTGTTGTCTATACTGTTATGTAATCTAGGTTTAGCGTAATCGGCTGATCTTCCTAATTGCAATGCAATATATATATATATATATATATATATATATATATATATATATATATATATATATATTGCAATTAGGAAGATTACGCTACAATGGTTTCAACCTTTCAGGCGTTATGAACTATCAGTTAGTCTATGACGCATGACGATACCAGATACCGAATTGTCGAAACCATGATAGCGTAATCGATTGATAGTGTGTGTGTGTGTGTGTGTGTGTGTGTGTGTGTGTGTGTGTGTGTGTGTGTGTGTTCGTTCGTTCGGATTCGAACGCGTATCTGCATACATATATCTCTCGCAGCCGGTTGATACGATTAAGCAAGTTGAAGTTAATATTTTTCACTATATCGAAGAATGCTTTAAGAGGGCCTATATTTGTCCTTTTATATATTTTAAATAATTATTTAAATGCATTAAATTCTTAAATCTCATATTCGAAAGAAAATTAAGTCTTATTTGACGAAGCAATATATTTCTTTTTTCTTGCATTTGTTATTCTTCCGTATTTGTTTAATGGCCTTTTAATTTCTTGTACGCTTTTTTTTTTGTTGCAGTAAAGCGAATATATCATTTGCAATTTTACATCCGACCTCCGTTTCGAAAGATGAAACTCCGTGAACTGTACATGGTGAAGCGAATAGGCCCCAAAATGTGGTGTTATTAGACTGTTTAAACTTTACGGTTTGTTTCGCACCTCCTGAACGAGCTTGTATATATAGACTTACAAAACTTAAAAACTTTCACGCAGGCATAAATACCTAACCATTTATTTTACCTTCTCACTTTTACTTTCAAACAAATATAACCCCGGGGAAAAATAATCTACTAATCCTGCCACTAAGCAGGTATTTCAGTTTCATATAACAAACGGCACTGTTTAAGAAAAGTACCTTTAAGTCAGACTGCAGAGTTTATTATTCGGAGCAAGGCAATTCATTGTAGCAGCTGAACGTATTACTGGTCTTTTCAACAAATGCCAGCGTACATGTGTATATGTATCTATTTGAAGAAGGAAAGTATTTTGAAAATAATTCATATTTAAATATCACCTTTTTTAGTGTATGAATTTATATGCGTATGTCTGTATGCGTGTTTGTATATATATATATATATATATATATATATATAACTTTAATCCAAAAGGAAAAACAGGAAGGTAAATTCCAAAGACACTTACAACTCTTATCTCAGTTTAAAAGTAAGGTTTTCCAAAACTAGACATTGATTTCTGTCTACTTTCTTATTAAGCCCGCCCCTTTAATTTTTCTGTGATGTATATTTTTGTTAACTTCCGCCGGGAAAAAATATCTCGGTTTATTTTGAAATAAAGAAGTTGCCGATGATGCATGAAATTTTTCTTAGGGATTTCATATAGAAATGGCCACGCAAATGATTTGAACATCGAATTTTATTTTATTGTATATATATATATATATATATACTGAAAAGTTATAGATCAGGTTTGAATTAAATCAGGCCCGTAAACAGTTGTAGTAGAAAGTACTCAATACATGTTTGGAAGGAAGAAGAAGATTCAACATGTAGAGGATTTAAATATTTAGACCGGAAAGATCTGCTAATCCCTCTACCATGGTTTCGACATTTTCAAAAGATAGCGAAAAGCGTCGAATTCATGGTAGCGTAATTGGCTGATCTTCCCTACTTATATATATATATATATATATATATATATATGTGTGTGTGTGTGTGTGTGTGTGTGTGTGTGTGTGTGTGTGTGCGTGCGCGCTCATACATACATACATATGCAAGTGAACCCATAATTCCGTCGTCTAATGATGGTAGTAGAGTATATTTTTTATTCACAGGAAAATATATTAGCTAAAACGTTCTTCCGCTTATTAGGTCGACAAATTATTTCATTAAAAAGTTGGCCTAACCTAATATATACGAGAGTTGGTCGAAATCATTTTAATCTTTCAAATACTGGCCGAATTCCTATTTTATTTTAAACTCTAATGTGTTTATAATGACTTTACAAATTCCTGCTGCTCGTGACAAATGTAAGAGTTAGATTCGGACAAAGACATTTCTGTTTCAGGAAGGAGAAAGTTGTGGAAACATATTTAGAAGATTAGTGTAAGTTTCAAGAAAAGCTGCACCTGGTGCTAGCACAATGATCAGGTAAATGAGTAGAATTTAATGTCAATCTTAGCGATAAAGGAAGAAATGAATTTTGATGACGGCCCCTGAACTAGGCTAGAAAGCTGCTACATCTATTAAGGATGAAATCAAAGGTATGACTCTCTCATTATAGCTGACAGCAGAATGATTAGTGAAAATCTTTGTGAAGATTTTCAGGTGATCCATAATAATGCAAGCAGTTTAATGCAGTTTCGTTTCTACTCAATGATCCACGCAAAATGTATGCCTATAAATATGAGAAATTTCATCAAGTAGTAAAAAATTACTGCTGCTTAACGAAGTTAATTTTGACATCAGCCAGTGAAGGAGATATTCAGAGGGCAGCAGTTTAGAACAACTTTGAAGTGAAAGGATCAACTGAATAAATGTTTAAGTAAAGGGCATAAGTTGTTTCCACGAGGTGCTATAAATGTTACCCTTAAGAATATATTAAGGAGTTTTTGTAATTCTAGGACCGTTGGCTTTGCTATTTTTTGTCTGATTGTACAATTAAAAAACCGGTATTAAATTTTGGCCGAACTTCTCAGTAATATACAGGGTGTATCAGAAATACTTTAACACACATTTAGGAGCGGATTCCTGACACCAAAACAAGATAAACTGTTTCATACAAAAGCGTGTCTAAAAGCTCATTGTTGTACCGCAACACATAACAAATGTTCAAAATTGTTTTAGGTGGCCCCACCTATAAAATCGTAATTGGCTGAAGTCGGGGGTATGTGCAAGATATGTAACTGGTCCTCATATAGTCATCTTTCATGGTAGATGTCAAACAGTTCATCGTTAGCAATGTGACTAAAATTTGCTGGAGCTTCCTCATGAATGAACAATATGCATCTTTATATTAACAGGAATACATCCTCTAGCAGGTCTGAAAGTTTATTCGAAATAAAGTCCCTATAGACAGCTCTAGTAAAACATACTGAGAAAACATATGGACCTACCAGACAGTCATCTGCAATTCCAGCCAACACATTAATCGTAAACTGATGCTGGTGTCTAGCCTGTATTTTACCATAGTGATACCTATCGGTCCACAAACGTTGTTTGTGTAAATTTGTTATTCCACTTCTTGCAAATGTTGCCTCATCCATAAACAAGACTGGAGAGATAAACAACGGATCGGCAGTTTTTTTTTTTTTTTCAATAAACCAACCGCAAAAGTTCTCCGGTGGTGATTGATTAGAGTGCGAAAAGCCCTGCACACATTGCAAATGATACGAATAGAGGGGCTGCTTTTGAAGTCCCCTCTATGTGGTATTATCAGATGTAAGATATGATAGGGCCACTCAACATGTGTTGATACATGGATTGTTACCAACAGCCTATAGAAAAGTGTTGTCCGTGATCAAACGTACGAGCGGATCTCGGTCTTCCTCAATCCATAGTTTGTGGTGCCATGGATCCCAGCAACGCAACGATAAACAGCAACAAAGCTTGGAGAATTCGGCTGCCTTTCGTCTGGAAACGCAATCTGATACAGCCACTCAGCTTCACGTTCTTTGTTCTTATTCAAATATGACTATCTCATATAATAAGAATTTAAATAAAATAAAATATTCATAGTGTGTGTGTGTGTGTGTGTGTGCGTGTATGTGTGTGTGTGTGCGTAAAAAATATAAAATGACGACATTTTACCAATTCTAGCTTGTATATGTGTGTATGTGTATGTGTGTGTGCGTATGCAAACAGCGATTGGAAAAATGGTCGCCATTTTATATTTTTCATTTGGCGCGTGCCATTTTGTCGATAGTCAGATAGGCACTGTCTGTGCAAATAAGAGCAACATGATGTAGTTCATACTGCCAGAAATTTGGAAATGGCATGCTTTTATGATTGTTATTCACACCAGAAGCTACAATACAAACGTTTCAAAGTGTTTGGGTGTCAATCTGAGTGCTGAGGATTTGGAAGGAGTTAGATGTGTCTAACGATTATTATGAAGGTACGCAGCTCGGAAAACTAAGTCTGATGATTTTAATGAGGAAATTTATCCCGAATTTGTTGTTGAGAGCTTCAGACTCAATACGGAAGCCTAAATCAAGTGGCATGAGAAGGTAATGCTGACATAGGTCAAGATACTAGCTGCTGGAGAACCCTATGTCTAACAACAGGACTCTGCACGATGCCCTACATGCGTGAGAATATACTCTTGGCTGTCAGACAATTTTTGTGACCACATTATCCCTTATATCTGGTGGCATTATTTTCCAGACTGCAAACACTCTCACCTTTATTGTGAGAGACCAAGAAAATTCCTTGCAACAACAAAGATGAACTGAAAACACAGATTATAGCAGCATTCACCAAATTAAACAAGGAGATCGTCCAGAAAAGTTGCAGGAGATTCCAAAATCTTCTGGTGGCTGTGACTGAAGCCAATGACGATTTTATTGATTAAATTTACTTTTTAGTATTTTCGAATATCTTCGTGTAGTTTTAGTAATTATAGTTTTTGAAATGAGATGTTAGTGTTATTTTCATTATTTATCCATCGCACGTTTATATATATAATATTAATTTAGAATTTATAACTGCTTTGGCCTTGTTGGGGCCAAAAATAAAGACAAAGACGGAATACTGTTAAACGAATATATTACAAAAACAGTAGTACAAACATATACCAGTGAGCGAGTAGTAGCGTGACAGTTTATCCAGCTATTAAAGTTATCTGCTAGAATAGATTTCACTCGCACTGCTAGCTCTCTACAAAGCATAACTGCTGCTTATATATAGTTTGGGAGATTTAATGTGTCATATCAGTAATTCACCACAACAATAACATAAATATGTTATAATAACACTACAAAAGCAGCTATTTTGTTTCGACACTACTTGTGTCTTATCAAGTGATGATTCTGATTTCGAATAGAAGAGTTTTAACAGTTCAAAATTAGCCAAACTCTCTTAATTAGGGAAGTATTGTAAATGTGCGGAGTGATTTTGATATCTTAGAACGTAGCCAATCTACGAGTGTTGAACCACAGACTATGTAACAATGTCTCCTTGGTCGAATTGAGGAATCATCATCCAAAACCACATTCCTAGTAGATATATACTTTTTTCCTTAATGATAAAAATGAATATAAACTAAATTAGTAACAAAACGTTATTTCGCGAGTTATTCTGAAATTAATGCTTCATTTTCAATACAGAGTAGTTAAATCAAATGCCGCCAACACAATAACACTGTGACTATGGCAAGACTTAAACTCTGAAAATACTATTCACATATTAACAACCATATTAACAACCATACTCTAGTATTTATGCGACGTTCCTGATTCCGTGAGTTGAAAGCAGTGTAAGGTTGCCTGGAACGTACCTCACCGTAGTCACTGCTGAAACGCATTACCTATCATTTAACTGTGCTCACATCTAATTTTCGATCTCCGTAATTGTGTCAGTTAAGTGCCATACGTCATACACGCTTTGGGCGATCATGTCTCGAAAGAGATATGACTGACTAGGCAGAAGATTATCCCTCAGTAGGTTGCCATTGCTTTCTGGTTGTTATAGAACCTAGTCTGTCCAATTATTTAACCCATAAGTGCAGGGAAGTGACGGATTATTACCTTTCCCAAGTGTATTTGTGCATAAGTGAATGCAAGGAATTTAACTGGAATTCGAACTCGGCAGCTCGATTTTTCGTTCCGAGTCGATATCCACTGCACCACAACGGATATTCTAAATATGTAGGAGGCATAAATATGTGTCAATGGCTCAATTCTTAAACAACATGCGAGAATTCAATGACAAACCCTACATGCTACAGGTGCCACTACACCAGAGAGCTGTCTGGAAGCAGGCAAATATAATTCGAGGTCATTGGTAGCCATCTTCTATTACCTTACACCGAGATATCCTGGGTCGATATAAGACCAACAGGAAGAAACGCGTCTATAACATAATTTTCAGCGAAAGACTTAGATCTTTATCGTATTTCTCTTTGACGAAGAAATAACAAGTATTGAGTCAATCAGAGTGAAAGATATTCATTTGGTTTCAGCCTCGTTCCTTCCTTTCACTTCTCAAAGCCAATGTAAATAGACAAACGCGTATCTGGGTAAATATAAACTTTATGTAAACTTCATACGCGTTAGATTTTCCTTATCAAAAGACACCAGTCGCGGATTAATACAGACACAATCGTTACTGGTGTCAGTTGGTGCAAAATCCTTGCCTCCAACTTTGGCTGTCGTCAAGGGATAAGGCGAGAGTCATGTACAAACTTTCACTATTATCACTTTGGAGGTGTAGGGTACATTTTTGACAAATTGGTGTCAGTTGACACATTTTTTAAACTTTTGAATTTTTCGAAGATACGGACTGAATCTATATAAAGAAGACATTTAATCTCTCTCTCTCTCTCTTTCTTTTTTATAGACAAACACGCACGCGCGAACACACACCTAAACGAATGGTCATACATAATATGTCTAACCTTTCAGAGGACTATCAATAAGTGCATCTTTACAAGGAAAAAGATAACAACTTTTTACACAATAAGAATATTTTTTATTTAATAATAAATATTATTGAAATAGATAAACATTGTATATTGAAATGTTCAGAAGTAAACTCAGACAATAACTATATATCATGATACGGATTTAATGATTCTGTCCTAATCTATCTATCTAAACTTATTTATAAATGGAACTTTGTCTGTGTGTGTGTCTGTGTGTGAGTGTATCCGTTACCTATAGACTCCAAAACGGCTGAACCGATTTTCTTGAAAATTTACACAGCTGTTCTATAAGAGTCTGCGAGTGTTCTTAGCTAGGTTTTGTGTCGAGCCATCCCCGATAAATATCGAAAATCGATAATCGAAAAATTGGGTTATAGAAAGAGTGGTCCGATTTTAATCAAATTTGATACACTCATAGACAAAGACATAAGAAACGATATTCAGAAGTTTCAAGGTTGCAGTTCTTACAATAGTGCAGAAAAAAAAATATATATATCGATACCAGGAAATCAAACTTTGACTTACATCCATTCATTTTTCTTTCAGTCTATGGTTTCGCTTTAACTGGAGACAACTATTGATTTTTAGTCTTTCGTGCCAATGTCCAAAGAGTCTGAGTTCCAGGACCATGGATTAGTTTTAAAGCTTTCATTTGACCCGAGCAACGCCGGGCTATACTGCTAGTTGCAGATATTTAGACTCTATAGATAGATATACAAACGTTATATACTTTAATAATATGGCTTTAATATTAGTATGTTTGTTAACACCTTGAAAATAAACGGAATTTTACTGGTTTTATGTTGTGCTTTTAACAAGATGTTTGCTTTAAATAACTAAGATATATCAAACCGTGACAAGGAGAACTTGATGTAAATATCTGGGTTTTCCACTCAAAATAAACTCTCCGCAGATGAAGTGCTTGCTCACTGTCAAATAAAAAATACTTCACTTTAGTTTTTCATCAGAATGAATTATAGCCAACAGAAAACCCACCGAGCAAAATCCTAGTGAAACTTAACTTCAGCAACGCGCTGATATTACATGCTGAGGAATAGGCACACATTTATATTTCTACAATTCTTTTTTAGATCTGTTATTCTAAAAAAACAGACAAAGTAGAAAGAGAATAAAAAAAATTGAATTAATTGAGTGGGAAAAACTTATGTAAGTTACTGGCAATAGCAGAGGAATCAGTTAATAAAGGAATCAAGTTTTGCTATTAGATGCTTGACAGACGTCTAATAAAGCATCTAGAATATGCAAGTCTGAAGTAACGGCTGGGCCAACAGAAAGTCTTCAACATTATATGTTGTTTCTTTATGAATTTTACTTAGACTTTATGAATGAACGTTTAATAATTCATTTCTTGCATTGATTTATAATAAAAACCTTTTATCCTTTCGTATTTAGCGTTTCCATTTCTATTCTATGAAATACCCCGTGTTTCGATTTGTGATAGTTTTTATACTTTTTCTCTCAATTTCTATTTTTGTACTTTTCAAAATTTTGTCATTTTTTCCATTTAATATCATTTTCTTTTTTATCTTTTCCTTTATTTTCCAGTATATATTTTACTTTAAATTGTTCCATCTTGATTTCTATCAATTTTTCGTTTTCTTTAAATCTAATTCTTATTTATCAAATTTCCAAGTTTCCAATTAATAATTTTTACATTCATTTCTTTTGCATTTCGTTCCATTTCTTTCTTTTTTTTCTTATTTTCTTTCTTTCTTATTGTGAGATTTCCGTGTGATTTCTATCAACTGACACACACACACAGATATCTCATCATACAACTGGGCATGCGCACGCTCATATTACTCTTCATATTATAAGAAATAAATCTTCATAGAAATTCACGCAAATTTATGCACTTACACTAACACGGCTTTGGAACAAGTGAACGTACTTGTTAACACAAATGTGTATGTATTAATGCTGGCCTGTTCTATATCATTTTTTCCTTTATTTGCCGTTGAAGTCATAAATTTATATTGTATTCACGAATGAATAGACGATAACATTTTCATTTTTGCGTCTAAGACATCAGACAGAATATATGACGTCTGGCCTTGATTTCATGAAACCAACAGAAATAGGATTCAACACGGTAAGAGACAAATTAGAAATGAAACAATAGATCAATTAAGACTATATGTACTAATTCTTTTGAATGAAACTAATTTACGAATTTTCGTCATATTTTTTATTTCCATACGTACAGCAGTCAATTAACACGACATAAGAAAGTGAAAGAACAGATAGATTAAAATTCACTGTCCATGCATTTACTTTTATAAAGAGTGCTCAATAAAAACAGAGCTTAATATTGTAATTTTGTTATTACAATTGTTTATAAAACATTATATTACTACACATAATTTTTCATGTTTCAAAACGATAGCTTCTTCAGTTGATATTTTAAAATATCACCTGAAGAAGAACAATATGGTTTTGAAACATTTTTGTACAATGCTATATAATAGTTTTATAAATTATTGTATTAAAGAATTACAATTTAGTTGAAATTAAAGAGTTTTAAAAGATTCAAAATTCGCCAAACCTCCTCAATCAGGGAGACATAGTTAGTCTGTGGTGACTAATCAAAATAAAAGAAATTTATAATTTGAAGAACAAAAGAAAAGACGCTAAAAATAACTTTTGGGTGCATTAATGTTAATATTTGATTAAAATAGAGACCAATATTACTAATCTCTTAGTGGTTTTACTTTACAACAGGAATTAACATCTACTTTCAAAACAAAATATATATATTTATCACAAATTAATGTTTGTGACTAGAAATTTTAAATTCCAACTTTAACAAAACACCAGATGTAGATTACTGTAAATTTAAAACAAATATGAAACGGGGAAGAGAAACATACAAAATTATATAGATAAACACATATGGACAAACAGACAAATATATGCACACACGCATCTCTCTCTCTCTCTCTCTCTCTCTCTTTATATATATATATATATATATATATATATATATATATACACCCGTATATATAAATGTACATACACATATACACACATATATACATACATGCACAAATTTTTTAACTTTTTTTTAGCGATGTGTCAATTTATCCGTTAGATTTAGAGCCAGTTTGAGAAAATGTCTATAAACGCTACTTACTGGGTATATGCAAGACCAAATTTGAAGATGGCATGGTCCTCAGAAATTTTCAATAAGATCAAGACAAACACAGTCATATTCCAGTGCATACACAAATAAATATAATTAAATATATACAAACGAAAATTCACGTAAAAAAAAATACGTACGCGACTTAAAAATCCAAAAAGCATCATATACAGAATAAAACCAGATACATGGACCTACTTATAAACAACTATAGACATAGCTACACACAAATATACACAAGAATACTCACACAGAAGAATACGCACACATATATACGTGCATAAACAAGAATGTATAATATGTACATATAAATGTATATATATAAACATATGCATGTAAAACAATATATCAGTATTCCTACTACTACATAAATCCACCTGCAAACCGATCTACATGCATTTACACGTAGACAAAACCATGCACACAAGTGTATATCTTGAAATATATATATACATACAATTTAACCCAGGTACCATTAAGAAATTCAGAAACGATGTGAACTTGAAGCCTGAAGAACCATAATTAGTAAATATTAATTTGACAATCTGAGCTATAATAAAATACTTATTAAATATTAATTAGATTATATATGCAAGATTAAAATCTATCAAATATTAACATGATAATTTATGTTAGACTGAATACCTAATAACTATATAATTTAATAATATATGTTGGAATAAATACCTAGCAAATATTAATATGATAATATATACCAAATTAAATCCCGAGCAAATATTCATTTGACAATCTATGTCAGATGAAATAGCCATCAAATAAGGCTACATAACAATTGCGATCAGTGAAAATATATTAAGAATATTACTACCTGTATTATAAAGTAAAATAGAACTATGTTTGCAGTTAACAGTAAGTTTATTTCTTCGATTTAACAGCTTAACATTTTCCTTAAATGTGATGATTTCTAACTTCTCATTAAGACAAAAATAACAAGGTGCACGGAGAGACTAGTAATTATATATATATATATATATATATATATATATATATTGTGCAAACATAGAAATTAACAGTAATTGTGAATGCCATATGAGTATGCGTTCGTATATTTGTGCGCGTATTCATATGTACTTGGTTATGTATGTTTGTATGTATGTATGTATGAATTTATATAAATTGAAATGGCGTTGTACAGAATCTACCATCAGTTAACCGAAAGAAGAAAATAAGACGTATTAATTTTAAATAAGATAAACAAAAACGTGGCGGAAATTATCGTAAAATAACTTTTCTCACTAGACGACTAGCTTTATAACAAATATTATTTTGAATTGAAGCATAAGTTTTACACACGCATGCACACACATGTTATATTATGGTTAAACGTACTCAGTATCGCGATACAAGAGATAGAGTGTATGCAAATATAAAAATGGGCTCTGAGTTGACGTTATGATTGCCCTGAATCATGAAACGGACAGTCAGTGCTTGGTGTTGACTTCAGACTAATTCATAACTTGTGTATATATTATAATCGTTTCATCCGTGGCAAGACAATTCCGTCCCTGGTGTGAAGGGAGATACAATAAGAGAAAAGAAAAGAAAAATTGGGAACAAGTTACCGGGAATATCAAGTAAGGAAAAAGACAGTTGGGAATCAAGAAGATGGCAATTGACGCAATTGACAGTTAATTTTTTGGAGATTGTACCTCTTAAGGAAGAAAGTAGAAAAAGAGAGTTTCACAGGCGGGACGTGTGAGAGAAAAAACTACTAGAATAGAAGTGGCGGTTACATTTAATTATCTAAAAGGTAAAAAGGTAGAGCCTAGTTGCCAATCTAGTAGCATGGTTAAATTCATGTAATCGGGCACCAGAGAAAGCTTATCGGAACAGAAACCGTGACTGACGGCTACGACCTCCAGAAATTTAAAAGCAAAGTTAATACTCACCTACTAACCACTGGACTCTAGCTCTCTCCCCTCCCCTCTATAATCTTCACTTTCTCTCCGCCCATGTATCTGTCATTGCACCTGCTTTCTCAGCTTTCTATTGTTCCTTTCTAACTAGCTTGTACTCCTCACTCTTTTCTAATTAATCTTTCTACATTTATGTAGCTCCCTGCACATCAGTGGCGTTTCTGCCTTGCTCGGGGTGAAATGATTAAAAAAATATATATATATATATATTTGTAGAAAAGACAGAGGGAAGCCACATCACATCAGTGAGAAAGTTACTAAATCGAGCTGATATATCAGGATCGATTACACTGCAGATTATCTTTTAGATTTTGTCTTCAACTTCGATATGAATAGCAAGTGTAACCGACTAGATATTGCAACAGTATTCAATTCACAGACGAATGGTAGATTTATGAATGTGCAAGATGGATTCTAAGGAAAACTTTCTGGTTCGATACAGTGACCCAACCTTCTTTGCAGTCGATTACACTGCAGATTATCTTTTAGATTTTGTCTACAACTCCGAGATGAATAACAGGAGCACCCGAATAGATATGGCAACAGTATTCAATGCACAGACGAATGGTAGATTTAATGTGCAAGATGGATTCTAAGAAAAACCTTCTGGTCCGATACAGTGACCCAACCTTCTTTGCAGTAGATGTAGATATTGATTCAATGTAACCGTTCCACTTGAGGTCGATTGAGAAAGTGAGACCGAGAAGACACAGTGTGTTGGTTAATGGAAGACTAACGTCATTCATATCGTAATAACGTGGCGAAAAGAAAATATTTATTGTAATATTCCGGAAACAAGGCTGAAAGAGAAACGCCAGACCCATGTGAATTTCTGTTTGTAAATATAAATACGTGTCATTAATTTATAAATATAATTAATTGCAGTTTATTTGAAGATTCTACTTAGTAATCCCATGACCATTACATGGGTACCATTAACATATAAGCAAGCAAGAAAGAGTGCATGAATGAAGGAAATACATAAAGAAATGTTTTCAGCTAAAGAAGCACCAATATACCATTGGTTGTATTTTTAGTGGATAATAGAGTTGGTGTAAATTCATTGAAAATATAATTTTAATATTTGTCTTTATCGGTACAGTGTAGCTGTAAAGAAACCGTTGCAGAAGCAAATGAAGATATATAACAATTACTATGTCTGAATTTCGGAGTGTCTCTGGACATAAAAAATAATTGAAACGAAAAAAAAAACCGAAGGAAGAGAAAAAATCTAACACACGTATAAAACAAAACATATGAAGATCCAAGTAAAAAACAATCTACGATCAGTAAACTGCAGGGTAAATAATAGACATGTAGATTATTTTATTATTAAAATCTTTCCTTTTATGACGTTGTAACATCTATTTACACGTGACAAAACACCATTCAACGTCTCTCGGCTTCAACTCGTACGGCCCCCAATGTACTTGCTTTTTAATCATCCCTAATATTTTCAAAAGTTTTGAAACTATGGTGTAATCAACCCCTAATCTTACTGCAATTTCAGTTTGCACTTGTCATGAGTTTTCATGAAGTAATTATTTCAATTCTTCGCCTTCACACTTTTTCGGTTCGCCAATGCGTTCTTTATCTTCAACAACAAAATCATTATTTTTGATGCGCCTAAACCAATTTCTGCATGTTGTTTCCGACAGAACATGGTTGCCGTAAATTTCAAAAATAATATTCTGTGATTCAGTTACAGATTTACTTTGAATAAAGTAGTGCAAAAAATTCTCTGCAAACACTTCTTTTGGCACGAAATCCGATATGTTTAACGCCATGAAAAATAATGTTATTTACACTTCGGCAAATTGACAGACTGAACTGAAAGCTTGCTTATACTTCCTCCGTCTATTTATTCCGACTTATTGTGGTTACAAAGGATTTGGAGTAAACAAGGAATGAAACTTGGATATTTTCTATTGCTATATTAAGTGAATGAAAGCAGTGTAACAAGGAACTATATCCCATGTACTTGAAATTTAATGTATTGCTCGTAAAACCCGTATATTTCTAATTTCATGTCATTTTAGTGGTCGAGTTATTTGCTAAGCTACACAAACCTATCGAATTCTTAATCTTGTAGTAAAAATATGTGATTTTGTTCATCATTACCTTTCAGATATTTACAAACTAAAAATATTTTCTCATAAGCCATTGAGCTAATAGAGTTTATATTCATTATACGAGTATATTGTTTGTTTGTTTTTTAATCATATCACCCCGAGCAAGGCGGTAACGCCACTGATGTGCAGGGGGCTACGTCAGAGTGAACAGATTAGAAAAGAGAAAGCCGGAAACCACATCCTAAACAAGGGATGAGCCTCTTCACCTCTTCAATAGACGTGGGTAGAGTGTGAACCGGGCGATAGGTTAGTCTATCTACTCCAATTGAAAAAAAATGGAAAAGGAGTGAGAAAGATTTGGAAAGAGAAAGCCGGAAACCACATCCTAAACAGGGAACAAGGGATGAGCCTCTTCACCTCTGCAATAGACGTGGGTTGAGTGACAGACGTGGGTGGAGTGAAATAGACGTGGGTGGAAAATATTGAAACGATTGCACAACGATGAGACTATTTTTTCGACTTTAGTAATCAAGCATAAGAATGATGTTTACAATGACAACGTCTTCAAATGAATCAATGAATCAGTCGGTGTTTTAAAATTTTCATTTTCAAAACCGATTCGTTGATCTAGCTTTATTCTGAACTAGCAGTATAGCCCGGCGTTGATCGGGTGTAGACTCTTTGGACGTTGATACGAAAGACTAAAAAGCAATAGTTTTTTCCAGTTAAAGCGAAACCGTAGACTGAAAGAAAAATGAATGGAGGTAAGTCAAATTTTGATTTCCTGGTATCGATATCAAATAAGTTTTTTTCGTCGTAAACTGAATTTTGAAGGCTAAATAAGTCCTCTGAGTAAATGGTATCATGGCTGAGACTAAGAACTACAATTACACCTACTTAGAGCCAAACCCGAAGCAAAAACTAAAATAAAAGGGCTGAAAAAATACAGACCACAGGCAGATAAACAGACACACACAGAAACATCTTGCCTTTATATATATATATATATATATATATATATATATATATATATTATCGATTTTCTGCACTATTGTAAGAACTGCAACCTTGAAACTTCTGAATATTGTTTCTTATGTCTTTGCCTATGAGTGTATCAAATTTGATTAAAAACGGACCACTCCTTCTATAACCCGATTTTTCGATTATCGATTTTCGATATTTATCGGGTGTACCTCGAGAAAAAACATAGCTAAGAACACTCGCAGACGTTTATAGTACAACTGTGTAAATTTTCAAGAAAATCGGTTCAGCCTTTTCGGAGTCTATAGGTAACGGACATACACACACACACAGACACACACACACACACACACACAGACAAAGTTTCATTTATAAATAAGTTTATATTCTTCATTGAATGACGAACACGTAATAGATTTACAGCTTCAACATTTTCCTGTCAGACTGGTTAACGGTATATATTATATTGAGAAATATTTCGCTAATAGACTGACATCCAATGAAAGGTCATTAGACACGCAACAGCTTTTGTTTTGTAAATAGATTTATTCTATCAAGGCAACAATTCTTTGAAGGAATCCTTATTTTGGAAGCCAGTGTGAAGAGCCACTTAACAAGAATGTTAAATGCCATACGTGATACACGTTTGGGCAATGATATATCGAATGCGACATGACTGACTGGGCTGTGAACTTTCCCGCAGTAGGTTGACATTACTTTCTGTGGTAGACTGGTTGCCAACCAAGGTTATAAAATCCGACATGTTCTGATATTTAATCCATAGTTGCAGGGAGAAGCGACGAATGAATACCTTTCCCGATGGTATTTGCGTTTAAGTAAATGCAACAAACTCTACTGAAATTCGAACTAGGCTCTCCGATTTCTCCAGTTGAACACGTTGCATTCACTTACGCGCAAATATCCTTGGGAACGGTATTAATCCGCCTCTCCTCTCTCCAACTATGGATTAAATAGCAAGACAGATTAGGTCCTATAAACTTAGTCGGTAATCAATCTACCACAGAAAATAACCTACTGCGGAAAATCTTTTTGCTCACTTAGTCATGTCTGTTTCAAGACAAGATCGCATAAGCGTGTATCACGTATGGCACTTAACTGACTGAGTCGACCACTACGGTGCTGTAGACGGTAAACAATAATTTGTCCCTCATGATTGAGGGATGTAAAGTTTTGCCCTAGAAAGATGTCCCATTCAATCTCCGATAGTACATGGCACTTTGCCAGAATAAAAATCTCAGAATAAAACTAATATATGTCCGGGCCAGCGGCTTTTAACATTGCAAAGTGCTGACTTTTTTGCCATTTAATGCGTATGTATGTATGCATGTATGTATATAGATCCCAGTTACCAGAAATTATTTCAATGTGTCTGAACGACATACGATGAGTTGACCGAAGGCTTGTGAGTAAAATGATATCAGCAAAACCGTTCGTAAGTCGTCGATGGTTGTACTAGCTCAAAATCAAAAGTCATAGTGACCGAGGTTTTGAACGTACTGGGATTGTTCAAACTGATGATGATGATAGTTGCTGCGTTCTCTCCCAGAAGATTTAACTAAAGCAGCTCGGCATAGTTGCAATATAAAGGAAAGGTGAACTTTCTGGATGTTGAACAAACACAGATATGCCTGAGTCGATGTCTGCAAGAAGGATCGGCTAGCCATCTAAGCAAAAAGATGTGATCGCATATCCCCACAATCATAGTTACACATATATTCTACGCACAAGCAAAACGAAAATACATACATACATATAATCTATCTATCTATCTATCTATCTATCTATCTATCTATCTATCTATCTATCTATCTATCTATCATTTCCAGTCTTTTGTATTCTTTCTATCTATCTATCTATCTATCTATCTATCTATGTTGATATATTCATAAATAGATGCGTTGGCGGTTGACCGGATTACTTAAATCAACGTGTTCAAATGGCTGCATAAAATCTTCATCGTAATTATTCGATCGTTAATTCCAGTTTGAACAAAATTAAAAGGAACTAAAACAAAAGAGAAAAAAAGCGAAAAAAATAAAAAAATTTCTTCCTTCTAATAAAACATTAATTGCTATGTTTTTCTTTTCTCAAAGGCTGAATTAACAAAATTAATTGTTTCTCCAGCCTTAAGGGTAGAACAAGATTATTTCAAGAGACAAAATGAAAAAGAATTCGTCACATATTAAAATTATAAGTTAGTATAAAAATATACACATGATGAGATCACATAGATTATGTAGGGTCGTCTCCTTTTTAGAAACTGGATTTAAAATGGACTTAAAATTTGTTGCATTAATATCAAATTGTAGAATATCTACGAAATAAAATCAAATTAATATCTGTTAATATTAAAACCCAAATAATTTCTCGCTGATTTTCATGAAAAGTAATGTTTTATTTATAAAAGTTATTAAGAAACATGTCACTAAAAGTGTCGTCCATCGTTAGCTACTCTTTCACATTTTTATGGCAGAATTTTAATTCCACGGCGGGAAAACGACACGTCTTTTGAGGTTAACCACGAGTCGACCCATTTTTGGCATCTTCATGGGAATAAAAATGCTGCTAAGCCAGATCATGTGAAATCGGAACAAGTGATAATCGAACGGGACAATGTCTGGTAAATATGTCGGGTGGGATAAGACTTCTTATTGAAGCGTTTCCAAATAGGTTTTCTCCCGTTTTACAACATGTGACCCAGCGTTGTGATATTGCAAAATCACTTTGTCGTGTTTTTGCTCGTAAAGCGGCTTTTTCTTTCTTCAGTGTTCGGCTCAAAAGTATCAACTCTAGTCGATAGCGATCTCCCGTGATGGTTTCGGACTGGTCAGGTCATAACAAACTACACCTAGCTGATCATAACAAATGTAGAACAGAAAATTCTGACCATGGATATTCGGCTTTGCCATCAATGTTGATACATGGCGGGCTTACCTCACGATCTCCTACGTTTAGGGTTATCGCAGCGTATCCAATTTTCATCGCCAGTTACGATCTTCTTCTTCTTCTTCTTCTTCTTCTTCTTCTTTGTTACCTGTTCCTTCAGGGCGTAGGCGATCATAGCTTTCCACGTCTCCCTATCCCTGGTGGCTCTTAACACGCCTTCTCTTGTTACACGATGCAACCCTTGTTCCATCATCCACCTGATTAGGTGCTTCAAATATGTTATCCGTTGCTTTCCCCTGTCTCTTTGTCCCTGTCTCTGGTCTGTTAGTATTAGGTTCTCCAAGCCCTCCTTCGTCATTGCATGTCCCAGGAACTTCAGCTGTCTCTTAGTGATGCTCAGTATTAATTTCCTTTTTGTTTCCACCATTTCTTGGACCTCATCATTGCTCACATGCTCAATCCATAATATTCGCAGCATCCTTCTGTAGACCACATTTCAGTTGGTTCAAGTGTTTCCTTCATCTTTGATGATATTGTCCAGCATGCACTGCCACATTGAAGAACTGACAACACATAGCAATCCAGTACTCTCTTCCGTTGTTTCTGGCGAAATTGTCCTGTTTCTTAATACTTTACTCAACTTCTGGAATGCTTCCTTCGCCATGCCAATTCGCCTTCAGATCGCTGTGTCACACTTTCCGTCTTCTGTTATGACACTTCCCAGATATTTAAATTTTTGTACCTGCTTGATTCTAGTATCCCCGACCTGTATTTGGCATATTAGGCTGTCCTTTTTACTGATGACCATACATTCGGTTTATGCAAAAAATCATTCCATCACAATCACGTTGAAACATCTATTCACACGTGACAAGACGCCGTTCAATGTCTTTCGACTCCAACTTGTACGGCACACAATGTCTTTGCTTTTTAATGTTTTCGAACGTTTTGAAACCCCTAATGATACTGCAATTTCAGTTTGCACTTGACATGAGTTTTCATGAAGTAATTACTTCAGTTCTTGGCCTTTACACTTTTTCAGTGCGCCAATGCGTTCTTTATCTTCAACAACAAAATCATTATTTTTGAAGCGCCTAAACCAATCTCTGCATGTTGTTTCCGACAGAACATAGTTGCCGTAAATCTTAATTATAATTTTGTGTGCTTCAGTTACAGATTTCTTTTGAATACAGTAGTGCAGGAAAATTCTCTGCAAACACTTTATTTGGTACGAAATCTGATATGTTTCACGCTATGAAAAATAAAGTTATTTATACTTCGGCGAAATGACAGACCGAATTTAAATCTTGCCTATACTTCATCCTTATAGATACGTTACCATCTGAAACTACGCACATACAGTTCTGGGAACGCTATCTGTTGGAAAAGAAAGAGAAATTATTCAAAGTCCTAATATAAATAGTTTTACTTGGTCTTGCAAGATTTTATTCACTTTTCTGTTGTATTCCTCAAGTTAAACCTTATTTATGTTAATATTTTATGATGGTCCGTTTTATTCTTCTTTTTTTAAAGTGAGTAATTGTCAAGATACCTTGACTCTGCGTTTTCTAACTATTGTTTTCATCTTGATTTTTAGCGATGTTTTATAGTCACCACCGCGTATCCTGTGGCTCTCTCTAAGTGCCTATTATTTCAGCTGATGTATATATTTTATAAATACTGATTATTGTGTGGCTCCTTCTGTAATCTCGTTATTCATTGCTTTTGAAAACTCTGATTGTAGATTTATGAGTCGCCAAAATGCACCTGATATCGTTGATGACAGCAATGTAGTAGATATAACCAGTAGTTATCGAATCATGAAACATTTAATAAAAATATAATATGACAAACACAAAAATATAGTATAAGCCTCACAGGAAGATATTTTCACCTTGTCATGTGCAGAGATGATTTGGTCTGAATGTCGTACCTATCAAATCCCTATAAAAATTAAAAATGTTTAAATGGATCGAATGTCATAATATTTATACAGTGAATTAAATGATAAAAACAACATACGTGGTAACTTATTATGGTGAACTCATTTACGAACTATAGCTATACTAATCCCTATTAGTGTGCAACGAGGTTTCGAAATAAGTATTTACTAAATTTAGCTTTAGTAAATTTGATTGTTCAGTCGAGGGAGAATCGAAGTCTTTACAATAGAGATGAATTGCGTGAATGTTTCATTGGACGTTAACATATTTCTATTCTACATTCCAACACTAGTGACGAAAACGAAAAACAAACTCTATCTTACATTGCAGCCATATTTATATCGCTTTCACCTTATTCTCTTAATCTACATATCGAATATATATATACTGATTGACTTTCGTATATTGTCTCGATCTATTTAAGAGATGTCAGTGGTAAATCCATAGTTTATTTGAAAAAGGGACAGCAGTTATTGCTACAATAACTTGATTTGCTGGGAATTGTGAATTTTTAATATTTTTTATTCCACAAATTAAATTGTTTTAATATAAAAAACATGTTATAATCATAGATGCATGTGTGAGTGTGAATATATTTCTCCTATCGGTTACTCGTGAACTTAATTCTGATCGCATCGTTTCGTATATTAAGGATGTGTGAATATTCATAACTGATAAAATTAAAAAAGATGATGTGTTTTTTTTTGTAATGATACGTTTTTGCATTTTTTTTTTCAGATAGCGTTAAACAGTTATAAATTTAACAATAGATCTTTGTTGTATTCGATACATATTCTTAAGAAGTTAACTTCTATCCCTTGATATATCTAAGGCTGTGTACTTTGTATTAATTTTGATCTCCATTCATTCTTTTGTGATACGATGATATACTTCCTTTGATTTCGCTTAGATGTCCTCCGACCGCATAAAACATCTCTTAAAGCGTGATTCTATTCTTGCCTAATGCTATCATCAAAGACGTCAATACTCTACGGCAGAGTCCACTCTGTTTCTTAAACTAATCTATTATCTAAAGGATTCTTCAGTTCGCGCATCCGCATCTGCTGTCAGCTGTAAAAGCGATTATTCGATTGGACGGCTTAATAAATCAAAGTTGACCAAGAAAAGCCTCGAGAATAATGAGCTGGTTGCTACGGACTGCTGAACGCAGCTATGCGATTTGCAAACAGTTGTTATAGCTGGCGTTAGTTTGCCTCTAAATGGCAGGATATTCACGGAGATAGTCGTGGAAATCTGCCTCAATTTCTTGTTTTCCTAATATAAACAAAGACAAACACTAAATCAGATTAGGCAAAGTGGTTGTCGAAATTAGGGATTAGAGTAGTGACCTGGTTAAATTAAGTTTGTGCCTCATTTTCTATAAGGAAAATCATAGCTAGAAAAACCGCATTATGTATGAAAAGGCAGACAGCAAGCAAGCAAGACTGAAAGAACATTAGATTAATCGTTATAATAAGAAAAGGTATAAACAGTGAATTCCATCTAACAAACACGGATTGGGATATATCGACAGGGTGAAGACTTAGCAATGGGCTCCCCATTATCACCATCACTGGCTAACATATAATATGAGCTCTGATAAAAATACTAAAAGAAAAAACCATTAACATCAAAAATTGCAGTATGAACTCTAGTAAAAAATTGTTACTGAACATTTACATGTCCCAGAAATTCAGTTGTTGTCCTTAAGGATATATGGGCAGTGGATATATATGTTGGTTAGTTCCAGTGACTTGACCCAAAGAGTTGTGAGTTCAATACCAGGCTACAACAGTCGAGTTAGAGGGAGATAACTCATGACGAAAAGTGGTGGAATGAGAATTATATACTCTAGTTAAGGGTTCGGTTCGAAATTCCTAGAAGAAAACGTCGTAAAAATAGTCCGAATAATGAAATAGTTTAAATATTATCTCATCTCAGAAATATATACAAATACAGAATTCAATCTAAAATCAAAATCTTCGTTAGGGGAATCGTAAGTATATAAACTGAAGTGAGTGGTTAGGTTCCTCAACATACACAGGCAAACATATTTTTAGAAATAGAATATATATATATTTAAAATAATACCTAAACTGACTCTGTAAGTATCTAAATCCTAAAATTCTACAAAGGTAAACTTTAAGAAAAACGAATAACCGACAGAGTCTAATTCCGTTAACATCCGTCGCACTAAGGCGTTGGGTAAGAGGGGGAAAAAAAGAAATCCGCAGAATAAAGACAAGACATACAATACTCCGCAGTAAAGAAAAAAAAACCCAAACGGAACCAACCACAAAAAAGAAGAAAAAGTGCTCGATACAAATACAAACAAATGCAAAAGTACAAATGAAAAGCAAAAGTAGAGCAAGGACACATAAAGAATCACAAGAAAACCTACCGCGGTTTCACACAACGGCTCGTCATTCAGTAATGAATTTGAACACACTCGGCTAATGGTGTGTGTTTACATTGTATATAACACGTTAAAGTCCGCCTTCTTCTACCAAGCCCCCATAACTTAGCGGTAAAATCGCCGACTGGTGTCAATTCGGTAGGGGTTTCAATCCTGGCTAGGAGCAATCGAATGTCTGACCGTACTGATGAGCTGTGATACAGCAAAACAGATCGGTCTACGGATGACTATATATATATATATATATATATATATATATATATATATATATATATATATGTGTGTGTGTGTGTGTGTGTGTGTGTGTGTGTGTGTGTGTGTGTGAATAGCGCTGCATCTCTCTGAGTCTCATTTGGGTACACATGGGTACTTGCCGGACACTTCCTGTGACACACTCATTGACATTACAGGGGCAGTAACTTCATCCGCGTGTGATACTGGAAGTATATTACAGGGGCAGTATCTTCATCCACATCAGATAATGGAGGTATTATTAGTGGGCAAGTTAGTGCCATCACTCAACAATGTTAGCTGTGGGCGCGGCCATGGTATGTTTTGAGAGAGGGTAGGTGAAATATTTCTATGACTCTGTATGCCTTCATAGAACAATCTATGCGCTCATTTAGAAGTAAAATGGAATTCATCTTTGGTAGTGTCCGAAGGCGCTTGGATGGGTGAAACGGACAGTTTTTGTATAAGTTATGTTCTGAAAAGAAAAAATAATGGGATCACATAAGAGGGTTGTATGGGGGATTTAAACATGGATCCTTGTTTGTCATTTTGCCAGCTTTGCTGGCTAAATACACAATTTTTAAATTACATGAACCGGCAGCCAACAAGGAAAATAACACTACAAAATCCTTTCAGTTTTAGGACATATATATGTGATGTCAATTCTTCAGTGAATGCTGGACAATATTATCGAAGATGAGGAAAAAACTTGAAGCACTGGAAATGTGGTTCTACAGAAGGATGCTGCGGATATCGTGAACCGAACATGCGAGCAACGATGAGATGTTGGAAAGAATGGAAACGAAAATAAAATTAGTGAGCATCAGGGAGAGACAACTGAAGTTCCTGGGACATGCAATAAGGAAGAACGGCTTGGATAACCTGATACTGACAGGCCAGATAGAAGGAAAAAGAGACAGAGGAAGGCAGCTGATAACATATTTGAAGTGCTTGATCAGGTGGATGACGGAACGGGGGTTTCGAGGTGTAACAAGAGAAAACATACTAAGAGCCACCAGGGATAGGGAGACGTGGAGAACCATGATTGCCTACGTTCTGAAAAGACAGGGCACATAGAAGAAGAATATATAAAACCATGATTTTAGATAAAAGAAAAACTATTTCTTATTATATCAGTGTTATATTTAGTGGGTAAACGTGTTTGATTAAACATGCCTCTTTTTTGAAACAATAAAATTCATATCAATCGACTTAGATCTCGAGTCGTTCTTCTAAGGGAAATATTCCTCTTGACAGTAATCAAGCTTTTAGTCACTTTTCCATTTAATGAGACTAGTTCGTACTTTTAGTGCGAAAAAAACATATGTAGTATAATTTATTCTTGATGCTGGTTATGGTATTTGCTTAACAACTCCTACTAGCAAACAGAATATTGTGATAAATAATATCGGTTATTCAAGATGGTTAAGATTGTTAATTATCAATCACAATCAGTCACTGAATATCAAGTCAATGTATCGATCTGATTATTTTTGCTTATCTAAATACTGGATTGTTGTCTTTGATATTTTCTCTTCAAGGTAACTAATGATTTGTCTGACTCCAAATTCAATGTCCGCGCTCGATAGGTTGACCAGCCATGGGATAACCTCCCGTAAGTATAGCTTTGCTGGCCGAGAATAACGTAAACCTTTAGACCATTTCAAGGTACTTAACCATGGAAATGGTACCTTTCGAAAGATAACAGAAAACGGATGTGTAGGCAGACTACTGTTTTATAAATATTCAAATATCGACTTCTGAACTCAAATGATACAACAGGATACAGACTACTTTAGCCATGATCAGAAAAAACGATTTTTAGATGATAACCTTTATTTCAGATACATTAATTTTAATCCTGGTAGTTGGATAGACACTTGAAAAACGGAAACGAATGTATTTACTCAAAATTAGATGTTTAAATGAATGGATTTTCTTTCATTGGCAGCGTTATTTGAGCCAAGTTTATACTATAACTATCATACGAATGACTTAACATTCACTTTAATAAAAATAAATGAAAACAGGATTAGCAGAATCATTAAAATAAAACACGTAAAACTGATGACAGATGTTCAAAGTGTTTTTTCGTCACTAAAAATATACTTTTATTTTTCCGATGCGTAAATGTTTTAGATATTTTATGTAATTAAGGAAAATGTCAAATAAATTTCTTTCAAAAATATTTCATGCAAAATAAAATGCATTAGATGAATATATTCCAAAGAAAAAATGCTTCCGAAATCAAATGCATCAGATAAAAATCTATTTTTTAAGATTTTATTCGAAATCAAATATCTTAGATGAATTTCTTCCTATTCAAATATGTTTATTCGAAATCAAATATCTTAGATGAATTTCTTCCTATTCAAATATGTTTATTCGAAATAAAATATTTTAGATGAATTTCTTCCTATTCAAATATGTTTATTCGAAATCAAATATCTTAGATGAATTTCTTCCTATTCAAATATGTTTATTCGAAATCAAATATTTTAGATGAATATCTTCCTATTCAAAAATATTTTATTCAAAATCAAATATCTTAGATGAATATCTTCCTACACAAGAATGTTTATTCGAAATCAAATATCTTAGATGAATTTCTTCCTATTCAAATATGTTTATTCGAAATCAAATATTTTAGATAAATATCTTCTTATTCAAATATGTTTATTCGAAATCAAATATCTTAGATGAATATCCTCCTATTCAAAAATGTTTTATTCAAAATCAGATATCTTAAATGAATATCTTCCTATTCAAAAATATTTTATTCAAAATCAAATATCTTAGATGAATATCTTTCTATTCAAATATGTTTTATTCAAAATCAAATATCTTAAATGAATATCTTTCTATTCAAATATGTTTTATTCAAAATCAAATATCTTAGATGAATATCTTCTTATTCAGATCACAACTGAATGAATAAATATAAACAGGTTAAAATATTCAAATGCACGCCAGCGCGCACGCAGGCACTCACTCACACACATGCATACACGCGTACACACACACAATATCTTCTTTCGGTTTCTCAGTGGATTATCGTATGTCTATATTGTCACTGTTTACTAAGATTTCCAAATATATTGAGTTCTTGCAAATGGAATTAATCTTCCAAGTGTTTCAGAATCCTTATCTTCTATGTTCCTACATTAATACAATCTATCTATCTATCTATCTATCTATCTATCTATCTATCTATCTATTTCATTCTATTCATATCTATGTATCTTTCTATCTACTAAGCGTATTTCGTATATCATTTTGTGTTACATATTCTGTCTTCTTAATTCGTATTTTGAGTTGTTGCATTTTTATCTTTAATAGTATATTTCTTTTATTTTCTAACATTCAGTAAATCCTTTTTCATAGTTTATCGTTTAAGATGATATCAGTTGCAATGGTGAGACGACGTTCTCAAACTGTTATAACTTTCAAATCTCTCTCACTGTCAAACATTGGCTTTGGAATATTTATTATGTGATAAACAAAATTATAATAGAAGCACCTTTTTGCGTAGACATTTACAGCTAGGATTTCCTAAGTGAGTTGTTATTTCTTTCTTTGCAGTGGAAAGATCAATGATATAGTATAAAAAAGTTGGCAGTCGAGAGTGGCTAGAAAAGGTAACGTGAGGAGCTGCCAGATAGCGTTAGAATCAAATTATATTTATCATTTTTTGACAAAATCCACGACAAACTCTATGTCAGACTTATAGAAAACGCTTCAATATAACCCATAAGAAAATTGATAATGAGATATACCGAGAAAATATGGTTGTTAAGGGTATTTCATAATAGGAGCTTTCACACGCTGAGCCATAAGAGACAGCCGACATCTGCAGAAGCCAAAGCTCTAGGTTTATAGGTGTAGCGATATGGCCACGAAACTTCGTCAGCTAACATCTTATCTAATGTCATCTATGGAAGTTCTAAATAAATGCCAGCTTACAGTGTTAGATTAGTTGTTTGAATCTGAAGAATGTTTAAATTCAAGAAAAAATCTATATATAAGTTTGGTACAAACTATTCTTAAATTTTACGTTAGTGACATATCGTATAGAAAATTTATCATTTTTGTTTAAGCTTTATTTACAAATAGCGTGTAATTAAAAGGTCAGCGAATAGCTGACTTTTTGCCCACTGCTTTGTGAAATTAGTGCCATTATATTCCATAGGGCAGGTACAGTCTCAACTGCTGACGTAAAAACTTTTCTGGTTTTGTGAATATATTCCCGTGACTGAAAATAACAAATAATAATAAGTAACTCGAACGTCAGGAATATATCTAAAGTTTAGGAGGTTACTTCCTATTTCAGTAAATTCTTGTCTCTGAAAAGATTACTGGTTTCTTTGTACGTATTCATAAAGTGAAAAAGAACGATAGAAATAAAAAAAATCGTTATTATTTTCAGAATTACAAGATTTGCAATAACTTTTGAGTTATAGATAAGTTTGTATAAATATATTGATGTTATTCTTATTTTTAAAAAAAGCTAAACGTTACCGAAGTGAAGTAATTTGATTTTTTATTCTTTAGATGTTGCATAATTACATGTGTTTATTGATAAGCGATGAACAGAAAATATTCATAGCACTTAATTTCAATTTTCATTAAATTTCATATTGAGACCTATAACATCACTTTTAAAAGAAGGCATTGTCCTATCACATTACTGCAATAGAAATGTATAGCTAATACCGAACTGAATATTACCAAAAAATACCATAATTTTCTATATTCAGCATAATTCAGTTCAATGAAAATTATCTGAATATAATCCGTGAACTTCTTTTAATAAAACTTTTCTTAGTGTTCATAAACAGTAGAAATGGTCATAATTCATGAGTCCAAACCTGAAGAGGATCTAACGTAATTTTACGCCTGCACCAATATTAAATATTCTTATATGTTTCTCACTCATCTCAAGATCATTAACAATCTGAAAAAGTAAATGAAAAGTCATGTCGAGCTTGAAAATCTAACCTGAATCGGCAATGACACAGTGATAGCTATCATTTTGAAAGTAGCTAGTTAAGTAAGAGAAACGTACATCGCTTTGACCGGATACAGCGAAGGGATTCATCGTGATACTCTATATGTCAGTCGTCGGTGAAGGTGTTCTATATGTTTTGGGCAACGATCAACATGTCATGCTCCCCCACTTCTTCAAAACTGGAATAAGATGCAATACCAACATCAACATCAGATTATTTTTGCCAATTGTTCAAGCCCTGGATCGAGAATATTATTATCATTTTATCTTAACAAAAAACACACATATCCAACTCCACATTATTTAAAAAAAAACGAACATTCTTGCAAAATAACTTTTTAAGATACTTTTAAATATGGATATGAATAAAAAGTTAAATATCAGAATTTTTGATGTAATACCTAATTTAATGGTTCAAGATATATGGCTAACCCTTCAAGAAATTGTTTCTTTGTGTGATATCATTACCTGTAGTGGTCTGACTTCGACGTCCATTAAAACATTAGTCAGTTTGAAGTAGGTACCTCCACTCATTTTCGATACCTCAATTTAAATCTACTTTTTAAAAATAAAAGAATTTTTCTTGAGGCACTAATTCTAGCGTTAATTGAAAGCCAAGAGATTAAATTTACTAATTACAGGAAGCAAAATATCCTGGTGTATTTCAAACCGAAATTATAATGATCGGAATCAAAAAGTTTGGAGATTTAAAAAAAAGTTGTTAAAATTTCTAATTTTCCGCCATTTTTCATCGATTGTAAACAGAAGCCGTTTTTAAAAAAAATTTCAATCTTACAAAAATAAAATACACCTCGCTGACATTATTTTATTCAAATTACCGACTTTAAACGTACCTTAAGTTGACTGGAAACAAGAATTATTTGCTTACTTCCTGAAATATTTCAAAAAAAGCGTTTCTCAATTACGGTATCCTTGTTATCACATCTGTCAACACTTGTCAAGGAGGCGTAAATAATATGATTTTCAGTAGCCGGCCAAAACATGCCAAACATTGAAGACGAATTTGGTATAAATTTTATTTATACAAATTGTTTTTCTTATTTTTGACTCTTTTAAAATTAAAAGTTTAACACAGTTTTGAGCAATTATCCAATATTTTATGGAATTTTTGTTAGTTTAACTTTGTAGGCATACGTTTGAAGATGTTTTATGAAAAATTAAAATTAAAATAATATAAAACTTTCTTTTAAAAAAGTGTACAATTCAATAACAGAATGAAAATAATGGCAGAGGTAACTCAATAATTTATGAAATGTTATGGCATTTGTTAATTTTTATTTTTAATATCTTCTTTTCATATTCTTAAAGAGAAAATACCTCATATTATTTAATATCTTCAGGTCCGTCGATCAAGATACATTGCGCCACTTATTCCCATGTTTAAAACAACAACACTGAAGCCATCCTTAAACAAGAATAATAATGATGATTTGCAAAGGAAACTCTCTTATATTTGTAGATATTTAGTAGGCTTAACTTCATTGGCTAATAGTAAATACAACAGTTAAGAACTAAAATCAAACTTCAGCCGACTTCGGGAAATTGTGTTAATTTTCATACTACAAGAGATACGCTACGTATGATTGTGTATATTTAATAAACAATTGAGTTTTTGAAATAATACAGGCGTGAGCTCTCTAATGAGAATCAACTAACATGCAGTATTAATTTGATTGCGCTATTAACCACTTAGTTTTCGTCGTGTTAGAAGCCCAACACTTGCACATATACAATAGAGGTATTACTGCTTTAATCCTGCAAACCTGAAGATTGCTCACCAATCAACAACAAAGTATATACATATATCGATTTTAAGTGAATAAAATATAATTTTATTAAAAAAATATAGCATTAACCCTAAAGAGTAGAATGAATACTGAAAAGATAGTTATGGCTTCAAGATTAATGATATGTTGCCGGAAAACTGAGGAGTAAGAACGTAAGCAATGGATTGGTACTTAAAATGCTTATTCGGGTTTTGCAGGATTAGGTCAAAAAGTGGCCAGAATTAATAAAAAATAATAATCTATTCATAATGATTTTGTAAATTTAAAAATAAAAATAAAATGAAATACTACCTTTATTTTTGGCTAAGTTAATGATAGAATTAAATGTACGAACATTAAAATTGAAATCAGTTTCTCTCTTATTGTCCTTTACTGTAATGCCTTGATAAAAACGAACCAAATAGCGCACATGTTATGTATGTCGGATAACATTTGTATTAAAAGTATTAAAAGCTGGTAATTGATACAGATGACGTGAGAAAGAAAATATGTTTGACGAACTGGATCAGAATAAATTGTAAACTCGATGAAATGCGAAATATCCAATATGGAGTAATGAAAGATAAATAAAGAAAAGGAAAGGAAAGTTTTAGACGTGTAGTACCTACAATTAAAATTTAGCTCAATTGGCAAAATACGATTCAGGCTATTTATACCTCAACTACACTTATTTATACGGTTTATTTTAATGTGATAAATATGAATATTAGAGCCGAACAGTTAGAAATATATGAAAAACATTTAACGCTATATAAAATGCATAGTCTAAAAGCGGAGATAGACAACTGAAGATAGAGAGTGGATCAGTTAGAAGTTATATTTTAAATCACAATAGAGACTGTAAGATACTTAGAATAAATAAAGAATCGGCAGTGTAGAAACATGAAACAATTAAATAGCAATATTCAATAATAAAAAACAAAGATTTATACAAATTCTGCATATAAAAAATCAAGATAAAATACAAGTCAAAATAGCAGCAGATGAAGAATAAATAAATATGAAAGGCCTAATCATTGCACTCATCAAATGGCATGAATAAAAACGTACATATTGACGACTAACAGTATAGCCCGGCGTTGCTCGGGTGTCATGAAAGCTTTAAAACTAATCCATGGTCCTGGAGCTCAGACTCTTTTGACATTGGCATGAAAGACTAAAAATCAATAGTTGTTTCCAGTTAAAGCGAAATCGTAGACTGAAAGAAAAATGAATGGATGTAAGTCAAATTTTGATTTCCTGGTATCGATATCAAATAAGTTCTTTTCGTCGTAAACTGAATTTCGAAGGCTAAATAAGTCCTCTGGGTAAATGCTATCATGGCTGAGACTAAGAACTACAATTATAGCTGCTTAGAGCCAAACCCGAAGCAAAAATTAAAATAAAAGGGCTGAAAGAAAATGCAGACATACAGGCAGATTAAACAGACACACACACAAACATCTTGCCTTTTATATATATATATATATATATATATATATATATATATATATATATATATTAGCGATTTTCTGCACTATTGTAAGAATTGCAACCTTGAAACTTCTGAATATCGTTTCTTATGTCTTTGTCTATGAGTGTATCAAATTTGATTAAAATCGGATCACTCCTTCTATAACCCGATGTTTTCGATTATCGATATTTATCGGGGGTACATCGACACAAAACCTAGCTAAGAACATTTGCAGACGCTTATAGTACAACTGTGTAAATTTTCAAGAAATCGGTTCAGCCGTTTCGGAGTCTATGGGTAACGGGCACACACAGAGACAGACACACACTCACACGCACACACACAGACAAAGTTCCATTTATAAATAAGTTGAGATATCAATTGCAAGGATGATATTGGCAAACATTTGAGCACCGAAAGTGAAGAACTATGCTTGCTAGGAAAAAAGCGAAGATAGAAAATGTAAGATCTGTGCACAAGCTGAAGAGGAAAATGATCGTCTAATATTTGCCTAATAAATTGAATATGATAATAATTTAATTAGAGAGTATTCCAATAGTATATCACGTAGATAACACAAATATATATATATATACAGACAGACCTGTTTCGGTGTATCACAGCTGATCAGTATGGTTAGACATCCGATTACTTTTAGCCAGGATTGAAACCTGACCGAATTGACATCAGTTGGCGATTCTACCACTGAGGTATGGGAGCTCGAAGAAGGCGGATAAACCGCCTCCATTTCTAGATTGGCGTACTGCTTTGTTTTGAATCACCACCCACCAAATATACCAAACATTCTGTAATATCGAATAGACTAGATAATGTCATACATGTTTTCAAGAAATATAAGCGATATCTTATATACATGAACATATCGTCTTTTAAAAGAGTCTGAATAAAAGTGTTTGGCAAGATTTCCACAAATAGATTTTAAGAATTTCGATCAACAGAAAAAATGCAACATATAATTAGTGTTCAGTCAGTTAAATACCATATGTGATACACGCTTGGGCGATCATGTCTCGAAAGAGACATGACTAACTGGACAGAAGATTATCTCGCGGTAGGTTGTCATTGCTTTCTGCGGTAGACTGGTTGCCGACCAAGGCTATAGAACCCAGTCTGTCCTGCTATTTAACCCATAACTGGAAGGAAGAGACGGATTAATACCTTTCCTAAGGGTATTTGCGCGTAAGTGAATACAATGGATTCAACTGGAATTCGAACTCGGCTCCCCGGTTTCTCGTTCCGAACCGATATCCACTGTACCACAACGCACATAAGTAGTGTTACTGTTACTATAATTTTCAGTTACTTCATAAAAGAACTTGATTTATCTTATACTCGATATATAGTACTATCAAATAATAAAGAAATAATAATAATAGTAGAAAGAATAAGAATCAGATGAAGAAAGAAAGAAACAAGCAAACAAAGGGTTTCTCTTTTTGTAGGTACTCTTGACAAAATTCAAACATGGCTCTGTAAAATCGTAAACCGCTTGTGATAGAATTCGGAGAAACACTGTAACAATGTAAAGACTTGTAGATATAACAGGACATTGTTATGATAGGATACTGATTGTTAAATTCGGCATAAGATCTACATGATAAAATTACTAACTCTACTACTACTAGTAGTATTACTACTAACAATACTACTACTGCTACTACTAATAATAATATTAATATTGTTAAGTGTCGGAAACTAGATCTGTCAAATTATTGCCAGCGCTGTTGAATGAACGATTATGTGAAAAAAACAAATAGATTACAAATAAAAATATTAGGATTTTGCTCAAGAAATATAGACAATGATAGTTGTATTTGTAATGATGGGGCCATTCAAAAATTATTCGAAGTTCATCAAAAGATTTGCTAATGAATAAATATGAAAACTAAAACCGTTCAAATAAATCTACCATCCGCCCGTCTATTGAATACTACTGTCATATCTGGCCGGGTGACCCTGCTATTCACCTCGGGGTTCTTGACAAAATTCAACGGAGAATCCGTAATGTGATCGATACCGATTTGGCAGATCGGCTGCAGTCGCTCTCTCACCGGCGTGACGTGGCTTTTCTGTGCCTCTTCTGTAAATACTTTCACGGCTTCTGCTCGGATGATCTTAGATCACTGGTGTCCCATAGGTATGAATTTACACTAGCTATTAGATTAGCAACTAGGTCCCACCCTTTTACAGTGAAACTAATAAAATGTAACTCTGACAGCTTCTTTTCATTCACTGTGAAATTCTCTTCCATATACTTGCTTCTCCGACAGCTACAATCTCCAGGAATTTAAATGTAGGGTCAATAGACATCTACTATCACACTAACTCGCATTCATTCTCTCGAACTCTTTTCCCATCTACTCCACCCTCATCCTCGGTATCCTCATCCGTCTATTACCCTCCTCCTGATATTTCCTATAACTAACCGCTCTTTCTCATCATTTTCCCATATGTAATCCCCTGCACAACAATGGTAGTAGAATGTCTTGCTTGGGGTGAGACGATTAAAAACAATTGCGCTCTTCATGCCAGTAAGAATACTGAGTTTTAAATGGTTCAAATAATTTTTTTTCACTTGATCACTAAAGATAATATGCTATGACGAAATTCCAGCAAAAATAAAAGTGTTGAAAGAATTCAGAAGCAGCGTTATAAAAATTAAGCTGATATAAAAAGGAGATGTGCTTTTACTTCAAGTGAACACTTCTTCTTCATGTGCCGTGTTTCTTCAGGACATAGGCAATCATGGACTTCCACTTGACTCTCTCTCTTGTCGCTCTCACTAATTTTTCTCTTGGTATATCTTCCAAGCCCCGCTCCGTCAACTATTTGCTCAGACCTTACAAGTATGTCTCGCGCTGCTTTCTCCTGTCTCTTCTTTCATTTATCCGACTTGTGAGTATCAAGTTCTCCAGGTCCTCCTTCATCGTTGCACACGTGCTCTGTCCATAGTATCCTCAACATCCTTCTGTAAAACCACATTTCTGCTGCCTCAAGCCTCTCCTTCATCTTTCATGAGATCGTCTAGCATTCACTTTCATACAGAAGGACAGATATCACGTAGCAATCAAGCACTCATTTCTTTATTTGTAATAAGATTTTTCTGTCTTTCAGTACTTTAGCTAGCTTCTGAAATGCGTCTTTGTTCATGCCAATGCGTCTTTGGATCTTTGTGTTGCATTTTCCATCCTCTTTCAAAACACTTCCCAAGTATTTGAATTTTTTTAATTGTTTTGTTTTAGATTCTCCAACTTGCAGTTGACATATTGGTCTTCTATTTTTTGCTGATGGCCATGCATTCAGTTTTCTTGAGACCAGTTTTTAATGGTGTAAAATCTAGTAAATCATAATATAAAAAGTACCATTTAGCAATAATTATTACTGTATGTAATGTCTTAATAAAAATAATTATATTTAACAATCGCAAATATTTTTTTCAATGTACATAAATATTGATATTGTGTAAATAATGATTGAAGAAATAGATTAGTGTCGTATCAGAGAAAATAGCATCGGGATGTTAAAAAGACGTGCAAATATTTCTAAAATATTTTCTGTTTATCTGAAGTTTTACCTAACTCCAATATGAAGAGCATAATTAGAAATTGATTCAAGCTTGTTTTGACATCATATTTTATCGGAGTCGCTAAGCAAGAAAGGACATTTCTGTCTTTAGAATTCATACATTCTAAACCCTATACGATCATTCTGTGCATTTATTTCCAGTTCGTTCAACAAACAAAATCAGGCAAGAACTGAAGACATTAGCTACTCATTAAACGCTTTCGAGCATAAACTGAAGACGCCTTTTACAACGAACTTTATGTCTAGAGAATAAAAAGACTGATCAGATTGGAAGAAAATTTGGTGCTTAGAAGATTGTCTCGCTTTTGACTCAGAAAGAAAAGGAAAATATAATCAACATGAAACTCCAAGACAATCTCAAATCTAATTTAAAAAAGTAAACTCAGAATTTAAAAAAAAGTAATTGCAGGTTGACTAGAGTAGATCATTATTCGCGCCCCAATGACTAGCATCTTTAGTTCTGATTGGTCTACATATGTACTTTACATATTCACAGATGCAAAATGGGAAACACTTTTTCTATCTAATGTGGGTAACGGTAAAAAATAGAAAAATTCTTTGCATTTTCTTTACTGTAGACAGAATGGTATACGGTAACCTTGTAATTTTGTGTCGTGTTATCACAAAGACGAATCCACTAGCGTATGACCTTTAGAAACATAACGTTTTCGTATGACCTCTAGAATTGTACCGTTTTCGAAGACATGAACTACTTGGTATTTACTCTATACTTTGAGAAAATGAGAATCATTTCTTTAAAAGTGAAATCAACAAATGCTTTTACTGCGTAGGTACTGCACAGAAAGCAATAAAGACAACGTATTCATTGGTTTAGAAATATATATAAGATTAAAAAAAAGCATTTGATTGATAACCTGGCAATAAAAAATAGCCAAATTATTCTAGTTGGCTTCTTTTCCCAGTAGTCAGTCAGATCATCAGCTTCATTGTCACATTTATTGTTATTTATTTCTGTCTATACGAAAGCATGAAGGCACGGTAGAGTAATGGTTAGTGGCTAGGAATCGGAAGGGCGTGTTCAAATTGAGGAATAGGAGGTTCGAATTCGAATTTTGCTTTAATTCAATACATTCTCTATTTTTGGTAAGTTATAAATCCATCTATTCTCCTCCTCCTCCCCAGCTAAAGAGACAGGGTTTTATAACCTTGAGTGGCAACATATCTAGAAAAAAGAAAACCCAGAATTTAGTACCATCTTGGAATGCGTTGGCTATCTTGCCCAAGATACATCACTTCTACTGCTGTAGCTTGAGTACTGTAGTGTCTCTACATCTATGAGGAGTCACGGAACTCGTGATGTTAAAGCTAAGTTAATTTTTAAGTTTTCAAAGAAATATTAATGTCTTTACTGTTACGATGTTGAAGAATATAAATTCTCAATTCAATATTTCCGCATTATAAGTTTCCCACCTCATGAATCATACCAGAATATATATATATATATATATATATATGTGTGTGTGTGTGTGTGTGTGTGTGTGTGTGTGTGTGTGTGTGTGTGTGTATTTCATATCCCCGGAGCATTCGCATCCACTCAAATTAAGATGACCCAAAGGAACTTGTAGCCCATATCAAGATGAGTTCCTTTGTATTGGAAACCCCCTAAATGATGTTTTTCCGATGGCCTTCATTCATAACATGTCCTTCGTATTCATTGTCTATCGCACTCAAGATGACAGAAACGTGAAACCTATTGATGACAGCCTCTCTGGTTATTCGTTACCATTTATATTTGTGGCAATTTCAGCATTCACCACAAGAAGTGGCTTTTTCAGAAGATACAACCGATGAAGTAAGGAAAGCATTAAATGATTTATCATTGCTGTCATCGCTTACCCGGATTGTGGATAAGTCAACTCGTCTCCCAAGACAGCTTAAAATCATACTAAGATTTTCGATCTCTTCTTCATCTACTATGCTGACGAATATTTCGCCAGGTTGGAAACGCCAGACTACGCATCGATCCATGTCAACTTTGATATCGAACCAAAATCATTCTCAAATATGCAATTTAATAGGAAATTTAACCGATGCACAAAAATTTAAGCGAGCAATTTGCAATTTTACATAGCAAACACATAATTCTCAACTTTCTTTAAAAAACCTTCAAAAAACTATCCCACTTGCGTTTTCGTTGTTATAGAAAATTTTGCGCCCGAAAAATTAAAAAACAAACTCAATAGCCAGCCTTGAGTCATGCCTGAATGTGTTGCGGCCATATGACTACCACTACTGTCTCTATCAGAGGAATCAGTGTAACAGAAAAATGGCCCTGTGTTTATTTTGTCTTCGTCAAATAAGGCTAATATATTTGCAATGAACTTCGCCTCTAACTACAGATCAGATAAGGGTCATTCTTTATCTGATATACCTCGCTTCAAGAAGAAGAGGTTTTGTGATATAGCTGTCTTGGAAGGTTTCCCGATATATTATAAAACCTAGCGCAGTAGTACTTCTCAAGGACCTTAGCCTAGAACTATCTCCAAACTTAGCGAAACTCTTTAACCGCTACCTGAAGAGCTTGTTTTTCAAGCCCATAGAATGTATCTAGTGCATACCTTTGCACAGGAATGACTTCGTCCTCGTTCGTAATATCAATCCGTCTTCCTCGTATCATCAGCAAACTTTTTTAATTAGAACAACCTTCAAAGGGGCACACAGAATGGTTTTCACTCCTGTTAATCTATTGCTGATGTTCTAACATTCAGCATGCTTAGAATCAGTGAAGTACTTGATAATAAACGCTCTGGAGAGGGATCGCATATATATATATATATATATATATATATAGTTCGCTTCCTAACCCAGGATTGAAACCCGACTTCAGTCGGCGATTCTACCCCTACGCCACGAGCGTCCGGCAGAAAAAGGCAGGCTTTTTAGCGCATATAAACACGCCCAATAGCTATACTCCAATTCCTTAACTAATGAGCGATGAGTGTATGCCGGGGTAGCTATATCTAAATCTTTGGACAAGATGTAGCATAAGAGACTTCTACACAAACTTCCTAACTATGGAAACTCTACGAAAGGTTTCTTTTTATCAAGTTTCTTCCTGCCAGATATTGTCTTTCAAGGTCATGGTAAAGGCACTTCAGGATTTCTTCTTTCTTTATATGAATGATCTTCATAAACACATTCTCAGCCCTTTAGATGACAGCAGAGTATATAGACGCATCGCAAAATACCTGGATGTCTAATGACAAGATAGGCTTGTGTGACTAAATACTTCCATAACAAAACAAGTAACGTTTCATTATCATTGAACAGAACCAAAATTTGCTCCAATCTTGATGAGGGGTCATGTTTTCAGTGGGCCTCCTTAACTCAAACGTTGATGAAGCTAGAAGAATGGTCGCTACTGTACATCACGCCAGAAAATACTTAAATTTTGTTGCTATACTCTAGCTTTACATGTGTCAATTCAAACCAAGAATGCAGTTGTGGTACCATGTCCGACTAGAAGTTTCCAATATCACTTGAAAAACAGCAAAACCGCCACTCCATATTCGAGACCACAAGAACAGAAAGAGTACTATCTCGTTTTTATAAAATATGACATCTATATCATTTACCCGCCCATCACAGAGAAAGATCTCAAGGAAGCATTGAACTTTGCTAGGTAGTTTATTAATATTGATCCTGATGACTGTGGTGTCATTCTCCATTTTAGAAGGTCTATTTTAGTGAAGTATGGGTAAAAAAAATCCCATAATAATGACATCGACGTCCCCCAACGTTCTCTTGTTGGGGTGAAAATTTAGGTGCTTGTGGGCATTTACATACTAAGTAAGCTGAACGAGGGTGTCCATGTATATAATCACGGCCTTTACAGGAACGATGACCTGATGCTTTTCCGAATAATCATAGAGCCAACGACATTATCAGTAAGATGTTTTTCAATATTTTCAATAAATTTGGGTTCAAAATCTTGTCGATGTAGCCAGTAAAACTGCCCAATATTTGAATGGAGTGTTTAATCCTCTTACTGGCACTGTTTCACCATACATAACGCCGAACGCGATTCTTAAATAGGTTAATACGAAATCAAACCTCCCGATCTCTGTATTGAGACAGATACAAAGAGGGGTTTGAGTGTAGAATCTCCAATAATTCGTCAAATAATGCCATTTTTAGTGACAAAAACAAAATGTTTCATGACAAAGCACTTAAAGAGGAAGGGCACACAGCAGAGTTGATTTTCAAACCTCGCACCCAGTTGTTGTACTAACATGCAGAAATATAATTTGGTTCAACCATCCATTCAATCTACAACCAAAATCGGAAAATTATTCTTTAATATTCTTCACAGACATTTTCCCAAAAATTCGGAACTGGTTAAAAGGCTTATCAGAAACTTAGTTATAGGTGTACTAATAATTTAAATAACATCGTTAAAGACCACAATATGAAATCTGAAAGAACGAGTAGAAGAAATAGAGGTGAAGAAGAGACCATGAGAAAACGTAACTGTAGGAGTATAGATAATTGTCCGTTAAGTGGAGAGTGTTGTACCAAGTGTATTGTATATGCTGCTGAGTTGCATGACAGTATTAGTATGTTTAAGAAGGTTTATGTTGGTTGAGCACGATTCTATAATCATTCTGGGTCGTTTCAGGTAGGAGAAGCATAGGTAAGATACTAAGATTGCTGACTGTGTATGGAGGTATAAAGAAAGATATGATCGAAGCCCTAATATAAGGTGGAAAATTTTAAAGAAAGTTCATAGTTGCAGGAGTCGTAGTCACTGTTGCAGATGTGTCAGGAAGAAAACGTAGGTGATCGCAACCTTCACAGACAAAAGTGTTCTAGCAAAGGAGAGATCTGAGGTCTTAACCAAATGCAGAAACCTAAAGAAGACCTTTTGGGTTGTTACGATCAAGCATGAGCATTGTTTCTGAAAAAAAATTTTTCTTCTTCTCTTCTATCCCGATGGTTTTTGCATCCCACTTTCTTCCTTCTAGTACTCTTCCTCTTCCTATGGTCTTGTATATGCAGTGGCATGTTTGCTGTTTTCCCTGACAATACCTAACAGTTGAAACCCGGGCAGTATAGTGGACTAGCAACTTTTGCCTATTGTATTTATTTTGCTTTGCATTTTCTTCTTCGATTTATGTATTGAGCCCTTTTTTGTTGTGACCTCGAATCGACTCGTTTTGTGCCATCCTTCTTCTTTCTTAGGTGTGTGTGTGTGTGTGTGTGTGTGTGTGTGTGTGTGTGTGTGTGTGTGTGTGATATTTTCCTTCAGATTATTTCTGTTCATAAATGTGAATGGGCCATATGTTTTTTCGAATAAAGTAAATCTGAATATTATTTATGAAGAAAATGTCTTTATGAAAGTTATAAGAAACCCAAGTATTCAGCAAAATCACTATTTCCACCTGCTCTTATTTCCCATACTACTGCATTAGATATATTGTTAGAACTATTGTTGAACGTTTCATACCCCCTTCCATCTTCAAATCTCAGAATAGTTCTAACCAAGGTAAAAGCCGAAGGCATGACAGAGTTTTGTTTGAAAGCCTAACGGTGTACTTGATAATTTTTTGCTTTCCATTCGAAAGTTTTAAACCGATAGAATCCATTTGCGAAATTAGTCTGACATTTCCTGAAATTATTCGTAGCATTGATCAACAATAAAGGTTTTTACTATTGGAACGCGTCGGAGCTCGTCAAATGTTGCCGGTACCAGCTTTAAAGTTGATGGATATAAAATAACTTTCAAGTCTATGTAGAGTTTGATGAGATTAAACAAGTCAGATATAATGGGAAACAATGCGTTTCACTGGCAATAAATTTGAAATGGTTAACGATGTCTTGTCACTGAGATGGTCTGAGTCAGTAGCGCCAAGTAACATTAGATCTAAGAGTTTCTAAACCGATGACCGATGAGCAAATTTGAATAATAATCATAGAAACGTGTGTCTTATATCGATAAGGAGAAATTATCAAGTAAATAACTGAAATAGAAATATCGAAGTACTAATATTATCTAAAGGTTTTTGGATACCGTCTAGAAAAAGGATGTGCGTTGTGGTGCATTGGATATCGACTGGGAACGAAAAATCGGGGTGCCGAGTTCGAATTCAAGTTGAATTCATTGCATTCACTTACGCGCAAATACCCTTGTGAAAGGTATTAATCCGGCTCTTCCTTCCAGTTATGGGTTAAATAACAGGACAGTTGAGTTCTGTAGCCTTGGCTGGCAACCGGTCTACCGCAGAATGCAATGGCAACCTACTGCTGGAAAATCTTCTGCCCAGTCAGTCATCTCTCTTTCGAGACATGATCACCCAAGCGTGTTTCACGTATGGCACTTAACTGACTGACTAGAAAACTAACAGCTCTTGATCCGACTCACTACCCTAAACTAAACCAATTGAATAAGCATCAGACTTTATTTACTTATCTTTTCTTAGAGAGGCGAGGAAGTTTTCAGTAGTACCTCATACTGTTGCTTTGCTGACATTGGGATTGAAATGTCAAGGCGGATACTTGTTGAAAGTAATTAAAAAAGCAATGATAGCGTTGAATGTTCTGAATAATGCTGACGTGTAGGTGGCAAAATACAAGGGAATCAGTTCTTCAGACATATGCTTGAACACGTGTACCCATTTCAGATCTATAAATTCGTTCCAACGTTCAAAAAATCACTTACAGATTTCCTTTTACCTTGTACGTTTATATTTTCTTTTTGCTTCTGTATCATGGATCTGGCAGAGTTCGACCATCCTGTCCAAATTATTTACTGCTTCCTGCATTTATATACAGATGAGTGTCTGATGTCAGGGTGCAAGGCAAAGCGAACATGTAGAAACGACACAAAAACAAATATATGCCTTAACCGGGATTTGCTGTGGAATTGACAGTTGAAAATATTTGTCCGTTTTGCTTACAAGAACGAAATTTATGGTATAGTTCTTTAATCACTGCGAGACGAGCAACATATTTACGAGAGCATTATAGGTCTGAATACTACTAACATCCCGAATTTAGGCCTAAAATATATCATTTTACATTATCCACGTACATATACACACACACACACACACACACACAAACGCACACACATATATATATATAAATTTGTATTATGAAAATTTGGCAAATTGGAGTAGATAGACTAAACTATCGCCCGGTTCACACGTCACCCACATTTATTGAACAGGTGAAGAGGCTCATCCCTTGTTCCCTGTTTAGGATGTGGTTTCCAGCTTTCTTTTTTACAATCTTTTCACTCTTACGTAACCCCCTGCGTATCAGTGGCGTTACTACCTTGCTCGGGGTGACATGATTAAAAAAAAAACGTACCTGCATGATTCCTTTTAATACGATCTTTGTTATGTTACCCAGTGAGCGCTTTTTTTTCATCACGTTTATTCGCTCGAATGTGTGTGTGTGTGTGTGTGTGTGTGTGTGTGTGTGTGTGTGTGTGTGTGTGTTGGTGCGTGTGTGAAAACATGTGTCTGTGTGTGAGTGTGTGTATGTGTGGTGATGGAGAAATAGAAACAGAGGTAGTGGACGGTGTGAACGTTGTGCATAGAAAATGTCACTTTATCCTAACTCTAACTAAGGTACAAGTCTCAGAATATCTTGAAATAATGAGTTAAGTTGCTGAGACATCTGCACATCATTACAGTTTAGTGAAAAGCAATTGTGCAGCACGGATGCCACTGCCCGGGTCTCTACGATTGATGCCCGGCGAACATAGAATAGGCTGCACTAGGGATAGTTTCACACATATTTCAATTTGTTACAAAAACAAAACATTAATCTGATAACAAGGATCCTATTCTTAAATGACCTCGTTTAGATCGAAAATATCTAAATTTTTACTCATATAAAACTGATTTCAATGACTCAAATGAATTTGAGCTGGCAAAACCCGTGGATCTTATTAAGGATCAACCTTATTTGACCTTTGGGACTAGCGTTATACAATCACAAAGAACAATTGTACTAGATAACATAAACCATATGAATTGAAGGTAATCGAGAGTAGCATCAGATACAATAGATATCACATATACCTCGAAAGGAAGAATAATGAGATTTTGACATCCAGACACTTTCAAATAACAGATAAGAGAGAAAAACTCTATCAATACTGGAAAGAGCGTTAACAGCTACAGGAGTTGCAAAAATTCTTTTACTGACACATGGTTTTAAGAAATAAATAAATAAATGACTTATAGTTAGTTTTTGGCACAACAATTATTTGACTGAAAATAATCTATCAAATCCGCTCATGGTTAAATCAATTTTGTTCATAAGTTGGATCATAGGTTTAGTCAAGTCTATGTATATTTATGTAACTTTCGAAGACCAGCCTTAATTGCTTCTTCTTCTTCTTCTTCTTCTTCTTCTATGTGCCCTGTCCCTTCAGGACGAAGGCGATCATGGTTTTCCACGTCTCCCTATCCCTTGTGGCTCTTAGTATGTTTGCTCCTGTTACATCTCACAACCCCCGTTCCGTCATCCACCTGATCAGGCCCGACAAATATGCTATCCGCTGCCTTCCTCTGTCTCTTTTTCCTTCTATCTGGCCTGTCAGTATCAGATTCTCCAAGCTCTCCTTCCTTATTGCATGTCCCAGGAACTTCAGTTATTTCTTCCTGATGCTCAGTATTAATTCCTTTTTGTTGTCATTCTTTCCAACACCTCATCGTTGCTTGCATGCTCAGTCCACGATATCTACAGCATCCTTCCTTAGAACCACATTTCCGCTACTTCAAGTTTTGTCCTCATTTTCGATGATATTGTCTAGCATTCACTGAAAAACTGACATCACATAGCCATCCGGCACTCTTTACTCAGCTTCTGAAATGCGTTCTTTGCCATGCCAATTCGCCTTCGGATATGAGGCCTTAAAGCAGACCCAGAAAAAATATCTTTGCGCATCCCAGATCAACGTCTATCATATTGTAAAATAGAACGAGACTGAGGTGTATATATATATATATATATATATATATATATAGAGAGAGAGAGAGAGAGAGAGAGAATGCGATAGATATATTGTCTAAATTAAGCAAAAATGAACATAATAATGAAATATCACTTGAACTGATATATTTACCAAAATTACACAAAAATATTTTTAAATACTAAAGAATTAATGTATTTAATAAAATTACCATTGGCTTCAACCACGACATTTTCTTGCAACCCTTCTGGACGGTCTCTTTGTTAAAGTTAGTTAATACTATCATAATCTTTGCCTTCAATAACTCTGTGTTGTTACAAGGAGTTTTGTTGGTTTCTCGCTTAACTGTGCCCCATACAGTATAATCAAGGGAAATCCAGTCATGGGAGTTAGATGAACAGATGTAAGAGTTAATATGGTTGCAGAAATTGTCTGACAGCCATAACTGGGTTCTTAGTCTTGCGTGGCATGGTGAAGAGTTCTGCTGCCAGACATCCATCAGCCACCCTCTTAACCAAGATCAACACTACATCCTGAAGCCACTTGATCTACGCCACCGTGTTGAGTGTAAGTCTCTGTTGAAAGATGAATGGAGGCATAACGTCGCCAACAACTTCGTAATCACCATTAGACTAAGCCAACTCTTTCCGAATCCTCTGCACTATCCTGATATTGACCCCAAATAGTGAAATCTTTGAATTGTATCTTCCAGCACAAATGACAAGCAATACAGGATGCCGTTTACAAATTTCTGGCCAACTGAATGGCGTCATGGTGACCCTTTTCTCACATACGGTGTCCAACTGACCCTATTATAGTTTGCTGGCGACAAAATAAAAACAAACAATACATTGCGTGAAATTAAAAATATAAAATGGCGACAATGTACCGATCGCGCTCTATATATATTGTTATATATCGCCGTACGACGACAAAACAACAAACACGCATATATAAAAATATAAGGTTATATTTTTATTAATGACGACGAACCGTGTGGAATAGAGAACGGAAGGGTGAGAGCGCACATAGAATGGGTTGACGGGAGTGTAGTTTTGCCTGTGATGTTTCTCTGCTTCCACTGGCCGTTCTCTGCTGGCGAATCCGTGTGTCGAGGTCTTTATATAGTCTTCTAGAACCGGGACTTTCCTTCCGGTCCTGCCTCGCCCACGCAACGCCCACGTAATTCCCAGAGACACCTGTTCTGTTTGCCTCCGTAGTCATTTCCGCCGCTGTCGGAAATAAGGTCAAACGACATCCGCTCCGGCCTCGACAGGATGTATTTCACAAACACCCGCCCTGCCGCTCGCCGACCCCTCCACCGACGGGAAACACCATCGCTTGCATCACTTCATCGGGTGGGGCCAGATTGTTATATTACACTCCTCGCCCTCCCATTTTCCAAAATGTTCACCTAAGAACATTTTAAGCGCAACACCCTCACACACCCCCCATGCCACACAAGCCCGACAATTGTACAAAACATGTGCACGCCGAAACAAACAAAACAACCAAAAAAAATATATATATAGGGAAGCCTACATCGGCAACCCAACAATGTTCGTGTCCATTGTGGAATTTTCATAATGTTCTCCCAGCTCGATGTTTCATTGTTCTTTTTTTTTTTTTTTTTTTTAAGTTTCTGTAACTTTCAATGTTCGTTTCCTTTCTCGACTCTGTCCATACGCATAGACGCCTCGATGCACGACCATATGATCATAGGCGGTAACCGCGCCCCAGTTTCTAAACTGACATCGAGTAAATGACCTTTGACCAACACTATGCGTGTTTCCGCTCGAGTTTATTGTTACACATGTAACTTCATTTAATTTAATTTAATTTCAAACATACTATGTTTGAACACAGAAAAACTGCCATTATCTGCAGTACATATCATTCATAGTCTGACCGAGAAATGTTCAATAGAAAACGAAGAAAATTACCCTGATTCCAACGTTAATCCGCATGCAATTTACTTGTGGAGGATTAGAGGTTTCATCTATCTTAATTTAGTCTAAAAAAATGGACCCGTGACTCGTAATTCCTTAGTTTGTATCTTCCGCATGTTTTGCTATAAGGAAGGTGACCTAACTATTTCACTTAAACTATCGTTAATCCTCCCACTGCTTTCTTTCCCAATCCTATAGCATATCAGCCAATAAGTCTACAAGACTTTTCAGTTGTTCTTTCTTTTTGTTCCGATCAACTGTGGAATCTGCAGGTCTATCCGTGCTTTTTGCCCCAACAGACGTTTGCCTCATTTGGACATCTTCGCTGCTAGGTGATTCCCTAGAAAAACCCTGATCTACATGAGTAGATCCAGTCGTTTCACACTTTGAGCAATCTTCCTCGAACGTGGATGAAACATTATTTATACCACCGATTCTATCATCATTATCAATAGTTGACACGTTTTTATTCGCCATTTTACGTCGCGTCATGATGCGACGCTCCATTAATGGAACATCAGACTCATCGTCTGATTCCACACGTTGGTGTCGATATTTGTGCACTGGAAAGTCGGTCTGTTCCGCTCCGGATTCGTCATCCGAATCACTGGATTCTAAAGCAACCTTTGCGAAAGGAAAAGGAGGGAAGTCACATTCCTGTATGTGGGGTTGCTGCCTCTTTAGGTTTCTTGTCTGACACGGGATACATTTACCTACGAAATCATTTATTTCTCTAAGTAAACAAGGCCAGAAATACTTTTGTTTTATTGAGTGGAATGTTTTATCCACGCCCCCATATGGCCACTGTCATCATGGTATTGAACTAGCACCCTTTTTCTAAGGTGAGATGGTACATACAGCCTGATGAGGGGTTCATCATCAGGTTGAGACAAATAGTACACCACCTCATCCATTACTATATATCTCTTCTGTTCTGCTTTGGTAGCCCTACCATTTCGTAATCTAATCTTCAGGTCTAAGATGTTTTTGTCTGATTCTTGCTCCCTGATTATGTCTATTCCTTTCAATGTGGGCCGTTCGGGTGCCTCTGATGAATTTCCGACATTTTTATGGGCTGCTAATTCTTCCGGCTCCATTAGGTTGGAGTTTATAACACTAACCAAGTAATTTCTATCATCTATATCTACTGGAGAAGCAATATGGTCTTCGTTCACATCAACAGCGCGTGATAAGAGATCCGCGCAAACATTATCCTTAACCTTAAGATACTGTATGCTGCAATTGTAGCCAGACATACTCAGAGCCCAAGAATGTATCTTCGTATTTTGTATGGGCGAGTTAAGTAAGTGCTCCAGGGGCCTATGATCAGTGTATATTGTGAATGTTGCGCCATGCAGGTAGTGATTCAGTTTTTGAAGAGCATAGTGTATGGCAGAAGCCGCTTTCTCTATAGTTGACCACCTCGTTTGTGTGTCACTTAATTTATGGGACAATAAATAAATTGGTTTTTCTACATCCTTCCTATTTTCCTTATCGTACACCACCTGGGATAGGCATGCGCCAATCGATTGATCGGTGCGTCAGTATATAACCTATACGCCTTATTTGGGTTGGGATAGGCTAGTGTTACCATCTCCGCGAGCTTCGTTTTTAGTGTATCGAAAGCGGTTTGGCAAGCATCGTCCCATTGGAATCGTGCATATTTCCTTGTCAAATTGACCAGCGGTTCGGCTATATCAGAGAAATTTCTAATAAAGCGGCTATAGTATGAGGTCATCCCAATAAAAGCTCTTACTTGCCTAACAGTGGTTGGAGTAGAAACTGACTTTATAGCCTTGACTTTATTGAGGTCTGGTTGTATTCCCTCTTCACTTATCTTGAACCCCAGGTATTGGGTCTCTTTCTTAAAGAACTCACACTTAGCTGGCTTCAGTTTAAGGTTGTGCTTACGTAGACTACTCAAGACTGTGTCTATATGTCTTAAATGATCTTCCACCGTATTTGAAAATATCAGAATATCATCTAAATATGCCAGAGCAAAATCTTTCTGTCCCTGTAAAACAACTGACATTAATTCCTGGAAGATGCCGGGTGCGTTTGCAAGTCCAAATGGCATAACATTAAAATGAAACAGACCCTTGTGGCAGGTGAATGCACTTTTTTCTTTGTCATCATCATGAAGCTTAACTTGCCAGTACCCTGATTTTAAATCAAGCTTCGAAAAGTACCATGCCGAACCAAGTGATGCCAGTATATCATCGATGACAGGAAGAGGTCGAGCATATTTCTTTGTAATCTTATTAAGTGCTCTAAAGTCTACACAAAATCTCTTACCACCGTCTTTCTTCTCTACTAAAACTACTGGAAAACCCCACGGGCTATTGGATCTCTCAATTACACCTGCCTGCATCATTTCGTCGATTGCTGAATCCATTGTCTTTCTTTGTTTGAGGGGTGTGCGATATGGGCATTTTCTTATGGGCTCATGCGTTCCAGTATCGATACGCATCTCCACAGTATCGGTTCTGCCCAGGTTCTTGTCGTCACTAACGAACATGTCCCTATTTCTTTTTAGCAATTTGTTAATTTCAGGCTTGAATTCCTCCGGTACATGTATCTGTTCCAAATCTACATCAGGACTTTTATTATTTTGTTTATCGGGCATAGTAATTTCAGTAATATTACCTGCCCTTTCCAATTTAGCCAGCGGACACCCCCGTCTCAAAGTGATTGTCTGTTTAGTGTTATTCATTATCAGCAACTGAAACTTACGAGACTTTGGCATTTTTACAACTGCGTTGGCTACTGATATACCACATAAGTTGCTAACATATCCACTACTCAGCTGTTCGATTTCATATTCTTTGCCACGTCCATTTCTCAGCCTGGTTAATCCCAGACAAGCATGCAGGTGTTGAGGTCTTAATGTTACTTTTTGAGCTAACCTAACAATAGAGGAAATATGAACATCCTCCTCTAATGCCACGTATTCTTCACCAATCTTCAATGCCCCCAAATCGAAATACATTCTCACCCCGTTCTGCATCAGCCAATCTCGGCCAAGTATAACGTTTTCTATTGAGATTTTTCACGACTAAAAAATCATGGGGTATGGACTTACTTCCTATCTGGACCTGTAGACGACAAAGGCCTTCAACGTATAACGGGGATCCATTCGCAGTTCGAAGTTTAATGTCCCTCTTTTGCAGTTCAAGTCCCAGTCGCAATTTTTTAAATACCCTACAGCTTATAACCGATACCTCTGCTCCCGTATCTACCAATGCCCTATAAGGTCTACGTTCTATTCTAATAAAGATGGAATTTGGCGCGCCCATATTACCAACTATGTGCGTTGGTACCGTCTTGTTCCGTTCGTTGGGCGTCGCACGAACGGACCTCTGCCGTTTCCCGGGGTGCGTCTACAAAATTTCGCTCTGTGGCCTTCTTTCCCACAATTCCAACACCTAACAACGCTCCCGTTCCTCCTCCGCTCACGAGTCTTGTATTTAGTTCCCCTATTACCAACTTTTCTATTGTTCTTATTCCTATTATTATTAGTATTAGATTCAGCAGGGCTTACGGCTTCTATCGGTACCCGTCTCCGAGAGTGGCAAATTTCCATAGGCTCCTCTTCGTATTCAGAGTTTGCATAACGCTTTCTGATAGGCAGCCTCTAGTGTTTGTGGCTCATCCTTCATAACTGCCATCTTTATTTCCCGATCCCTTAAACCTTTTATGAAAAATTCTAGAACTTGTTTTATCACAACTTCATTCCTCCCGTCAACCCCAACATATGCGCTCTTCGCTAGGCGTACTACTCTCTGCATGTAGTCCTGCACCCCCTCTGTTCTACCCTGCTTAATGTTCACTAATTTAACTAACCGTGCGTCGGGGTCTAAAACCAATCCGTAATATTCCTTTAAAGAAGTTTTTAACTCCTTCCATGTGAGTTGTGGGTTATTAGAGATTAGTCTATATACATAGTGTCCAACAGCTCCCCTTGTTGTGAGAAGAGCTGCCTGACACTTATCTTCTTCTGCCACGCGCACAACTTTAAAATACCTCTCCATATCCTCCAACCAAGCACTATAACAACCATCTTCTTTGCATGCTAATGGCTGTATATTTTTTAAAAAAGATTCTCCCCTTAAAGTGTTCGACACCGAACAAGCTACATTTCTCAATTCTAGGGTCAGACCTTGAACAAAATCGGCAAAAGTATGCTGTTCCATTTTTTTTTTTTTAATTAGACTTATTATAAACTTATGAACAAGAGCAGAACACACACAAGATCGAATCAAAAGTCACCTACCTTTCGTTGATGTCGTCCGGTTGCTTTCTATTTTCGTCTTCTATCTGGTAGTTTTAATTCCGTTGAATTTCAATTGTCGCCGTGGTAACCAAGCTCGTATCTATCTGTTTTGTTGTTGTTGTTGTCTTAAAACAGCAAGTCACTGGGCACCAATTTGCGTATGTTATATATCGCCGTACGTTGACAAAACAACAAACACGCATATATAAAAATATAAGGTTATATTTTTATTAATGACGACGAACCGTGTGGAATAGAGAACGGAAGGGTGAGAGCGCACATAGAATGGGTTGACGGGAGTGTAGTTTTGCCTGTGATGTTTCTCTGCTTCCACTGGCCGTTCTCTGCTGGCTAATCCGTGTGTCGAGGTCTTTATATAGTCTTCTAGAACCGGGACTTTCCTTCCGGTCCTGCCTCGCCCACGCAACGCCCACGTAATTCCCAGAGACACCTGTTCTGTTTGCCTCCGTAGTCATTTCCGCCGCTGTCGGAAATAAGGTCAAACGACATCCGCTCCGGCCTCGACAGGATGTATTTCACAAACACCCGCCCTGCCGCTCGCCGACCCCTCCACCGACGGGAAACACCATCGCTTGCATCACTTCCTCGGGTGGGGCCAGATTGTTATATTACAATATGAGAGTGCGTCTTCATGTATGTGAGTGTTTGTAAGTTTGTATATATATATATATATATATATATATATATATATATACGGTTAGGTCTTGAAGGCTGTCACAATGCGTTTAGTAAAATAAAGGAAGGTAAAGAAGTTTTTGAAAGGCACGGACTCACTCGGACAGACACACGCTTCTCTGCCATTCTGAAGATGAGATTTTGATCTCGAAATATTAATGTTTAACAAATAGGTAATACCCAAAAACTTCTTTACCTTCTTTTATTTTACTAAACGCATTGTGACAGCCTTCAAGACCTAACCATATACTTAATATACACAATGCCTCAAGCAAATTACAAAACTTTACTATATACATACATACATACATATATATATATATATATATATATATATATGTGTGTGTGTGTGTGTGTGTGTGTGTGTGTGTGTGGATAGACACATATAGAGAGATCAATTAATGGAGAGGGCATGGAGAGGAACGTATGTATAATAAACGTTGAAATTGATCAATCAGAACAATCAGAAGGATAAATTTTGTTAAAACTTCACCATCACCGCTTCTTACATGAAAAACTGTTCGGTGTAGGAGAAATCCTGCTAGAAGTTTTGAAGTCTGCGTAAAGCAATGAACATTGGTCATATATTTCATTATTACAAGAGAAAAAGTAAAAAATTAGTTATATCAGAGTATATTACGTCTTCTTAGCATCAACAGCTGCAAGGTTAATTGCACTGACAGTATGAAAAATGTATCATGGCAAAAGAGAATAAGAATACCAGTAAATAGTGGTGTACTCACACACGCACGCACGCACACACATAGCACAAGTTATTAGCGATGAGAAAGTAATCAGCGACCTCAATTAAAACCCGGTTAAGTCTGCTCGATGTTAAATCGCTCGAATAACGCAGGAATTCAAATCTACTTGGTTTCTAACTAACGAATTTTTAGGTACCTCATATGTATATATATATATGAGGAGAAGAAAGTTTTCAAAACAGTTTCCACTTCGGTTATATGCGTGACTCTTCAGAAATGAATTGAGTTCTTTCGGTGACTGGCGTGTGTATACACTGCCTATATACAACAGGTCAAAATTTCCCTTCTCTGATTCCATGTGCCAATGGCTTAGAGAGGAGCGACTCCGACTGACACCAAATCGGTCGAGTTTCGATCCCGGCCAGAAGCCAGTGGATGTGTCTAGCCACACTGATGAGCTGTAATACAGCGAAACAGGCTTGTATGTGGATGACTAATATATATATATCAGCATGCAGTGTGGGTATAGAAGAATCCAAAGGAGTGTCCTGTACATACAGTGGTAGTATAACTCTCTAAGAGAGCTCTAAATATATATGTATATAGAGCAAATATAAGAAAAATTAAGGCAGACACGTTTAAGACACCATTAAATTAGATCGTATGTTCAGCATTATTATTATCATCATTACAAGTTGTAAGCCTTCTTTTTTCATTTTCTTTTTATGTGAATAAAATGTTATACCCCTTCTTCTTTAGTGGTTGGTGTCTTCTATTTTGATCACGTGGTTGCGGAGTTTCTTATATCTCATCGCCTTATTTTAGCCTCGTTAGCCAACTTTCCCTGAAGATCCAATTTGGTGAAACCTTGGTAGGTTCGTTGGCTCTCTAGGTTAGCTACTTACTTTCTTGTTTGCTCTACTTGTGTATTGAGCGCTTTACGTGTTAGGTTACTCGTCTCAGGTTTTTTTTCTTTCGACTAGTACTTTGACTAATGTTCAAGTGCTTAGTTCATTTCTTTTTTTGTTACCATTTTTTCTCCTCCGCGTTTGTAGTCGGTGGGTTTTTCGAGACGTGTTCAACAATAAATTTATAGTTGTATATATATATATATATATATATATATATATATATAAGAGAGAGAAATAACGATATACATTTTTATATATCAAGAACAGTATTGAGGAAATTGTAAGACAAAATAGAATAACGTTAACTTGTAACGTGTTTCATCAGTTAGGACTTCATCAGACGAGGCTTTTTGACGTTGTTGATTATAGATATCATCATCATCATCATCATCATTCTGTGGCCTCGGCCGAGATTCAAAATCTTGTCAGTAGCTGAATACTTGATGCTTCGCCAGAGCTACCAAAGGTGTTTTTATCGTAAAACCATCACTAGATGGGTTGCCTACCACGGCTTAATAGATGCCCATTCACCCTCATTAAGAGAAGGATATCCCGCGTCAGTTTCCTAACCTGGTTGGTTTTTTTTTACAACCTCGCGGTAAAAAAAAGATATTATACATAAACTATTGCTTGTAGAAAACAGTAATTTTTTTTATAACGTCGGTTGCAACGCCTATTTCTCTTTGGTCATTAAAGATATTATACATAAACTACTGCTTGTAGAAAACAGTAATTTTCGAAAGACGCTGGTAATTTGAAAATTTTGGTAATTTCAAAATTTTGGTAATTTCAAAATTTTTTAAACATACATATATAAAAGAATATATTCACTTAATGAAAGAAATTAAATGTTTCGCAATAGAATTTGGACATTTGTATAGAAAGTATGAACCAATTGGTCTACTTCAAAAGTGGGCAACCTAGGACTGGTAGCACACAGAATAGGAACAAAAAAAAATTCTGATAAAGGCGGTAAGAAATATACATTCAATAAGAAGTAACTTTTGGGAGCAGAAGACGAAAGGATTTGGACTATGGGAAAATGTTATGCTCTTGTCAAAGATACCTTCTCTGTTTGCTAATATATGGTGTAAGTCTACATTTCTTCTCACAAACAGGTGCCGCAAATAGAGATATTGTGATGCTTCCAGTGCAAACTAAATAGAAGTAAATCTAAACTTATTTATAAATGGAACTTTGTGTGTGTCTCTGTGTGTGTGTCCGTTACCTATAGACTCCGAAACGGCTGAACAGATTTTCTTGAAAATTTACACAGTTGTACCATAAGCGTCTGCGAGTGTTCTTAGCCAGGTTTTGAGTCGAGGTACCCCCGATAAATATCGATAATCGAAAAAATCGGGTTATACAAGGAATGGTCCGATTTTAATAAAATTTGATACACTCATAGATAAAGACATAAGAAACGATATTCAAAAGTGTCAAGGTTGCAGTTCTTACAATAGTGCAGAAAATCAATAATATATATAAAAGGCAAGATGTTTGTGTGTGTGTGTGTGTGTGTGTGTCTGTTTATCTGTCTGTATGTCCTTTATACAAATTCACAATTTTTATCCGATTCTCACCAAACTTCGCACAACTATTCTTTAGGTTGTATCTGAGCTCCAGGACCATGGATTAGTTTTAAAGCTTTCATTACACCCGAGCAACGCCGGGCTATACTACTAGTTTTGTTATAACAGGAAAGCTTCCGGAGTTTAATCGTTGCAGGAAAATGATACTGGGAGAAATTTCGAGATGTTGTTTCATCTCACCTTTCCGTATTATATCGTTAAAGTTTCAACTCACTGTTGCTTGTAAGGAAAATATCTACATATGAATGTATGATCGAAAAGTAGAGAAAACCCTATGAAAACAATATATGATAAATGACTGGACGTCTAATATATTTCCTATAGAATTTGGGATTAATGAGAGCACGTTTCTTAATGTTTGAGAAACAGATTGACAGCCATTATGAAAAATAGAAAATGCATTAAGAGACTCTGCAAACAGGGAAAAAGATTTATGTGCATGCATCTAGAATTTTAACATTGTGACTTGAAACTAAAAAAAACGTTGTCGGTAGCAAGATGCACTGTAAGAATTTCCTGCGTTGAGAAACAAGAATCAATTTCTCTGCCCAGAGTCATCATTTAATGAAAAATTCAATGAAAGCATTTCTTTTTTATTTAATCGTCTCACCCCAAGCAAGGTGGTGCCGCCACTGGTGGGTAGGGGCTACATAAGAGAAGAGTGAAAGTTTAAGCAGGAGGATAGCGAAGAGAAAGACGAAGCAGTTACAGGGGGTGTCGGAGAAAGGGTAAGAGAAGGATGGGAATATCAGTGTGAAGATAGTTGCGAGGGTAGGGTGAGAAAGGAAAAGAACAAGATACACGAGTTGATGGGGAAAGGACCAGAGAAAGACTGGAGTCAAGTGGACAAGCGATAGGAATTGACGTTGCATTTAAATTCTTGGAGATTGTAGCCGTCAGGGAAGCAAGTATACGGAAGGAAGTTCCACAGGAGGGAAGTGCGAGAAAAGAAGCTGCAGGAGTACAGCTGCTTTTAGTTGATTTAACTGTAAAAGAGTAGGACTTTGTTGAGGGGCCATCAATGAGGTAAGCTTGTCGGAGCAGAGGCCATGAAAATATTTTGTAGAATAAACAGAGGGAAGCCACATCCCGCTGGTTAGAAAGTGGCTGGAGTCGAGCTGCCAGATCGGGATTAATCACGTTAGAGATTTTCTTTTGGAGCCTGTCGAGAACCCTGAAATGAATGACAGGGGCGTCCGACCAGATATGACAATAGTACTCAATACACGGTCGGATGGTTGATTTGTATGTGTGCAAGATGGACTCAGACGAGAAAAACTTCCTGGCGCGACACAGTGACCTAACCTTCCTAGCGGTCGATTTAGCTATTGATTCAATGTAGTGATTCTACTTGTCGGAAGAGAGGGTGAGATCGAGGAGGCACAATGTATTGCTTTCAGGGAGACTCATTTGGTCCGTGTTGATGGGAGCGTAGGAGGGGCTGCCTGTGGTGTTTGACAGATAGCAGCTTCGTTTTAGAAGCATTAAAATTTACAAGCCATTTGTTAACCTAGTCTACCACAGAGTTGAGGTCCATCTCGAGAACAACAGTGAGGTTATCTTTGGCCGCCTTGCTAGATTTCTTACTTATTCGTTTATATATTTGCAATTTTCACAATTGTAAATACACATACATACATACATACATACATACATGCAAAAACATATGTATAAAACTACAGATATAGACATATATTTTACACATACTCTTATATGTATTCAACATTAAAATTTAAACCTATAAAACGTTTAAACATATATGAATCTACTTGTTGTTCTCTCTGGGTAAATATATTCTATTGTTTTGGTCGCTATTCTGTACATCAGTCAATTAAGTGCCATAGGTCATATACGCTTGGGCGATCATGTCTTTTTCGATCCATAATTGACTAGGCAGAATATTTTACCACAGTAGGTTCCCATTCCTTTCTGAGGAAGACTGGTTGCTAAACTAGGCTATAAAACTAAATCTGTCCTGCTATTCAACCTATAACTGGTGGGAGAAGAGATAGATTAATGCGTTTCCGAAGGATATTTGCGCGTAAGTTACAGCAATAAATTCAACTTGAATTCGAACTTAGCACTCCGAGTTCTCATTCCGAGTCAATATCCACTGCACTATAATGCTCATCCAGATGCATATAGCAGACTTAAATTATATATATATATATATATATATATATATAGTTAGCAAATTTTCTTTTAGACATGTCATATTAAATAAGTTCATTAAGTTCATTAAGTACTTCACTCATATTGATGCTTTACTGATATGTTGGTGCCTCTTAAATGTAACTCTAATCCACCTTACAACTATCTTAGGTATATATTTCATTTTTATATTTTTATATAATTTTTTTTATTTATTTATATCCCCTAGCAATATTATTATTATCCTTCTTTTTTGGCCTTCCTTTTTATTCCTGTGGTAGATTTGAACGTAAATTAAGTTAATCTTGACAATAGTTAGACACTATTCTATTTTAAGCGAAAAAATTTTGAGAATATTCTTTGAAAAACTTACGGCAAAGATGAATTACAAATTACGTTTTCTATTTTTTTCTATTTTCTTTTTTCCTTTTCTCTATTTCCCCATTTTTTCTTTTTTTTTCCCCCTTTTTATATATCTAACTCTTCGTCTTGGCCCTCCCTGACTAACGGGTGTCACGTCTACTTACCCATCACACATTTTCCATTTTTCTCTTTTTTCGTTTCTCCTTTTTTTCTCCCCACTCTCTCCTATAACATTTACCCCATCTCCCCGTTTGTTCCCTTTTCACTTCATTTCCTGTTTTCCTTTTCTCCTACTTCCCTTTCTGAGAACCGCTTATTTTCTTATTTCTTTACACACATGTGTATAGTTTTTTTGAATGTCCCCTACATAGAGTTAAATCCATTTCGCTATCTCTCTTTGTCTTCCCTCCCTCTTCCCATTTTCTGAAACTGCGTTTGGACGCCTGCCTTCTAACATACTCTTCCCTCTCTTTTTTCCTTTCCCCTCCCAACATTCTACCTTATTTTTTTCTTTCTTTTTAAGTGAACTTTTGATGTATAAAATCTTTTGAATTTTTTCCATAATAAAAAATTGCTGACGAAGCGAATGTATTTCACAGAAATGATCATCCGACATATGTAATTTTCGAAGTTTTATTTGAAATACACACACACACACACACAAATGTATGTACATATTTATATATACATGCGTGTGTGTGCGTGTGTGCATAATGACGTATCGATGCTTATCCATCTTCATCCACGTACACATGCTTTAGAACCTGGAAATGTCCAGTCCGATATAAGCAGTAAGGTGGCATCTGGCGTGCCATGTGAATATTGCTTTAGCCGCACATGGTAATGTTACATGAATTTTCAGCATTCGTAAGAGAAATATCAGTGAATACCAGACAGGATAAAATATTCCATATTCGAAACCTTGAAATTATTTTACATCACACGATATATAGCGCCATATGTGAGACAAAATCACCTGGTTTATGACCTAGCGCGCACGGTGTAGTGGTCGATGATATGTTCATAGTGATCGTGACCAGAGGTGTCGAGTTAGAATTGTGCATAACCACAGGCACACTCAAGAAAATCCCTAACAGGTGCATAGTCAGTAAATATCTTCTGTGTAAGATACGTCAGAGCTACAAGAACCTCAAATAGGCTCAGCATTTTGATATTTAAACTTTAGATGAATATCTTGAAGCTAGCACTCCGTATGTATGGTTCCCATACTGTATTCATTTCTATGCTTTGCCGACTTAGGAGATTTTATGTGCTGATTCCTTAAGTTTTTGTTCTTTCCATTGATGTTCTCCATTTATTATTTCAACTTCATTCCATAGTGGGTGGTGATCCCTTTATCCCTCCATATGTGGTCAGTTAAGCCTGATTTTTCTATTCCTCCCGTGTTACGGCCTTGCAGCTTACCTTAAATGGGTGGCCTGTTTCTCCTGTATATTTTTTTCCACAGCTTCATGAAATGACGTACACACAATCCTTAGTCATATTCTCCTCTAGTGATGGTTTTACTCTGGAGAGGTGCCTTCGAAGTGTAGAACCACTTCTAAAGGTCGTCCTGGTGTTAAATGGACCTCAGATCTTTTGAATTTTCTTCCATAATCTTTTCTTCCATAATCTTTTCGAGGTTGTTTTCTGAGTGTTGTTATCCTCATGCACCCTCCTCTCCACTTTTGTTGGAGCTGTTGAAATGTACATTGGGTAGTTGTTACGTTGTATGGTAGTGCTTATCCTGAATATTTCTTGTTCATGTTTTCCAAGTGTGTTGCTTGTGTGCAAAAAGTCATCATCTCTATCAGGTTGTCTATTGGTATACTAGTACGTTCTCCTAGAGATGAGTCCGGGGCTAGTCTGCCCATGAGTAGTGATAGTGCCTCCACTGTAGGTACCTTCGTGAATAGACTCACCATATCGAGGCTCACCATCAAGTTGCATTGGATGGGAGAATTTTTATGTGTCCCACAAAGTAAGTGGAGTTTCGGACATATGGTGATGACTTTTCTATCAATAGGTCAATTATATCCTCACGGAAGCGACTCGGAAGGTAGAGCTCTAAGACTTGAAAATTAACAATTAGCCTAAGTGTGTTTGTGAAATTGCACTTTTAAATAATGAGACCTTCCCTTCAATCTAGTACTGCGCTTAAATTTATAAAGGTATCAAAGAGGAAAGTTATATTCGTTAAATAAAAAATCTGGCACAAAGCCAAAACAGAAATTGAGAAGAGTGGTGTTGAAATTAAACCTACCTAGTCGTAATTTGCCGACCGAAACATATCATAGTATCCCATGGAGAAAAGTTCATCAAAACAGTTACCATGAAAGTATTTCTCGAAAATACGCAGTATAATTGACAGGTGACCGATTATACTACACTGCTTGCTGAAGATTTGAATCAATATCTGGACTGTATGTAATTTGAGCGAGATATATCAGCTGTACATTGATTCAGTCAGTCAGTCAATTAGGTGTCATACGAGATAAACGCTTCGGCAATCATGTCTCTATCGAGACATGACTGGCTGGGCAGAAGATTATCCAGCAGTAGGTTGCCATTACTTTATGCGTAAGACTGATTGCCAGCCAAGGCTATAAAACTCAATCTGTCCGATTATTTTACCCATAACTGGAGGGAAGAGACGGATTAATACCTTTCCCAAGTGTATTTGCGCGTAAGTAAATGTAAGGAATTCAACTGGAATTCAAACCCGGCTCCCCGATTTTAGTTCCGTGCCGATATCCACTGCACCACAACGCCATCCTGCAGCACAATGCACATCGGAAGTTGATTAGATTTACTTTAAGAAGCATTCGGAAAACGTCACATGGCCACAATGAACAGAGTCGTACATTTGTAGCTGGCAGAGATTTTTTACTTCCATGCATGATTTACTTGAGGTAAAAGAATCCAGCCGAATCTATGCATAAGAACAGAGACTGCATGACACAACAACTAACCAAAGTTCTTCCAAACACTTGTGAAATCTGTGAATGTCTTTGTTGTCAGACTTTCTCTCTTCATGTTTATTTTTATTTCAAGCATTTTTGAGATTATCTTATTAAAAAAATAAGCTTAATATTTTCATATAACATACATTATTTAACACCTATAGCAAAGAGTGCATTCGTGAAACCAAAACCAAGATAATCTAAACTTATTTATAAATGGAACTTTCTCTCTGTGTGTATGTGTGTGTTTGTGTGTGTGTCAGTTACCTATAGACTCCGAAAGGGCTGAACCGATTTTCTTGAAAATTTACACAGTTGTACTATAAGCGTCTGCGAGTGTTCTTAGCCAGGTCTTGTGTCGAGGTAACCCCGATAAATATCGAAAATCGATAATCGAAAAAATCGGGTTATAGAAAGAGTGGTCCGACTTTAATCAAATTTGATACACTCATAGACAAAGACATAAGAAACGATATTCAGAAATTTCAAGGTTGCACTTCTTATAATAGTGCAGAAAATCGTTAATATATATATATATATATATATATATATATATATATATATAAAAGGCAAGATGGTTGTGTGTATGTCTGTTTATCTGCCTGTATGTCTGTATTTTTTCAGCCATTTTATTTTAGTTTTTACTTCGGGTTTGGCTCTAAGTAGGTATAATTGTAGTTCTTAGTCTCAGCCATGATACCATTTACCCAGAGGACTTATTTAGCCTTCAAAATTCAGTTTACAACGAAAAATACTTACTTGATATCGATACCAGGAAATCAAAATTTGACTTACATCCATTCATTTTTCTTTCAGCCTACGGTTTCGCTTTAACTGGAAACAACTATTGCTTTTTAATCTTTCGTGCCAACGTCCAAAGAGTCTGAGCTCCAGGACGATGGATTAGTTTTAAAGCTTTCATTACACCCGAGCAACGCCGGACTATACTGTTAGTAAAAAACATAAAATTCAAACAATTTCTCGAGATTAATTTAAAGTCAAGGGTTTTTGTAAGAATAGTGCTCGATTTCAAGAAATAAAACATTATTACTAATAAATGAAATTAAATGGTCACTTAACTCTCAGCAGAATCGATTGTAAAATCATGTCTACTGATTCTGAAATACATGACATAGACATGATTCTACTAAGATGCATAGAAATGAATACGAGAATACTTGACGGTTTGTGTTGTTTTCACTACTGGATTATAATAGTTTCATCGACTAACATTTAGAAAATATATTTTACCATTTCTTCCGAGGTATTTTTTTTTCTTGGAAAAGTAATATTAATAGAAAATCTCAATGTAACTATGAATATTGGGACTAGCACACATTCATCCACTGACATCCATCAGTTTTCATTTTTGTGGTAGTTTTGTTCAACTGAACTATTATTCCCACTATTTACACTGTTAAAAGTATTGTCCTCAACTTTAATGCCATGTTTACAAAGTTTCGGCCGTTGCACACCACAATCTTCTTCAGGTGCTAGGTTTTTCGAACCGAACTCATTATTACGATCACTGGGGTATATCATTCTCATTTAATGTGCGATACTACTTTTGAGAGCCATGTAGTTATCTCCCTTTGACTTAAATCTCTAAGTTATTTGTTCACCACTGCTGTAGCCTGGTATTGAACTCACAACTCTTTGGGTCAAGTCATTGGAACTAATCAACGTCTATATTCAATGGACCATGTGTTGGAGGACCAGGAAAAGAGCTCGGTATATATATTCAGTGATGGTCGTTAGCACATCAGCAATAGATCTGGTAAAGCAGATTCATATTTTTTGTGAGTGATAAGGTTGTGAGATTTGAGATGCCTATTTCAGTATTGGCAATAGCCTCGACTACCTTGCCAAAAAGGTGAGAGGCTAATAGTGTTATAATTAGAGGGGTCAGTGGGCTCCCCAGAATTCTTAAATCAGGAACTACATAGGAGGACTTTCAAAAATCAGGAAAGCAGGAAGTAGTGAGGCAATAGTTATATGGAGTTTGAAGTGGACTAGAGCCAGCTCAGAGGCACATTTCTTAAGGTCGATGACTGGAGTTCCATTACTTCTGCTTTCATTATGGGAGTTAATCTTAGAAATTATCTAAGAGACCAGAAAGCTTTAGTTGTAGTGGAAAATTCGGTGTGAGTACTCCAGACGTGTTAAATGTGGAGTTTGATGAGAATCTAATAGCAAAGCACTCGACCTTGTTTGCTGTGGCTATGAGTACTTCGAATTAATTGAATAGACGAAAGTTCGAGAGCTTTTTATTATTCAGCACGCTCTTACAGAGACGCCATTAATCTTTGGAACCAAACTTGCGATATGCTATAGGCTGCTTCATTCTACCAGCAAACAGAATTTTAGCATCATTGAAGCATGTCTACGGCTATATGGTGTTGAATACAACGGTTCCCGTCCGATCACCGAAGTTAAGCAACATCGAGCCTGGTCAGTACTTACATGGGTGACCCTTTGGGAATACCAGGTGCTGTATATGTAAGGACCAAGAATGATCCACTGGTCCTCCAGATTTGAGGGTTAGATGCAGGCTAACAACTCTGTCTCGTAAAAACCAGTCTTTTACATCAACAAAAAGTTCTTCCCCTAGGGACCATCTGGGTGTGATGGACAAATGATGCTGAAGACGCGTTTACATTTTATTGTCAACAAATTTTTCGTATCACATTAGATCAAAACCTAAGGCATTCAAATATTTTGAGAATGCACCATCAAAGCAGATAATGTAAATATGCATGTTAATAAATCAATAAACAAGCGTAAAATAATGTATAAAACATTTTGGTGCTTACGTATTATCGGGAGGACCTTTAAAAAAACGACTCAAAAATTAAAGTAAATTATTTATTGAAACGGTTAAAACAATAAAATAACATTACATTTGTAATTCCGGAGGCCAGAACGTCGCAATTGCTTCCAAAAGTGACTCAAAGACATCAGTACAGGCAACATGCTTCCGCCACATGAATTCGGCCAAATACGACTCCAAATGGTGACGTGCAGTGCCACAGTGCTTCTTGTTTCGCCACTTTGTCGATCCCCATAGGCGTTCCACTGTCTGCGTATGAGCCCCGGTGTTCGAATCCACAAAGTTGTACTTGTGGTTGACGTTGAGGTGATGAAAGCCTGATTTTTCCAGTTCCTTGGTGTTATAAGCGGGGAAAAAAAAGAAAAAGTAAAAATCAAAGGTCCTCCCGATAATACGTAAGGACCCGACGTTGAGGTGATGAAAGCCTGATTTTTCCAGTTCCTTGGTGTTATAAGCGGGGAAAAAAAAGAAAAAGTAAAAATCAAAGGTCCTCCCGATAATACGTAAGGACCAACATTTTCTTTTATTTGCATTTATATTTTTACGCTGATTGAGCATTAGTCGTGTGAGTTTTTAAATTTATAGGATTTAAATCTTTGCCAGGAAAGGAGAGCAACCAAAATGTTTTCCCTTGAAAGCACACAAGCGCTTAACTAAAGCCCAACGAACTCAATAAGCAAGGAATAAACCTTGTTCTGCTATAAAATTACAGAAACGATATTGTTTTATTTCCACTTTGTTGTCACATTTTAGTAAAGGTACTTTTTAAACTGGTCACCGTTTTGACTTGTTTCGGTTAGCTCTTAATATAACACGAGGAATCCGACAGAATAATCACATTATAATAAGTACATGGTCGGAAGTTTTATCACAAACTCGATCAAGTCATTAATCATTGGTTTAACTTGTAATTTTCAAGTCATGGTATAATCTTTCACAAGATAATGAAATTAAACATACAGTAAGTTAAACCTTCATCTGGTATTTTCATTAAATATATCTTTCAGAAGAAATGTGGTCAATAGCATTTAAAAGTGATAAATGCAAGAATAAATCTTGGAATTTGGTTAATAATACTCTTTTTTCTGTTATTTGCTAACTATAGTTCTTCTAAAGCACAGGAACAATTTTGTTCACAAACTATTAAAATCTCTTAGATTCCAAGTTTTTCCAACGATTTATCCTTCATTTGCTTTCACTCACGGACACCGTATATAATTATTAAAATTCCTAATGAAGACAACCATATCAAATGCTGATCGGTTCTAAAAATCTTATCTAAATAGTAAGATATTCAGTGTGAAAATTGAATGTCGTATTTGGCACTTATAGAAATGTAGCTAAAACTGCGATAATATTTTCTATCATCAAGCAAGTATATTAAGGTTTTAATTACAAGTAAATGTATTGTATTAATCGGTCTAAAACGAATTATATATTTCAGTTAAAATAGCTTAGACTAAATTTGAAATAGACACTCTCAACTAATTAATAATTATTGGAGTCTTGTTTCTAAAAATATACGAAGGCTCTAGATATATATTACACGTTTTCACTAAAATCTTTTAAGAAAGTTTCATTTATTAAGACTTAATAATAAAATTACAAGTATGTGGCTTCCCTGTGTCACTTCTATAAATACTTTCACGGCTTCTGCTCCGATGAACTTAGATCACTCGTGCCCCCTAAATACGAATTTGAACGAGATACTAGATTAGCAACTAGATCCCACCCTTTTACAGTGAAACCGATAAAACTTCTACTCCAACAGTTTCTTTCCTCGCACTTCCCGACTGTGGAATTCTCTTCCAAACGATTGCTTCCCCGACGGCTACAATCTCCAGGAGTTTAAATGTAAGGTCAATAGACACCTCCTAACACACTAACCTGCTCCCATTCTATCAAGCACTCTTCCCAACCCTCATCTTCGCTATTCTTACTCATCTGTCACCTTCCTCCTGACATTTCCTATGTCTAACCACTCCTTCTCTTTACCTTCCCCTATGTAGCCCCATGCGCAATAGTGGCAGTGGAATGCCTTGCTTGGGGTGAGATGATTAAAAAAAAAAATTGGTTTAACTGAATTTTTATGTTAATGTTTTTTGGTTGTTTTCTTTTTTTTTATGTTTTTTGGTTGTTTTTTATGTTAATGTTTTTTTTTTGTTGTTTTTTGTTTTTGCTTTGTTTTTTTCTTCGATGTATTGAATGAAAATATTTCAACATTATTTCCTTGAACAAGATATTTTAGTTCTTATGAATATTTTTAATTTAATTTATAATTATGTCCCAGATTTTAATCTCTTGCTTAGCAAAGCGTTGCTATAGTAACCTTCTATTTCCTTGAAATCTTACTTAGCAAAGCGTTGCTATAGTAACCTTCTATTTCCTTGAAATCTTGCTTAGCAAAGCATTGCTATAGTAACCTTCTATTCTCTTCTATAGAAATGAAATTTTTATTATGATTATTCTGTCAAGACGAAATAAAATGTAATTGGAAGTAGCAATAATTCCTAAACAAGACTCCTTTTTTTCTGTTGATTAATTCCGGTTAGACACTTCGTTTCTCGCTTCCTACATTTAGCCTAATATGAAAGAGTATCTCTTGGGATCTACCATTTCATTCTTAAACTCGTGATTATACGAAATGATTTTATTCTAATAATATTTAAAAAATAGCACCTTTTTAGATCAGGATTAGCTTTTGGTTCGCAGGGAATCATTTGGTTTGCGTCATGGTTTCTTTTGTTCCACGTTTGTATAAACTTTACACATCTTTCTTCTGACGCATTTTGTTTCAAAATTTGAATATTTAAAGACTTTGCAGAACGTTTCTTTCTAAGTAAGCTATGTGGAAGTCACAGCATGGCAAACAACAAGATGGCGTAAATAGATTTACGTAATAGGTTTAAAAGTCAATCTCTTTTCACTGAAGAGATTTACTTCTATTTGAAAATTGCTAGGATTTCTCAAGTGAGAATAAGAGCCATCAAAAATGGGAAGAAAATAATGTTAAAAGCTAGATTCATTTCTCAAGATTTTCTAATATTTCTTGCAATGATCATTGCATAAGTGGTAATTTTCTAAATTTCTGATGATGAAATCTATCCGGAATATTATTATTTAAGATCTATTAAATCGAACAAACATTCGAAGCGGCTAAAGAGATGAAAAAGCGTCTTACAATTTTATGCTATATTATGAACATATTACGAAAAGCTATGAGTGAATTATTTTGTCTTCTGATTTCCCGGTACTACCAAGACAGAGAAACCGGTTATGTACACACAACCCGAGAGCTCACCTTTCATGATTGATCGAGTATTAATGGCAATTTTGTACACATGCCATGAATTTTCAATGGAAATCCGGAAAACAAAATCTAATGTGTCCAATCAATATTCTAAAAGAAGTTTTCATGTTTGTAATCTCTTATATGGGTAGGAATACACACATAGTCTTTAATATCTCGCTGTACAATATCACCTTTTATTATTGTAAGGTTAACGGATAGATCATTCACTGAGTCAACTACATATGCTTGACGTGCATTGTGTTAAAAAAACGTCCCGTCTTTGTCCATTCTTCAGTACTTTAAGTGAAAAATAACTTTACAAAAAATTCTGTAACCGCTTTACGAAGACATGCGATAACTTTTCAGACATGCCAAATGCTACATATGCACATATTGCATAATTATTTTATCACTGACTTTGAAAAAAAAGTCCGGGTTTCAAGTCATTTTAAATCTCTACCCCCACTTTACCCTTACAATCAAATTTCTCCTATCTATCATCACCTGGATTTCTATGGATTCATTGAGACAAACCCTCTTTCCCCTACCTTGTCTGAATATAGAAAAATTGAGTCGTTTTAAAGTTTCTATATATAATGATTCCTAAGAGAAAAATATTTCACTACCTGACGAGGTGCTAATAATCTAGTGCAGAAACACAACGGCTCTTGTAATTTAAATAAAGGGATCGTCAAAAGAAGTCATAGGAGGCAACCCAGAGACATACGAACAGGAAATATTCAGTATAAACAGTACTCTACAGCGTAGAAATTATCCGGGGTAAATGACAACAGCTCCAACAAACGTGGGAGGGAGGGTACATGAAGATAACAACGCTCTGAAAGCAACTTCGGCCTGTTTACCTTATGTGAAGGAGTTATCGGATAAAATACAAAGGGTCTGTAGTTCATATAACATCAGGACGACCTTCAAAAAACTTCTACACTTTGAAGGTACCTCTCTCGAGTAAAACCCCCGATAGAGAAAAATATGACTAAGGACTGTGTGTATGTCATTCCATGTAGCTGTGGAAAGAAACATAAAAAAGAAACTGGCCGCCCTCTTCAGGTAAGACCACAAGAAAATCGCAAGGCTGTAACACGAGGGGAGAACCAAAAGACCAGGCGTAGCTGATCACATATAGAGGGAGAAAAGGGATCACCACCCCTATGGGATGAAGTTGAAATAATATAGAACATCACTGGAAACTACGTAAACTTAAGAGAATCAGCACATATGCTAGGCTACAAAAATCTCCGAAGTCGGCCAAGCATATAAATGAATACAATATGGGAACCAGTAATAAGGAATGCTAGAGAAAATCATTAGCGTCAAAGATTGCAATATGAGCTCCGGTAAAAAATGCTAGAAAAAATTATTAGCATACAAAAAAAAGCAATATGAATTCTGGTAAAAAAATAAATTCAGATTGCCCAGTGGATATAGATGTTTGCTTAGTTTCAGTGACTTGAACCAAAGAGTTGTAAGTTCAATACTCACAATCAGGCTGCTTAAAGAGTTAAGTAAGATAAATACATGGTATCCGGAAGTGACATCGCACATGGAATGAGAATGACATACCCCAGTGATCAAAATAAAGGGTTCGGTTTGTTTGAAACGTTGTAAACATGGCAGTAAAAATGTGGACAATCGTCCAAACAATGTAAATTACTATGTCATCTCAGAAGTATAGACAAATACATTAATATAGTCAATTATTTCACCTCAAAATAAATAATTTGAAATTAGTAGTATTGATTTCATGAAAGATAGAAACAGATTTGCTTAGCAAAAGTCACATAAATGTAGGGTAAATATATACTAATTGTGATAAATAACGAGTTTCTACGTTTTAATAAATTTTGAAAAATACACAAATTTATTTTTGTTCTTGAATAGTTCTTTGTTACCTTAAAATCAAGGGACGTTTAATCATTCACTATAGATCAATACTGATCTTGTATTTGTTGATATTTTCTATGGAAAATTCATTTTGATTATTTGACTGAAACAATTCTATATTGATTGTCTATCAAGTTTCTTCAGTTGGTCTTTCATAAAACATGATTCAGTTTATATGCTGATATCAGATTTACTAGTATGTTACCCAATCTATTTTCTTAAATCTTTTTTATGTTTTTACATACAGCATTTTAGTACATCGTCAAGGATAGGGAGATGTGGAAGGCCATGGTCGCCTACGTCCTGAAGGGACATGGCACATAGAAAAAGAAAAAGGTATGTATAAAGAGCTGGAATTGCTGGAGAGTAAATTTCAATCGGAAGACCTTATGCTCTTTAAGTTTTTCTCCAAATTTGTTACAGAGAAGATATAAATGCTTAAAATGCAACAAAAAGAGGATAACCCGGGAGATATTTTTATAATTGTAATAATTATACCAAATATTATGTAATGTATGCGTTAATGAAATATTACATTTTATTGTTTGTTTAATAAATATATGTTATTTAAGACTAGTAGATTCAATAGTATGTACAATATAATAGAAATATTGTTTCAGGCTTAAGGTTCCTAGATTTAAAGGTTAACATATGGCAGTACCATAGTCGGAATTAGGATATAATGCTTGACAATCGGAAATTATATAGTATCATAGCAGGAGGAAATATTAAATGTATAAAATATCAAGTCTGACTTTGGATCACGTTAAAAAGAAAAGTGCGTTGGTTTTCGTTCGGTTGTTTCACCAAGAATAAAAATAAACTGATTACCTTTCCTCTGAGTCAGATTTATAAACATATCTTCCATCTAATTTTAAAATCAGGAATGGCAGCTCAAGTGAAGCAAAAACTTTGTTAGCGAGTTGCAAAACATGGACAGACTTGCAGATATTTAGATTATTTTTTATTTGCGAAATTTATTTTTTATTTTTATTTTACTTACGTTTGTTTTGAGATAACGTATGCGAACCTTTCATTGATATTGATAAAAGAAAGGTTTTCAAGAGGAAAGAAAAACAGATATATATAAATATATATATATTTGAGAGATAAAGAGAGTGAGAGAGAGTGGGGAGGTCAAAGCCAAAACCATGAGAAATAAGGTATAAAATCTTTTAAAAGAGGATTTAAAGCATTAAAAACTGTAAAATATCCTGAAACGTAGACGCATTTCTTGATTTTCCTGTTTTTCTAGACTTGTTTCTGTTCCTTATCAATTGACTTTCTTTCATCCGACCGCAGTCACTTTGAGATTACTGCGTAAAAATCATCTGATATACAACCTCGAAATTTTCTTATTTCATATTGGGTATTTCGCAATATTAAAATTTAATGCAGGGAAAATTTATATGCTTATCTGGAATATTGACAAATATGAAAATTTATCAAATTGACAATATCTGCATTACTTATTTGTAAGTTAAAATAGCTTTCATTGTTTTATATAAAATGTTTTCTAATATATATAAATTAGACTGAAAAGTTTTATCAGCGGAGTTACATGTGTTTGTGAGTGACACGCCCTGTTATTGACTGAGACAAACGATACGCACGGAATGCGATTTTAATAAAATAAAGAATGAATATAATTTGTGAGACTTGCTAAGATTATTTCGTAAGTGTTAACGCATAATTTCATGTTAAATCTTTCATTTCCATTATTTTTACTTTTTTAATCAGCAGAAAGTGTTTCGTGATGCTAAGTATATAATAATACTAAAGAATGATATAACTATCGCCCTTAATCAAACCAGATTTTATGAAAAAGGTTTACTATATTCACATTATATAAACATATTTTTACGCACGTCAATTTTCTCACAAAGAAATTTAGATAATTTTGGCACATTGTCAGTATATTAAATTTTTAGGATCAATACATTTTATAGTATACAGGGTTAGATAAATTGATTAAATTACGCAAAAATGAAAATTATACTCATATCTCATTTTAACAGATAAATTTACCAAGATTACACACGCATATCTTGAAATACTAAAAAGTAGATTTATTAAATAAAATCGCCATTAGCATCAACCACTGCCCCAACTTCTGTATCTCTTGTGGACGGTCTCCTTGCTTAAGCCAGTAAATGCTGCCATAATCCTTGCCTTCAGTTCATCTTTGATGCTATAAGGAGTTTTGTTGGTTTCTCGCTCATCTGTGCCTCACGAAGATTAGTCAAGCGTGTTGTAGTCTGGAGATTTAGGTAGCCAGATGTATAGAGTGATGAAAAAAATTGTCTGACAGTCATGACTGGGGTTTCCTGCTTGTGTGGCAGAGTCTTGTTGCCAGATAACGTGCCTTCCAGCAGCCACTCTCTTGCCCCAGGGAAGTGCTACCTCCTCAATGTACTTGATGTAAGTCCCGTGTTGAGTCTGAGGCCTTGTGAGAAGATGAATGAAGGTATAACATCCTCATCACTATTGATGACACCAAACATCTAATTCTTTCCGAATCCTCTGCACTGTCCTGATATTGAGTCTGCGGCTATATTGTGTTGAATACACCGGTTCCCGTCCGATCACCGAAGTTAAGCAACATCGAGCCTGGTCAGTACTTAAATAGGTTCCCATTTAAGAATACCAGGTGCTGTAAACGTAAGGACCAAGAATGGTCCACCGCTCCTCCAGGTTTGGGGATTAGGTGCAGGGATAACAACCCTGCCCCGTAAAAACAGTTTGGGTGTGATGGATAAATGACGATGATGTTCTGATATTAAAACTCAAACATTCTGAAATGTTTGTATTGAAGCTCCCAGCGCAAATGCCAAGCAGTACAGGATGCTGTTTATTTATGGCGGGGTGGATTGCATCATGGAGCGCTTTTTCTCACTGATGGTGCACAACTGACCGTGATATAGTTTCAAGTCGACAAAATCAACAACATATAATGCGCATGCGTGAAATTAATTTCACGCATGCGCATTGTATGTTGTTGATTTTGCTCTCTTGCCGTTACTGTGAAATTTACCAAACACATTCTTCTATATGTACCCTATAAATATTATATATTTCTGTGGGTCGTACATATTTAGGGTTTATTTTGATTATTATTATTATTAACAACTAAAGTTAACAAGATATATAGCAATATATTCTTAGAACTTTACCAGTATATGCTGGTTAATGTATGTTTTATTGGGAAATATTGATCGAGGTGTGTGATGAGTATAGAGAGAAAAAATCAAGAATGAAGTGAGAAAAAGCCTGAAGAACGTTTACTGAAATATAACAAGTAAAAAAAAGATAATTTTCTAAGCCCTGCTTATACGTGGCATATGGCCAAAATTGTGGGGCACTCAGAGAGGATCGAATTCGCTACTCATTTGTTATGATTCTACCAGAACAAGCGTGCTAATCTTTACACTACGGCTAGATTCTCAAATGGTAACAAGTAAAGGAAAGAAATCTATCAAAAAACATTTTTCTATAGCGTAATTTTTGCAAGGATATTTTTAATGTTGTGAAAGTTCCACAATTCTTTGCTTCTTAGGAAAAATCAGCAGCATCAGTAGCAGCAAACACAGCCTTGACCGCCACTGGACTCTTTCTATTTTACTGTAACATCATCCCTCTTGGTGAATTTCGTTGAGGTTTGGGTCGGCAGAGAGTACAAGCTGCTGGAAAGACATGAGATAATATGCAGAAAGCATTTTGTAAAATATAAGTCGATTTGACGATAGATGCTTTCTGATATATTTGTGATAGTCCATAGATTTTCGAATTTTCTGCATATGTGCCTGGATGGTATTCTGTATATTCGTCCATGTCCACCTTTAAGTGCAGAGAAGAGAATTTGTTTTAAGTTTTGAACATGTGTTTATATTTTCACTTTTCTGAGTGAAACAAATGCATTTACAGCGTTTAGAAACAGCAGTCTTGATGAATTCACAACTTTACCTTCGGCTTTTACAAACATTTAGTCAGTCAGTTAAGTGCTATAGGTGATACACGCTTGGGCGATAATGTCTCGAAAGAGACATGACTTACTGGGCAGAAAATTATCCCGCAGTAGATTGCCATTGCTTTCTACGGTAGACTGGTTGCTGACGAAGGCTATAGAACCCAATCTGTCCTATTATTTAATCCATAACTAATTGCGCGTAAGTGAATGCAAGGAATTTAACTGGAATTTGAACTCGGCACCTCGATTTCTCGTTCCGAGCCGACATACACTGCGCCACAACGCACATCCAAACATTTAGTATTGTTTACAAAAAAAGTTGGCATTTTAGTCCTGTTGAACAACATTTGTTAGCTTTTTCTTAAAACTCATCGACACTTAAGATTAATATTCAGGTCAGATCTTTAAAGAAAAGATATGAATAAGCTGTTCATATGAAGTAAAGAAATATAAATACATATTTCTAAGGAATTTATATTTTTTATTCGATACGTTTCTCTACTACGTCAAATGTTATTTTGTGTATATTATTAATAGCGACAAAACAACGTTTGAAGTACAGAGTATATATGAAGTGATATATATATATATATATATATATATATATATATATATATATATATACTAAATCTGTATTATATCAAAGTTTACGAGTGTGTATGGTATTAAATAGACAATTTAAGACTTTAATGTTTCTCGTTTTTTATATTGATATTGGAAATGCAATCTCCCAAATCATCTAAGCGTCCATAAACAATATATATATATATATATATATCACAAAACACTATATAAAGTAATTAACCACCACTAAATCCCACACCTATTAAGAAACAGAAAAAAACATAAAACAAAGATAAACAAATGACACAACATCCATCATGTAAAACAATCACTCACGCACAAGGATATCATTGTATTAATCTTCATATAAATGCAAAAAGGGAAACAGCAGCAGCTATAAAATGATCCTGAAGAGTAAAGACATGACAATATTTTTTTCGAATTTCTCTAAAAAACTTAATATCAAAGATTCTAAATTTTGGTTTGTCTTTTCACGAAACATTTTGCTAAATTATGAATGTTTTGTATGAGAAATATTTATATCTTTTGTTTTTCATGATTAATCCTTTAATAAATGTTAATAAACGTTCTAAATTTTTAATCGGTTCTTACGAATGCTGTATGAAAAGATTTGTACTTATCCCTATTTAAAGTAAAATGAGTATGTGCCATCAGCACAAGGTTTCCAGAGATTTTTTCAATGTATTTTTATTAATTTCGGAGTTATTTACAGAAAATACCAAAATCAAAAAGCGTAAACATTGAGGCGGGGACACAAAATGAAATTTTATTCAAACTCATGGCTACTGTGGTGGTTAATTATTTTATCAAAAACTTGCCATGAATTTGCCAAGAACTTGAGGATTTTTAGACATGGGATAAAATGTTTAAAAAAGCAAATGTTTTAAAAAAGCAGAAAACTGAATGTATGGTCATTAGCAAAAAGAAGACCCCAATATGCCAACTAGTAAAATAAAACAAGTAAAGAAATTTAAATACCTGGGAAACCTGCTGACAGAGGATGGAAAATGCGATGTCGAGATCCAAAGACGCATTGGTAGGAAAAGGACGCATTTTAAATGCTAATCAGAGTACTGAAAGAGAGGAAATTTGTTTTTTAATCATATCACCCCAAGCAAGGTGGTAACGCCACTGATGCGCAGGGGGCTACTTAAGAATGAAAAGATTGGAAAAGAGAAAACCGAAAACCATATCCGAAACAGGGAACAAGGGATGAGCCTCTTCACCTGTTCAATAGACGTGGGTGGAGTGTGAACCGGACGATAGTTTAGTCTATCTACTCCAATTGAAAAAAAAAGTAAAAAGATTGGAAAAGAATTTTCATTGGAAACAAAGAAGGGAGTGCTCGACTGCTATGTGATATGTATTCTTCTGCGTGGCAGTGAATGTTGGAAAATCTCATCAAGGATGAAGTAGAGGATAAGGCAGCAGAAATGTTGTTTTACAGAAGGATGCTGAGGATACCATGGAATGAGCACGATGAGGTATTGCAGAGGATGGAAACGAGAAGAAAACTCATACATAATATAAGGAAGAGACAGATGAGTTTTCTGTGACATGTAATGAGGAAGCAGGGGCTGGAGAATTTAATACTCACAGGACAGATAGAAGGAAAGAGGGACAGGGGAAACAGGGAAATTGGTGATAAAGAAATAGAACTATCACCCTAAAAGCGAACTGAATCAAAATCTCTGAAAACGATTTTAAAGTATAATGACGAAATCAAATTTCGCAAGTCAGTGTAAAAAACTTTTATGGCCAACAAAAGGTGACGGAAAAGATTAAACGTGCGAGCGTGAAAAAAAAATGAAACAAACACGCACGCATATGAAATTTTTGACCTGCTCACCACTTATCTATAAATACATGATATCTTGGCCATCAGGGGAAAAAAGGGATCTCGATATGTAAAGTCAACCGCTTATTTGCCTGATGAGTCAACTTTAGATTCGAAATACGTGTAGCAACACAAATACCATTATAGACACACAAAATATATCATACAAAAAGCAAGTAATATTAATAACAATAACAATAATATATCTACACTTTAAACAAAATTTTCACGGCTTCTAATATTTTTTCTTTATATATATATATATATATATATATATTGTAATAATTGTTACAATGGTTTATAAATTCATAGTATCCTATATACTATGAATTTATAAACCATTGTAACAACTATTGCAATATAACGCTCTACGTTGTATCGAGCACGATACCGGAACGAGAAATGCGATATTCATGTTCAGAATACTATCTGAAAGAGCAAGTAGCAAGTAGCTCTATCTGTGTTTTATAGACTACGCAAAGGCATTTGCAAAGTACGGCACAAAGACTTGATAGAAATGCTCAACAACCTCGACATTTTCGGAAAAGACGTTAGAATAATCAAAATATCTATTGGCAGCAAACCACTTGCGTACAGATAGGAAGTGAATTCATTAGGTATATAAAAATTGAAAGGGACGTAAGACAAGTATGTGTTTTCTCACCGGATCTATTGAACATACAGCGAAACAATTCTGAGAAATAAAAAACCCTTGCCATGATTCGTCATTGGCGGCTGCAATCTCAAGAATATAAGATACGCAGATGTCACGGTGCTGACAGCAGACACGGTAAAGAAGAATGCAGGGCCTCATACAGAAGGCAGCAAGAGGAAATGAGAAGAATGGACTAAGTATGAACTTCAAGAAAACTGAATGTATGGTCATTAGCAAAAAGAAAACCCCAATATATAAACTACTAAAATAAAACAAGTAAAGAAATTTAAATACCTGGGAAACATGCTGACAGAGGATGGAAAATACGATGTTGAGATCCAAAGACTCATTGGTATGAACAAGGACGGATTTTAAAAGCTAAGCAGAGTACTGAGAGAGATTAAAATTTTCATTGGAAACAAAGAAGAGAGTGCTCGATTGCTATGTAATATGTAATATGTATTCTTCTGCATGGCAGTGAATATTGGAAAATCTCATCAAGGATGAAGTAGAGGATAAGGCAGCAGAAATGTTGTTTTACAGAAGGATGCTGAGGATACCATGGAATGAGCACGATGAGGTGTTGGAGAGGATGGAAACGAGTAGAAAACTGATACTTAATATAAGGAAGAGACAGATGAGTTTTCTGACAAGTAATGAGGAAGCAGGGCCTGGAGAATTTGATACTCACAGAACAGATAGAAGGAAAGAGGAACAGGGGAAACGGCGCGTAACCTACTTGATAGTCCCGAGCAAATAGATGGCAGATCGGGGTTTGGGAGAGATACCAGAAGGAAAGATGTTAAGAATAAGACAAGAACAAGAGACAGAGCCAAGTGGAAGTCCATGATCGCCTACGTCCTGAAGAGGGCCGTAGCTGATACTAAAAAAAACACCGGGCACAGAGAAAATTAGGCACAGAACGTGAACGAAAGCAGGAAATTGGGTTCGGACTTTCTGAGTATAACCAGTCTTTTCTCCCAAAATTAATAAATAAACAAACAGATTTTTACTGCGTTCATTCGGATGTTTTCTTTCTTTCTTTCTTTCTTTCTTTCTTTCTTTCTTTCTTTCTTTATGAATTGTTTAGTTTGATTTCTGACGAAGACATTTTTCCTTGCCCGGATTTTCACTATGTTTGCACGGATCGGCCCGGACCTTTGCCCGGTGTGCCCGGTAGCCAGATACGGCCATGCCACCGACCCAATAGCCGTTAGAATTATGCAATAGACCGAGCAGCATACATAAATAGTCGAGTCAAAGCACACCCGTGAAACAAACTGTTGCCCTTGGGTGTTTACCTAAATCTTTATTTTGTATTTACATACGCCCTATTTCTGATATTGAGAACTTTAACCCATAAATATAGCATACCTTAAGACTATATTTTCATCATACATATTTTTCTAAGAATTAGATAAGACGGTTTACTTCTTTCTACTAAAATTAGTCTTATGTTAATATTATTCTGCTCATTAGTTATATGTTGATCGATATGTGCGTGAAATACGCTAAGTTTTGACAAATAACAAAGGACAAGTTAATCTGTAGAGAAACGTTGGGTCAGCATTAAACATTCACAAATGTACTTTCGACATCCTTTTAATATTATATTTTGAGAAAGTAATTGACGAAAGAAAATGACCAAAGGAGCACAAATTTTGATTAAATTGTCGCTCAAGATGCGATTCTTAAATTCTCCTATAGAAACATAGTAGTATTTATTATCCAATGAAATCTAAAGTTTTTGCTAAAAGACTTAATGCGAGTTTCTGTGTAATGGATACCGCACAAACCTACGAGAGAGTGTGGTGCATGTGTGGTTAATGTAAGAATTTAATACTTTCGTTGATTGTTGGTGTTCCATGTTAACAAGCAGCATGATGATCGCTCTGTCTCATCTCTCTATCTCTCTATATTTCATGTCTCTCTCTTTCATTACACCCCCCCACACACATATATATATATATATATATATATATATATATATATATATATATAATTATGAATTAATTGTACATTGCAATAGGGAATTTTTTATGTTTCGAGATAGATTCTCTTCATCAGGCAAGGTTTGATGTTGGTTGTACAGGTGATTTACATTTAAATAACAAATACCTTTGGTTTACTGTGTATGTAAGTGGGAAGATATAAAATTTACATGTGTGTTTCTTTTAACTAATCAAAGCGAAAATTCATTTTAGGATTTGGCCTTAAAAGGATACATAGAACCAACTTTTTCTCTTTTTTCACCTTTTTCTCTTCCCTTATCTTACTTTTCTTCTTTCTTATTTTCCCTCCTTAACGGTCAAGATGTCAACCTGCTTTTAACCTAATCTTATCATTTTCCTTTTTTTTTCCTTTCGTTTTATTGTCTTTGATGTGATATGCCCATTTAGTACCAAGGCTCTCCTTTTCACTTTCTTATTTTTGGTCTCCTTGTTGTAATTTTCTCGAAATCTTTGATTTATAAATAACATTTTTGTTCTTTATTTTTTCTGATTTACTTCCTGCTATCCTTATACCATCTTTCTAATATCTATTTATTTGTTGTAAAGCATTTTTTAAAAGAAATTTTTTTATATAATTGATTTTATGTTTCAATTTACTTTATTTTAATAGTTCCTCAGTAATTATTTTTCTTAAGCACTTGTTGGCTATATGCATGTTATTTCATTTAGATTTGACCCATTTTATAATGTGAACATTTTGCAATGTCCACATATGACATTTATCTCATTACGTTTATTTAATAAATTTATTCTTAATTGATTTACTAATAAATAGTTTTTCGTATAAACATAATGAACATGGTTCATTTAAGAACTTACATGTTTTAGCTTCATTTAAAATTTTCCATTTTATTGTGTGTGATTTTTGTTTCCTTTAGATACTAATGATATTTTGATAGGGATGTCCTATTTTTGTATTTGTTATTATTAAATGAAGAGGTGTGATGGTAAATCCGACGTTGAAAAGTATTTTTAGTACTCCCTATATAATTTTTATATTATTTGGGTTTTCCTTTGAAGATATTTTGCATTGATGGACGACTGATTCCGTTAGGCATCTGTTTTCTAACGGGCAATCTATAGGGTTACTACAGTTACATACTTTCTTGTCTAAATTGTTATTTTCTGTTAACCGGTTGTTTTTATTAATTTTGTTGAAGTTTTTTTAAGATTTTTTCGAGATTGTTCAGACAGCTGTAACTTAATTTTATAGTGCTTTTATTAAAGATCGTACTTAGTGGGGTTTTTTCGGGAAAGTGTTTCCTAATTAATGCGAGGAATTTTTTCCTTAAATTACTACTACTCACTTGATTGAAAAGGGGTGGTTACCAGATAATATTTCTATTCCTAATTTTTCTTCAGGGATTAGTTTTCTCGTTTGCATATTTAATATTTGTGTTTTAAAGAAATATATATATATATATATATATATATATATATATCCCATTTTTAAACAAGTTATTTCGCTACCCAGGTTTCAACCATGAGTGGTGTCTTCAGGCAATTTTTAATAACTGATTTTACGTTTTACCGTTTTATTCTTGTAACGGTGTTTTATTTAAACGTTCACGTGACAGGGAATTTATGAACGTACATTGTTTAAATTAAAACGAATTATGACGTTTTCATCCCTTGTTGTATGAACCTAAGAGGTATTTAGTGTGGATGCATTTAGTCATAATTTCTGTTCTTTCATTTAATAGTTCGTCTTTATTTGGTATATCATAATTTCTATTTTTTTCTTGGCACAGTCTACATATTTGTCCACCGTTGTAAGGCTTGGCTGTTTTTACAATGCTCCACGTTATGTCTGGGTCTTTTTCATATTTTGAATTCATTTTCCTGACGTGGTTAGACAATGTTGTATTGTTTTTTTTTAATATTTCTATTTTAAATGTAGATCTGTGGTTGAACCACCTGGTCTTAAAGGTGTCTTTGGTGTCTTTGGTTGCCCAAATGTATTTTGTTTTGTCCATCTAGGTCATGTACCTCTGCCTTATAAATTATTTCTTTTGTGTTGTAGAGACCTTGAAGTGGACATTTATTTTTCTCCCTGCAGTTGCATTCTTTGTTGGTGGTTTTGTTTTGTACGATGCTATTTAAGTTTCTGGCGTTTTGTTTTGTTTTGTTTTTTATGAAACTATCTAAATTATTAGTGCAACTATAACTTAGTTTGATTGTATTTCTGTTAAAAATTTTGTTTAGTTCTAATTCTTTTGGAAAGTGCTTATCTATTAGTTTAAAAGATATTTGTCCTATTTTGATCTTTACCTTTAAATTAAATGGTGAGTTGAACCAGATAAATTTTCGGTTTCTATTGTTGTTTTTGATTTGTCTGTTTGGTTGAGAATTATATTGTAAAAGGTTTTTATGGCCAGAATTTTTTATTGCACCCACATATATATTTTTCTTTTCATTAAATATTGATTTGTTTGTCGAAATATAAGATAGTATGTGTTCTATGCCTTTGTAAATATTTTTAATTATATTATTATATGGATAATTTGACATTGTATTTATTTATAATAACTTTGTGTTTGTTTTCATGTATGGCGAGACATTTCCAGTTTGTAAATTAAGTTCTACATCTAAACATTGTAGCACTTTATTATTTGTGTCCACTGTAATATCAAAATCTAGTTCTTTGAATAATTTAAAAAGATGTTTCCTTATTTTATCATTCATTCTTTTGTTGTCTGGTTCTATTATTAATCCGTCCTCTCTATATAATCCGTGGTTGTCAATATGGATTATTTTGTTTATTTTGTTTAAAATGTATATTCCCATCGATTCTGAGATTTCTGCTTCATCATATGATCCTTGTGGTACATCGAATGCTCCGTTGTTAGATTTCTTGATCCATGCTATACCTTCGTGGAAAAGTATAGATTTTCGGCAATATAATATTATGTCAATATGCTCTGATGGTATTTTTATGTACATTTTAGCAAAATGAATGTGTATTTGCTTTTGCATTTAAATTTTGGAACGAGGAAATACAATCACTAGTGTTTTTCTCCTGGTTTGCTGAATGGCTGTTCTTAACAAGCCGCAGATATTTTCAACTACTACAAAAACATTGAACAATTTTAATATGGATGAGATAGAAAGTTTTTTCTTTTTGAATAAAAATACAGAAACAAGAAAAGATAAAAATGTAAGTAATTTCAATTTTAAAACAACGAATTATCTCCCTTTAATCAAAGAATTAATTACTTTTGAAAATTACATGATTTCTATTTTAGACAATATAAAGTTTTAAAACATCAATAACAAATTCCAGAAATTATTATATACCAAAGTAAAGAAAATAAAAAAAGCACAAACTATCCTTACTAAATATCCTTCAAGATAAAATCGTCGCTGATGGTGGATGATTTTGTGTTAACGTCCTTGTAACCTCTCTGAAGATTGCTCATGTGAGCCGAAAACTTAGAATCAACTTAATAAAAAATTATCCAAATTTTGGAGAATTTTGTATTTATTTTCAACTGAAATTAAAGCCAAATTACGATGTTTAGAACGGCTCATAATAGACATTCATTGTCTGTTATATTTAACAGAATATATATATATATATATATATATATATATATATATATATATATATATATATTACCTTCTCTTTCAGTCTTAGTGTTAGTTCAGTCGCAAGCTTTTTGCAGTATTTGGGTATTGTGGCAACGTATCTTCATTCTGAGAGTAACGGGTTGGCAATTTCCTGGTTGCTAATTCCGACTGGCAATTAGGAGCCCGAACTCTTGCGTAGCGTCTTGAGAGGCTGTTCTAATCAACAGTTGAATAATATTGGGGTTCTTGTAATGCCATATCGCGCATGAATGGGCTTTCCTGCATGAATCTCCGATGGGCAACCCCGAGGCCACATTTTGCTGCAGGCTGCGCCAGGCTGCATCCTACACATGCTGCATACAGTGACCGACTGATTCTACTATAGACCTCTCTCTCTAAATAAATCACTATGCATACACGCAACCAAAATAGCAAAACTAAACCAGCTAATCAGAAAATGCCTAAACCTGTCTGCGTCTCCTTCGCAAATATACGAGGTATCCGCACTAACTTTTACAGCTTGGAATCTTTCCTTCAAACTAACTCATCTGTTATCTTAGCTCTCTATGAAACTAACCTTGATCCTTCTATCTCCTCTTCTGAGATTTACGTTCCTGGTTACCTTCCCCTCTTCAGGAAGGACTCCAATGTCCATATGCATGGGCTTGGTGTTTATTTCACTGAACACTTCCCTCTAGCTAGGGTGACCTCTCTTGAATTCCTGGACCATTCTTTCACGTGCTTCCATCTCTCACTTCTAAGCTCGGTTAGCTATCTTCTCTTTCTCTATCGCTCCCCCTCCTCTTTGAGTGTTCGGTACTTGATAGAATCTCTAACAATATTGATAAGGCCATTTCTTTTCATTCATCTACCCATATATTTGTTTTTAGTGACTTTAACGTCCACCACACCAATTGGCTGGAAAACTCTGACACCGATCTTGCTGATGTCCACACCATGAATATTTCAATCACCCAATCTCTTACGTAAGTGGTGGATTTCCCCACGCGTTTCTTCAATAACCCTAATGGAAGGGACTCACTACTAGACCTCTGCTTCACTCCCATCCCAGACTCTTGCACTACCAAGCATTTCTACCCTCTCGGAAACTCGCAGATTCTCCAATTCGAAACTGGATTCGTCTGGAGTATCTACACCCGACTTCCTACCTAGAACTAAGGCTCAACTGAATGACGTCCATATTACCCCCTAGCTGGTCTATAACATAATCTCAAAACTTGACCCTCACAAAGGGGACAGAATCCCAATCATATTCTTGAAGAAATGTGCCCCTGAACTCTCCTGTGTCCTCTCTAAGCTCTACAACTTCTGCCTTTCTGCTTACTGCTTTTTTTCGGACCCCGCTAATTACCGCCCTATCAGCCTCCTTCCGATCTTTGGCAAAGCGTTCGAAGCCATTACCAACGCCAAGATGGCTCAGCATCTCACAGGCCACAGGCTGCTCTCGGACAAACAGTATGGCATGTACGCCGATGACACCACAGTTTACTCTCACCTCAATCAAAACTATGTTGTGGACAACAAAGCGAACCTCGCTACCGAGCTTGAGAAGGACCTCTAATTCGTGGTGGACTGGAGTAAGAAATGGCTCGTAAATTTTAATGCTTCCAAAACGAAGTTGCTATCAATTAACCATCATAGACAATCGCTCCTACCCCCCATTAGCACGGAACAGGCTTGCCTCCCGGAAAGTAAAACACTACGCCTCCTTGGACTCACACTCTCAGCGGACCTCAAATGGAATAACTATATCGAATACCTTGCTAAATTTGCCCCTGCTATTCTCCTCTGGGTTCTTAAGAAAATACAACGGAGAATCTGTAATGTGATCGATACCGACATGGCAGCCCGGCTGCACTCACTCTCACTGGCGTGATGTAACTTCCCTGTGTCTCTTCTATAAATACTTTCACGGCTTCTGCTCCGATGAACTTAGATCACTGGTGCCCCCTAGTAATGAATTTGCACGAGATACTAGATTAGAAACTAGGTCCCACTCTTTTACAGTGAAACAGATAAAATTTAACCACAATTTCTACTCTAACAGCTTCTTTTCTCGCATTTCCCGCCTGTAGAATTCCTTTCCATATACTTGCTTCCCCGACAGCTACAATCTCCAGGAATTCATATGTAAGGTCAATAGACACCTCTTATCACACTAACTCGCATCCATTCTCTCAAACTCGCTCCCCATCTACCCAACCCCCATTCTCGGTATCCTCATCCGTCTATTACCCTCCTTCCGACATTTCCTATAACTAACCGCTCTTTCTCATCACTTTCCTTTATGTAAACTCCTGCGCAATAATGGCAGTGAAATGCCTTGCTTGGGGTGAAATGATAATATATATATATATATATATATATATATATATATATATATATATATATATATCCAATATAAAGACTATAAATATCGTTAGAAGAACTAAGTGTTTGTTCTTAAGACTGAATCTTAATCTGTAAATATCTTTTCATATCTCTCCGAAAATTGCTTAAACAAATATTGCTCACAATGAAATCCTATTAATAAATTCTCTACACGTTTTATTTAAACAGAAAGCCAGACACTTACATTAAACTATTTCTATGGCGTCTTCTTACACCTGTTGCAGGTGTGGCAAATGTGACCTTTCATTGTAATGTCGATCTTCTTTCAGTAACTAAATATCTTTCACCAACAAAATATGATTACATTGGTTTAAAGACAATATTTAATAGGCGGCATTTGAGCGTGGGAACTGTTCGCATGTGATATAAATTACGACCTATGTTTTTTTATTTGAACCTTCCTCTGAATTATCAGCAAATCAAAAGAAAGAAATATCTGTAAGAAAAAACTTGGATTAAACTTTGAAAATGTGTCATCCACGTAATCTTTGAGAAATTAGATTATTTGAATTTTAACTGATAAAATGCAATTTCGTCAATGTCAAGAAAACCCATGTTAGTTTCTCTTAATGTAAGAAATTATTTTGTTTATTACGTACATGGACTGGCTGAATATAGATCTATGTAAATTAGCTTTTGGGCACCTCAACGTGGTGTAATCGTTAAAAATCTTGACTCTCTAGAACCTATTACAACCGAGTAGTGAGTTCGATCCTCATTAGGTACCTCATACTTTCATCCTTGTGCCATATCAAAACGGTACCTTGAGAAGCAATTATGTAAATTAAATTCATGGCGATCTATTCAGAATTTTTTAATACGACAACATCACGATCACAAGTCCCGTACTCAGTTAGGGTCGAAGAAGCACCACATATACTTCAGCAGTATCAATAGTGGTCTGACTTCTCTTAGATTTCTTGGAAAGTTGAGCTATAAGGCCACGTCCCCCATGCTATATAAATCATAGCTGCAAGGTAAAGATATTAATTTATACGTTTTGCAATGACATTTACATGCAAATGAAGGTAACGAACTCACCTTGAATTCCAAATTGCTTTTCTAGTTTCTCCTCTGACCCGCTGGATCTGAATCTGGTCCAGGTTTTTTTTTCACTCTCATTTGAGAAACAGCCCACTGGATTACTTTCACTGTTTTCTTGTCCGTCGTTTCAGGGAAAGTTCCGTACTCACCACGCTTGGCAACGCGGGTTGGCAAGACTATTTAAACCATAGCTGGTTGCTTGTGTAGGTGGCCGTTGGCTAATAAGAACTCTTCCGCCCTTTGGCAGGTCGTGGTATTGGTCCTACAGGGTACCTACACCACCCTCCCTACCGAGATTGCACCAAGGAGGGAGCTACAAATTTTAAAAAAATCGCGCATCTAACGTATTGAATATGATTCGATTATATATGTTGATGAAAAACAAAATTTATAAATATAAATTTCAATGTTTGCAAAGGATGTACATGGTTTGTTGAAATTAGTTAGATATTTATTTTTTAACGTTTTCCTGTGCACGAGCAATATGAAAACAACTAAAAAACATCTGTACAAAATCCAACCATGGCAACGATGTTTTCTTCATATGTTTTTTTTTAATGTTCGTAGAGAGAAAAACCTCATCATCGGTATAACATGTTTTAACTTCAAATTGGTTTTCATGTAATTAGCATTTTCTAGTGATTATCATAGCTTTTCTGAAGATTATATCGAAAGCAACGAATTTTGTTGATTTTTTGTATTATGTTGATTAGATAAATAATTAAAATACATAGACATATATCATTGTGCCATTCAGTTTTTTAATTAGTTAATATTCTATAAATACGTTGATTACATTTAAATGTATTATGTAAAAAATGTAGTCTTGAATCAAATGTATTTTAATATTTTCTAAAAACAATACAGTTCCTAATGTTTTGTCAATATTTTCACATTTCTTTTTTACAAGTAACTGTATACTCAGTTTATTATCGTTTTTGTTAGTTATCTTAAATGATGTTTTTTTTATAATATCGTTGATCATTTGCGGCCACTTGTTTTTCTCCTTTGTCAACAATCCCTCGATATATTCGTTCAGTAGATTGCAATTAAAACAAAACTCAAATGCTAATAGCGATATGATTATGAAAATTCTTGAACAGCTACGCCTGTGTAACATACACCCACTGCGAGGAAAGTGAATCCCGCAAAAGCACATACTGAATCTCATTGATCCATTGTTTTACCAGCGTAGATGATGCGATGACAGTGAAAAGTTGCAGGAAGATATGATGTAGCACGTTAGTCTTCGTTTCTCATGACCCCAACCCATCGAACCAACACAGATAACGTTAGCTTAATATACACCGCCGTACGGATATCCGTTGGCACAGCGGAGAACCCCCTTGCACATTCCTTCTATTCAATTTATCACTTTTAAGAATTCATTGATTTCCTTGTCATTTTGACTGAGGATTTGTCACTAGCATAATAGACCGTTTCAGTTTATAATACATCTGAATAAGAAATGATCATGTTACAGTTTTCACCCTGCATTTTAACATTCAATTATATTGCCTGTTAATTATGAACCGGTAAATCTATTTTTCAAATCCGTAATCTTCCCCTCCTCTGTAATTGTGAAAGCGAATATGTATCATAAAATGTTCTAGTTTTTTACAAAAATAGCATTTGCAACATATTAGGATCCCCATAAAAAAAGAGTCAAAAGTTATCTCCCCTGGAACATTCAAGGGAGTCCGTTCCCCCAGCTAGTAGGTGCATGCTGGGAGACAAGAAGAAAGAACTTCCGGTAGAGGCTAGCAAACATGACAGGCAGAACTTCGCCACGCTCTCTATAAACACAACTGTTCGCGATACTCATGTTTCGACAATAATAAATTCCCTAGTTATTTCCAATAATCGGCGAGTGTGTCATTTTCCCATAATTGTTTTATTTTGTCATGTTGAAAACATAACACAGCAGTATTGTAAAATCCTTCCAGAAATATAATTGAAAATCTAAGTGCCTAATCTCTTCAGGATTATGGCCTTCCTCTGTAGCTCTTAACACCCTTTCTGTTATTATTTCTCTCAAACTCTTGTCTGTCATCTAGTTGCTCAAGCCTACCAAGTTGCCTTTCCTTGTCTCTTTTTCCCCTCACACTTTCCTGTGAATATCATATTCTCTAAGCCCTCCTTTCTCACATGCCCCAGAAACTTCAGCTGTCTTTTCATGATGTTAAGCATAACTTTCTTTTTCGTTTCCATCGCTTCCAAAACCTTGTCGTTGCTCACATGTTATCCTCAGCATCTTTCTGTAAAACCACGTGTAATACATACTAATCCCAAAACAATCTGTCAAACTGATAGATCCTTTTCGTCCTTGAAATTAAAATTTTTCTATGAGTGTAAATAAAGAAGTTTGGTTTAAACAATTTTGGTTTCGATAATTAGGCTCTATCCCTTGATGATGACCAATATATTGATTTACGAAAGATGTGTGATGAAATGAAAAAACTGACGCATGAAACTATAAAATATAGTTGACGTAATGTATATAAAAATAATTCTTTTCTGCAAATGATGTAATTATGCTAAATACTACTTTTAAAATGAATCTTATTTTGCAAGGAAAATGAGTTGTGTGTTATTTACAGTCACTATAACTACTGATACTGTTGTTTCAAAGATAAGCAGTTAATCAAATCTTGTCAGATTGGCTCCAAAAATCTTCACTTAATACTTTGATAAGCATTATAATGAAACGTTTACTTTTTCACGTTTGTAGAAACAATCACTCGAGTGTTATTTATTTGGTGTAATAGATAAAGACTTAGTGTCACTGTAGTGACGCCGTGGGACACAGGCAAGAGTGCCTCGTCATTTTTAAATGACAACTGATCCAAGTTTGTTGTCGAAAGAATATATCTTAGGCTTACTAGGAAAATTAGAATTCTGGACAAACGTCAACGATGCGTAAAAATTTGCGGTTACCCAAAAGCGCTGTAGGATACTACCTCTGAGTGACAAGGATCATAACCTGTCGACGTTATTATTGGATATTTATACTCAATGACCCATTTAATCAATGCCGTCTGCAGTGTACACGGCATTCCATGGTTTTTTTTTAATTGTCAGCCAACAGGATCTTCATTTTTAGCAACAAGGCGTAAATTATTGCGCCTACTTTGGATCAGAGAAAATCGACCTTTTCAAAACGTGCAACATATCACCAGTTCTGCTTTGTCGCGTATTCAACATTTTGGGGTAGAACGTCAAGATCGTAGAAAGAGAAAACCGCATGAAGTTCGAGATGAAGCCTGTGACCAAGGTATTGTGCAAGCTGTTTTTTGGTTTTACAATTGTGCTGGTGGTGTTTTGTTAGAGTTCATAAAAATACGAATGAAACAGGCGATGACAAGTGTGGTATACAAAGATCCTATTGCAGTGTATTTACAAGTATTTATACTCATCATTCTTAAAGATGATGACAAATTAAAATGCTCCTTTCTCTGCGCGGGCCACCAAACGGTATCTAGGATTACTCAGTTGACTTACAAGTACTACCATGGCCTCTGTGCTTGCCAAATTTAGATGGCAAGAATCGTGTTTGCTATATTGCAGACCTCTTTATATTATCGCTGTCAATACCAAACAAACAAGACTACCAGACGGAAACATCTGGAAAGAATTTCGATAAATACAACCACTACAGATTCACTACAAAATACTTTATATACCGTGCCATATTGGATAGCGTCTGTAATTTATGCGAAGGTATATTGTTAGATTTAATAAGAGGTGAGCTCTATTTTTGCCACTTCTGTTTAAATAACTACGGTCCGTAGAATTTTAATTTCCATTTTGCTGTTGAGAAATAGAAAGTACACGAAGTTCTTATGAAGCCATTGACAATGCGGCTTTCATGGGATTTTATCTTTGTTTAGACTGCTCATATACAAACATGATTCATTGGTCTTATTTATGGTGGCCGGCACATATTTTCAGTTTTATCAAACAAACATGTCAAATGAAATGAAGATATTTACATTAATAAGTAATCAACACTTGCAACAAAGATTTTATATTTTTTCTTTTCAGGAAGAGAGATAGAAACTGTTATTTCTCTATTGCTTCGCTATCTGTCTAGGTAATTTCTATCCATAAGTTCAAGAATACCAAGTGGTATTACACTCATTTCATTCCTTTTGTCATTTAAGTTTAAGTACTGACGAGCAGATAGATGACAAGAGACTTATAGCGATATTAGATAAACAGTAAGAATTAAAATGATAAAAAGTAAAAATGTAGACTTTAGTCAATAATAATGTTAATAATAGTTAAAGTATGTTCTTAAATGTTTATCTATTTGAGAACTTGTCTCAAAATCTTTGATATCATGAATTTTATTATTATTCGGCTCATCTTGGTTGGTTATGCTGACTGAGTTTCGGTCTTTTCAGATGTCTGACTTCATAATCATCATGGAATTTCTAAGCGAATCGTTTACTGAATCTACGTTTGTAGATTGATTTCATTCGGCATTCCTTTTTAATGCTCACTAATCTTATTCGCCGTTTCCTGTTTATTTATTCAACTGAACTACAGTTTTAGAAATTTCGACTGCTACGAAGCATATATATATTTAGGCAACTCTATAATACAGCTGGTCATGTAGCTTTTGAAAAATCCCGTGGTGAAGGCTTGCAGTCTAAAAACTACTGTCAGTGTTCATGTGGTGGTTTTTCTAATAGGCTTTCATTATTTAATCAAAGGCTTCTGTAAGATATTCAGCTCGACGGAAGAGATTATCATTGCTTAAAATATGCTCTTTCAGTCGTATTAACCTCCATATTATTTTATAGCATTATCACCTCTTTCCCTCGCTCTCACTATCTATCTATCTATCTATCTATCTATCTGTATGTGTGTATATATATATATATATATATATATATATATATATGCGTATATATATATATATATATATATATATATATATATATATGTATGTATATAATGTATATGTTTGCGTGTGTGATGTTTGAAAACATTTAATGTCTAAAATCGAATTTTTGGAATTCCCGTGTGGTTTTAAGTTAATACACAGAGATTATTTACCGCGCAGTCTGTGCAATAATTAAACTATCAACATTCACTTTAATACCTAAAAAAACGCAAGATAAAGATATTAATATTTCTTTACATTATCCCCAAAATAAGGAACATCCATCTCAGTTATCTAAATAACAACTGAACACAATTGAAATAGAAATAGATTGGTAATGAAAATACGTTTTAAATTTTTAGGCAAAGACAATCTTGTTTGCTTTGAAACAAACCAAAAGAAGAGAATATTTCAAAAGTGGCAACGAGACAATGAACCGTAAATGTTAATTGAATACAGATATAAACGAGGAAATAGGGTAGATATAAATACGACAGACCAAATCTCAGGTGAAATATCAAGGTAAAACTGAATCAATTAAAGGTTTACCGAATAATAGGAAGTATTATTAGAAAACAAGGTAATATTAGAAAATTTTGAAATTGCATCGTCTTATAACCGAAGGAGAAATGTAATAAAATACATGCAGATTTAATACACTAAACGAAAATATGATCGAATTGAATAATTACATTATTTTGCAACTAATGTAATCATCAATAATAAAAGTAGGATTCTGTTGGAGAATTAAGAAAAAGATGGGATGCGTTCATTTCCACATATGTTATTCGAAATACATGCAGAATATAATGACAGTATTTAAACAAGAATCGGCTTAGGGACATATCACGTTTTAATAACGATTCCCTTAGGATTACTGAAGTTAAGCATAGTTCAGCCTACATTGAAATACGTTTGGGAATACTAAGTGCTTTAAACTAGGATGTGTCTACATACGGTGTTTCAATTCCAGTTAGGTTGATTATGATGACTTACGCAAAAATACGACTGGAAAAGATATAAACCGAATTCACCCCCAACTACAGGTTAATTCATGAAACTTGCATCAGCAAAACATTATCTTCCAAAAGACCTTATAATCAAAAATATATCGTATGTTTAAAGGTTGATAAGTTATAAAAAATCAAGAGCCACCAAGGATAGGGAGACGTGGAGAACCATGATCGCCTACGTCCTGAAGGGACAGGGACATAGAAGAAGAAGAAAAATGTGTTAAGTACCAAAAATTGTTCAAAGATATTTTACTTTCGACCAATTTCTAATGCCCTTAACAATTAATAAATATTAATTTTGTTATCAACACTTTTCTGTGATATTTCTTAAGACAAATAATTTATCATTTATACCATCAAGAATGCGATCTGCGGCAAATATTTGTCTGAATCTCTTGAAATCGATTTGGCTTAAAAATGTTTTTGTTATGACAACGCCATAGTCAGTCCATATGTATTTACCTTTGTTCATATAAGTAGGCAAGTGCTTCAAAGACATCAATATTTTACATTTGTCTAGACGGTTCTAGAACAAGTACAGATAGGACATATTTCTTATATTCCAATGCTTTTGCAATTAGCTTTGTGGAACCAAAACAAAAAGTCAAATCTCTTTCTGAAGTTGAAAAGGACATTGGCCCAAGACATATGTAGTTCACAATCTTGTAAATTGAGATTGATTGTACTTACCAAAATGCATTAATCAAATAAAATATAATAAACAAACAAGGAAAAAACTGATAAACGATTAACATTTTTCGTTTGTCCATTTTAGCTTTTAATTGAAGAAAATCCATCATTTCTGGAAATAAATTATATTTCACTTACCGATATTTGTTTTATATTCAAGTTAATTAGGAAGAAAATTAGGAAATTAAGAAAAGTAATTAATGGATTCCATATATATTCAATGGCTTCAATGGATAAGACATTTAATACCATCACTTCTATAGTGTATATAGAACACACATACACATATACATGCATACATACACACAGACACACACACACACACACACACACACACACACACACACATATATATATATATATATATATATATATATAATAAATTTATATGCAAATTTTCATCATCACCATTTTCGAATAGAAAGGCTGCACTGTTAAACACGTATATCCGCTAAAATATAACCTTCAATTTATATAGTGTCTCTGTATATATATATATATATATATATATATATATATATATATATAAGCTTCAGTTTATATATTTCCTCTGTATATATATATATGCGTTTTTATGTATTACTTCATATTTCATAGTAAATACCACGTATGCTCGTTATATTAAATAAAAAAAGATGACAACATATTTTTGTACATATATTTGTTTGTTTTTTATTATTTAATTAGCAGAATAAAGTTTTGTCAATTAGAGAATTTGAGGTTTATAGCTGTGAACTCTTATTTGTAAATTTGGTTTTGTTTTTTTGTTTTTTGTTTTTTTGTTTTTTTCTCATCCACACACCTCACCACTTATACGTGGAATTATCTGCCCAGAGTAAGAAACACAAAATTGGATAGGGAAAAAAACTTCTTAGAGGTTGGAGATTCTTGAGCTGTGATCATTAACATCAGCTGGACTTGAGATTTAGCCCAATTAAATGAAAAATTGAAATAAAATCTATTCAACAAGCACCATGGAAGGCAAGAGGACGAGGCGAAAATGTTGTATTTTGCAAAACATCCGTACTACCAAATGTCAACTATATATATATATACTAGCAGTATAGCTCGGCGTTGCTCGGGTGTAATGAAAGCTATAAAACTAATCCATGGTCCTGGAGCTCAGACTCAGCCTAAAGAATATTTGTGTGAAGTTTGGTGAGATCGGATAAAAATTGTGGATTTGTATAAAGGACATACAGACAGATAAACAGACACACACACAAACATCTTGCCTTTTATATATATATATATATATATATATATATATATATATATATATTATCGATTTTTTGCACTATTGTAAGAACTGCAACATTCAAACTTCTGAATATCGTTTTTTATATTTTTGTCTATGAGTGTATCAAATTTGATTAAAATCGGGCCACTCCTTCTATAACTCGATTTTTTCGATTATCCATTTTCGATATTTATCGGGGGTACCTCGACACAAAGCATAGCAGACGCTTGTAGTACAACTGTGTAAAATTGGTTCAGCCGTTTCGGAGTCTATAACGGACACACACACAGAGACACATACACACACACACACATACACACACAAAGTTCCGTTTATAAATAAGTTTATATATATATATATATATATATATATATATATATATATGTTCAAGAAGATCTAGTCGGTTTCTGATGAAAATCCCTCTCTTTTTCACTCTCTCTCTCTCGCTCTCTCGCTCTCTCTCTCTCTTTCTCTCTCTCTCTCTCTCTCCATTCCTGCACTTCTCTTTCTTTCTATTTCTTAATATATTTACCTAACACACACATGTCGGTTTCTGCTAAACTCTATGTGTGTTTGTGTATTTTGAATACTCGTGATTCCTCGTCACCCATATTCTATTACGCTTCGTGTAAGTATTTTGGGTACTAAGTATTAATGTCGTAGGTTGCTATCGGTAACTGATTTTCCTAAAAACCATCTGGAAACTAAGGATCATTTCTCAAACTCTCGTTTTCTATTTAGGTTTCCGGATATATAATTTCCTGCGAGCTAACTTACCGGAACATTTCACTACTAACAGATATTTGAAGCATAATATCAGAGTAACATTCTTTAAACATTATTTTCTGTAAAAATACAATAATGGAAATTAAGCGTTTAATTGCTCAACGTAAGCATTTCGAATTTAGCTTGTTCTCAAATGTTCTGGCCGATAACGCTAAATTATTTGATTTTAATATTCTTTCCAAAATTTGTAGTGTATCAGTCAGTTAAGTGCCATACGTGATACACGCTTGGGTGATCATGTCTCGGAAGAGACATGACTGACTGGGCAGAAGATTATCCCGCAGTAAGTTGCCATTGCTTTCTGCAGTAGACTGGTTGCCGACCAAGGTTATAGAACCCACTCTGTCCTGTTATTTAACCCATAACTGGAGGGAAGAGAGACGATTAATACCTTTCCCAAGGGTATTTGCGCGTAAGTGAATACAATGAATTTAACTGGAATTCGAACTCGGCTCCCCGATACCCACTGTACCACAACGCACATTTTTAGTGTGTATATATAGATGATAATATTTATTTTTTACAACAAGAATTATCAATTATATCATAGAAAAATGTATGATAAAGTGGAAATGTTTTCGTGTGACATATTTCGATTTTTAAGACTTCATTCGACTACACAAATTTTAAATTTTAGAATATAACTGATTTCGTTATCACCGTGTGGAATATCGAATAACAGAAATGATGGAAACAAAAGTAAAAAAAGAATCTAAATTAAAATGTCTAGATTAAAAAAAACAAGTCCAGTATCCCTCGATAGTTCACGTGTACAGGCGAATCACGTGTACAGGCGAATCACGTGTACAGGCGAATCACGTGTACAGGCGAATCAACCAAAAAATAAGTCTGATGAAATCCTAAAGATTTCCACCGTGTCTCTCTCTCTCTCTCTCTCTCTCTCTCACACACACACACACACACACACACACATATATATATATATATATATATAGATAGATAGAGAGAGAGAGAGAGAGAGGGGGGGATAGTGAGTAGGTGGGTTTGCGAACTGTAGATAGGCGAGGTGGTTATTACTTTCTTGAACTGTTGCCCTTAAGTTTTAGAAAAACCTCATAAAATTCGCACAAAAAATGACCGATTTACATAAGATCGAAAGTCGATTCAGCTTGTAAAAGTTAGCCCTTTCAATACTCAGCAAGTCTGAAATGTTTCTTCAGTGATGGCCAGAATTTTGTTTATAGGATGCAATTAACAATCACTTATAATTGAAAGTCATCTGGCAATTTCATTTAAGGTAGTGCCCGCCTGGGAAGTATTTAACAAAAATAATTAATCAATTAACACTGAAAGAATGTAATGTATAGCCTGCCTATCAGTCACACCATTTTTCAAATTCATTTAGCTTTTCAAAGATTAATAAGTAAACACTTTCATTGCTTGCTTAATGAAAAATAGGAAATACAATTCAAAGTTTATTTTACATAAGGGGGAGCTTATTTTTCTCGGCTTCGATTTATAATTGTCAAACAAATTCTGTAATGTAATGATTTCAAATGTTTCCTTTTACTTCCTGAATTATTGCCACTAAGTTAACTACGCAATTGCCACATTTGGAGATAATTCCCCGTTTGACAATGCACCCGCGACCAACGTGTATCGGTGCAAACAATAGAAATGCAACCAAGGAAGCAACGGTTTCTTTATCAGAATGCATTTAATATAGAAGGTTTATAGAGTTTTCTGATGTTATAGTTGTCCTGTGTTTCATGTATAATATCGCGGAATTAAAATTCATTGCATAAGATTAAAGAAAACAATTTTAAAATGTACTTCGATTTGTTGAATTTCGTTTGGATATTATCATTTTGAATATAAGTTGGTAATTACACATGTGTTCGTTGTGGTTCAGGATGTGCGTTGTGGTGCAGTGGATATCGACTGGGAACGATAAATCGTGGAGCCGAGTTCGAATTCCAGTTGAATTTATTACATTCACTTACGCACAAATACCCCTGGAAAATGTATTAATCCGTCTGTTCCTTCCAGTTATGGGTCAAATAACAGAACAGACTGGGTTTTATAGCCTTAGCTGGCAGCCAATCTACCGCAGAAAGCAATGACAACCTACTGCGGGATAATATTCTGCCCTCTCATGATCGCCCAAAGCGTGTATCACGTATGGCACTTAACTGACTATAAGTCTTGCAAACAGGTTTGATGTACATAGGCGTTGAAGAGGCATTTATCTTATTTAATATTAAGTTAATTTAATATTTACAAATCGTCGGAGTTAAAGAGGTTTTAATTAGAAGAATTATATGTTAGGTTAATATCTCAAATCATGTATCGCGTTTTTTCCTTCAAAACTGATAAATGCTTAGACAATTTTAGTCAGAAAAGTTTAGAATAAACTTACAAGTCAATTCATTTGTGCAAAGATCATATTCTTTTAGCGAACGATTGACTGATTAAATATTTTCCCTCTCTTACATGAAATTTCTAATTTTTATCATTCTAATAATTAAGATGACTATCTTGAAACTTCCCTTATTTTTTTAAATTTGCATTAAATCGTGAATTTTTAAATGATTTTCAAATTTTAATCTATTTAAAAAAACATTGTTCTTATAAATCAGACTATGTTCAAATGGTGGCCATGTTTATATTCTTATCGAATAGTGCACATATAAAAGTCAAATGAAATAATAAATATTAAACAAAACATAAAAGCATGAATGTTCAATATTTTACAGTTTAATCAGACTTACTTATATTCAAATAAAACAAAACAAATACACTACTTTGAAATGTTGGCGAAAAATTATCTTCCTACAAAAAATTACTACCTACGAATTTTTCATTAATAAATAAATCTAAGCAGATATCTACAATTGTGTTATATATATAAAGAGAGAGGAAAGTTTGACTGGTTTTAGATTTAGCTGTATAAAGTTGAAAATAACCAATATGGTTGTTTTATGTCAGTGTTTTCAATCTAACTATCCATTACGTTGATTGATATAAAGGGATTCAAAGCTACTAACTTTTAATTCATCTCTAACAATAAACATTGATACTGTGTGAAAATATTCGAATTTCTTAGTCAATGTGCAGCTATTGGAATTTCTTGTATATGTTGATACATGTCCACCACGTCTGTTTGAATTCATATATAATGATAGTTGTACTATCGACGTTTGTCATCATAATATAAACATATTTATTCTATAAAACAAGTAGGAATGTTTGTTTAATTATATCACTTGGGTACTATACATTTCCCAAAGAATTATCTACTCAGTATCCACATACAAACACGGAGCAACACGGTTCTGATACTCAATATGTAACAAAATCTATTAAATATTCATGTTATCTTAATACAAGAGATAAAATACGTGATGTGGATCCTCGTTAAGTTGTCAATGTTGATGGCATTTATGTTACTAATGTAAGCTTATATAGGAAAAAACAGATGCAAATAAAAGGAATTAATCGATAACCTAAAAAACAAATTCAAATATAGAAAATTTATTTCTGACTCTCGTTCAAAATGAAAACTCGCTTTGAGATCGATAAATTTTACGGACGATTATCTCTTAAGTAATTTCAGCGAAAGAAACAAGAAATAATATCGATTCAAGAAATTTAAATAATCGCTTTTTGGAACTAAACGATTATCATATCATATTGCACTTCATAATCGACCTTTATTTATTTTCTCAGATAGAATTATACAATGTAAAAAGGACTTAACTCTCAGCAGCGTGAAAGATTGTATCATCAAGGCAGGTTCCACTCCCGAATGAGATGTTAACAGCACTCACTTCTAGCATATGCTTTTAACATTGATGCCACTTTCGTTCTCTCCGCGTTTTTGATTAAACTATTAGGGGCAGCCTTGGTAGTATAACCAGTAGAGAGAGAAAAACGTATTTCAATTAAAATTTTTTCAGACAGAAATCCTCTATTCTTTTTCCTAATAAGAGTCATGACGACTCACAATTTACAGCCTATGAAAAGAGCGACTTTTGATGATAGACTATATTTTAAATAAGATCTTTTTGTTTATTTATATAGTGCAGTGGCCAAAATATAAGGAATTCATTTTTATGGGCATTCAACGGCTTTTTATAAATTCATATTTGTTGGGGAGTCACCCGTATTTACACACTCTATGGACTCTTCCATAGTATACAAATAATCCTGCCTACACAGTTGGAGAGAGTTAAGTTGTTAGCCAGAGCTCTTGAACCCCGCTCGTTGGTCAGCAAGAAATATAGACTTATTATCGGACTTACTACTTTGTAGATATTTGACTTCCACTAACCAGTATTCCTGAATCTACTAACCGTGTACAGGTTGTATAACTTTTGTTCAATACACTTACGTTTTTCTTCTCATATCTTTTTTGTTTTATTATTATATTGTGTGATTTTCTAAACAAGAATCCACAACAACATTGTTTCATTAACGACCATCCAAAAATAATTTAATCTTAAGAATAGACAATTATTACTAAAATATTGTAATTATTCAAGTAAGCATCGGATTTTTATGCAACAAAGGTTTACTGCAATATATAACATCCCTTTTCTCTATGAGACACGAATTATTGTCTCCTGTGAGAAACTGAACACTGAAGAAAGCTGTAGGTTTAAACAAGAATACACAGCAAATATCTATTTCTCAAAAATTAGTGATATATTAAACGTATCAACTAGACAACTGAAATGACAGCATTATTTTTTATGTAATCAATACCCATCACCATACATAAGCAGGGGCTTAAGAATTATTACTTTCAAAGCAAGACTTTCTCCCCAGAGATACTTGGCAACACTTGGTGGTTCTAATGTTATAATTATTGTAATCAAATATATGCGTGTTTGCCGAAAAGTTTAATATAGTTAACACGAGACATTCCTATTTTCTGATATTTGTGAAAGAAACAAAAGGAAGGAAGATTATTCCATGGCCGAAAAGACATGAAGGTAGCTATGTGAACATTGAATTGTCTTCTACTTATTATTCTCTCCCATGAGTCTGTCTGCCATAGGTGCGCTAACATTTCTTTCAATTTCTTTATGGTGATTTTTATACAATTAGCAAAGACTTTACAAAATGTCAGATGTTCAAGTTTGTGAAAACCGACCAAAACAAATAAACTAAACAAAATTAAACATTTAAAACATGATTCTTTTGATTTAGGAATGAATTCAACCATCAAGAACACAGTATACAGAATCTAAGATTTGATCGTAATGAACAAGAGCGTGTCGAAAAAGTTAAATAAGCATTATATATATATATATATATATATATATATATATATATATATATATAAATGAAAAAAGCTACCTAACGCTTACCTCGATAATTTCTGTCCTAACGTATTTTTCTCTCTTTCTTATATAACGACTAGCAGTATAGCCCGGCGTTGCTCGGGTGTAATGAAAGCTTTAAAACTAATCCATCGTCCTGGATTCTTTGGACGTTGGCACGAAAGACTAAAAAGCAATAATTGTTTCCAGTTAAAGCGAAACCGGAGACTGAAAGAAAAATGAATGGATGTAAGTCAAATTTTGATTTCCTGGTATCGATATCAAATCAGTGTTTTTCGTCGTAAACTGCATTTTGAAGGTTCAATAAGTCCTCTGAGTAAATGGTATCATGGTTGAGACTAAGAACTACAATTATACCTACTTAGAGTCAAACCCGAAGCAAAAACTACAGTAAAAGGGCTGAAAAAATACAGACATACAGGCAAATAAACAGACACAGAGACAAGCATCTTTTCATATATATATATGTATATATATTATCGATTTTCTACACTATTGTAAGAACTACAACCTTGAAACTTCTGAATATCGTATGTTATGTTTTTGTCTATGAGTGTATTAAATTTGATTAAAATCGGGCCACTCCTTCTATAACTCGATTTTTTCGATTATCGATTTTCGATATTTATCGGGGGTACCTCGATACAAAACCTAGCTAAGAACACTCGCAGACGCTTATAGTAGACACAGACACACATACACACATACATCGTTCCATTTATAAATAAGTTTACATATATATATATATATATGTGTGTGTGTGTGTGTGTGTGTGTGTGTGTGTGTGTGTGTGTGTGTGTGTGGGCGTGTGTGTGTGTGTGTGTGCATATATATATGTGTGTGTGTGTGCATATATATATGTGTGTGTGTGTGCATATATATGTGTGTGTGTGTGTGTGTGTGTGTGTGTGCATATATATATATATATATATATATATATATATATATATATATAAATGAAAAAAGCTACCTAACGCTTACCTCGATAATTACTGTCCTAACGTATTTTTCTCTCTTTCTTGTATAACGATGTTATAATTAGCAACAACGGTAAGGCAAATCATTAGAAACTGTGAACAAACTGTAGAGGACATACACTAATTATGGATTAAAATATTTTAAATGCATAAATGTCATATTCAATTCAATGAAATACTGTAATTAACTGTTGGAATAAAACATCTAACTGATATGAGTATAAAATATTTTTGGTGAACACCTGTTATCCTCATAGTACCATGTACTTGAATTTTTATTCCGTTCACAAATTGATTTGCAAAATTTGCCATTATTCGACGTAATGAGACAATCCGAGATTATTTGCCAAAAATAAAATTAAATGAACAGTAAAAATCCAAACAAGATTATAATGAAAAATTTAGAATTAAATTTAGAATCCAATCATGCGTTTTTTGTGATTTCGTGAAGAAAAATATCAGTCAATAAACTTTCCTTCAACTAATGATTATTTTTCATCTAAAATTACAAATACGCATAAAAATTCACATCAGAATGTGAATTTGAAATGTAGAATGCTATAAAAATTCTTCTAAAATATTGAAAGTGGATTTAAAAGAAAAAAATGAAGTTCTTTAAAATAATGAAATGAGTTTATCTTTTAAGAAAATATTTTCGATTGAAGGCACGACGACGGAAACTCATTCAGAAGTAACGAATTTTCCATAGGCATCTATTGAGCTTTCGTAAATCAAAAAATAAAGAATTTAGATAGAGGAATCATTCGCCTGGAAAATTGATTGTTGTTGATGACTCCCAACTGCATGAAACTGACATTGATAAATTCTATGCGATGAGACAAGAGACCGAATCACCAGTAAATAGATTCAATTACGTTATCACAAATCTATTCGATTTCATATGAGAAATAAAAATGAAATCTTCAAAAAATCTGACCAAAATATAAAAGGCGAATCCAAAAATGGCAAATATATAAAGTGAAAGAATACGATAAATATTTGCAAAGACATCAGAAATATCACCAGAGTGAATGACATGAGGCTACTAGCTGAAAGGAGGATAAAAAAAGAAATCATGAGTGAAAACAGGCGAGGATAACGAACACAAACAGTCAAATTTATAAAATGTCATCTGTCAAAATGAAAATCTCAGATTAAATGAATTTAAGAGATTAGATTAGCAAAGTTATAAGATAAAAAAGGTCAGTGAGAAGAATCGTACAAAAACACAGACAATATATGTCGGGCTAAATTTGGAAATGTGAACAAAGATTAAAATCTTTGTCATTTTCACATTTAAACGGATAATACAATATAAAAAGCCAAATTCTTTCGTAATAAAAGGATAGTTTTATTTGATAACGAAAGTTATTGCTTCTGGAAAGAAAATTGAAGAAATGGATAGGCTTTTCGATAATTACAAAGAATTAATTTTCGTTAAAGATTAACAATATTAAGGTAAGTATATTAATTTTTGGTATGGAGTTGCTTAACAGAACACGCCAACGATCTCATATTAGAAAAGAACATCTAGAGATAATTTAAAATTCAAGTAAACATACAAATCAGTTCTAAAGCAGCAATAATGGATCTACTAAGAAATTTGCTTACCAAATAGATCAGCATCTTACATCGATTGACTCGCCAGATATTATACATAATATTAATAGTATATTAATAGTACATGTTTCATTACGATACTGTTTCAACATAAATATAATTCCAAATAGACCTGAATAAAAATAAACGGGCTAAGTGTATTCTATGGAACTAGAAGATTGCTTTTAAAATCAAGGAGATACTTGAGGTCATAAATAACTGAACAAGCTTGACCCATCATCACTGAGGTTTTAATAGAATTATATTTCAATAACTAAACGCAGAACAAATTTTAAGTGACAGAGGCAAATTTAGTGTGTGGCAAATGTCTGTGAAGACATCTAAATAAATCGTCTTTGATATTTTCCCAACAACCCTTTTGTGCCAGTTGAACAATGTTTTTTGTACCCGTTTATAATGCTGTGAAAAAGAGATTTTTTTTCAGATTGGAAATATTTATCTGTAGGTTGAAATAACATGTATCAAGTTTGATTTTTTTATTTGGGCTTTTAATGTTTAATCGAAAATAATAAAACTTGATATTAAATGGCTCGATTCTAAGTACAATTATGAGCTAAATTTCTATTTCTTTAACCACATGAAATTTCATCTGGAAACATCATATGAAATAAGGCTATATAATTTATAAGAAAATGATTTCGATTAATTTAGCAAGCACCATCACATCTGTAAACACATATTTTGCTATTTGATATTTCTATATGACCAATTTAAGACTTCCCTATATACTCAGAAAATATATCACTCTCACTCTCTGTTTGAATCATAAGGGATGCCAAGCGTATGACCTAATTTTTTTTTGTTTTTTTTTGTTTTTTTTTTAGTAATGTGTCTCGTAGAAATCTCTCTCATAGAAGCCGTTTGTGCGTATGTATTAACGCGGCTTATTCTTGGAACCAATAAAAGAATGAAGCAAATGTTAAAAGCTTTAAGCAATAAAATTGATGACTGAAGCAAAATTTAATGAGGAATTTAGAAAGAATTGTCAAAACAGAAATATATAAAAATTAGAATTTTGTTATGGATCTGAAATGAATGACAATGTTCTGTTTTTAACTGTACATAGATATTGTGAAATGTTTTAGCCCCGAATGATTTCCTGAAATCTGACGAAATGATCACCTATTAAAAATTCTGCTGGAAGAACATCATCAATTTTTATTTGTCAATGATTATCTATCATTTTCATCCTCATAATCTATACTTTCTATCACTGTGTATTTCAGTCATATATTAAACATCATTCGCCATTAATATTTAAAAACTCGCTCACTACTTTTCGTGGCTCTCGAAAAATACGCCTCAGTTTTCGATATCACTTCCCTCATTGGAGCCAAATCTCTTTCCCCGGGTGATTTTTTGAAGTCTGCAAACAGCCAGTAGTCGCTGGCCAGATCTAGAAAATAGGGTGTAAGTGGAAGCAATTCGATGTGCAATTCATGTAGTCTTGACATCGTTGCGATCGACTTGCGTTGCCTTGTCTTTCTTCTTCATTTGTGGCCGTTTGTTGGCGGTTTCTTCCGTCAAAGGTACTAATAATGCTATATAATATTCGCTATTGATTGTTCTTTCTTTTTCAAGGTAATCGATTAATAAAATACCTTGCACATCTTAAAATACGGAGGCCAAAACCTTGCCAGCTGATGTTTTTGCATTTAAGCGCTTTGAATGGCTTTCATCTGCTGCTGTCCACTTAGCTGACTGTCGATTTGACTCCGAAGTCAAGTGGTGAACCCATGTTTCATCCATTGTCACACATTTACGCAAAATCTTCTTAATGCGTTGAAACAGTTGCAAACAACGCTCTGAATCGTCGACGCGTTGTTGCTTTTGATCGACTGTGAGAAAACGCGGCTCCCCCTTTGAATGTAGGTTTCACTTTGACAAATGTTAATGCAAAATGATGGATACGCTGCCTTCTCAAACGTTCAACTCCTCTGCTATCTCACGCAACTTCAATTTACGATCGGCCAAACCGAGTTTGTGTGTGTGTGTGTGTGTGTGTGTGTGTGTGTGTGTGTGTGTGTGTGTGTGTGTGTGTGTGTGTGTGTGTGTGTGTGTGTTCCGGGACAACTACCGATTTTGGGTAACCTGACCTTCCAGCAACATTTGTGTCTGTACAAACGCGTTTAAATTCAGCATACTATCTCTTAACCGTTGTTTCCGACGAAGCAGAGTCTGCATACATGAAACTGAATTTTGTGTTAATATATATTTTTTATCTATATTCATTAAAAAGTACATGGTTTTTAATGAATATAGATAAATATATATATTAACACAAAAATCAGTTTCATGTATGTTTATATTATTCTTTGAAACGGAAAGGATAATGTATGAATAGTGTTAATTGTTATTAATAGTGTAAATGTAATTACATTTTAAATGTATGTTAGTTGACCGAAAAAAAAAATGTAAATTAGTTTCTGCTATTTTTTACAACTCCAATTGTAATGATTTCTAACTTTATTCATTTTAGAAGAAAAAGTATTCTCTCAAAAACATCAACTTGAAAGATCAATTTGCTTTCAAACATTTAGAGGTCAACATCTTCAGGCATAAATTTATGCCGTAAAATTTTTGTTTTCTTATTTGTTTGTCTGTCTATAGATGCATATTGTTTGTTGTCGAAGAGCGTCTATGAAATCTTCAAAGAAAATATTTCCATGATTCAGTTCTGATTCACATAAAGCATTCGCATATGAGGAATTGTAGACATGCGTATGGATGATGATCGTCGTAACAATTTACGTGGATTGTATTAAATAGCCATGCTGTGAATATGCAAAATCAGGTTATGATTGGCTATTCACCTATATGTAAAATATATTCTGATACAAAGATACATACACAGACATTTCTTACATAGAGGCAAAACTATAAACAAGGAAAGCTTTTCTCATTTCTATTAGAGACATTGTCATAGACTTTCAGTTTTTACATATAAACCATAATTATTGTTAGTATTAGGTTCACTATTTCCCGTTTCTAATTTTATCACAATGTAATGCTAGGCTGATGTATCCATTAACCGCAGGAGAAGCACATTAGTAATTTTAGATGAGACTTGAATTTATACCATACACCTCTTGACCCGCTCACTAATGGACGTCACATGAAAATCTTTGTTCAGAGAAGTTTTTTTGCAGGTAAAGCGCTAGGTAAATTGGTAGCCATTCTAATACTTCCATGTATTCTATGTTTCTAGTCTAATCAGTATTAGATGGGAGACCATTTTGGAACGCTGGGTACTGAACGCAATCTCCTACAATCTGAAATATATTTAACTTTTTATATAATTCACATAGGGTTCACTCAGTCAGCTAAGTACCATACGTGGTACACGTTTGGACGATCATGTCTCTTTCGAGACATGACTGACTGGGCAGATGATAATCCCGCAGTCGGTAGCCATTACTTCCTGCAGTAGACTGTTTGCCAGAAAAGGCTATAGAACCAAGTCTGTCCTGTTATTTAACCCACAATTGGAGACGGATTAACACATTTCCAAAGGGTATTTGCGCGTAAGTGAATGCAAGGAATTTAACTAGGGCTGATAATACTTAAAAACATGTGAATTTATGTCTCTACGAAGTTTTAGTTTTGGTAAATAATAATTCTGTTTCGTTTCAATATTCAGATGAAAATATTTCACTACAGATTTATACGACGTTATGTTTCTAATTACAAATATATCCTTGAGTTAGGCCGATTCCTTAATGATTTTGAAATTATTTGTCGTCACACAGTAAATAACTTTATTCATTTATTCCTTTTCTAATCAAATATAATCCTTTCATATGCAACTGCCTTCGTCTTAAACAGAAAATGGCACTCACAATCGTGCTAAACCAACGCCGTTAGAAAAGAATGATAAATTAATTTTACCTGTAATGTATTTAGTGCATGTATACTCAATGGTTAAAATTTACATAAAATTAACCATTTTTAATTTCCAAGTTGTTGATCAGTGGACATTCCCACCGTTCAGTTTCACATTCGAGTTTCTTTTAATAAAATTTATAAAAATAAAATTATATATTTTAAATTTTCGAGTTTATGATCGACGGGAATTCTCAAAAGGATATTATTTTTTTTAAATTCATGCATTTCTATTGGAGAAAGCTCGGCAAACGTCACGCAAGCAACTAATTGGAATGTAATTCTTTGCTTTGTTTAGAATATTACCAAGCATTTTTTCTCAAGTTATTTCATATTTCCGAAAATATAACGAGTTAATTTTCTTCTGCAAGCATAGGAAATATTGCTGGTCTCGCTATAGAAAACGTGTAATGTTTCTTGCAAAACTCTGAATTTACAAGTCACTTTTTTCAAACAATAGAAATAGCATTATACGATAGTATAGACGGTGGTAACGATTTCTGATATAATTACGTTATTTTGAAGCATTTATATTATTTATATATTCATTTCCAAGGGAGTTTTATCTTATAATATTTAGCGCTAATAAAGATATTGATGATAACTTGTCTATATGTTGTATGATATAAACAATGACAGGATAATGTTTATTCATAGATAAATTATATTTTATCAATATAATATCCCGTATAATTGAATAATTTTTTTTGTAATAATACTGTAAAGTTTTCAAGAATACAGTTGATAAAAAAACAAATGAAATTGTGAATCCATTTAATAACTGAAAACATAATATTAGGGTTTTTCATTTCTTAATTTTCTCCCTGTTTTCATAAATTATTTTTGCGGTTACTTCTTTTTGTACTTATTATTGTATTCCACAGATCTTGAATCTTGTTTACAATTAGTAATTCTAGAATGGCTGCATTCCACTGCATTAATTGGGTTACTTTCTCCTTTAAATGTAAGACAAAGTCAGCATTACATCTTATACATGACCAACCATCCTTTCTCACCATTTTCCCCTCTATGTAACCCCCTGCGCAATAGTGGCAGTGAAATGCCTTGCTCGGGGTGAAACGATTATAAAAAAAGATATATACTGTGTAGTTTAAAGCTTCTCAGATGTAAGCTATGATATTAACTCGTTTTTTCTAATTAAAATAATTCTGTTCATTTCTCAAAACAGCATCATTACTTATAACGGGGTGCCAGTAACAGTTTTTCTTAGAATGCGTTGTAGAGTAGTTTTCGCACTGAAGGTTATAATCGTTCTATGTCAGTTGCTAATCGACTTAACGTACCCAAAATGTTAGAAACTTGGTAATCTTCCACTGAAAGCTGACTCATTAGTATTCGTCTAACTGCCGACTAATATCAACTGTCTAGTAGTTCTCCTGAACTCTAATAGAAGTCTAAACAACTCCCGTGAACTTCCCAAGTACTTCAATATTTATTGCACATCAGTACAAATATGGCACAAGGCCTAAAACGGATATGGGGAAGGCTGGTCATCCTCTGTTCTAATTTAACTTAGCTATTCACTTTCGTCGACCATGACACACTTACAATAAACCTTACACCATAATACCGCATTTTTACTTACCATTCTTACCACGTCCACCATAATGCCTCAGATGCTCTATGTAATCCTACTTAACTCCCATTTGTACAATTTTGTGTGGAAAGCATGGGCAGGAAATAACATTTAAAAATTCCCTAATGATTTTATACAATGAAAAAAAACAATATTTACAAGAAACTAAATAAAATCGTATTAATAATAAAGCCCCCCCCCCACTACTCTAAAAAATGTGACAGAAAAATCAGTTCCCTGGACAAAAAATAATACGCAACTTTAAGAATATAATAGTTTCCACATCTCCGGTCGGCAAACACTCACACATGTAAACGCCATAACAAGAACGAAAAGCACACTTAAAAAAACGAAATATGCCACGCATCCACCGGAGAACTAACATTCCTGAACACCTAAAGGGGGAAAAGGATGAGGAATTAAACTAAAATAAACATGGGGACAAAAAAGGAGCCAATGCGCATTCATAACCTCGCTAAAATAACTTCCCAAGTAGTTCTTCCGTTAACTTCCTGTTAACTTTTATTAACGTTTCCTCGTGAGACACCCGTCATTGATATAAGATGCAGTTAAAATAAATGGCTTTATTCTGTAAGGTTGCTTGGCACTATTGTACAAATATATTCGCTATAGTTTAGAACGCTGTCAGTCAATATTGGCGGGCAGTAAAAAGAAGATATATATATATATATATATATATATATATATAAAAAGATATATTATTTCAGATTTTTGTATTGATTGCAAATGCATTTCGATCTATGAATGGAATTTAACACAGATGATCAAGCACGCGGGACTATGTTACAATATTTGGAAATATCTAGAGCAAAAATAACTATTAAGAGTAGTTATCAAGCAAATGTTGATAACTTTGGGATAGTGGCAATACCAGCCTATAGAATCATTCGACCTTTTCATCCATTTGTAAAATATAAACAAAATATATAGATATAAGCATTTAATTTAAATGTATATATATATAAATGTATGCATTTAATTAAATGTTTATGTATTATTGTAGTGTATCTAGCATAAGATTTTTCGTATCTACTGATAATGCTATTAGCTTATTCTACATCTTCATGACAAAATATTAGAGGTTCCAATCAACTTTGAATATGATTAAGAATCTCCACCTCGCAGGGTCTTCTTTCAGAAAACAACAATACGGTTTTCTATTCTCTAGGTCAAATACTGATGTGTTTTGACGGTTCTTTTTGAAAGACTCTTTCAAAAAGTAATCTTTCAAACTTTAGATAAGAATGATCAAGAGCGGGTTGTTGCAATAGATATCTCAAAGGCATTTAACAGGGGCGTTTTTTGTCACAAGTTAAAATGTTATAATATTCCTGAATAAATTTTTGACCTGATTTAGTATTTATCCTCAAATCTCAAAATGGAAGTTATCTTGAACGGCCACTCTTCTACATATTTTTTAATTAATGCAGGCAGCCCTAAAGGCTGTATCCTTGAAACTAAATTGTATCTAATTTTCATTAACAACCATCCTGGTGGCATCACTTCTCAACTCTTTATCTCTGCTGATGATACGGTCATTTATTCCTGCTTTAATAGTAGGCTGATGGGCTCGATATGCTCATATAGGCAGTAGATTTTAAAAGGAATTAAATTGTCTTGTTAATGGGTACAAAGACTGGTTGCTTTTTCAAACGAACCTGCTCTCTTTTACTCGTCTGAGAAAATCATTTTATCTTTCATCAGCTTGGAAAATGCTAACCTTCTTAGTGACTCACTGCTTCTTTTTGGAATAACGCTTTCTGCTCACATGAACTGTTAAAATTATAATGAATCGATTGCTATGTCTGCTTTTTGGTGTAAGACAATTTCTTATCGCCAGAATCTATATTAAACATTTATAAATTTACCATTCATCCTTGCATTGAAAATTGAAGCCACATCTGATCTAATGCATCTGCTATATATTTAGGAGTTCTTGCTAAAATATAAAGAATCTGCAATTTTATTGGTTATGACATAGCATTTCGGGTTAAGTTACTTTTCCGCTATAGTCATTTAGATTTTTTCTGATTTTTCAGTGAACACTTTCATGGTAATTGCTCTGATGAACTTTGCTCTTTGATGAGTGGAATTAATAGATTTAGGCGCAATACACGATCGTAGGAATTTTTTTTTTTCATTTAACAATTGAAATGGTTAAATTTATCTGCAAATTCTATGCTGTTTCTTCTACTGCACTTCTCACTTGTGGATATTTCTTCCAGGTTGTTGATTCAGTCAATTTTGAAGTTTTAAAATTTAAGTGAAATATCAGTCGTTATCATTTGGCTTAATTTTCCCCCTTTTCTTATCCTTAATAGTATTTTTCTAGTAACAGTAAACCCTTGCATCTTAGTGGTGTTGCTTGGAATGAAATGATAAAAAACAGTATATATATATATTTGGAACTTTGTCTGTGTATGTGTGTCTCTGTGTATGCGTGTGTCCGTTACCTATAGACTCCGAAACGGCTGAACCGATTTTCTTGAAAACTTACACAAGTGTAAGTGCGAGTGTCCTTAGCTAGGTTTTGCGTGAAGGTACCCCCGATAAATATGGAAAATCGATAATCGAAAAATCGGGCTATAGAAGGAGTGGTCCGATTTTAATCAAATTTGATACACTCATAGACAAACACATAAGAAATGATATTCAGAGGTTTCAAGGTTGCAGTTCTTACAATAGTGCAGAAAATCGATAATATATATATATATATATATATATATATATATATATATATATATATATAAAGGCAAGATATTTGTGTGTGTGTCTGTTTATCTGCCTGTATATCTATATTTTTCAGCCCTTTTATTTTAGTTTTTGCTTCGGGTTTGGCTCTAAGTAGGTATAATTGTAGTTCTTAGTCTCAATCATGATACCATTTACTCAGAGGATTTATTTAGCCTTCAAAATTCAGTTTACGACGAAAAACACTTAGTTGATATCGATACTAGGAAATCAAAATTTGACTTACATCCATTCATTTTTCTTTCAGTCTACGGTTTCGCTTTAACTGGAAACAAATATTGATTTTTAGTCTTTCGTGCCAACATCCAAAGAGTCTGAGCTCCAGGACCATGGATTAGTTTTAACACTTTCATTACACCCGAGCAACGCCGGGCTATACTGCTAGTATGTATATATATGCGTAGGACACTTTTGAAGTGAACACACCTTATAAAGAGTGCAAGTGTTTTCAGGTGAATTATTATTATTTTGTGTTACAATGAATGTTTAATGCTGAAATTACCGTCTAGTAATGTCGCAATAGTTATTCGGTCTCTAAGCAAGAACAAAAGTCACACGTTACGCTGTCCGTATCACACTCGGCCAAGATGAGATAATATTAGAGAGTAACAAATGTAGCAATTTTAAAGAAAGTACATGTGGGTGCTGCCTGAAGTTTACTAAGGAACAATTATGAAGAACCTGATACCTATTAGACTAACATTTATTCATCCGATGAGACCAATCAAGTGTTATTTGACCTCAGGAAAAGTGGTTCACAATGTGAGCAGAAAACGTTCGAAACGAACTTCTTCCAAGAGCCGATTGTGAGCTATCATAATTTAATTATGAAAACTATCAAGTTGCTTCATTCTATGTTTATGTTTTACCATGCATAGAATACATTTTGCTTCGTCTTTTATCATTTTCTAAAAATAAATGTGTTGAGATATTTTCTTATATAAGAAAAGGTAAAACTGATTTATGATGAAATTTTGAAGTAAACACTCTTCCTGTAGGTAACTGTTGCGTCAGAGTTTATTCGTGACATGTATTAATTACTTAATTCACCTAATATGTGCATATGCATAACACACGTCTGTGTATGTATGTATGTATGTATGTGTGTGTGTTTTAACACTTTTAAAACTAAGTAGTTTTTTTTAAGAACAAGTATTTTTTAAATTTATTTTAACAGTAGCAAATAACGTTAGTTTTAAGTATAGGTATACATAATTTTATTTTAAATTTACGATATCTTGGTCGGTAAGATTAATATGTGGACATGGAAATCAACACTGCATCGTCAATATCAGTTTGAGGTCACAAGTTATTTTCTGTTTACTCAGATATCTTATAAAGGTCCAATCCAAAAATGTATAATCATCCTATCTCAGTTTTCTCTTAATTTAGAGCTGATGTTGCTGGTATTCATACTGCTGATGATGCGAATATTTATTTTATTCATAATATTTATTCATTATTTTGACTTTAATATTTATTTATTTTATCTTCGATTTAAAAATTTGATATTAGTTTATTATATTTCCATTTTATAATATTATTAGATTTATAATATGGTTTATCATATAATATTATTGTAAGTCATGGAGGTAACGTAGTACGACATTCTTTTCGACTTTTTTACATTGAAATGAAATCTGGACTTTTGTCTAGTAATTTAAATTATTCTGGAAATAGGATTATTTTCTTATAGGCAAAATGACATTGTTTTTTTTTTTAGGTTTTGTTGTGAGGCATAGCTTTTTTCCTTATTTTCAATTTGATATTAGATCATTACGAAAATTCGTGTCCGATTAGAAATTAAAATCAAATTTTAACATACTCACAAAGAAACGTTTCTTAGTTAAGTACATAGTGTTCATTGTCTTTAACAACTGTCTCCCATCGTTCTGCTGGAAGAAAGTCGTAAGGTTGTTTTTGACTAAATATACAGTTTCAATTTTCGGTCATTTAAATTGTTCTGTAGACACCAGAACAAATGAAATCCGATGGAGCCAATTCAGAAGAATATGGTGCGTGTTGGTTAGTTTCTCATTTTAATTCTTTAAGCTTTTAAAATCTTTTTTGCATACGCTATATTGCGTTGTAGTTTCTCATTTTAATTCTTTAAGCTTTTAAAATCTTTTTCGCATATGCTATATTGCGTTGTCGTGCTGGAAAATGATATATTTTTGATTGGTCAAACTCAGCTGTTTTTCTAAAATAACTGGATTAATATTGGTGAGTTGGTCGCAATACTTGTGTACTATTATTTTTTCGCCGGCTGGATGAAGTTCAATGTGAATTATCCTCCTTCAATTCAACCAACTGGATAGCAGCACCTTAACTGGATGTAAGCCCACTTTATCCACAGGTTATGAACATTCACAAGCTTATATTTGCGTTGATCATCATACTCAATGAACCATTTTCTAAGTCTTGGGTAAATTCTGTCCAAGAACGGCTCCCTTTTGTCTCGTAATAGCAAAGAAATCACCGCACAAATATGGTCAAATTTTCGATTCCGTGACAGATTGTGACACTTTCGTGTCGAGTTTGGAAACGAAGTCAATTCAAATGGCAAAAAGCAGTTGAGATATCGATTTTCAAACTCTTATCAATCTCTTCAAACATCGAAATCATCAGCTATTTCTCCAAAATGGTCAGCAGTGTGTCTTAATTGATATTAGAAAGTCATTCGGGGCGTTTAGGTTAAAATCTATCTGAATATTTTTATGCTTACGGCATCTCACGTTGAATACACCGGTTCTCGTTTGATCACCGAAGTTAAGCAACGTTGAGCCTGGTCAGTACTTAGATAGGTGACCGCTTAGGAATACCAGGAGCTTTAAGCCTTCAGTGAGGGGTGTGCGTTGTAGTGCAGTGGATATCGGGTTGGAAAGAGAAGTCGGTAAGCCGAGTTTGAATTCCAGTTAAGTACCCTGCATTCACTTAAGCACTGGTAGCCTTGGGAAAGATAATCCGTCACTTCTCTCCAGTTATGGGTTAAATAACAGGATAGGGCCTGGAGGCAACCTATCTAGTGTTGGTGTCACAATTAAAAAAAAAACACCCTTGGTAGCCCTGGCGAAGCATGAAGTCTTCAGCTATTTGACAAGATATGAATTTTGCTACAAAACTGCTCCGGGGTTCCAAATGTACAGGGAATACTGGAGGGGTATAGTGAGTTCTATCTCGGCCAATGGCCGCAAGACGACGACGTCGAAAGTTTTTGTCTTTTTTTTTTTCGTTTTTAATTTTTTAATTTTTTAATTTTGTCATTTTTTCCGCGTCTTCGACATTTATCTCTTTCTGAAATTCACAGCCAAAGTGTAACATTCTATGCTCAATATTTAAATGTCAACATTCATTAAAATCCGACTCGGTGAGACGGTTCAATGTCGAACACAACAAAATCGGAACCAAGACCAAAATATTGTGTCAAGTTGCGGTCATTTTATATTAACAATGAAAATCGGGCACACAGTTTTGCTATCAGCTGATATTTTGTGTTTTATATTTTCCATCGCGCTATTTGCATATTTTTATTATTAAATAACGTTTGTATAGCGTCTTAAAAGACCTTTTATTATTCCTACGGAGTAATCTTCCTTTGGGCCTTAATACAGTTTTATATATTGCATTAGTTTGTTGACAACTACAATTTAATGGGCTTTTCAGTTGTTATTATAGTCACACACACGCACGCACACACACACACACACACACATACATATACACACATATTTATATGTGTGTGCGTGTGTTTTCATCGTTCATTCAGCAATGAATTAGAACACTCTCAGCTATTGGGCGTGTATAATAATAATATACACGCTAAAAAGTCTGCCTCCTTGTACCGAGCGCCCGTAGCTCAGAGGTAGAATCGCCTATTCGGTTGGGTTTCAATCCTGGGTAAGAAGCAATCAGCTGTCTAACCGTACTGATGAGCTGTGATACAGCAAAACAGATGTCTGTGGATGACTATATATATATATATATATATATATATATATATATATATATACGCATTATACAACGATTAACGACTTTTTTTATACAGCCAGATTCATTTCGAAATATTTTTTTAAGCAATTACATTAAATTTGTCAGTTTAATTCAAACGAATTTAACTATCGATTAATTCATCGATGATATCACAAATTCCAAGAAAATCAATCTTTTTAAACTTCATCGATTTGTTTGTGTCAGCCGTTTTGGATTTTAATCTATAATTATAATGGTTTTTTTTTGCCGACTGAATTCTATTCCTAGGTTCTATACTCATGTTAAACATTTAGTATTTGTGGATTTCCCAACTATTATATAAACCGGGGACGTGATAATAGCATATATCCTAGTAGTCAGCGTTTGGTGCCAGATCAAAGTCATAACGTGAATACAGTAGTATGTTGGTGCTTTTTATATTGGTAGGGTAAAATGATGTTTCGAGTCATTATTTTTATTATTTAGTTCTAAACTACATTAATAACCATTGTGTTTTGCGTAAATATTCTTATGTTATAAAAAATAAGAAAGAAAAGAATTTATAGATATTTGTTCACGATAATGGCATATGAATATATTTATTTTGATATATTGGCATTTGAACTCATATTTATATTTAGGGGCTTCAAAATCAAATTTCGCGTCTCATAAACAACAACTTTCAGAGAACCAATAGGATTGTTTCTTTCTTAAGATGATTGATTTGTATTGGAGTTGATGAGGGTAAATTAGAAAATAGTTGACGACGATTACAAAATAGGAATTTAACTCTTTTACTCCCTGAACAGGTAATTCTAATTTCAATAATTAACATTTTGGTAATTTAAATAATTCCGGTGGCTTACGGCGACGTCTCCGCTTTCGCTTGCATCACCTCGATTACACTCGAAAAGAGACAAAAGGCCATCGAAATTCTCGGGTTTGGGAATATTAACCCGATTACCTTTCGATGGAATGCCGGCTGTTCGCCTGCCAAAACGTCCAACTGAAAAAGAAAACAGGCGGAAAGCAAAGAAAGAAACCACAGCGCCCTCCTACTCGGCCCGGTATTGGCGCACACACTTCGGGGTCTCGCTCCCTGCCGCAACGTTCCAACATCAGTTTGTCACTCTAGCTTCATCCGCTCGATTCGGCAGATGAGCTGCTAGATCCAGTACGCGTGTTTTTCGTACTCGCTGAGCTCGCCTTATGATACTTGTTTTACCGTTTGACAGACGAACTGCTCCAGTCAAACACCCTGTCCTGCACGGTCTCCAGATAAGGTTCGAGTGCGGGCCCCAAACGAGAGCGGCGACCTTTTTTAACAAAAGAAACAAATAGTCTATGTAGTTCTTGCATTTTTGTTATGACTAATAAAGTCTTTTATTGATTATGATGCATCATTAATCCTTTTTAGTTCTTTTGCATAAAACTGAGTTTTAATTGTTCGCAATCGTTATAATGAAGGTTTATTCTTTGCATCTAGATATCGACAGGCCAGTGTTCGTTACTTTAGCTGTCGAGTAATTTTTGGAGCACTGGTGCCACCTAGGTGTGAGTTTGCACGAGATACTAGATTGGCAACTAGGTCCCACCCTTTTACAATGAAACCGATGAAATGTAACCACAATTTCTACTCCAACAGCTTCTTTACTCGCACTTCCCGCCTGTGGAATTCCCTTCCGCATGCTTGCTTCCCCGACGGCTATAACCTCCAGAAGTTTAAATGTAAGGTCAATAGACACCTCCTCTCCCATTCTCTCCAACTCTCCCCCTATGTACATCCTAATTCGTCTATCGCCCTATGTAACCCCTTGCGCTATAGTGGCAGTGGAATGCCTTGCTTGGGGTGACATGATTAAAAAATATATTTTTAAGGTTTTCGGGCATTAGATTCCGTATCGTTGCCTTATTTGAAACAGAATTTCCATGCTGTTAATGCTACAGAAAAAAATTATTACAATATTTGCAGGGTTAAAGGCTGGAGGGCTAGCTTCACTCCTATAGGAGTGGGGACTAGAGTATTTGCAGCAAGGTCCTTATGCAAAGCCTTAACAGATATTGGGATAGTGGGAGTAAAAAAAAGGAAAGCACTCAAGTCCATAACCGAAACAGCGGAAAGAACAGCTACTTGGTTATGGATCAAAAGAGAGAGTGCCTGGATTCCAAATTGTTAGCTAAAATTCCCCGAAATTCTGCGTCTAAATTAATGTTTCGGACGAGCTCATGTGCAGTTCGCCTCTAAATGGAAAGTGGCTCTGACTGTAGCCAATCGGAAGCATTTGCAGGGTTTCGTACCGGGCCTAAACGTAATTTTCCAGTGTCTGAAAGCGCTTATCGAGGGCCGAAGGCTGATCATCTCTGGTCGGGTCGGAGCGGTGAGTGGGGTATGATGTTGAAAGACCCGAAACCCCCTAGTGATCCTTGCGATGACATCACTGACGACACCCTCTAGCGCCCCCATTACGGAGCGTATGTTTGAAATTAGAAATTATATATATATATATATATATATATATATATATATATATATATATTATATATATATATATATATATATATATATATATTATTTATACTTGTATTGTTTCATGTCTCTAAGGTGACTGACTGTTTGTTACTGGAGTAGGTGTTGGATTTGGTAATGGTAAAAAAGAAAAGAGTTAAAAATGCTTAGGTTAATAGTCAAAATTTTATGGTCTTGCTTTCTTCTGTGACCTATTTGTGTCTAATTTTTTCTTTGAAATATTTGCGCATGTATTTGACGGCATTTTTCAAAGCCGCCGACGATGCGAGTAGCTGCACTTGGCACGTAGGCAAATATTAAAGCAAAGGCGTCATTTGTGTATGGCACGAAAAGAAAGTGCGCCCCCACCAAAAAAAAAAAGAAACAATCAGCAGCTTTAACGACGGAAAGAAAATACTATGCAAATAACAGCAACAAGAGCAAATTTTAAGAAAAATGGCGAAAATATATTATGAGAACCATTAATAGCAGAAGTGGTAACAAACAGAATATCTTGGAATAAGAAGAATTAAACAGAAATGAAGAAAGAAGAAAAAATGCTCACCTATGAATAAGAGAAGAAGCAGGGTAGGAAGAAGTAAAGCGCAACATTACTGATAAGAAGTGGGTTGGGAAAAAAAGAAGGAAACAGGAAAATAAAAAAAAATTAAGAAGGATGAAATGAAAAGTACAAAGCAAACTAAGTTGATTAATGCAATGATATAGCCGTCGGTATTTTAAAGATTGGCTTCTTTCTTGTCCAGTTAATTTGCAAGGCCAACATCATTACTCTGAGGATTAATTAACAATATTAAAAGTGCTTTACATGTGGAACTCGTCTGCCTGCGTTAATCAGTGACGTTAGTTGTGGGCGACTTACTGATATGCGTGACTGATTACAATGAAATGCAAGGACGACGTATCCGCTCTTGGCTACTTTTTCCGTGTTCAATAACTCGAACGATGAGCGCTGTCTTGCCTATTTTGAACTATTCACATACACGCAGACAAATACAAGTGACACTCAGTTCTCCCACAACGCTTTGACTATCAAATTCCACCTGAATGCACGAATATCTGCACATCTACAGTTTTTATCTATATAAATATGTATGTGATACGTGATGCGTGCCCATGTGTGCATATTTCTCTAGATGTATGACAGGATGCATACTTACATATACGTTTTAGCAAAGATGGTGTATTTCCAATACATTACTAATAAGGTTGAGATTTACATGGAATAGACGCAGCTTCGGAAACATTTATGGGTTTTATTATCTCTCTCACTAAAGCGAGCGGAGTCTAAGCCATACTGATGAGCTGTAATACAGCGAAACAGATCTGTCTGCGGATGACTATAGTATTTACGCTCTCACACCCTGATTGAGCACTCTGGAAGGGTGGTAGACTTTGTAAACAGTAGCTACCCCGGCATTTACACACCGCTCATTCGATAATGAATTGGAGCACTCTAGCTCTTGGGCGTGTTTATATGCGCAAAAAAGCCAGCCTTCTTCTACTGGACGCTCGTGGCCTAGGGGTAGAATCGCCGACTGACGCCAATTCTAACTGGGTTATGAAGCGACCGGAGTCTAAGCCGTACTGATGAGCTGTAATACAGCGAAACAGATCTCTCTGCGGATGACTATATATATATATATATATATATATATATATAGTTTTAAGTAATTCTATATATATGGACAAAAGTGTTCACTATAAACATACACACACACACACACACACACACACACACACACACATATATATATATATATATATATATATATATTCCTTACAATAGAGGAGCAATGGGAAGCTTGCAGAAATTTATAAAGCTAAAGGTCTCATAAACAGCAATTTATAAGATGCATTAGTCGAACTCCGATACAGATTCAACTACAACTTTCATCTTATTAAAAGCAAACGTGCCTCGTCCTTTAAGCATTTGGAAGACCTCTCGATGTCTTGACAGTACTCTGATATTCTGAGGTATCGAATCATGCGCGCAAAAATATGTCTTCATCACGCTCTATAAATGCTATCCTGGGCTTTTGATGATTAAATCTGTTGAACCCAACATTCAAAAGAAATTCTCAAAAGACTTCTACACCTAATTTCCAACGTCTTGAGCTCGATAACACGATACATTATCAGCATAGAATAACTCCATTTTTATTGGTTTGACTAGAAATAATGAGAGGGGCAAGTGATTACAAAGCAACATACCTTTTTCAATATAAACACATTCTGCACCCTCAGGCTACTTTTACCAACCTGTTGACAACTACGGTTAATAGCCTCGTGTGGATGCTTTAAAATATAGTGTGTCCGATAAAACTATTTTGGCAGTGTTAATTATATTAATTATAAATCTTAAGCTATATAAATAAGATGAAACAGTAATTACAAATCCGCTGGCACATATCATTTAACAATCCCAACATATGACTATGATTTTAGCATAAAACGTTCAGAAGATCTAAACTAAACATTAGCAATAACTCATTACCTCTTCCCCAATTGGTAAAAAGAATGTTGTTTGTGAATTTTTCTGTTTGGAACATCGCATTTCCAATAATCAAACTGCAACATCAAATTCTTACATTAGACCCACAGGCACCACACGCTTATTGGTGAAGTTGAACAAACTGCGAAAAAATAAAGACAATAACAACAAAAAGCACAGATTTTGGAGTTTGCCAACAATTATTATCCAAACTGAAAAAATACATTAGAAATATAAAAAAATATACGTTGAGATTAACTATTTTTGAGAGAAGTCTGACATATATATAAAATATTGTACATTGAGTGTTAAAAAAACTATGCACGATATAATATAACGAAGGTATAAATTACGTACTGATAATACTAATTATATATATACTAATAATATAACAAAGGTATAAATTATATACTAATAACTATACATTTTTTCAAACAAGTAGCACGACTTGGTTTCATGAACAACGCAATGATCAGCCTCAATTCAGTTACTAGTAACGAAAAAATATATATACAATATATATATATATATATATATATGTGTGTGTGTGTGTGTGTGCGCGCGCAGGGTTTCAAAAATTGCATACTTCTTTGAATTACAATACCTTTGGAAAATTTTTTAAAATCTGCATGCATAATTGCATTTTTTCTATCAACGCCCGTTTTCAAACTGACAGTACTCATAACGCGAATAAGTGAAACCGACAATATTAAAGAAAACTTCGAGACCAATTGGAGTAGATAGACTAAACTATCGCCCGGTTCACACTCCACCCACATTTATTGAACGGGTGAAGAGGCTCATCCCTTGTTTCCTGTTTAGGATGTGGTTTCCGGCTTTCTCTTTTCCATTCTTTTTACCCTTACGTAGCCCCCTGCGCATCAGTGGCGTTACCGCCTTGCTTGGGGTGATATGATTAAAAAAAAAATCACTATTTGTACAAAGTATCGTTTAATGGTTGACATCAGTTAATCGACATTTTCTAATATTTTACGGAAATTTTATCTTTGAATTATACCCATAAGAAACATCTACTGTTGTGATGTCAGGTAAATGTAGTTCTTTGTTGAAATCACTTAAAATTTATTCAAAGTATGCCTTTACATTACGATATATTTGTCATAGTGACCCATCTTTGTGAAAATGAAGTTTCTCATTCTCAACGTCTTCTTGAATGCCTGGAATGACATTTTCTCGCCGCAAGTTCAAGTAAACGGTGCCAATCAGATGAGTCGCTGTAACTACAGATACATTGGCTCAACAATACGCGGATTCACAGATATCCAGTAGATGCAAATTGGGTGGTTAACTGAACCATTTCATTTAAAAATATCTTCTTCAATCCAATCGAATTTTGTTGCGATGGTAGTAGAAACGCTGACTGCTATCTTGTAGGAGAAGAAGGCAAACGGATTAACAGTGAGAAAGAAACACTAGAGAAGAGAGAGAGAGAGAGAAATGGGAAAAGAAAAAAAGACGTTATTTAATTGGTTGAACGAAATAAACCGCCAAAAACGCCCTCCGTGTAAGAGAATTTGAAAACAGTTAGTTGCGGCCCGAATGTCTAACTGAGAAGACGTAAGAGACGTTAATGCCAAAAGTACTCAGATGAAAGACGACCTCGTTAAAAAAAAGGTGTAATCCAGAACTTTCTCGGGAGAAGGAAAAAAAGAAAAGGAGAAATATACAAGAATGGAAAAAGTGTCTCCGAAGAATACGAACGTACAACCAAAATTATAATCTCTTAATTCGAACCGACACAAGGGTTTGTGAAGTACCAAAGTATAAAATATAAGAGACAAAAAACGTTCTCGATCGATTTTCAAAATTCCCAAGTAAGTTTTTCTCCGATCTATGTCACACATTCATTTTAATTCTGTTGACTCGAAAGGAATTCACAAAACAAAAAACACCTTTTTTATCTTTTTGGGAAACACGAACATTCCTTGTATTATTGGAAATTTAAGGAGAGAAGAAAAAATAAGAAAGAGGGACGCTCGGTTTGATAAAGAAAAATAATTAGGACTATTCTTTTGCCTATGTAAATCCAATCTGAAATTGGATTAGAAAATTGAAGTACAGAAATATGTATTGATTGAAGGACCTTCAGAGATTTCCAACGATTTTCCGTTATCTTTTAATTTCTTGCTTTTATCTCCAGCGTTTGTTTGTGTTTTCCTTGTGTCAATAAAAGAAAAGAGAATATTTTGAATTACCAAAATACCCAACCGTTCAATATTTTGATTTGATTGAACTTTCATCTGTATCTTACTTGTATTGAATTTGACTTCCATTCTATTGAGTTAAGAATAATATAGTACCATATTCTTTCTTTCCATTTTTGGATCACACTTATAAATTGTCTACCAGTCTAAAATAGCGGAAGCAGTAGAGATTTAGTGGTCTCTGTAACAACGCCATGACACTCCCGCAGCCGATCAGTAGGTTTTTGAGTCACCCCCGTCTCTCTAGCCAAGTGAACCGTTACAGTACGTATATACTTAGAATTAACAGAACGTTTCCAAGAAGAAATGTAAATAGTTTCTAAAGATAACATATATAAGGCTCTTATTTGTCGCGTAACCAAAGCTATAGAAAAGCAGAATCCAAATGCGACAAATAGTCCAGTCTTTATTTCTTATCTTTATTTTACTGGCTACATTTTTGTAGATGAACTCTAAAGAAAAGATGTGTTTCAATGTGAAATAATGGCAACCTAAATAAAAGCGAATTTAAATTCATCCACGTTTATGTCTAGTAACACTGGAAGTATTGCTCAATAAAGGAAATGAGTGTTCGTTTTATTGATGTTTTTAAAGTAAAACATAGATTTTCTAGGAATAAACGAAATACTTTTATTATATATTTAGAAATTATGCTCATATCGAAGAAACGACACATTTTTGTATAAGTACATAACTCGCTTTATTATTACGAAGGAAAATTGCGAACATGTATTCCCCAAACACATTCTTGAGCATTTAAAATAGAATTGTACAGCGTAGGTAAGAGAGTTTTTTTCATTAATCCCCATATTGCTCCCGCAAACCAATAATAATTTCAATTCGAGTATTGACTGGCATATATTCTGATCTCCCAATGTGTACCAAGCATCTCTTTTCTATGCCTAAGATCCTAAAGAAATTAATTGTAAAAAGTCTTATGAATGTACACGCATAGGATGATATATATATATATATATATATATATATATATATAGATATATAGATATATTTTTTAATTAAACAGTATATATATATATATATATATATATATATATATATATATATATATATATATATATACTGTTTAATTAAAAAATATATCTACTCAAATATGGGTATTGATTAAAAAACTTTCAAACTAATAAATTAAATATATCAGTTGTTAATTAAATTTCGATAATCTTCAAAATATTCCGTAATACATATCGTTTTAATATTTCATTAAAACTCTCTACAAACGAATTATTATGCTACAAAATATAAATTAAAGATAAACTATAATATATATTTTTTAAAGAATGCATAAAATAAATAAAATCTGTGAAATATGTAAATGTGGCCTAAGATGGTGATCGACAATGATTCTAAAACACAACAACGTATTTAAACTTTTTCTACAAAGACAACACATTATTTTTAGTTCTTATTTTAGTATACATTGATATTTTGTCTTTTCAAACGTCTAGTTTAAGACTTATTTTTACTTTATTAGTTTCTATGCAGAATAAAATTCAACAAATCAGTTGCATAAAAACCTGTCTAAATTCTTAATGCATAACTGCGTATATGGCTCATCAGGCCACCTTTTGAGTAGAACACGTGCTACACGCATCACACACAAAGGGTATTTTATCATCATCGATCTTCTGTTTCCTTGCAACTCATTTAGTCTTTTCGTGACTGTGCTACTTCTGTAAGGGATTTACTCTCTCACAAATATATTTCCACCATATTAATAGTTTAGTGGAGTCATGCGTCCTGAGTGCTTTTAAAAGCTATGAATGACTTGTCTGATGAATTCACGAAACACGCTTATGCTTTATAATGTGATTTTTCTCTCTTTGTACCTGTCTAAAGAGTATATTTGCATTTTCTTATCATTCTCTCTTCTTGTAAATTCTGTTTCAATACTGGACTTGTCAGCTATCTTTAAAATTTTCTGAGCATTTGAGATGCAATTTGAGGATGGCACGAAAAGAGCCTTAATGGAACCTTTCCAGTGCTCTGATAGGATTTTAGTATGTGAGACAGATTTCACAAAAAGAAGAAAAAAATGAGTACTCACATGCTTAATATCTTTAGTATTTGCCAAAGCACAATTGGATATCTTTTTCGATGTGAATGATGATCTCGTTATATAAAATATAAATGAAATTCAAAGTACTCCTAAGATAGGGCATTTTCTCTGCAATTTCAACGAAACTATTTCCAGGAAGTTGTTTGGCTCTTGATAAAAATTCATTTTAACTGGCTGATACATTACCTCGGTCTGATTCAGTTTGATAAAAACATTTACCGTCTTCGCTGTGATTGATCAGTAAATTAATCACTGTTATAAGCCAAGAGTAAATTTCTTATGAAGTTTTTCTTTTTGGTGAGGCAGTAAATCCTATCTTGAATATTTCACCTGTTGTTCTATATTGTACATACATTCCGAGGTAACAAGCATAAAATGAATTTAACTTAAACAAATTTGACAGAGAATTATATAGAATTTTGGTCAAAAACTTTCTCATTTTCTAACTTAAAAAATCAGTAAAGATGCCTCCTATATTTAAACAGGCTTCCCTGTTATTATAAAAACAATTCCAGACGGTTGACAACATGTTTAGAACACTTAAATTTAAACAAAACATTGCATAATGCCCATCTCTTTACATTACCAAAAGCCTTCGTTAACGTAAAAAAAGAGTGCATTTATTCAAAATCACCACTGGATTTAACCACGCACCCAGACTACTTTGGAATCTCTTGAAATTATTCTGGACGGTCTCCTTTAAGTTAGTGAATTTTGCCATAACCCTTGACTTCAGTTTATTTTTGAAGGAATTTTGTTGGTCTCTTGCTCAACTGCGCCCAACACATAATAATCAAGAGAGTTGCAGTCTGAGGAGTTAGGTGGCCACATATAAGGTGGGTGTGGTTGCAGAAATTGTGTTACAGCCATGATTGTGTTCTCTCTCACTTGTGTTGCATGTTACAGAGTCCTGTTGCTAGACATTGTTAAGTCTGAGATCCTGTTGGAAGATGAATGTAGGCATAACGTTGCTATCATTAGTGATCACTCTAAATGCCTTCGTAATCACCATTAGACTCGTCTAACTCTTTTTGAATCGTATGCACTATTCTAAAATTGACACCTAAAACCTCTTAAATTGAACCTACCAAAACGAATGTTAACCACTATTACATGCCGTTTCCAAATTTCGGGTGGAGTGATTTGCGTCATGCTACTCTTTGTCCCACAGATGATACCTAATTGGCCATAGTATTAACTGCAGTCAAGAAATAAAAACAAACAAATCACATACAGGAAATTAAATATATAAAAATACTACAATTTACCCATCGTACCCTGTGTATGGTTTTGTAAATAAAATTCGACGCGTGTTTCAAACCGTTTTATTACATTGGTATCTTTACTTTAGATACGTAGTCGAAAACTTTATTTCACTGAAACAAATCTTGTGTTTATTTTTTTTCATTTACATTTGAATATTTTCTTAGACTCATACCATTTGTAATGGGCCCTGTCAGCTCTCAATAATAAAATGGTGGGACAGTTAGCTTGAATTTGCTATTCGCAGAAAAAGTTTTGTTTGATTTAACAAAAGGAAAACTGAGTCAGATTGAAGGAAGAATGAGCCTATCTTTACTTACCCAGTAGACGGAATGTCCATGATAGTAATTGGGGGGGGGGGTTCAAACAAGAATACAATGTTGACGAAAACGTGAAATGGCACAAAACACAACTCGTAGCTCAAAGATTTAATCAAAAGTATGAAGTTGATTATGAAGAGACTTTTTCAAGTTGTCAACTTTGAATCAGTCTGAACTGTTATTGCATTGGCTGCAAAACATCATCAGTTGCATATAACTACTGCATTTCTAAATAATCGGCCGAAAGAAGTCATCTACATGGGGTAATCAGTCCGGGTAAAATAAAGGTACCACCTTGTTTGTCAAGTGATTCGGAGTATTTTTTACCTGAAACAATCACCGAGACGTTGGTATGAAGCACTTAATAGTTAACTAAAAACGATGGGTTTCAAGCAACTGATAAAAAACCCTGTTCCTATATACTATACTCCGGAGAGTTTCAGAGAAACACAGGTCGGGCAATCAATATAAACCATAGAATTTCTTAAAAGATTTCAATTGGATCTTCAATCTATGCCAGAAAAATGTTAAATAAAACCAACAAAGTCAGCGAGGTATTTAGTCAAGAGAAATTTAATCAAGAATATTTTACATCTGCTGGATCTATTAGCAAGACACAGAAATTTTGTATGCTGTTGGCAATGTAGCAATTTTTTGTTACTGGCCAACACAGGAAGACTGAAGAGCACATATTTTATTAGTTAAATAGTATTTACAGTTTTGACTTGTTTTATGACCAGGAGACACTCAAGAAATAGTATAAGATGAACAAATGCAGACTAGGTTGGTGATCGAGACGACCACAGTTCAATCTCTGGTTACTTATTTGAATTAAGTGGAGCTGCTGTTTAGATCTAGATAAATTTTGTTGTTTTTTAGCTAAGGGCACAGTAAAGAATTATTTACATTTGTAGATAAGACTTTTCTCACCACCACCGATTGGCACGAGGAGGCTAGGAAAAATATTTAGTTTTCATTTTTAAAATAAAGCTTCTGATCATCAACTCAGAAACCTTTTGTCGGAATTTCGTGCTTCAACAGGACAATGATCCCAAACATAGCGCAAAACTTACAAAGGAATGGTTTGCAAATAATGGTATTAGTACTCTCAATTGGCCAAGTCAGTCTCCTGACTTGAATCCAAATGAGAATTTGTGGAATACTTTGAATGTTAAAGTTAATAAGCGGAATCCACAAAATATCAAGCAATTAGAGGAATTATACAAGGAAGAATAGGGTAAAGTAACGGTGGATCAATGTGGAAAACTTGTGGCCAACTATAGAAAGCAACTGGAAGCAGTGAAACAAAACAGAGGCGACGCAACAAAATATTAAATTGATGTATTCAATACTTTTGCACGGGGTAATTTTGAACTTTGATAAAAAAAATGGATTCAACCATGAATTTTAATTTTCCTTCTACTTACAACTAAAACAACTTTACAAGATATTACTTACCAAGTATCAGGCAAAATGGCGAACATAAACTAGAGTTATAAAAGAAAATAGCATGTATCCAATACTTATGCGTGTCACTGTATGTATATATATATATATATATATATATATATATATATATATAGTCCTGATTTACTTCTTCCCCTTTTATTATATCATGATATTTATACGCAAGTTACAAATATAAATTTAATTTACGTATTAATAAATAAAATACACAAAACAACAAAAATATACAAACATATCAAGTATGTAAAAATAATGACATAGATCTTAAATTAAATAAATACATGTAATTATCTGATAATAAAATTTCATCTATAGATGCATGCAAATACATGCAGACAAAACCCACATGCAAACAAATATGCAAACATTTTTATCTATTCTCTTTAAAAGTTGTAAAGTGGGTGATCATGGTTAAATGTAAACAGATGGAAACAACAGATTTGCCAAATTTTGCAATAAACAGTTACGATAACACGAAACTGAAAAGAACAGGGAAAACATATAAAGCAAGCAAATAATATAAATGCAAGTCAAATTAACTGTAATATGGCAAAAGTTCACAAACTAAGAATTGGAGTCGACACACGAAAGCAAATTTGAATAAGGGATCTTTAAGATAGTCAGATGACATCGACAACGGCTCAACTTATTGGCTAGAATGAAAGTTCAGCATGTATTTTCGTGCTTCTTGCTTATATATTGGGAAGGGGAAAGGTTTCAACGTCATTTCCAAGTAGATTAGGCCGATCACGTTGAATACACCGGTTTTTCGCTCGATCGCCGAAGTTAAGCAACGTTGAGCCTGGTCAGTACTTAGATGGGTGACCGCTTGGACATACCAGGTGCTGTAAGCGTATAGTGACGGATGTGCGTTGTGGTACAGTGGATATCGGCTCGGAAAGAGAAATCGATGAGCCGAGTTCGAATTCCAGTTGAATACCCTGCATTCACTGGTACCGTTGGGAAAGGTATTGATCCGTCCCTTCCCTCCAGTTATGGGTTAAATAACAAGGGTAGGACTTGGAGACCCTTCCCTTAAAAAACAAATCCCAATGAATCTTGATACTGGAAAAGAAAAATGTATTACTAGACACAAAACTTACATAAAAAACAACAATAAATTGTTGAAAGAAAAAGGTATTACCAGCAATAAATAAATAAAGTTTAGTTGGCAATAAATGACCCGCCGAGGTTGATTTGCCATAAAAACAAAACAACCAACCAACCAACCAAGTGGATTAGAATCAACAAAAATACATATGAAGTATAAACACATGTCATATATGGTCCTCTCTCTACACCCGTTGGTAAATATCTTTGTCATTGTCCACCTAACCAGGTTATATAATCACTCTGTCACTGACCTCTCAAATTCCAACGCTGAACATCTCTATCGCACATTTCTCAATCAAGTGTTAGACGTCTGCACACGTTTCTTTAGATTTACCCTTTTGCTCCTGTCGTACTACGCAGCTCTGCCCTCATGCTGTGGCATTTGTAGACATCCCTTTTTACTTTCTCATCAGTCAGGAACCTCCTAACAACAGAGTATCTTTGTTATCAATTCGTTGAATGGGACTATTTCCAATACCATCTTCGCAATGTTCTTTGGAATTCAGTCTTTAAACCATAGGATCAAAAGATGCCAATAATCATGTGAATACCAAGTGAAACAAAGATTATCTCCTTGGTTTTTGCCTTAACCGCTACAACTCACGGATATAACTTCTTTAGTCTGTACAAGAGCGACAAGTTTGAATGAAACTGAAAACTCTGTCACTGATCGTAATGAATGCAAACATGTTTTAAGCAGATTTATTGTTTTCTGATAGAATGTAACAACATATAGCCTTTTTTTCTTTTCTTTTTTTAATCATTTCACCCCGAGCAAGGCGGAAACGCCACTGATGTGCAGGGGGGTTACATAAATGTAAAAAGATTAATTAGAAAAGAGTGAGGAGTACAAACTAGTTAGAAAGGAACAATAGAAAGCAGGTGCGATGACGGATACATAGGTGGAGAGAAAGGGAAGGTTATACAGGGGTGGGGAGAGAGCTAGAGTCCAGTGGTTAGTAGATGAGTATTGACTTTGCATTTAAATTTCTGGAGGTTGTAGCCGTCAGGAAAGCAAGAATACGGGAGCGAGTTCCACAGGCGGGAATTGCGAGAGAAGAAGCTGCAGGAGTAGAATTGTCTCTCACAAATTTGGTTCTAGTGATTTACTAGCCACTATGCAAGAGTGAACTGAACAGCAGCAAACCTCCATTCGTTTCTCTCTTCAATCAATTGAAAGTTATGACATCTACTCTCGATATGATTGAGTGCTTTGCTCGGAAGTTCTCGGAGGTTCTTCACTCTAGACACATTTGAAATACCCACAACTAATCTCTCGCAACCCCCAACAAAATTCTACTGAATGATATGCGCATAACCCCGTCACTCCTTCCAGACAAACTAAACTCCAACAAGGTAACCGAATGAGACGGGGTCCCTACCCTTTGTAAACTTTACATCATTTGCCTCGTGGCAAGTCTATTCCCGATTTTTAGCAAAGTAGTCAAGGTTCTAATCAATGTTGAAGGGATTAAGCATCTTACTTCTCACGACTTAAGCATCTTACTTCTCACGACTTAAGCATCTTACTTCTCACGACTTAAGCATCTTACTTCTCACGACTTAAGCATCTTACTTATCACGACTTCAGCATCTTACTTCTCACGACTTAAGCATCTTACTTCTCACGACTTACTCTTAGACGAACAATATTCGCCGGTATAACGTCGATGTGTAATCAGCCATCACTAAATTTGTATATCAAACTCTAGATAAGAAGAGCTAAGTTCGGGCTGTGCCTCTAGATATTCGACATGTTTTGGAATGCTAGCCTTCTAAACAAAGAGTCTAGGATGAATATTTTGTTTATTCCAATCGTTCCTATCAAATCATGAAATGAAGATCGTATTGAACTAGTCTGCTTCCGAATCCTTTTCTCACAAACACGGGGGTCCCCTAAACCTTTATCATGGATCTTACGCTATATTTGATGTTCGTCAATAATCTCCCAATAACATCGATTCGGGTATTTATGCAAATGACACTACCATTTATTCCTGCCACAGTAGCGTATTGAACGGATCTAACAAAGTAAATTTGGCAACAGTTCTTGAAAAGGACTTCTAATTAGTGGTTAACTGGGGCAAGAAATGCTCTGTAAATTTGAATGTCACCCAAACAAAATTACTTTCATTTAATCCCCACAGTAAATCTTTTCTGTCTAAGATCACCATTGCCAATGCTAGACTCAAAGACATCAACACACTACGCATTCTTGGCTTCACGTTTTCCACTGACATGAAGTGAAGACACTATATCGAATCAATAACAGTATCTAAGTTTGATTATTCTTTCGTGTCAAAAGTTTTTTACCGTCGGAATCCATCTTGCACTTTTACAAATTTACCATTCATCCGTGCATTGTATACTGTTGTAATATCTGATTTGGTGCTCATGTTGTACATCTCGAGATTTCTTGACAAAATGCAAAGAATAATCTGTAATTTAATTTCGACTTTTCTAACCACGTGTCGTGGCTTCTCTCTATCTTTTCTACAAATATTTTCATGGCAATCGATCTGACGAGCTTAGTTCCCTTGATGCTCTGAATAAATATAATTAAGTGCTACTAGTGTGACATCTAAGTCCCACATTTTTACTGTTGAAATACCTAATTAAACAGCTTCTTCTACTGCAACAGTTTCTTTTTTCGCACTTCACACTTGTGGAATTCTCTTCCATTTCCTTGTTTTTTAGAATCTTCAAAAATTTAAATGTAGCGTCAATCGCCATCTTTCGGCTTCTTGAACCACCGTGACCGTTCATTTTTTCCACCATCCTCCCTATTCTAAGTTTTTGCAAATCCTTTCACTTTCATTCTCTATTATCTGCTACTATCTCGTGTCATTGCCGACTTCCTTTGGCTGAAATCATTAGAAAAAAACGAAAATCCAAAATACAACACAAAAGAAACATACAGACATATATTTAAATAAATATATAAATATATACATAGATATACACACATGGAAACAGATAATTGTAAATACATAATACTATATTTTTTCTCCTTTCTTTCTTCATATTTTAAAGACATTTATAAACAAGTTGTAAATAAAAGTTCACTGTATACCTAAAAACTACCATATACAATACAGTCAGTTTAGTGTCATGCGTAATACACGCTTGGGCGATCATGTCTCGAAAGAGACATGACTGACTGAGCAGAAGATTATCCCGCAGTAAGTTTCCATTACTTTCAGTGTTAGACTTGTTGCCAATCAAGGCTATAGAACCCAATCTGTCCAGTTATTTAACCAATAATTAGATGAAAGAGAAGGATTAATAACATTCTCAAGGGTATTTATGTGTAAGTGAATGCAAAGAATTCCAGTGGAATTCGAACTCTGCTTCCCGATTACTCATTTCGAGCCGATATCCACTGCACCACAACGCACACTATATATATGTATATTCATATCTTCATACTAGTAGTTTTCGAAGCCTTTATTTACATCTACTTAGACGCATGTAAATATATGACTTAGCAATTGAGATCTGCATAAATACGTACACGGAATATATATATATATATATATATATATATATATATATATATAAAAAATGTAGATATATAGTATATGTTATTACAGCAACTTATTCCTCACGTAGAATTAATCATGCTACATATTAATAAAAACACAAATATAGATTAGTCCTGTTACAGCCATATATTCGTGCAAATAAATATAGTCATATATGAGCAAATGTGTCGGCTATAAATTGGTATAAATAAACATAAATGCATACTAATGTAAATACATATAAACGTAGACGCAAATATAAATTCATACATAAAAATATATTTCAATGGGATCCATACTGGATCAACTGAGAACTGGTTAATATCCTAACATAACACAGCATTCTTTCAGATAAACAATATTGCTTTCATCTCTCTCGGTCAAGCTACTTACTTTTTTTTTTTTTTAATTGACAGCTGATCTCAAAAGTGACCTAAAATCTGCTGTTAACTGGGGAAATATATCACTTATTACTTTCAAGCCCTTAAAACAAAACGGCTTTCTATTAAGCATCTGTTTCTTAATTTATGGGCCAATACACTTCTAAAAAAAATAATAATAATGAAATTTTCAGGAAAATTTTTAATCTTTCTTGAACCGTATACTTGCTTTCATTTTTCATTTACCATTTCAACTTCAAAATGGATACTGAGATTATTCTGAAGCGTACAAACTTATGATATGGAACTAATCCTCGATAAAACACATGCTACCGTTTCCATAGTTTGGTCTCTCAACATTTTACCAACAGACTTATTCTTCGACGTTATAATTTAATTTTTACAATATTTAAATTTAAATTTTAAAAGAGGATAATATTTATTTTTTAAAATTTTTATAAAATATCTTATAAAATTTTAAAAGAAGATAATATGGATAAATAAAATATGGATATGGATAATATTGATAAATACAGCTTCTTTTCTCGCACTTCCCGCCTGTGGAATTCCCTTCCGTTGCTTCCACGACAGCTACAATCTCCAAGAATTTAAATGTAAAGTCAATAGTCATCTCCTATCTCACTAACCTAAATCCTCTCTCACATGCTTCTTTCTCCGTCCACTCCACTCTCATCAGAATACTCATCCTTCTCTTACCCACTTCCTAACACCCCCTCTAACCTGTCACTCTTTATCATATATCATTGCTCCTTTCAAGGTTTACACAAATGCATCACTCCCATGAAACAAAAAACCTTACCTTTTATCATGTACAGTTATATGAAGCAAGCAAAAACATTGAACTCTAAAATCTCTCTCTCTCTCTCTCTCTCTCTCTTCCTCTCTCTTCTAACATAAACATTTTCCTGCGTATTGAAATAGAATTAAATGAACCAGATCAGTTCTAGATAAATTTAAAAAGTCAGAAAATATTCGTACAAAACGGGTAGCCTTGGGTACCTCGTAGGATGTACTGACTAACGAACTAGTCTGTTCGACCATTTCTACTAAATACTAATTTCAATTTTTATTACATTCCCAGTCCTTGAGGCCTTGCGTAAGTGAGACTAAATTAATCTTAGTATATGACGGCATCAGGTTGCTGTGTGAAATGTTAAATTATATTTAGTCGAGAAAATTCCGAAAGAACTATGAATATTTTAAACTTAAAAAAAAAGACATCTTCACCAAAGTTTCACAAGTGAAGTTTTCGAGAAAAAATAACACAGAAAATTTTACCAACTACTTGATGTTTCTAGCACGAAAGCACAGTTCAAAGATTGGCATGCAATAAAAGAACATGTATGAAAGATGACTTTACATTAATTCTGCTCTGGACGCAGCAGTGTCATTAGAATTAATGGGTGTTTAATTTTATTGCAATATAGATTTGAAGTGTCAGTGGCGTTGCATGTTCTGTTTTTTATACTTTTTTTGTGACAGACTTCATTGTTAGAGCGGCTGAGGTCCTCACCTGATTTAATGATTTTCTTAATCCTTAATGCAAATCTTCAAGTAGTAGACAAATAAAATATAGAGAAATTCGTAGAGCTGAGATCGAATTCTAGTCGAGTTCATCAAATCACCAAAGAAGGAAAAAATTCTTACAATTCAACATTTACTTCTGCTTTAAATAACAAACCACATTTTAATAAAACTTTTGCAACGCATCAATTAATCGTTGATAAAGCGAATGAAAGACGAGATTTTTTTTTTCTAAAGCAAAGACAATGTTCGGTTGACAAAACATCATCGTTCATGATTAATGAATAAATGTTCTCATCTCCGAACATTTATCAGCTATATTTTTATAAATTATAATATAAGAATTTGGTTTCTCAAAGATTCTATAGATTTTTATATAGTAATATTCATCCAATACAAGGCCCAAGAATCATCAAAGTAGAGGTGCTGCATGAGTGTATGAAGTGAAGCTTCACTTATACAAAGTTATACAAGAAAGGTAATGCTTAACCCTAGATTGAAGAGGTCAAATTAGTAGTGATTGTGCAGCCATTTTGCTGGGTGTCTGTTTAGAAAGAAGCGCTTCCTTAAAAAGAGGTTATTTGAGTAGAAAGAAATGCAGATGATTAATCCTTGTGAATGATTGTTCTCAGTTGTAATGGTCAGGGCTGGTGTAATCATAGAACGTCACTTATTCGAACACATGTCATAGAAATAGCGACACGGGATCGAAAAGCTTGCGAAATTTCGTTTCTGGGAAAGGAACGATAGGGTGAAATGACCATCACCCACAAGACCGCTTAGAAGATTTCTAACTCTGAAAACAGACAAGAAAGAACTGAGCAGCTCCAATTCAGTCTGTTCGATTTTTGGTCTGATCGGGCTCATGTGTCGTTGGGGGAGACAGATTATTGGTACAGTACAATGAATCGACAGTTTGCCAGCATCTTTATCAATATTTCGTATATATGAGTTAGGCTTGATGGGGGAGAATGAGTCAAATTAGGCCTTCAAGGCAAGGAGCCTCCGCGAAAGAACATCGATTCATGATGATAGGTGAAAGCTTATGACCCGAAATGAATAATGAGTAGAAAAAAGTGACTGGTTGAAAACCATGCACGTTACGTCCACGATTCATGGACCAGAAGATAAAAATGTTTGGATAGAACGAATATTTTGCTCGAGGAGGAAAGTGCAGTCTGAAAGTGCAGAAAAATACAGCGTCTGAATAGAGTGTTAAACATCACAAAATCAATCATAGCAGTTCTTGATATCCGTTGCTTTTTATATTGCTCGTTGTTATCCCAAAAGTATGCATCTGTTCTTTAGAGCAGCCTTAGCGTTATTCACTACCAGTTGCATGCAGCAACCAGAAAACTGCCAACCTGTTCTTCTTCTTCTATGTGCCTTGTCCCTTCAAGACGTAGGCTATCATGGCCTTCCAATTTTCCTTATCCCTGGTGGCTCTGAGCACGCCTTCTCCTATTACACCATGCAATCCTCGTTCCATCATCCACCTGATTAGGTCCTTCAAATATGTTATCCGTTGCTTTTCCTGTCTCTTTTTCCCTCTATCTGGTCTGTTAGTATCAGATTCTCGAAGCCCTCCTTCCTCATTGCGTGTCCCAGGAACTTCAGCTGTCTCTTCCTGATGCTCAGTATTAATTTCCTTTTTGTTTCCATCATTTCCAAGACCTCATCATTGCTCACATGTTCGATCCATGATATTCGCAGCATCCTTCTGTGGAACCACATTTCAGTTGCTTCAAGTTGTTCCTTCATCTTTGATGATATTGTCCAGCATTCACTGCCATATTGAAGAACGGACAACACATAGCAATCCAGCACTCTCTTCCTAGTTTCTAGCGAAATTGTCCTGTTTCTTAATACTTTACTCAACTTCTGGAATGCTTCCTACGCCATGCCAATTCGCCTTCAGATCTCTATGTCGCACTTTCCGTGTTCTGTTATAATGCTTCCCAAGTATTTAAATTTTTGTACCTGATTGATTCTGGTATTCCCGACCTGTATTTGACATTTTGGGCTGCCCTTTTTACTGATGACCATGCATTCGGTTTTCGTGCAGTTTATTTCTAGTCCTTTCTTGTTACTCTGCTACCTTCTGTAGGAGGTCTACCTGTATAATTAAATGTCTCAAATACTGATCAATCATGGAAAATGAAAGTATCGGTAAAACATATTGTAAACAGGAATAGGCAAAACTGTCTAATCCAATTAACCTGTTTACAGCACGTGGATGGGCATTATATATATATATATATATATATATATATATATATATATATATGCATACATAGATAGATAGATAGATAGATAGATAGATAGATAGATAGATAGATAGTGTATATGTGTAAAAGGACTATATGAATAAAAAACAAAGGAAAACCTTATCTTAGCCGACGCTGAGTTTTCCTTTTAATTTTTATATGTAAGCGTGTGTGTGTTTATAGATATATAGATTTTATAGACAGATAGATAGAGAGTCATGTGTATGTGTAAATTCTAGAATTATCTTGCTTTCATATTAAGCCAAATAACCGCCTTATCACTCATCTGCGAATTCATCGAAATAAAAATCCTATTTCTAAGCCTTACCAACGACTTTATGAAGATAACTTATAAATAAATTAGAATTGTTTTCTTATTGAATATCCACATCCAGGTGGGGGGGTTATAAAAAGATGATAACAATTTTACTTAATTAGTTGCTAAGACCTTTTATCGTCCGGCATTTTTTTTTTCAAACATTTTTTTAGTTTGACTTCAGGTTATAAACACAGTTTAGATTATAACTAAATTAATGAAATTCCGCTATAATAATTCTTATTTGCGTTTCTTTTTATTTAATAAAAATCGAACGAAAATAAGGTGAACGCTTCTTTCGATCTGGTTCTGCTTATAAATGCAAAAATGATTCATTTTAAAATGATGAGGAAAAGAAAAACAATTACATTAGTTTTATCTACATCTGATAGATATTTCAATAACTTTCAAAAACATTTCCCTACTCTGAATTTTTTTATAAATATGAAATACTTTAAGCTAAAATCTTTTAAATGATAACAGTGAAAAACGAGCAGGAAAATATAAATTATCAATTATAAAATATTGAAAATAATTGGTTTGAATTTTTTAAATAAAAAATGTGATTCCTGCAATCAATATTATTCCATTTGAAAATAACGAACGTGGTTTCGTTGTAAAGAATATTTGTGGATTTTTAGATGTTTTAAAACTTTTAAATTGCTACACATAGATGTGAGTAACGATCACAATATTTTGTGAAATTGGCATGAACACCTTTGCAAATTCATTGCCTTTCAGGCTAGTGTTCAACTTTTCTTGTAATCGAGTTCATTCTTCTTCGATTGTGGAATTAAATCAATTCTGAGAAAGAGAGCATTTTCACATTTTCAAGAATATATATAAACTATATTTGATAAGAAAGGGTAAAGATGTCGTTAAGCAGTTAATTATAAAGAAAAACAATTTGCCTTCCCGACAAAGTGTAGTGAGGGCCCTGAAAAGCTATAAAAAATGTGCGCTCTATGGAATTGCAAATATGAAAAAAAGTAATAATTATATAAAACCACCTACACGCCTGAATCAAATGTTTATTTTCAAGATCGAAATCACGTCCAAGAAATGGTAGTCTTTAAAGATTGTCTGATGTATTGTAGGTACTTGCTGTTTTCTCATACATGCAGGTGATTAAAATCAAGTGATCCTGAAATGGGATGTGCGTTGTGAGGCAGTGGATATCGGCTCGGAACGAGAAATCGGGGAAGCCGAGTTCGAAATCCAGTTGAATTCATTGCATTCACTTACGCGCAAATACCCTTGGAAAAGGTATTAATCCGTCTCTTCCTTCCAGTTATGAGTTAAATAACACGACAGATTGGGTTCTATAGCCTTGGCTGGCAACCAGTCTACCGCAGAAAGCAATGGCTTCCTACTGCGGGATAATCTTTCGAGACATGATGGCCCAAGCGTGTTTCACGTATGACACTTAACTGACTGATCCTGAAAACTTCATGGTATATGTGATATGATTATAGCAATTCTCAGGAAGCCATACCTGGGTAAAGCGAGATCTCCATGTACAATTGATTGTAGAAGGTTGAATGATTATTGAAAAAATTCTGGAAGAATTCTAGTTCCATATCATAACTCTTCTTAACCATGTCTTCTAGGACACCATCACAGGTGAATTGAGTTTGCAGCATTTTTGGGTCTTCATAACAATTTTTCCGTTCACTACCTCAGTGCATTCAAGAAGCTGACTATCTCCACGACTTTAGCCGCTAATGTTCTGAGGGCGAACTTTTTAATTCCCTGTTTCTGCTTGAGATATTTAATATTAACATTCTCCATAATTCTGAAACAGATGAAAATATTAATATCTGGCATATGTCGCGTAATATTACATTAGGCTGTCTTCCAGTTATTATTCATTTAATTTATGCTCACAAATCACTGGCAAATTCTATATAATTTATGCTTGAATAATGTAAACTGAAAACAATACATGGTGTTTTATAGGAGTTTTGTTGTACTATTTTTTTTCTTTTTTTTGGCAGTTACTATTCTGGTTTCCATCAGCAAGCAGCATGGAAATTTATAATTTTCTGATTCACAACAAAGACCAAGTTAGCATTCATTAAAAATTAAATGATTTGAACAAACCTAATTCAATAAATAAAAAATGCGAAATAAGTTTCCAGAATTTTCACCATGTTATTTTCGTACTTCTATCTAACATGTATTTTTGCAGGTGTCTCAATCTAAGTTAAAAATCGTGAATATAAAATTCCAATGGCATTAGATTTTCTTAATTTGGAAGATTGTCACATAATTACTTTCTTGTTTACCTTGCGATTCTCAAAACTAAATTTAGTGACATTTATATTACAGTGACCCTGACAAAATATGTGTTAATTAATCTAATTAGAAATTCGTGAATTAATTGCTGGCAATTTCTAATCAAATATGATTTAGCTTATTACAGTCGATCATTTAAAAATCTTATATTCATATCAGTTACATTAATTCCTTTTGACATTATTCTCATATTATCTACTATGGATTAATTCATTAATTTTTGTGAAAGATGAGTGTCCATTTCAAACCCGAAAGAAGAAAAAAAAATCATATTTCCCTTTTCTCTTCTTTCCCAGAATAGTTGATTTTTCTATTCCCCATATTTTACAAGCATTTGATAGTATTAAAATTATTATTTTTTCCTAAGTTCACATCGCGTATTGCAAAAAAAGCATTAATAATATTGCCAATATCAATTTCTCTCTCCGTTGTTTTTAAACCAACCAAGGGAAAGTATCCCCGCAGGAGAAGGGAAAGTATCCCTGCGGGAGACAGTTTCATCTTTTTCATGTTTCTTCTCAAACTGCTTATTGAAATGCCATGATCAGGTTATAACCAATAAAAATGAGGGTCGACCATCATAGAACTTCAGGCTAAAGAGTTAATTTCGAATGAAGCCTGCTGCAAATTAACTCAAAGAAGTTAATTTGGAATAATGCGCCATCGTCATGAATCCCGAAAGAACGTTATTGCTATGTTTTTTTAATCACGGGAAAATCGAAAATTCTGATTCTTTGTTCGCTCTACTTCGGTAAACTCCGTCAAGTTCCGACAAGAACCCGAAAGGACTTTGCTATTTTAGAAGCTACATAGAAAATTGACAGCCCTGATTATAGAGAATAGTTGAAAAGACTTTAATGAAAATTTAATGAATACGTGAAAAGACTTTAGTGAAAATTTGAAGAGATCTGTTTACTTCAACGCTAACGAAAACTTAGACAAGACATTTTATTTAAGGATTGGAATCTATGATGCTTTTGGCGAACTTTCTGTCTCCGTTGTAGTAACCGGCATATTCGACAAGTCTATATCACTTTCGACAATTGTATTCCTGGGAAAAGAAAAACATTGTTTTTTTTTGTTTGTTTTTTGTTTGTTTCTTTTTTTTCTTCTTTTTTTTTCTTTTTTTTATATATATAAAGACATTCTACGTAACTCTCCAGGCGTGTTCAACTATGTTCATTCATCATATTTTTTTTTTTTTGCCGTAATATTTTTCCTCAAATCACAAGTGTACACCAGTTTCCGGACTGGCTCAAAAGGACGATGGTTAAGATTGCACGCCGTGACCTCTGGGATCTAATCACAACGTGGAACAGTGGCCCGTTGTTGCAAAAGACGTCTTGTAAACCAGGTTTTGTGGTGACATCATCGGGTGGGATCGTCACGACCAGCAACAGCGACCAGACCAACCGGCCAACTGGGTGGCAGTGTCACAACTGGGATCGTCACGACCGTCGGCGAGAACGAGCGTCACATTAGGCAGACGGCCAGCCCGGCCTGAGGCGTCACATCTGGTGCCGTCTTGACCGGGATCTGACCTGAGTGTCCTAAAAGTTTAACGTTTTTCATGAAATATGACTGCTTCGTCACTGAATCAGTTTTTGGAGAAAAAAATAAACAATTACAAAAAGAAACAAATACAAAAAGAAACAATTTAATGTGATTCCGAATGTAAAAACAAAATATCGGTTAATGTGCTGTACTTTCTGCCTGTCTCACTATCAGGTACATGCATGAAGCACCTTTGGACCTGCAAACTTCCAGAAAAGGAATTATGTTTAATATGTATTTCAGTTCTAAAACTGAACAGACAATAATTCACTATCACAATGACACTCAAGAAAAAATGTAAAATATTGCTCGTATCAAAAATTATTTAAGGATATTGTTTACTAGCAGTAACAATGTTTCAGTGTTTCAACAAATACTAACTCCACGACGATCGCTCGCTGAAAGTTATGTAATAACAGCCAGGGTGTAATAAAATTTATGATAATATTACAGTTATTATACGCTATCAAATGGCATACCGGATTTTATTAAAATTTAATTTTAACTAATATTTCTGAGCAAGGAATTTGATAAAGTTAATGCAATGCACACCGTAACCTTTGTCAGTTGAAAAGAAACAAAGAAGAATTAAAGGAACAAATATGAGTTTGTAAAATCTGTAGACAAAAACATAAATTACCATTGCTACTGTAAGGAGTTAGATCATTTACGAGTTTATATTTAATTTTATACAGCAACCAAAAATAAATACTCCTCCTCTACTTTCTATTTCTGCTCTTAATCAATGGACCTTTTCTTTTTTTAGTTCCTTTGTTTTCTCATTCCGCTTTTTAAAAAAAAAATTAATAATTCGAAGGGCAAACTGGCCGAATGTATCTTTCTTCTCGTTTTCTTCCTAATTTCTTTGAATGTTAGAATCAAAAAGAATCAAAATAAAGTCAAATTTCAAAGTTCTCCAACGTGGGTAAAATTTTCAGTCTATATTTATATATACGTGACGCATATACCATCTGATTTAGCTGACAGTGTTTCAAATGAAATAATTTAAATGTTTTTATCATAACTTATTTCATTGTGTGAGGTTATATTATGCAATTGCATTGATTTTCAATAAATCTGAGTTGACGTAATATCTAAATTATTTACATTTTTCGGACTGTTGTCCTCGTCTTTATTGATATGTTTACAACGTTTCGGCTTTCTTCAGGTGAGTTCAATACCTGGCTAGAGCGGTGGTGAACAATCAACTTAGAGAGCTGAATTAAAGATAGATAACTACATAGCATACGAAAGTAGCTTCGCACAGAAAATGACAACTGTATACCCAAGTGATCGAAATAAAAGGTTCGGTTCAAAATTCTTAGCACCTGAAAAAGGCTGGATCTTAACGACGGTCGGAACGTCGTAAACATGGAAATAAAAATGTAGGACAAAGTCCAAACAATTTATATAATGTAATTACATTGTTGTTTATCACACATTAAATATAGGTTATTGGTCTTCACTCTCTCCCAATATATATATATATATATATATATATATATATATATATATATATATATATATGAAAGAGAGATAGCAATATAATTTATAAATTGTTGATATAAAAAGATTGATATGACTCATAAGAAAAATATATAAGCTGAAAGAAAAACTCCTAGAAAGCTAACTTTTGAAATTAGTGAAAACAATCAAAACGTAAAACTGTAACACATTGTATAGATATAAGGAGATGAAATCGAATTATCAAAAATCGATTTGAGAAAATTGCAAACACTAAAGACAGATCAGCAAATAAAAATTGAAAAACCTGTTCACGACGGCACATCGCTTAGTGATTAAATACAGTGACTTCACCCAAAGCGTTATGAGTTTGATACCTGATGTGTAGGGGTGAATAAAATTTTCAAGAGTTAAATTAATGGGAAAATACTGATGCTGAGACATCTGGAAGAACAATGTTCTTTTTCTTCTTCTTCGTCTTCTTCTTCTTCTACTTCTTCTTCTTCTTCTTCTTCTTCTTCTTCTTCTATGTACCTTCTCCTTTCAGGACGTAGGCGATCATGGCCTTCCACGTCTTCGTATTCTTCGTGGATCTTAGAACACTTTCTCCTGTAACACTACGCAACCCCTTTCTGTCATTCACCTGCTCAGGCCCTTCAAATATGTGATCCGCTGCTTTCCTCTGTCTCTTTTCCTTCTATCTGGCCTGTTAGTATTAGGCTCTCCAGGCCCTCCTTCCTCATTGCATGTCCCAGGAACTTTAGTTGTCGCTTCCTGATGCTCAGTATTGATTTCTTTTTCGTTTCCATCCTTTCCAAAACCTTATCATTGCCGACATGCTCGGTCCATGATATCCGCAGCATCCTTCTGTAGAACCATATTTCATCTGCTTCAAGTTTTTCCTTTATCTTTGATGATATTGTCCAGCATTCACTGCCATATTGAAGAACTGACATCACATAGCAATCTAGTAGTCTCTTTTCTGTTTCTAATGAAAGTTTTCTATCTCTTAATAGTTTACTCAGCTTCTGGAATGCGTCCTTCGCCATGCCAGTTCGCCTTCGAATCTCTGTGTTACACTTTTCGTCTTTTGTTAGAAATCTTCCCAGGTCCTTAAATTTTTGTACCTGCTTGATTTTAGTATCCCCCACCTTTATTTGGCATTTTGGGCAGCTCTTTTTGCTGATGACCATGCATTCGGTTTTCTTGCAGTTAATTTGTAGTCCTTTCTTGTCACTCTCTTTAGCTACCTTCCATAGAAGATCTTGTAGTTTCATTTCCGTGTCTGCAATCAGCAATATATCATCTGCGTACCTTCTATTGTTCAAATTGTGGCCTCCGATGACAAATCCTGGCATAACATCTAGAGTCGTCAGAACTGTCTCAGTGTACAAGTTGAATAGATCCGGTGAAAAAGCACATCCTTGTCTTACGCATCTTTCTATCTTTGTATATCTGCTGAACTCCTTTCCTGTCCGTATACAGGTTGAAATTCCATTTACTACAACATTCAGAGCGGCCGAAATGTCGAACGAACAATGTAAATATGTAAATAATTCAGTCATTTAAGTGCCATACGTGATACATGCTTGGGCAATCATGTCTCGAAAGAGACATGACTGACTGGGCAGAAGATTATCCCGCAGTAGGTTGCCATTGCGTTCTGCGGTAGACTGGTTGCCGACCAAGGCTATAGAACCCAATCTGTCCTATTATTTAACCCATAACTGGAAGAGACGGATTAATACCTTTTCCATGGGTATTTGCGCGTAAGTGAATACAATAAATTCAACTGGAATTCGAACTTGGCTCCCCGATTTCTCGTTCCGAGCCGATACCCAATGCACCACAACCCACATCATGGAAATTATTACAATACCTTATTTCAGAAATATCTCCAGAAAAGGGAGTGTAAGTTGCGTTTATAAGTACCAAAAAATGAATTGTCAGATGTTAGTTTCTGTAATGAAATTAGAGATAGTTTGAAGGATACGAATGACTGGGCTAGAGTGAATATCCACCAAGAAAATAATCAGTTAACACGACAAACAAGACAAATATGTAGAAGTAGAGTAATGTTTTGCAGATGCATTGCAAACTGGAAACTTGATATCATAATGACACCAACAAGAATGTTGTTGCAAAGTTTTGACAGGATATTTATGAGTGGTATTTTCCCAACCAAGATGCATCATGTCAAATATTTAAAAAAAACAAAAAACAAATAGAATTTCCACCAGATTCTTCAGATACCAATTGGAAAATAAATTAATTAGCAATAAAGTTGTCTGGCAAGTAATAAAACTTGGTGCAAGTCATATTAAAATATAAACAGTAGAAACCAGTAAGATGAGTAGTTAACACCTCACTCAATAATTCTCGGACCTGGCATATTGATAGCGCCACTAATACAAAAAATCTATGTAATTTATGTGGCCCAGTGGATATCGGCTCGGAACGAGAACATCGGAGAACCGAGTTCGAATTCCAGTTGAATTCCTTGCATTCACTTACGCACAAATACCCTTGGGAAAGGTAGTAATCCGTCTCTTCCTTTCAGTTATGTGTTAAATAACAGGATAGATTGGGTTCTGTAGACTTGGTCGGCAACCAGTCTACCGCAGAAAGCAATGGTAGGCTACTGCGGGATAATCTTCTGTCCAGTCAGTCATGACTCTTTCGAGACATGATCGCCCAAACGTGTATCACGTCTGGCACTTAACTGACTGAATAATGTTCAAATGGCACGTGAGAAAATTTGAGCCCAATGGAATTATTACTTTACAAAATACAGTAATTTAAATGATGCTACTGTTGCAAATTTTAAAAACAAATGGAAATCTGAATTTTCGTGTGTTGATAAAGCATAGCTTACTGATGGGAAAAATACTGTTCAAGCAAAGCAATGACCTGATAAGTGTTATTCGAACTCTGCTCAATCAGAAATAACGGTTAAGAGGTAGTAATTTAACTTTAAACGCGATCATACGGACACAAATGATGCCAAAGGCTCAGGTCGCCCCAAATCGGCAGTTGTCTTGTAAAACACACACACACACACACACACACACACACACACACACACACACACACACAAAATCCACAAACTCGTTTTGTCCGATCGTAAATTCAGAGCGTTGTCTTCAGGTGTTTCAACGCAACAAGAAGGGGTTTTTGCGTTTTTACAATGGATGAAACATAGCTCCACCACTTCACTCCAGAGTCAAATTGCCAGTCAGGTGAGTGAACAGCAGCGAATGAAAACCTTCTAAAGCGACAAAAGACGCAAACATCAGCAAACAAGGTTTTGGCCTCCGTATTTTGGGATGTGAAAGGTATTTTATTCGTCGATTACATTGAGAAAGGAAGAAACACCAATAGAGAATATTATATAGCATTACTGGTGCGTTCGAGGGAAGAAATTACCAAAACACGGCCACAAATGAAGAAGAAAAAGTTATTTTTCACAAACTCAACGCACCGAGTCACAAGCCGATCGCAACGATGGCAAGCCTACATAAATTGCACTTCGAACTGCTTCCGCATCCATCCTATTCTCCAGATCTACCCTCCTGTGACTATTGGCTGTTTGCAGACCTCAAAAGAATGCTCTAGGGATATAGATTTGGCACCAATGAAGAAATGATATCGGAAACTGAGGCGTAATTTGAAGACAAAAGTAAATCGTTCTACAAAAAAGGCATCAGATTGTTAGAGAAGAGTTGGAGTCAGTCTCTTTCTAGGGTTGTATACTATGTTCATGAATAAATGATTTTTCCTGAAAGTGGTTGTCTTATAAGTTAGGCCCGGGATTTATTGAGTGATGTGTTAAAGAAAGTCAAATTTCTCAATTAACATTTGTTGTATAGAAAGACGAACTGACTGTAACCTTATTTCCAGATGGCTGGTATTAATTTTTTTATTAAATATAAAGAAGAGATTTCTCTAAAATTGGACAATACCATTATTTATGTCTCGAAAAGTAACGGAATTGATAAGATTTGAGAACACAATTATTTTTGTCCGGGAAAGTAACTGAATTGATTGAATCTCGTTAAAACAATTATAGACATAATATTGTCATCCTGTTTTGACAAATTGTGACCCTAGGTTAAAATTGGACTGAAAATTTCTTGTCTTGGGCTACCAATGTTTGGGGACGGACAGGCAAGCGATAAAAGAGAATAAATTCTCTCCCCCTATTCAGTGAAGTTGGCTGGAGCCTGCCAAAATACATAAAATAAACTGATATTGTTTTCATCTCGAGCTGGTAAGAATTATACAGTGATGGGTAATTGAAACCCCCTTTACAATCCCGGTCTTGTGCTTTTGCAATAAAACCGAGATGGAAAACGAAATTAGCGGGTTTGGGGGCCCGTGATTTTAAATGAGACGGTCGAACTGAGATTGGCGTGCCGCTAAAGGCGACTGAGCAAACCCCGTCTCCGAGAACATTGTTACTGAATGTATTATTAAAATACCAGCCAACCGTTGAGTTTCACCAGCGTTGATTTGCTTGTAATTGCTGTATATAATCGATATATAAATATATACGTAAAAACTACAACCGTGGCGTTTCAGATTTCTACTGATTATATTTCATTTGCTATCAGCTACCGTTAATCGAGTAAATCCGGTCTTAAATATATACTCGACCTCTCGCAAACCTAGCCAGATGATAACTAGCAATCCTATTTTGGCCGCTCCGAGATCAATGTGAGCGGTCAGAAAGGACTGGTCAACCTAGCCTGAGGATAGTGTTATAGACTTCTTGTTAGTGAAAGGAAAATATATCCAAGTGAAATGTTGGAAGTCAACCCCAAAATATATAATACGTATTCAAAAGAGAATGCATGTATTAAAAATGCAGTTGTTATGTAGAAAGACGGCCGACCTACTATATCCTAATTATTGAACACAGACTGTGAGTAAGACATCAGCTCATAGGAAGAGGGTCACAAGTAGTAGCGATGAGCCAAATTACTTTCTACTATACAATTTTTAAACCATATCCTTCATTTTCTCTTCACTAATCTTTTGTTCCAGTGTTTCGTTACAATATTATTAACCAAAGTTTCAAGCTTATACAAACATTATAAGATTTTTTAAATGATTAAATAAAAGGTTATTGAAGTATATGGCATATTGTTGAAGAATTCTTTTTTGCTTTTAGTTAGAACAAATGATAAAATCTAACGAGGCAAAAATGTACAAATGCTTACTAAGTAATATATAGCCTAGAGACCAATGACATAACTACAAAGAATAGATAATGAATAGATAATCACCATACTGCTTACATTTATAGTATAAGGAAAAAGTCCATAAAAACATTTTAAAATGTTTAATCACACATGTTCCGACACCTTTTCATCACATTTCAAAAACAAGTAACATCGTTTAGATATAAAAAAAAATGTGAATACTGCAAATACTCCACATAAAAGCAGAACAAAAATTACAAAACCATTAAATACAAAAACAAAAAATAAAAAATACAAATACCGGCGTATTAGATTCATTGTAGACTTAGTATCTATTCATCAACGCACCTGTCAGAGAAAGAATAAACATTATGATTAAGATGTCAATGGCCGACTGTATAAAAGATTTGATTTTCGAATTTGTTCAAACCTTGAGTCGAGCAGTGTATACTCGAACACAATGAAAAAAGGCGGACAATAACTGAACATTATTGAATAAAATAAAAACTAGCCATGAGTAATGAAACAAGAAGAGTAAATCAGTGTTGATCAAATAAAAGTTTTAGTTCAGTAAGTAGGTTATGCAGATCGATCGGAAATCATACGACCGAAACGTTGTGATAAAAATAACAAAGATTATGACAATCATTAGAGTATAGTATAAATAAGTATAATTAATATTTCTACTTCCAGCTTCAAAAATAAAACCAGCTATTTTCATGAAATTTCTACTCGCTTGTACCAACCAAATGTCTTTTTACCATTCCTAAGAACTTATAGCCAGGAAAATTGATGGTCCTCCTGTGGGTTCAACTCTCCCGTCACAACTGCTCCTGTACTTACAAACTGGATCAGGAGATTTCCAGTTTGTTAAATTCCTCATCACGTTCGTCATCTTTTAATTTATGATTCTTTTATTTCCTCGCTCTTCATATCAAACAGTCTTTGTAGCCATTTTCTATTGCCGGGTAGTGTTGGTTTCCTCAGTCATATAACATCACGCCATTACAGTTTTATTCACATCTATGCTTCATTCTAACAGTGTTAAGATGACGCTCGAACCAATCCTACTGTGAAATGTGACGGTTGTTGGACAAGACACATTCAACGTTGGTTAAAGTAACATTCACGTTGTTTTGTTTTGTTTTGTTTTTTAATATTTTCGTTGGACATCACTTTCCTCTTAATAAAAAGTTTACTGCATTTAATATTTTTATCGATACACCATCTTTAGAAAGGCTGCCAAGAAAAACCTAAAAGCTCCTCCTACCCAAGAAATACATTTATACATTACCGGATACTAACCTGGAACTTCAAGATCACTGGGTCATTTATTGTTACGATTAATAGTAATATTAGTATCAGCCGTATCTTCTTACTTGCATGTACTGATAGAGTTCAAAGGTATCTACGTGACTTTGCAGGTGATTATTTTCCATCACGCAACTTATTTACCAGAGATGAAATATCCCAGACTTCTCGCTACTAAATCGCTATTTCCACGGCAAGTCTTCTGACAATCCTTGACTTTTACAATTGAATCCCACCAAGTCGCGTACACACGAATGAATCATCTTAATTCTATTTGCATTCTATTTGTATGAAGTTCCATTCAGAAAAATTCTTCCCAAGAACTGTTGCTTTTATAACAGGCTTCCGACAGAATGTTTTTCCCGAATTATACAATCTTGATCTCTTTAAGTCTAGGGTTATTTTTTTTAGAAAACCTTATGAACTCCACTTTTTGCCTTTTTTTAAACTCCACACAGTAGTCACATACTTGGTCAATACTAAAATTTCCTCTCATTGTTTTTAAACATTTATGTACATAAATATGGAATAGACAATAATTCTAACATGTGAAATAATTAAGCAATGATTCCCTACAATAATGTGTTTTCTAATTACATTAATCATTTTCATATCACGTAAGATTTGGTGATATGCATTTGTGCATGTGGGTGTGCTTGAGAGTTTCTTGATAAATAACTATTGAAAATATAACAAGTATAAGACTAATATTGGGTACATCAATGACAAAATAAACACAACCTATGTTGCAAGTCTCGTCTTTCGAAAAGACTCCTTCAGATTAAATAATATTATAGATGAAATCATATATGTCACGAGGGTGAGGAAATGCAACACGCGACGGTTACAATAAAGAATTTTCTAAATAAAAACTTTATAGAATGAATATGGTAAACAGTAGAGAGGAGTCATCAGCTAACCTTAATTTAAAATGAGCAAAAATTAAATATTATCTCAACTGTAACGCTAAAATTTAGAGAGATTATGCCATATGTGAAGTAAATCTAAGTAAATCATGTTTTTTTAATGTCAATCGGAGTTACGTTTAGAGATTTTATCTTAAATATGCTTTATTCACATTCTGTTTTCAAATAAAAACTTGATTCACAATCTATTTTTCTGACCAGCACTAAGAGTATTTTCCTTTATGATTGTAGATAATGAAAATTTTCGAGAAACTTGACTGCTTTGAAAATTATTCTGAATCAAGCTGATAGTATGTGTCGAAATAATTAGGAAATATTTTTTAAAAAAAGAGATGCTTAAGATCAACAGCGTGGAAGCGTAAGTATATTTTGTTTCAATATCAAAACTATTATCATTTCTCGTGGGAACAGCCAAAAAATGGCGTACTGATTGAGTCAAAACATCGACAGACAACAACAACAAATGCCAGCTTTGATTGGTTAGAAAACAATAAGAAGAAAAATTACAGAAATCTGCAGTAGACGATTAAGGCAAACCGTGAAAATTATTTTTAAAAATAGCACAAATATTAGAATTATGTCTGTCAGACACCAGAAGCTATATTTTTGCACTAACTATATTTTTTTTGGTATGTTTAGTTTGCAAATAAATATTTTGAAAGTTTCACCTCGATAGAAAATGTAGAGGGAGGTGCATATTTTCATGACGCAGAAAATGTATTCAAGCTAAGATAAATGATAAGATTTCAAATAGTGACCATGAAGCAGAAAAACTGAAACTATTAAAAGAAATCTATAAGTTCTTCCTGCCATGAGACGCCCAGTTCGAAGTAAACATGTCGGAATAAATAAAATTATCAGTAATGTCTAATTTGAAGCATAAAACAAGTTATTGAGCGAAAAATGTAATTCTAAAAAGAGTATAAAATGTTATCAATTCCTTCACTCAGTTGGAGTTTCATTTGATTATGAAACTTAAAAAGACTTAAACACTTGCACACACATGCACAAACGCACGTGCGGACACACACACACACACACACACACAGATCACTGGGGTATATAATTTTCATTCCGTGTGTGTTGCCACTTCCGGCTGCCATGTAGTTAATTTTTGATCACCACTGCTGTAGCCAGATATTGAAGTCACAAAACTTTGGGCCAAGTCACTGGAACTATCCAGTGCCTATATGCACGAGGGTAATTAGAAAAATTACGCGTAGCTGACCACCTATGGGACGGGAAAAGAAAATCGCCGTCCCCTATGAAGTTGATATAATTGATAAATAACACTTGGAAACTACATAAACTTAAGGAATCAGCACATATGCCAGGACACACGGATCACTTAAACCGGCAAAGCGTAGAAATTAATACAATATGGTAACCAGTAATACAGAGTGCTAGAGAAAATCATTAGCTTCAGAGATTGCAATATGAGCTCCGGTAAAAAAAAATATATGATTACTGAGACATTATTATTTATCATTCCCAAACATTAATATACTAATTTTCTCAAGAACACATGGTCCTGTGGATATAGAGATTGGTTAATTCTAGTGATTTGGTCCAAACAGTTGTGAGTTCAGATAACTTAGAGAGTTGAGTTAAAGGGAGATAACTACATGGCAACTGGAAGTGCATCGCACATGGAATGAAAATGATATAAAGATGAGGACAACGGTTCAAACAGTGTAAATAATGTAAATATAATCACCTCTCAGAGATATATTATATTTTAGAACATGTACATAATTTTTTCTACATATATCCACGACAAAGGTACGTTTGTTTTGACATAGAATCTCCAATGTCTCATCAGGTGGTATGTAAAGTAATGGAAAGTTTCTTTCCTTATATTTGGTCAGTTTAGTTAGAGGTGTTGGTGGGGGTTATTGATAGAGGAGTGTGTCTCTGACCGTTGGAATTTTGGAGAGGGTTTAGGTAAAGTGGTTGATTAAAATGAGAGTCTTTGACCTTTAGACAGATTTAGCGTCGTAAGTTTTATATCGTTTAGATTTCTTAGAGTAGCCGGTCGTGGGGGGGGGGCGGATATTTTTATTTAAGCAGAGTCTTTATAATTAGTGTAAATTAGTGTATTTAATCTTAACTTTGGATTTAGGAAATACATTTTAATTTTTAATTATTAATTAAATCATAGAGTATATATATATATATATATATATATATATATATATATATATATATATATATATATGAGAGAGAGCGAGATCTTAGCGGTTCTTTACTCAAACGACGTATTCAAAATCTAAAGAAAGCACCACCTTTAAGGGTTTTTCGCAAGAACATGAATGAATGATTCCTGAAAGAGGTATTTTCAACACACAGCGTGTGTACACATACACATACATTTATCTTTTTATCTATCTCTCTACTAATAAATAAATTAACTATGTTGGTTTAAACAACAGACATATGACCTAACACCTTATTTAAGAAAAATATCACAAACAAGGAAAGAAAAAAGAAAACATCTACCTACACAGTAAATTAAAGATTTCAACACCCAGATAATCTAAGCAAAGCTATATTAAGATAACTAGAACGCCGTTATAGTCGTGTAGACATTTTAGATTTCTTTAAGGATATTATGAATATATATCATGTGACAATTTGTTGCATATATATAAAGGAAAACTCAGCACATCATCTAAATCGGTTGAGTTTTCTTTTATATATAGCATATTGCTATGAATACTAACCACTGAAATCACTATATAGATCTATCTCTTTTATATTTTATATTAAACAGATATTTTTGGATAATCTTTTATATTTATGGACTTGCCTTCATTACATTTATATATATTAATATGGTGTTTTTTTAATGAGAAAAGAAATTTTCGTTGTGGTGCCACTCAAACATTGTGTGTGTGTGTGTGTGTGTGTGTGTGTGTGTGTGTGTACAAGTATGTATGTATGTTTGAGTTAGTATGAGTGGCGTCACGACGACAGTTTTTCCTCCCACTTAAAAAAAAACATCAAATTATGCAACCCCACATATATCTATTTTTTTTTAAATTAATCAATTTGTCAGACGATTACAAAAGCGTGAAACCCAGTGTCCCAAACTCACATCAATCCAACTGAATATGTTTAGCTCTGTCACTGATATTGAGAGCTTTCCAATAAGTACTGCGCATATATAATATATATATAATATATAACAAACTGCATCGACTGACGCCATTTCGGTCGGGTTTCAATCCTGGGTAAAAAAGCAATCGAAGTCTAACCGTACTTATGAGCTGTGATACGGCGAAAACAGATCTGTCTGCGGATGACAATATATATATATATATATATATATATATATATATATTATAAAATACTTTAATTTCAATGGGAAATTATATTCTGTTAGCTTTCTATTACATTTAGTTTTATTTTTAAAGTAATATAGCTTGGCGTTTCTCGGGTGTAATGAAAGCTTTAAAACTAATCCATGGTCCTGGAGCTCAGACTCTTTGGACGTTGGCACGAAAGAAGACTAAAAAGCACTAGTTGTTTCCATTCAAAGCGAAACCGTAGACTGAAAGAAAAATGAATAGATCTAAGTCAAATTTTGATTTCCGGTATCGATGTCAAATAAGTTTTCCGTTGCAAACTGAATTTTGAAGGTTAAATAAGTCCTCTGAGTAAATGGCATCATGGCTGAACTAAGAACTATAATTATACCCACTTAGAGCAAAATCCGAAGCAAAAAACAAAATAAAAGGGCTGAAAATCTTATTTTCATCAAACCCGATAAGAGATCGAGGTATCGATTTCCAATATCGTAGTCAAATAAGTCATCCAAGGATAAACTAACCCAAGTAAGTCCATGAAAACTTATCGTACCCATCGGGAGTAAAATTCGAGAAAATGAACCATATTGATGGATGAATATCGGTTTTTGATCAGATTCGATAGAATATCGGATGTATCGATTTCCGATATCGGGAAAAATGAGTCGTCTGAGAAGATCTACTCATGTTTGAGACTAAAAACTATCATTTTACCAAGTTAGAGCAAAAACTACAGCAAGAACCACGATAAAATGGCTAAAATCCTGATCTTGATCAAACCTGATCGGATATCGGGGTATCGATTTCTGATATTAAGAACAATTCGGAAAAATAAGTAGCCCATAATCTGACCGGAATCCTAAAGAATATTTGTCTGAAGTTTTGTGAGAATCGGATAAAAATTGGGAATTTGTATAAAGGACATACAGACAGACACACAGATAGACAGGCACACACACAAACATCTTGTCTTTTATATATAGATAGATATGAATCAATCTAGAATAATCCTTTCCATACAAAATAGAAAAAATAACTTTTAATACTAGTTTCTTTCACTTAACGTTAATAAGAATACGAAAAATAATAAATTATTAACGGAGAAAACATTCTCTTCACATTGCTAGTATCGATTTCTCTCTCCGTTGTTTTAAACCAACCAAAGGAAAGTATCCCCGCGGGAGAAGGGAAAGTAACCATGTGGGAGATAGTGTCACAGGTGTACATATTTTTAAATTACTGTTTTGCAATTTTGTCATAGGGAGTGAGCTACACACACGCGCGTGCGAGTGCACGCGCGTACACACACACACACACACATACACACACATTCATATATTTTTATATATATAATTTTTGCCATTTTATATTTGATCTACAATATATTTAGCGTTAAAAAAGTTTTCTCTAGAAGCAATCTATCCTTCAAAATCCAGATTATTGTTTATTTCCCTTTTTTTTTTGTTTTTATTTTTTTTTGCATTATTGTCATATTTTGGCCTTCTGTCAATGACCAATGTGCAGTTACTTTTGAACTCTCCCTAGATTCCTTTTACAAATACTTGCATTCTGCCAAAGACCAGAGACTCGCTCTCTGGCCTTATCTAAAAATCATTTTCATATCTCTACACTCTGTCAATGACCAGAGTATCACACCTTGGCTGTTAACCTAGAATCAGTTCCATATATGTGCACTCTGCCAAGGACTAGAGTGTCACCCCGTCACTCACCCCTTACAATCAGTAAAATCGCCACACCCTGCCAGATTTTCTCCATGACACGAAGTCAAAAGAAAGCCACTGTACTCAGATTTGTTGCCCATTTATCTCTTTGATCTTTTAACGTGGGGGGGACCTTTTTTAAAATTCGGTTTTGGAATGTGGCATATACATAATCTATGATGACATAAAATGATGAACTATTGATTGATTTTAGGACTCTTTACAGATTTAATTCATTCGCGTGATATTTATATATTTATATACCAAAATTAAACTAAAGAATGTTTTTGAAACCATCGATCTGTGATCAAATCTATACTATATTTGTCCTCCTTTTTCGTCTCTTTAAAACAATTCATAACAAAATGCATATCCCTGTTACCCGAGAAAACTTTCTGAAACTGAATCGTTCCCTGTTGAATCTTAATCAATAGAGGATTGAATCAATTCATTGGAGTAGATAGTCTAAACTATCGCCCGGTTCACACTCCACCCACATCTATTGAACAGGTGAAGAGGCTCATCCCTTGTTTCCTGTTTAGGATGCGGTTTCCGGCTTTCTCTTTTCCAATCTCTTCACTCTTATGTAGCCCCCTGCACATCAGTGGCGTTACTGCCTTGCTTGGGGTGTAATTCGATTCCGGCCGAAATTTTACGATTTGAAAGCTGAGTTTATCCATCACATCAATTATTTCGCTTAACTGATTCCACCGTAAAACTTGGGATTTTATGATTGCAACTTTTTTTGCTAATTGTATTCCAGTTTTCTAAGCAGTATTGAGTCAATTTTAGAATTGCGGCATCCAATTTCATTCCAACGACTTCCTCGAAGTTCTAATGAAATGTGAAAAAATAATAGGCACATATCAGTAATAATGGTAAAAAAATGCTTGATTCATTTTCTTTTCTGAATGCCGTTAAGTGCAAGTTCACTTCAGCAAATAATTGATTCCAATTTAGGTGAATTTATTTCCACATATATCAGTGCTTCTTCCACATTCTCCCAACGTCATGAATCTATATCATGGCTTCCTTCATGCGCTTTACATGGCCTGACTATCCTTTTTGGATTTCACTTGATTGACTTCTTCTTCATGTACCGTGTACTTTCAGTACGTAGGCGTTCATGGACTTCCACTTGGCTCTGTCTCTTGTCGCTCTCAGTCATTTTCTCTTGTATCTCTTCCAATCCCCGCTCCGTCAGCCATTTTCCCAGACCTAGCAAGTACGTCTCGCGCTGCTTTCCTCTGTCTCTTTTTCCATTTATCCGACCTGTGAGTATCAAGTTCTCCAGGCCTTCCTTCCTCATTAAGTGTCCCGGGAACCTCATTTGTTTCTTCCTCATATTTTTTTTCAGTTTTCTTCTCGTTTGCATCCTTTCCAACACCTCATCGTTGCACTCGGGCTCTGTCCATAGTATCCTCACCATCCTCAAGCCTCTCCTTCATCTTTGATGAGATCGTCCAGCATTCAATTCCATACAGAAGAACAGATATCCAGGGCTCTCGCATTCCTTTGACCCTGGATTCTTCATCTTTGATGAGATCGTCCAGCATTCAATTCCATACAGAAGAACAGATATCGAGGGCTCTCGCATTCCTTTGCCCCTGGATTCTTCATCTTTGATGAGATCGTCCAGCATTCAATTCCATACAGAAGAACAGATATCGAGGGCTCCCGCATTCATTTGCCCCTGGATTCTTGGCATCGTTTTCTGTCTCTTTCGCATCAGGCCAAGTATCTCTTCAGTGATCCACTCGTTTTACTTTCGACGTGCTTTTTTCCTTAGGAATGATGTCATTCGCCGATGTCACTAGAGGCAGTCTGAGTGCGTCCCATTTTGAGCTTCCATTTCCAATTTGTCTTTCGTATATCATTTTCACTTTGTCCGTATACATTTCCTATAGGTTCGGGTCATTCATGAGTCTATTGTATTGCAGCTTTAGCGCAGTGTTAGGTTTCTTTATTGACTATCTCATAATAATGTTTAGGTTTAATGTTAAAACTTTTTACTACAGACTTAAGGATTGAAGCTGGCATTACTTTAGGTAATGTTTAACAAAGAGACCTCGTAAATAAATGTTTATTGGGGGCAATCACCGTGTGTCAGACTAAACTAAGCAAACAATGTGCCTGACGTAGAACAATATTTCGCAAGAAGATCTGATAAATTCGATAGTGTTCCCGATGATGTTATGAGACAAATCGAAGTAGTAAACACTTTTACTTCAGTGCCACGCCACGATTTGCTTGAAACAAGGATTTATCTTCTTTATTATCTATAATTAAAATGTAATCATGGAGAAATTGGTTGAATTATTTTCCATTTCTTTTTCCATGGTTTTCTTCTGTTAAGTTGATTGTCATCTAAGGCTATAAATAGCTCAGTCTGATATTTAGCGCATATCTTTGAAATAAGAGATTGATGCGATTTTTCGAAGGTCAATAGTGAGAAAATGAAAGTAACGGACAGGGCTGGAATTTTAAATCGGCTCGCTAGTTGCCTCTTCCTCGCTAATAAGGGCTATGCAACCGGCATATCTATTTGATTAGCGCAAAAACCAACATCCTTGAATTAGAAACTATATTTCAGCAGTTCGTTTTAGTGATAATAATTAAATCAAAGTTAAATTCATTCGCAGATTCCCTTATGCATATTAAGAAAAGTTAATAAATAAGATATTAACTTTTTGCCATAACTTTGATTTAACTCCTAATCAAAAAGGAAAAAATGTCGATAGCAGAACGAAGACACGGGCGATTCAGGGTTTGATTTTTTGGTAAACATTATATGACATTATATTCAACACCATATAGTCTACGACTATATCGTGTTGAATACACCGGTTTCCGTCCTATCACCGAAGTGAAGCAACATCGATCCTGGTCAGTACTTAAATTGGTGACCATTTGGGAATGCCAGGTGCTGTATACGTAAGGATTGAGAATAGTCCACCGTTCCTCCAGGTTTATGGGTTGGGTGCAGGGCTAACAACCCTGTCTCGTAAAAAGCAGTTTGCTCTCTGCACCATCTGTGTGTGATGAATAAATAATGATTATATGACATCACATGAACCAAAGATTGCTTGTAAAATTATTTCATGTAACTTTTTTATTTGTCAAACTAACTTTTAAATGATTCACCAACTTTTTCTACAATGTGTATAATTGATAATATTGTCCTCTACTAAATTTAATTATTTTCTTATCAATTGATAGGGATCGTATAGGTTTGAGTGTCGACGGAGGTAGCCTTGTCATTTCAAACGAGGCAATATTTAAGTACAGATAAAACTAGTTTAATAAATGCTAATTTTCGAGGTAGACAAGAAGGTTGAAAAACATTTAAAAAGAAAGAAAACGCGCTACTCAGTCTACTAATCTACAATTTATTTGCATTTGACTTGAGTTAGTGTAAGCTAAGATTGCTAGGTAACGTAATGTTTATCAAAACGCAAACAGAATTCTAGTTTCGTTTGTGATTATGCTAACATAGTACTTATGGTCTTGGGAAAGGTACGCATTAAGTTCTCCCTAGTAGCTGTCTCATTGACAGGTCAGTCTAGTTGCAGGCATTATGTGATAGCTGTTAGAACAGTAAGTGGGCGAATGGGCACTTAGACAAGTAAATCTCTGTTAACAACTTTACTATCCAAGACTTCAAACTATATTACAATTGTTGTAATAACAATCTTGAAGAAACTTAGTCACAGTGTAAGTATACAAGTGTTTAGATATATTTCAAGCTACGTATAAATGCATATAACAATATATCTGCTCATAGGTTTTTTATGTAATATAAATCTTTGCGAACCTAAAAATGTAAACCATTTAAAATCTATGATTTTAAATAGAAATGTACTTTAATCTGTATATATTTTTCTGTTTTTCTCAATAAAATTTCAGAAAATATTCTTGCATGTCGATCTCGGTTAATAGAAACACCCGAGGCAAGTAAACTCCTTGCATCTGAAAATTTTCATTTATTCAGCGGCAATGGTTAAGAGTGACATTTGCTAGCATTATGCAGATAAGACATCAGGTCATAGTTTTGACGATTTGGTAATTCTTCAACAAAGCTTTAAATAATTCAAGAATTCTCTTGTACTTTTATTCGCAATACGTGGCAATTGTATATAACTAACAGGCTATTAAATAGTATGCAGTCTATTATGAAAATGCCGAAAAGAGAATTTCCAAATGATCATTAATCAAAAACTTAAAGTCTTTTATTCAAATTGATTGCACTTATGCATAAGCACTTTTAAAATATATTTATATGGCTCCAGAATGATTTAGTTATTTTTTAACAGAGAAAGAGCTTACTGTTGTGATTTTCTCAGTGATCATTTCGGAAGAAATATTTCAATTACTTTACTATAAATTAATCAAAATAGACCCTCAGATAATGTCACGATATCAAAACATAAAATATCTTGCACCTTGTATTAAACGATTCAGTCTTATTATTTTTTCAGTGAATTCGAATTTCTGGAATTAACATTATTTACATGTAGACAAAGGGCCGCATCTTTTTATTACTATCGCAATAATTGGAGAGATTTAACCTTCAGCCTTCATCTTGTTAATCCGGTTAACCCTCAAGGAATTTCGAACTGAACCTCTTATTAAATCCACGGGTGCAAATTGTTACTTTTCCGTTGAAAGTATTTAAGGATTATCTTGCCAAACCTTTATTTAGTATTGCTCATTTATTGCTCAAATCTCAGGTGGATTAAATATTTGCTACGTGAATTTGGTAACATCATAATTTTGAATTTAATCCCTGGATTGGTCAATGTGCATTTGGATTTAGTGGAAATACGGCGAGCAATGGGAAATGTCAAAACGTTGTGATAAAAAAATGAGGACAATCTGCCGTATGTAAACAATGTAAATAGTAAATTCTCGTTAAATTTTAATGAATTGAAATTTAATCATAACACTGTCATTTTCTGATAAGCGGAAATAATTGTTCTTTTTAAAATGCGTATTTATTGGCATCAGCTACTTTAGGATTAACATGTATTGATGCATGTCCATATTTATATGAATCAGTACATGTTAATGTTAAAGTAACTGATGGCAATACATATATTTTAACAACGCGCCGGCTAATTATTTTTGTAGTGTACTTCTAATGGTTATTTATTAGTTCATATATCATAACTGAATCCGTGGAAGCTTAATTTGAATTGACTAGAATCCTGTGGATACGTCTTTAATGACGAGAATGAACAACGTCAGGTAAAAATCAAACAGCTTTGACCTAATCCATGATAATCTATCAAGGGCCTTTCTTTAGTGAATAATGATGAGGTCGAGTTGGTATGAAATCTTCTGCGCAAGAAGATTTATACTATTTGTAACACGCAACACTTTTCTTTAACGTTCGCAAGCTTTTACATCATTCATATCACAATCACTGTGGTTGGTGGTATAGAGTTTCACCCAAGATCAGCGTGACTTGCAAACAACCTTCCACCTATAACAATAACAGTATTGATTTCTTCTTTTTCTTCCTTCTTTTTCGACTCTATTTCATTCTACTTTTTCTTTGCCAATCGCTTTTTCTTTCTCATATTTTTCAGTTTTCAGTGCGTTTTGTTCAACGAGTCCTTCGACTAAATTTGAACCTATCTTAGATTTTTTACACGGTTTCTTCTGTTTCTCATTTTCTTCAAGAATATCTATTTTTTCTTCTGAGTATATAAATGTTGACTACAGTGAAAACTGTGTTTGTTTCAGTCAGTTAAGTGCCATACGTGAAACACGCTTGGGCGATCATGTCTCGAAAGAGACATGACCTGACAGGGCAGAAGATTACCCCGCAGTAGGTTGCCATTGCTTTCTGCGGTAGACTGGTGGCCGACCAAGGTTATAGAACCCAATCTGTCCTGTTATTTAACCCATAACTGGAGGGAAGAGACAGATTAATACCTTTCCCAAGGGTATTTGCGCTTAAGTGAATACAAGGAATACGACAGAAATTCGAACTCGGCTTCCCGATTTCTCGTTCCGAGCCGATATCCACTGCACCACGACGCACGGGGTTAACAGGCTTCACGGAGTAAAAACATTCTCAGGACTATACTTTGTTGGTTTTATGTTCTTTCCATAGCAAAAAAAAAAACTTTACGGAAAATCACACGTGTGACATAATTACTACAGATGAGGAGAATGTCATTCATTGGGGCACATTTGGAGGAGCAAAGAAAAATTGTTATGTATGATTTTTCTTTTAGAAACATACACACAGTCGAAGAAATGGGTGGAAACTGACTAAAACCTGTACTAAAAACGACATTCCTTTGACGCCCTTGATAAACAGAGAAGAATGGTAGAAACTAGTTATCTTCGAGTTCGTTCAAATCTGAAGAAAATGAATATCAAACACAACTGTTTATTTATATTTCTTTAAATTTGGTGTTATCGTAATCTTCAATTCTTCCGTGTGCTGCCAATCTGCCCAAACTAAAACTCTCTCTCTCTCTCTCTCTCTCTCCCTCTCTCTCTCTCTTTCGCTCTCTCTCTCTCTCTCTATATATATATATATATAGTCGTAGACTATATGGTGTTGAATATAATGTCATATAATGTTTATCAAAAAATCAAACCCTGAATCGCCCGTGTCTTCGTTCTGCTATCGACATTTTTTCCTTTTTGATTAGGAGTTAAATCAAAGTTATGTCAAAAAGTTAATATCTTATTTATTAACTTTTCTTAATATGCGTAAGGGAATCTACTAATGAATTTAACTTTGATTTAATTATTATCAGTACAACGAACTGCTGAAATATAGCTTCTAATTCAAGGATGTTGGTTTTTGCGCTAATCAAATAGATATGCCGGTTGCATAGCCCTTATTAGCGAGGAAGAGGCAACTGGCGAGCCGAGTTAAAATTCCAGCCTTGTCCGTTACTTTCATTTTCTCACTATTGACCTTCGAAAAATCGCATATATATATATATATATATATAATTTCTTTTAATTTAATATTTATAATAATTTATTTATTTGTCTTTATTATTTCAATTACCATTTTATCCTATATATTATTTTATTTAGAGTTTTACTTGCTATTTTATTTAATCCAACTTCTAGGAAAAATTAATTCCACGTACATAAATTGCAGAAATGTAAAAAGAAAACTAAAATATCGGATTTATGAATATAAGAATGCGCTACAAAATAGCAATTTATCCAATTCATTCATTTTACACATAAATAGTTTCTTCCATAATCTTTATCCAAAAAATAATGAATCTGAAAGAAAAAATAACATAGACGAAAGACTCTTGAAAATGCAATGATCATTTCTTGCCAAAGTTTTATATTACAGCCTAGATAGTTAGTTAAGTGCCATATGCGATACACGCTTTGGGCGGTCATGTCCCGAATGAGACATGACTGACTAGGCAGATCATCCCGCAGTAGTTTGCCTTTGCTTTCTGCGGTAGGGAAGAGACGGATTAATACCTTTCCCAAGGGTATTTGTGCGTAAGTGAATGCAAGGAATTCAACTGGAATTCGAACTCGACTCTACGATTTGTCGTTTCGAGTCGATATCCATTGCACCAGAATACAAATCTTAAATAACTTCACATAAATGACTTACTTAGAAAAACCTTCATCCTGCATATGCATATATATATATATATATATATATATATATATATATATATATATATAGACGGATTAATACCTTTCCCAAGGGTATTTGTGCGTAAGTGAATGCAAGGAATTCAACTGGAATTCGAACTCGACTCTACGATTTGTCGTTTCGAGTCGATATCCATTGCACCAGAATACAAATCTTAAATAACTTCACATAAATGACTTACTTAGAAAAACCTTCATCCTGCATATGCATATATATATATATATATATATATATATATATATATATATATATATATGCAGGATGAAGGCTTAGCATGGGCTAGGCATTATCACCAACATGGAATACTTCGAAGAGATGTCATTAGAATCCAAATCACTAAAGCCAACCCTATGGATGACATAACTTTATGACACTTTCATACTCTGGCCACACCAGGAAGAGACCCAAATACATGTAAATTCAATCAGATTATCGATATGGTTCAAAATGAATTAAGAAAACAACAGGCTAATATTTCTGTATGTGCTAATATATCGATAATAAAATTGGTTCAAGAGATCTGTATTCATCGCAAGCCAACAATCACCGGACAATACCTCAACTTCAAATCTCATACCCATAAAATATAAAGAAAGGGATTGTCCGTTGCTTGCAACGTCGAGCAAAAGTCATATAGCGGCAATCCGGAGACATATGATCGGTATAAGCAGTACTTTGCAGTATAACAACTACTCGGAGTACAAGATAATACCTTCAACAAATGTGCAAGGGAAGGTGCGTGATGATAACAACACTAAGAAAACATCCTTGGTTTGCCTACACTATGTGAATGGATAATCGGAGAAAACACAAAGGATCTGTAGGCAGAATAACCCCAGGACGAACTTGAAAAATGGTTTTACACTTTACAGATACGTCTCGCGAGTGAAACCCCCAACAGGAGAGAACATCACTAAGGACTGTATATAAGAAGAAACGAACCGACACTTGATGTAAGTCTGCGAGAACATCGCGAAGCCGTAACAAGAGAGGAAATATTTGGACCTTGCATAAGTTCTTACTGATTTTTCATGGAAAATATTTTGTTTAGAAAAATAAGTAAGAAACTGAAATATTGTCCATCGCTTGTCACTATTTTCCCATCCTTCGAGCAGTATTTGAATTCCACGTCAGAAAAACGACATGTATTTTGAAGCTAACGATGAGTCGATCTGTTTTCGGCATCTTCATAAGAATGAAAATGCTTCTCAGCTAGACCATGTGCTATCGATCTGAAAAGTTATCCTCGGACAGAAAAATGTCTGGTGAATACAGCGGATTGGGTATGACTTCCAATTTAAGCTTTTACGAGTTTTTACCTGTTTTGAAACATCTAGCCTAGCGGTGTTATGTTGCAAAATCACTTTGTCGTGTCTTTCCTCAGATAGCGGCTGTTTTCTCTTCAATGCTTGGTTCAAACAAATCAATTGTAGTCAAAAGCGATTTACCATGATGGTTTAATTTGTTCTGAACAGTTCATAATAAACTATACCAAGCTGACCCAACCAAATGCAGAGCAGAAACTTCGAACAATTCATATTCAGCTTTGCCGTCAATGTTAGTGCGTGGCCAGGCTTATCCAACCCATCTTCTACGCTTAGGATTACCGTAGTGTATCCACTTTTCACCGTCAGTTACGATACGATGCAGAAAACTTTCCTTTTTTGTCTTTGAAGCAGCTATACACACGTGACAAGACGCCGTTCGACGTCTATCGGCTTCAACTCCTACAGCACCCAGTTTTCTTGCTTTTAAATCATTCTTAATGCTTTCAAAAGTTTCGAAACTGTTTAATGATTCTGAAAGCTCAGCTTGCGCCGAACATGAGTTTTCGTGAAGTAATGCCTCTAATTCTTTGTCTACTAATAGAAAAATAAGGCGTAATGGAGGGAGAAACTGTGAAACGTAAGAAATCAGCGCTAAGCCATAATAACCTCCTAAGCCAGCTAAGCATAGAAATGTATACTACATGAAAACATGTAACACGGAGTGCTAGAATAAATCATTACCTTCAAAGATTGCAATATTGTAAATAATTACAGTGTTCACAGTATTCAGACTATTGTTCTCATCTTTGTTGCCATTTGTACGACGTTTCGGTGGTTGTACGCACCGGCCTTCTTCAGGTGTTAGAAGTTTCGAATCGAACCCTTTATTACAATCACTTGGGGATATCATCCTCATTCCTTGAGTAAAGCCTAGATTGGAAGTCATGAGTTATCTCCCTCTAACCCTGCAAGTTACTTGTTAACCACTGCTGTAGCCTGGTATTCAACTCACAACTCTAAGAATCAAGTCAGGTACTTAAAGACAGACAGCTCAGTGGATATAGACATTGGTTAGTTCCTTAGGGACACATGGCCCAGTGGATATAAACGTTGGTTAGTTCATGACTTGACTCTTATATTTGTGAGTTCAATACCAGAGTACATAATTCTAAATGTTCAAACTTTTCGCAATCTGAAAAATTCTATTGAGATTTTAACTGTAAAAATAAAATATGTTTCTCATACAAAATATTGATAATTTAGCAAAATGTATTGTGGACAGACAAATCTATATTTGCATTTCTTGGTCTTAAGAGTAATCTGGAGAACAAGTAAAAAATGAAAGTAAAGTCACTGTTGTTAAAGCAAGGTTATCTTTTATGTAAAAAGTACAAAATACAAAAATATATCTGTCGAAGATAACGGTTGACTGTAGATTTGTAAAGGTTAATTTTGTAGTGACCAGGGAATTATCCTTATGAGCGTCGGTTTCCCAAACAACAGTCGCAGAAATAAATTGCTCGACTGTAACTAACTTTACACCAAGGAATACGAACGGAATGTAGGTGGTTCGCTACAATGAGTGTGGCATGATAGCACTTAGTGGTGAAGGTTAGAAATCGTGGAAATGAAGAAGTTCTTTTAAACATTTTAATGGATCTAACGATAGAGCAGCGACAGCGTCATGACGTTTGACTATGATGAATGCTGTTACTTAATGTTGTCAATACAATTATCAAAGATCTTCTGAGGCAAAACATTTGCCAGCTTTGGATTATTATTGGAACATTGTGCTTTCCGCGGTTTGATTTGTTGATCGGTCTGTTCATTCCATTGCTTTAATCAAACTACTTTATATATATATATATATGTATTTAATATTCAAGGGATTGTCTGGCATTTCGATATTGCTTCTCTTAATCGCTTACATACATACAAAAGAGTCTAAATTGTGGGGCTCTGCAAACATTCAATTCTTGTTTTGCTGAATAATTTTATGTTGCATCTGAAGCTTATATTACAGATACCGTTAATTTGTGGAAGTGATTACTTATTTCCAAAAGTAAATATGACATCTAATTGAAAACAAAAAAATAAAACAGACAAAAATATATATCGAATGGAAGATCAAAATAGGCTCTGATTGGAGTCAATTCAAAATAAGAAGGAACTTTCCAGAAAAGCAATTACAACACATTGATTTTAGACTTAATCGTTGCAAAAGTAGAAAACACCTTAATAAAACAAGAAAGGAAAATATTTGTCGTTTAGTAGAAAAAAAAGATTGAAGGCTACTATGCAATTAAAACTCACGAGCTTATGGCGAAAACGGAAAAATATATCAACGCAATAAAAGTGAAAAACACAAGACTCTACATTCTCGAGTTAGGAATCATATACGAAGTATTGAAACAAAATAATTACTGAAGTAACTTATGTTATTTTTCTCGTTGATTTTTTTTCATTTTACTGCTAATTTTCCGGCAAAGTTTTTCTTTGGTTCTACCAGCGCATTACCATTCTCTCAAGTTAAGCAACTGTGGAATTAAAAGAAAAATACAACTGAACAGTTGACATTTTTCTTGTCATGGGCAGATTGACATTTACAAATGCCAATCAAATCTCATAAGTAAATTTGTTTTTTGCTTCTTTTTTTATATACCTGTTGGATCAGTCCTGCCAAAGATACGTTAGAATTAAGTTAAAACAACTAAATTACTGAGAAACGAGGATGAAATGTAAAGTCTGCTATTTGTCAAAGAACATTTTTCAAAATATATAATGCTCAGCCACGTGTTAGTATCTTGGAATCTGTGTTTTCACGTAAGAGAGATGACTTTTTAAATTAGTTCATGCATTGTTAATAACGATAATGCTAATCTTACGATATATATATATATATATATATATATATATATATATATATATATAATTCTCAAAGAAAGGTAAATGCGTGTGTATATGCATAAGATTTGATATTTTAAGTCGTAAAACTGACAGTCACATGCAGTGCTTGTACGTTCTTTATACCTTCACAAACACACACACGTGTATGTATGTTTGTTTGTTTGTTTGTTTGTTTGTTTGTTTGTTTGTTTGTTTGTTTGTTTGTTTGTTTACGTATATCTAAAGAGGTGAGAGATATTAAGCAGTTCTTTTACTTTAAGAAATGGAATTGGTATTACAGTCTTAATTAACAATCAAAAGACAACATTGAATCGTGGATTTTATAGCATCTAAGATAATTTTACAGTAAAATGCTAGACAATTTCTAATACTAGTCCGTATAGATAAGCAAATGTTCTAGATATTTTGTTAATCATTTGTTATTTTCTTTTTTAATATTACAATTAATATCGATAAAGTTAGTGAATTTTCACCTCCTATTTGGAATTACTACATTTGAATAGAAAAATTAAAATGTATTGTCTTGTTGGCGGACTGGAAGAAAACTACCTCCACCTTTAAATTTGTTGCTTTGTATTTTGTTTTACTTTTATCAGTGCAACCTTATCGATTACACCCTAAAGTTTCCGATTGACAAAAACAAATTAGAAAAATTTCAATATTTAAACAATTTGGGGTTGGGGCTCAGTTTTTCATACAATGAATGTAAGTAAATTGATCCTCCATTTTGGAACCACTCGCCGGTACGACATTACCATCACCTGGAAATTTGTTAATTATCAATTTTTTTTCTTTTTTCAGTGCAATCTTATCGATTAAACCCTAAACTTTCCGACTGACAAAAACATTTGTAAAAATTTCAACACTTAAACAATTTTAGGGGGGCTCACTTTTCCATACAAACTTAAAGTAAATCGATCCTGTGCAATTAACTTTTTCGCTTGCGCATATTCAACAACTAAATCCTTTGCGAAATTTTTGAATAAAGTTATTCTTGGAGTTTCCGAGGAAGATGCCATCGTAAGAACTAAAGAAAACTTAAAAAAGGCAAAAACAAGAGCAACAACACTTCCCCCACCCCAACAAAAAAACAAAGCGACACCAACGCGAGTGGTTGCAAAATGGAGGATCGGTTTAGTATAACGTTGTATCAGAAACTGAGCCCCCTTTAAAATAGTTTAAATATTGAAATTTTTCCATTTTTTTTTTTTTTTCATAATCGGGAACTTTATGTAATAACCGATAAGACTGTGCTGAAAAAAGTAATAAAAAAAATGAAAAACAACTAATTTAAAGGTGGTGGTCTTCTCCTCCATGTCCACCGTCTTCTTTCATATGCAGTACCCAGAGTATTCGACGGTTATAAACTTCCACAAGTCGATGTTATTTGATGCTTACAGTAATTTGTAAACTTCTATAATTTCTTTTTGTTTTTGTTCTACTCTTCATTCACAAAATCTCGTTGATTTTCTCAGTGCTTGCTATTTCTCTTGCTTTTTTGAGTATTATCCGCAAAGCCCACGTCCTTTCCATTTCGTAAACTCCTATATTTGATAACGTGAAATAAAATATAGTATGCTTAACAATAATAAAAAGGGTAGATACAAATTCGTACTCTTTTGACTCTGAGATTGTCAAATATTTCAAATATTACGTCCAAGGGAGTACGGTTCTTTCCTCCCCCTCGTCTACTCACTCTTCAGTAGTTTCTTCCGCTACATTTCTCATATTAATTGCTATAAGTAATACCTAAGCCCTTTCTCCTGATTTTTAATTAAACTTTGATATGAAATTACTTTCGTCACAATTATTAAATCAGTTCATTTTCCCCTGACATTAATGACGTTTTTATTGCTATCATTTTCCCACTTTTATTTTAAAAATTCAAAATAACGTATAGAGTTCAACAAAAACATAAATAAATATTTTTCTCGCTATTTCCCATAAAATTCAGCAGAAATTAATGAAGTAACTGAAATCAAATAATGATTTTCAAAAACGTTTCGAATTAGAGTGTTGAAAAATAGCTACATTTTACCGAAAAGGAGAAGAAATAAAGTTAAGCTAAATTTATTTAAACATTCTTTATCAAAAACGTAATTATCTTCAGCAACTCGATGAAAAAGAGAATGTTCGATACCACCATTAAGGAAATCTGAGTTCTTCCTCGAGAAATATCTGAAAAACTGATTTTTACGAGGGTCATTCAATAAATAAGGTGAATTTTTCGGTATAAGAACTTCTAATACAGATAAAAGCTCACTTTTTTCGACCTAGTCTCTCAGAAGTGTCACACACTTTTTCCATCTGTGCACAAGCTTCCGCATTCCCTCAGCGTAAAAATCTTTGGAATGATGTCTCAGCCAATCGCTCACAGCACTTTTGACTTCATCGTCACTTTCAAACTTCGTGCCTCTCGTGAACGTTTTCAAGGGACCAAACAGGTGAAAGTCTGAAGGCGCAAGATCTAGACTGTAAGGGGGATGAGGGAACAGTTCCCAGCCCAGCTCATTGATGGTCTGCACCGTTTGGGCTACTGTGTGAGGCCTTGTGTTTTATTGGCAAGGTAATCATTTTAATTGGAGTAGATACACTCAATTGGAGTAGAAAGACTAAACTATCGCCCGGTTTACACTCCACCCACGTCTATTGAACAGGTGCAGAGGCTCATCCCTTGTTCCCTGTTTAGGATGTGGTTTACGGCTTTCTCTTTTCCAACCTTTTCATTCTCTTTTCTTTTTTCTTTTTTTTTTTCAACTGGAGTAGATAGACTAAACTATCTATCGCCCGGTTCACACTCCACCCACGTCTATTGAACAGGTGTAGAGGCTCACCCCTTGTTCCCTGTTTAGGATGTGGTTTCCGGCTTTCTCTTCTAGTTTTTTCATTCTTACGTAGCCCCCTGCACATCAGTGGCGTGTCCGTCTTGCTCGGGGTGATATGATTAAAAAAATCATGGACAATTTTGTGTGTTGTTCCAACAGATAAGCTCAAAGTCCTTGCAATGTCATCCACTGTCACCCTTCTGTCAGACTGAATGCGGTCATTGACTGATTCTATCACCTCAGAAGACCTCACTTCTGTAGGCCTCCAACACTGCTCCGTTCTTCTTTAAACAATTTATCTCACTTGTAGACATTTTTGGCTGAAACATGTAGCACTATACACAGTTGACATTCTCCTATAAATTTCAACTGGTTTGTACCCTTCAGCAACCAAACACTTGATAACTGATCTCTGAAGTAAACTTCTTGGTCGGCCATTTTTGTTAATTCCAAAACTCTCAAAGGTTTTTTTCAATCTGCAAAAAAAAAAGAAAAAATTAAATCCCTTTCAAAAAAAAGTTAAGGGAATTTTTTTTAAAGAAATGTTCTATCTGTATGAGGATGCGGGAGAAAGTGAAAACGCGCTCTATCAGAATATATATATATATTTCTCTCTGTGTGTCCATTACCTATAGACTCCGAAACGGCTGAACCGATTTTCTTGAAAATTTGCACAGTTATACTATCAGCGTCTGCGAGTGTTCTTAGCTAGAGTTTGTGTCGAGGTACCCTCGATAAATATCGAAAATCGATAATCGAAAAAATCCGGTTATAAAAGAAGTTGTCCGATTTTAATAAAATTTGATATTGAGAAGTTTCAAGGTTTCAGTTCTTACAATAGTGCAGAAAATTGGTTACATATATATATATATAAGGCAAGATGTTTGCGTGTGTGCCTGTTTATCTGCCTGTATGTCAGTATTTTTTTCAGCCCTTTTATTTTAGTTTTTGCTTCGGGTTTGGCTCTAAGTAATTATAATTGTAGTTCTTAGTCTCAGCCATGATAGCATTTACTCAGCAGGACTTATTTAGCCTTCAAAATTTAGTTTACGGCGCAAAAAACTTATTTGATATCGATACCAGGAAATCAAAATTTGACTTACATCCATTCATTTTTCTTTCAATCTACGGTTTCGCTTTAACTGGAAACAACTATCGCTTTTTAGTCTTTCGTGCCAACGTCCAAAGAGTCTGAGCTCCAGAACTATGGATTAGTTTTAAAGCTTTCATTAAAGCTTTTATTACACCCGAGCAACGCCGAGTTATACTGTTAGTAGGAATATACTTGCATTCCTAATTTCAGAATGGTTTCAAAACCCCTTGTAAAATATGTCCTGTCTTATTCTCTGTCATTCAATCAAGTGATACTTTAAAATATCATCACTAAACATAAAATCGACAACTTTCTCTTTTATTGCCTAAAATTCTTTTTAAGTAAGTAACTTTACATTTAGAAAACATCAATTAATGATTTCACTAACATTCTTTATTTTATACAATACTGAAGTGTATATTGAAGTATATATGCACTGAACTTGAAAAATATATTTATATTAAATTATTTTACCTGTAGCGATCCGTAATTTTTTTAAGAACTTTCATACTACTGTCTAAAGATATAACACACCAATTAGTTTCCATCTTGAGGTTCTGCAAGTTTCATCTGCCTTGAGCTGGTAATGCTAAGTGCGAGCTTTAATTTCTTGCGTTGACGACTTCAGTGTAAGAAATATATGACAATTGTGGAATGTTTCAATCTGTTTATGCCAATTCAGTGAAAGAACAAAGTGCTAAAGTCATAGGTAAAACAAAAAAATGTTCATATATACCATAATTTTTAACTGCAGGACTGGATTAATATACCAAGTCAATGTCAAGCATATCAGTAAGAAAATATTATCAATAGGGAAAACCTGAGTATGCAACAAAAAGTACAAAAAGAAAATTCATTCAAATATTAATATTTTTTATAATTAATATACATGAAAATCGCTTAAAAGCTCAAGAAAACTTTGTTGAGCGGTTTTTTTTTTCACTTATAAACATCTGAAAGTAAATGTGCTTTTCACTCTTATAAAACTGAAATGACAGAACTTATTTAGGAGCTGAATCATCTCACATGATACTAACATTAACTTTGCATCCAATCTATAAGCAAATCCTGCTGCATCAACACGGGGGATATCAGAGATGACTTCCTACACGTCAGGTGCATATCCTAGCACACGGTGTCTGTCAGAAAAAGCTTGGCGCATCAAAACGAGTGATCTGAGAGATGACTTATTACTCATCACGTGCATAACTGTGCGTTTATTAGTTGTCATTATTTGCCCTCGATATGTAAAATACTTGACCCAAACCATGAAATTAGTACACTTAGGAGATCGCCATCATTTTTTAAACGTAATAGTAAAGAAACTAATCGCAGATGAAACACAAACTATTTTTATTTTAATAACTGAACGTTTTAGCTTCATAAAATATATTTTAAACACACTAAGTTATTTAAATTAATTTTGTCATTTTTTTTTCGAACAATTGATCTACCATTTGATAATGAAGAATAGAATGAAATTACAGTTTTTGTGAAAATATATATATAACAAATGAAGATTTTCATATTTCTGTATATAGCAAATAAATTAACTTCAGAATTTATTCCTGCAGTTATAACTCGAATTATAAGGAAATACCATGAATTGATAAGATATATTACATGATATTTATTTTGAAATATTTCCCTGAATTGTAATCAAATAATATTTGGTCAAAATTTCTACAGCTAAGGGATCTGAAAATTGAGAACATCGATGTTTTACCAAAACATTTTATTTGTTTCGCCCTATAATTTCTCCATTTACGTATTTATTCTTTTTTTCACCCTCTAGGACCATTCGTATCATATTTGAGACAGTATGAAAACAAGCCTTGAAAGAAATATTTTCTTGAAAAATTTTTTAAGAGACATATTTTATAAATTTCAAATGAAAGCAGTACTGACTGCTCAGTCAATGAATACCAAATATTTCCTTATAGGGAAATACCAAATGTTTCCTTATAGGGAAATACTGTATCAAATATGATACGAATGGCCCTAGAGGGTTAATGAGGTATATCTGTTTGTTGAGTTGTGCTTATTTGTCCTCAAATGCTTAGTATTAAAGCATTAAATTGAGGCTATAAGAAGTGCATTAATTGTTTAAGAAATGCAGTTCTTCCAGCAAAGCACGAGCAACAAGAAAATAACCAGTTATGAGTTGGAAGCTAGATTTTTATTAAAGTCGAATTATTTCCATCACTTGCAGCGATCGATGTTTAGAAAACTCGTATATCGAGAAATATTGTGGAAACATGGAAGAATGGTCTAAATTGAGATTTACATTTAAAGGGTAAAAACAAAAAGAAAATCCACGCTGGTTAAGTTGAACGCATTTACTAACTAATCTAAATAAATAGCTTTTCGTGTTTCGTGTTTTTCGTGTTTGGTGACTTTAACGCCCACCACACTAAATGGCTGGAAAACTCTGTAAGCGACCCTGCTGGTGTCCACACCTTTAATTTTTCGATCTCCCAATCCCTTACGCAAGTGGTGGACTTCCCACGCGTTTTTCCAATAGCCCTAATGGAAGGGACTCGCTACTAAACCTCTGCTTCACATCCACCCCAAATTCTTACTCCACCAGACAGCTCTGCCCTCTTGGAAATTCTGACTACGCCGTAGTTTCTGTCAACATCTCGTTCCACTCCACCCCTACCCAAGAAACCCAAACCAACAGAATATCCTACTGCTATCAAAGAGCAGACTGGGATTCGTTTCGTGACTTCCTCTGCGACGTCCCTTGGAACAATGTTTTTAGTCTTCCCAGCAAAGACTGTGCATCAGAGGTCTCCTCCTGGGTTAAGGCTGGCATTGATGCTTTCATCCCTGCCAGGAAATTTCAGCTTAAATCCCATTCGTCTCCCTAGTTCACGCCCGCTTGCTCGGCCTCCATTGCCCACCGGAATCACTTCTTCCGGCTTTATCGTAGCCATGTGTCGGACCAAAACAGGCGCCTTTTCGCCTCAGCTCGTAATAACTGTAAAAAGTTACTTAACGAAGCTAAGATGCTGTTTGCTGCCAGGATGAAGCAGCGCATAGCATCCTCCAAGTTCGGTACCAAAGACTACTGGCGCCTCTGCAAAAGCGTACTTAGCAAGAGTAAGTCCTCAATACCCCCACTAATAAACGAGTTAGAGGTCCTCAGCGGACAAGGCTGAATGCTTTGCCCATAGATTCTCGACCAATTCGACTCTGGATTCGTCTGGAGTCCATACACCCGATTTCCCATCTAGAGCTGAGGCCCAATTGAATGACGTCCACATCACGCCCTCGCTGATTTCTCAAAACTGGACCCTCACAAAGCGAGTGGTGGGGATGGAATCCCAGTCATAGTTTTGAAGAATTGTGCCTCTGAACTCTCAGCTATGGCATAACTGGACTTTTGTTGGACTTAATCCGGTCATGCCTCTCTAACCACACACTGAAGGTGGTATTAAACGGACATGCCTCCCAGAACTACCCTAAAAACGCGGGTGTACCCCAAGGCTCTATCCTAGGTCCTACGGTCTTTCTAATCTATATCAATGATCTCCCCGATACCATAAGATCACAAGTAGGCATGTACGCCGATGATACCACAGTTTACTCTCGCCTCTATCAAACATCTGGTGTAGGTGACAAGGCGACCCTCGCTGCCGAGCTTGAGAAGGACCTCCAATCCGTGGTGGATTGGGGTAAGAAATGGCTCGTTAAATTCAATTCTTCCAAATCGAAGCTGCTGTCAATTAACCACCACAGACAACCGCACCTCCCTCCCATTAGCATGGAACAGGCTTGCCTCCCAGAGAGTAAATCACTACGCCTGCTTGGCCTGAAATTCTCAGCGGACCTCAAGTTGAATGACTACTTCGAATCCATTGCTAAATCCGCAGCTATGAAAGTCGGCTCTCTGTGCAGGGCCCGGGAATTCTGTCCGCCTGAATCTATCCTGCAATTATATAAATCCACCATCCGCCCGTGTATTGAGTACTGCTGCCACATCTGGTCGGGTGCCCCTTCTATTCTCCTCGGGGTTCTTGACAAAATACAGCGAAGAATCTGTAATGTGATTGATACCGACTTGGCTGACCGCCTGCAGTATCTCTCTCACCGGCGTGACGTGGCTTCCCTGTACCTCTTCTATAAATAATTTCATGGCTTCTGCTCTGACGAACTTAAATCACTGGTGCCTCCTAGACGTGAATTTGCACGAGATACTAGATTGACAACTAGGTCCCACCCTTTTACAGTGAAACCGATGAAATGTAACCGCAATTTCTACTCCAACAGCTTCTTTCCTCGCACTTCCCACCCGTGGAATTCCCTACCGCATGCTTGCTTCCCCAACGGCTACAACCTCCAGGAGTTTAAATGTAGGGTCAATAGACACCTCCTAACACTAACTCACACCCACTCTCTCTAACTCTCTCCCTATGTACATCCTAGTCGTCTATCACCCTCCTTCTGACATTTCCTATACCCAATCCCTCTATGTAACCCTCTGCACTATAGTGGCAGTGGAATGCCTTGCTTGGGGTGACACGATAAAAAAAATAAATGAATGAATAGCATAAAGTCAGAAATAAACGTTTATTTTATAGTGAAAATATTGAAAATAGTCGTCCTTATAGAATTCGTTAGAGTGAAATATTGTAAAGAGCAGAAAGGTTACGGAAAGCTTATTGAAGTCCAAATTTTTGTATTTACGTTTACAATTTACACATTTAAGAGACAAGCATTCTGTTATCTGTTTAACTGACATATATGTGGTTTTGGTTGAATATCGAAAATTATTGAAGTCTTTTTCACAATCGCATATTAAGCTAAATAATCCGACATTTTCTTTCAGTCACACTCCTTAAAAAATACTGCTTGTAAATATAGTGATGCGTACTTGTGGGCGATGAATCATTTTCCAACCTCCAACTCCTTCTTTACCAGAAAAAAAAAACGTTGCAAACATCTTACTATTACAAGAGTTCTGATTAGTTACACTAGTTGATTCCATCAGGACTAAGGACCGTTTTCGCTGAGACACGCTATGTCACTTACACAACAATGAATCGTCCTCATTGTTTTTGTATTCCATTATTAAGACGTTCCATTCGGAGAGCTTCTAACCGAAGAATGCTGTTTTTTCGGACAGACTTTCGGCAATATCTTTCTTCAATAACTACAATCTTCACTTTTACAAGTCTAAAGTTAACTCTTATCTTCCCTACATAACAAGGTAAACCAGTCAATACATATTGATTTTGTATTCCATTATTAAGACGTTCCATTCGGAGAGCTTCTTACCGAAGAATGCTGTTTTTTCGGACAGACTTTCGGCAATATCTTTCTTCAATAACAACAATCTTCACTTTTACAAGTCTAAAGTTAACTCTTATCTTCCCTACATAACAAGGTAAACCAGTCAATACATATTGATTTTGTATTCCATTATTAAGACGTTCCATTCGGAGAGCTTCTAACCGAAGAATGCTGTTTTTTCGGACAGACATTCGGCAATATCTTTCTTCAATGACTACAATCTTCACTTTTACAAGTCTAAAGTTAACTCTTATCTTCCCTACATAACAAGGTAAACCAGTCAATACATATTGATTTTGTATTCCATTATTAAGACGTTCCATTCGGAGAGCTTCTTACCGAATAATTTTTTTTCGGACAGACTTTCGGCAATATCTTTCTTCAATGACTACAATCTTCACTTTTACAAGTCTGAAGTTAACCTTTTATCTTCCCTACATAACAAGGTAAACCAGTCAATACATATTGATTTTATATTCCATTATTAAGACGTTCCATTCGGAGAGCTTCTTACCGAAGAATTTTTTTTTCGAACAGACTTTCGGCAATATCTTTCTTCAATGACTACAATCTTCACTTTTACAAGTCTAAAGTTAACTCTTATCTTCCCTACATAACAAGGTAAACCAGTCAATACATATTGATTTTGTATTCCATTATTAATACGTTCCATTCGGAGAGCTTCTTACCGAAGAATTCTTTTTTCGGACAGACTTTCGGCAATATCTTTCTTCAATGACTACAATCTTCACTTTTACAAGTCTGAAGTTAACTCTTATCTTCCCTACATAACAAGGTAAACCAGTCAATACATATTGATTTTGTATTCCATTATTAAGACGTTCCATTCGGAGAGCTTCTTACCGAAGAATTCTTTTTTCGGACAGACTTTCGGCAATATCTTTCTTCAATGACTACAATCTTCACTTTTACAAGTCTGAAGTTAACTCTTATCTTCCCTACATAACAAGGTAAACCAGTCAATACATATTGATTTTGTATTCCATTATTAAGACGTTCCATTCGGAGAGCTTCTTACCGAAGAATTCTTTTTTCGGACAGACTTTCGGCAATATCTTTCTTCAATGACTACAATCTTCACTTTTACAAGTCTGAAGTTGACTCTTATCTTCCCTACATAACAAGGTAAACCAGTCAATACATATTGATTTTGTATTCCATTATTAAGACGTTCCATTCGGAGAGCTTCTTACCGAAGAATTCTTTTTTCGGACAGACTTTCGACAATATCTTTCTTCAATGACTACAATCTTCACTTTTACAAGTCTAAAGTTAACTCTTATCTTCCCTACATAACAAGGTAAACCAGTCAATACATATTGATTTTGTATTCCATTATTAAGACGTTCCATTCGGAGAGCTTCTTACCGAAGAATTCTTTTTTCGGACAGACTTTCGGCAATATCTTTCTTCAATGACTACAATCTTCACTTTTACAAGTCTAAAGTTAACTCTTATCTTCCCTACATAACAAGGTAAACCAGTCAATACATATTGATTTTGTATTCCATTATTAAGACGTTCCATTCGGAGAGCTTCTTACCGAAGAATTCTTTTTTCGGACAGACTTTCGGCAATATCTTTCTTCAATGACTACAATCTTCACTTTTACAAGTCTGAAGTTGACTCGTATCTTCCCTACATAACAAGGTAAACCAGTCAATACATATTGATTTTGTATTCCATTATTAAGACGTTCCATTCGGAGAGCTTCTTACCGAAGAATTCTTTTTTCGGACAGACTTTCGACAATATCTTTCTTCAATGACTACAATGTTCACTTTTACAAGTCTAAAGTTAACTCGTATCTTCCCTACATAACAAGGTAAACCAGTCAATACATATTGATTTTGTATTCCATTATTAAGACGTTCCATTCGGAGAGCTTCTTACCGAAGAATTTTTTTTCGGACAGACTTTCGGCAATATCTTTCTTCAATGACTACAATCTTCACTTTTACAAGTCTGACGTTAAATTTTATCTTCCCTACATAACAAGGTAAACCAGTCAATACATATTGATTTTATATTCCATTATTAAGACGTTCCATTCGGAGAGCTTCTCACCGAAGAATTCTTTTTTCGGACAGACTTTCGGCAATATCTTTCTTCAATGACTACAATCTTCACTTTTACAAGTCTGAAGTTAACTCTTATCTTCCATACATAACAAGGTAAACCAGTCAATACATATTGATTTTGTATTCCATTATTAAGACGTTCCATTCGGAGAGCTTCTTACCGAAGAATTCTTTTTTCGGACAGACTTTCGGCAATATCTTTCTTCAATGACTACAATCTTCACTTTTACAAGTCTGAAGTTGACTCTTATCTTCCCTACATAACAAGGTAAACCAGTCAATACATATTGATTTTGTATTCCATTATTAAGACGTTCCATTCGGAGAGCTTCTTACCGAAGAATTCTTTTTCGGACAGACTTTCGGCAATATCTTTCTTCAATGACTACAATCTTCACTTTTACAAGTCTGAAGTTGACTCTTATCTTCCCTACATAACAAGGTAAACCAGTCAATACATATTGATTTTGTATTCCATTATTAAGACGTTCCATTCGGAGAGCTTCTAACCGAAGAATTTTTTTTCGGACAGACTTTCGGCAATATCTTTCTTCAATGACTACAATCTTCACTTTTACAAGTCTGAAGTTAACTTTTATCTTCCCTACATAACAAGGTAAACCAGTCAATACATATTGATTTTATATTCCATTATTAAGACGTTCCATTCGGAGAGCTTCTTACCGAAGAATTCTTTTTTCGGACAGACTTTCGGCAATATCTTTTTTCAATGACTACAATCTTCACTTTTACAAGTCTGAAGTTAACTCTTATCATCCCTACATAACAAGGTAAACCAGTCAATATATATTGATTTTGTATTCCATTATTAAGACGTTCCATTCGGAGAGCTTCTCACCGAAGAATTCTTTTTTCGGACAGACTTTCGGCAATATCTTTCTTCAATGACTACAATCTTCACTTTTACAAGTCTGAAGTTAACTCTTATCTTCCCTACATAACAAGGTAAACCAGTCAATACATATTGATTTTGTATTCCATTATTAAGACGTTCCATTCGGAGAGCTTCTTACCGAAGAATTCTTTTTCGGACAGACTTTCGGCAATATCTTTCTTCAATGACTACAATCTTCACTTTTACAAGTCTGAAGTTGACTCTTATCTTCCCTACATAACAAGATAAACCAGTCAATACATATTGATTTTGTATTCCATTATTAAGACGTTCCATTCGGAGAGCTTCTTACTGAAGAATTCTTTTTCGGACAGACTTTCGGCAATATCTTTCTTCAATGACTACAATCTTCACTTTTACAAGTCTGAAGTTGACTCTTATCTTCCCTACATAACAAGGTAAACCAGTCAATACATATTGATTTTGTATTCCATTATTAATACGTTCCATTCGGAGAGCTTCTTACCGAAGAATTCTTTTTCGGACAGACTTTCGGCAATATCTTTCTTCAATGACTACAATCTTCACTTTTACAAGTCTGAAGTTGACTCTTATCTTCCCTACATAACAAGGTAAACCAGTCAATACATATTGATTTTGTATTCCATTATTAAGACGTTCCATTCGGAGAGCTTCTTACCGAAGAATTCTTTTTTCGGACAGACTTTCGGCAATATCTTTCTTCAATGACTACAATCTTCACTTTTACAAGTCTGAAGTTGACTCTTATCTTCCCTACATAACAAGGTAAACCAGTCAATACATATTGATTTTGTATTCCATTATTAAGACGTTCCATTCGGAGAGCTTCTTACCGAAGAATTCTTTTTTCGGACAGACTTTCGGCAATATCTTTCTTCAATGACTACAATCTTCACTTTTACAAGTCTGAAGTTGACTCGTATCTTCCCTACATAACAAGGTAAACCAGTCAATACATATTGATTTTGTATTCCATTATTAAGACGTTCCATTCGGAGAGCTTCTTACCGAAGAATTCTTTTTTCGGACAGACTTTCGACAATATCTTTCTTCAGTGACTACAATCTTCACTTTTACAAGTCTAAAGTTAACTCTTATCTTCCCTACATAACAAGGTAAACCAGTCAATACATATTGATTTTGTATTCCATTATTAAGACGTTCCATTCGGAGAGCTTCTTACCGAAGAATTCTTTTTTCGGACAGACTTTCGGCAATATCTTTCTTCAATGACTACAATCTTCACTTTTACAAGTCTGACGTTAAATTTTATCTTCCCTACATAACAAGGTAAACCAGTCAATACATATTGATTTTATATTCCATTATTAAGACGTTCCATTCGGAGAGCTTCTCACCGAAGAATTCTTTTTCGGACAGACTTTCGGCAATATCTTTCTTCAATGACTACAATCTTCACTTTTACAAGTCTGAAGTTAACTCTTATCTTCCCTACATAACAAGGTAAACCAGTCAATACATATTGATTTTGTATTCCATTATTAAGACGTTCCATTCGGAGAGCTTCTTACCGAAGAATTCTTTTTCGGACAGACTTTCGGCAATATCTTTCTTCAATGACTACAATCTTCACTTTTACAAGTCTGAAGTTAACTCTTATCTTCCCTAGATAACAAGGTAAACCAGTCAATACATATTGATTTTGTATTCCATTATTAAGACGTTCCATTCGGAGAGCTTCTTACCGAAGAATTATTTTTTCGGAAAGACTTTCGGCAATATCTTTCTTCAATAACTACAATCTTCAATTTTACAAGTCTAAAGTTAACTCTTATCTTCCCTACATAACAAGGTAAACCAGTCAATACATATTGATTTTGTATTCCATTATTAATACGTTCCATTCGGAGAGCTTCTTACCGAAGAATTCTTTTTTCGGACAGACTTTCGGCAATATCTTTCTTCAATGACTACAATCTTCACTTTTACAAGTCTGAAGTTGACTCTTATCTTCCCTACATAACAAGGTAAACCAGTCAATACATATTGATTTTGTATTCCATTATTAAGACGTTCCATTCGGAGAGCTTCTTACCGAAGAATTCTTTTTTCGGACAGACTTTCGGCAATATCTTTCTTCAATGACTACAATCTTCACTTTTACAAGTCTGAAGTTGACTCTTATCTTCCCTACATAACAAGGTAAACCAGTCAATACATATTGATTTTGTATTCCATTATTAAGACGTTCCATTCGGAGAGCTTCTTACCGAAGAATTTTTTTTCGGACAGACTTTCGGCAATATCTTTCTTCAATGACTACAATCTTCACTTTTACAAGTCTGAAGTTAACTTTTATCTTCCCTACATAACAAGGTAAACCAGTCAATACATATTGATTTTATATTCCATTATTAAGACGTTCCATTCGGAGAGCTTCTTACCGAAGAATTCTTTTTCGGGCAGACTTTCGGCAATATCTTTTTTCAATGACTACAATCTTCACTTTTACAAGTCTGAAGTTAACTCTTATCATCCCTACATAACAAGGTAAACCAGTCAATACATATTGATTTTGTATTCCATTATTAAGACGTTCCATTCGGAGAGCTTCTTACCGAAGAATTCTTTTTTCGGACAGACTTTCGGCAATATCTTTCTTCAATGACTACAATCTTCACTTTTACAAGTCTAAAGTTAACTGTTATCTTCCCTACATAACAAGGTAAACCAGTCAATACATATTGATTTTGTATTCCATTATTAATACGTTCCATTCGGAGAGCTTCTTACCGAAGAATTCTTTTTCGGACAGACTTTCGGCAATATCTTTCTTCAATGACTACAATCTTCACTTTTACAAGTCTGAAGTTAACTGTTATCTTCCCTACATAACAAGGTAAACCAGTCAATACATATTGATTTTGTATTCCATTATTAATACGTTCCATTCGGAGAGCTTCTTACCGAAGAATTCTTTTTTCGGACAGACTTTCGGCAATATCTTTCTTCAATGACTACAATCTTCACTTTTACAAGTCTGAAGTTAACTCTTATCTTCCCTACATAACAAGGTAAACCAGTCAATACATATTGATTTTGTATTCCATTATTAAGACGTTCCATTCGGAGAGCTTCTTACCGAAGAATTCTTTTTTCGGACAGACTTTCGGCAATATCTTTCTTCAATGATTACAATCTTCACTTTTACAAGTCTGAAGTTAACTCTTATCTTCCCTAGATAACAAGGTAAACCAGTCAATACATATTGATTTTGTATTCCATTATTAAGACGTTCCATTCGGAGAGCTTCTTACCGAAGAATTCTTTTTTCGGACAGACTTTCGGCAATATCTTTCTTCAATGACTACAATCTTCACTTTTACAAGTCTAAAGTTAACTGTTATCTTCCCTACATAACAAGGTAAACCAGTCAATACATATTGATTTTGTATTCCATTATTAAGACGTTCCATTCGGAGAGCTTCTTACCGAAGAATTCTTTTTTCGGACAGACTTTCGGCAATATCTTTCTTCAATGACTACAATCTTCACTTTTACAAGTCTGAAGTTGACTCTTATCTTCCCTACATAACAAGGTAAACCAGTCAATACATATTGATTTTGTATTCCATTATTAAGACGTTCCATTCGGAGAGCTTCTTACCGAAGAATTCTTTTTTTCGGACAGACTTTCGGGAATATCTTTCTTCAATGACTACAATCTTCACTTTTACAAGTCTGAAGTTGACTCTTATCTTCCCTACATAACAAGGTAAACCAGTCAATACATATTGATTTTGTATTCCATTATTAAGACGTTCCATTCGGAGAGCTTCTTACCGAAGAATTCTTTTTTCGGACAGACTTTCGGCAATATCTTTCTTCAATGACTACAATCTTCACTTTTACAAGTCTGAAGTTGACTCTTATCTTCCCTACATAACAAGGTAAACCAGTCAATACATATTGATTTTGTATTCCATTATTAATACGTTCCATTCGGAGAGCTTCTTACCGAAGAATTCTTTTTCGGACAGACTTTCGACAATATCTTTCTTCAATGACTACAATGTTCACTTTTACAAGTCTAAAGTTAACTCTTATCTTCCCTACATAACAAGGTAAACCAGTCAATACATATTGATTTTGTATTCCATTATTAAGACGTTCCATTCGGAGAGCTTCTTACCGAAGAATTTTTTTTCGGACAGACTTTCGGCAATATCTTTCTTCAATGACTACAATCTTCACTTTTACAAGTCTGACGTTAAATTTTATCTTCCCTACATAACAAGGTAAACCAGTCAATACATATTGATTTTATATTCCATTATTAAGACGTTCCATTCGGAGAGCTTCTCACCGAAGAATTCTTTTTCGGACAGACTTTCGGCAATATCTTTCTTCAATGACTACAATCTTCACTTTTACAAGTCTGAAGTTAACTCTTATCTTCCCTACATAACAAGGTAAACCAGTCAATACATATTGATTTTGTATTCCATTATTAAGACGTTCCATTCGGAGAGCTTCTTACCGAAGAATTCTTTTTCGGAAAGACTTTCGGCAATATCTTTCTTCAATAACTACAATCTTCAATTTTACAAGTCTAAAGTTAACTCTTATCTTCCCTACATAACAAGGTAAACCAGTCAATACATATTGATTTTGTATTCCATTATTAATACGTTCCATTCGGAGAGCTTCTTACCGAAGAATTCTTTATTCGGACAGACTTTCGGCAATATCTTTCTTCAATGACTACAATCTTCACTTTTACAAGTCTGAAGTTGACTCTTATCTTCCCTACATAACAAGGTAAACCAGTCAATACATATTGATTTTGTATTCCATTATTAAGACGTTCCATTCTGAGAGCTTCTTACCGAAGAATTCTTTTTTCGGACAGACTTTCGGCAATATCTTTCTTCAATGACTACAATCTTCACTTTTACAAGTCTGAAGTTGACTCTTATCTTCCCTACATAACAAGGTAAACCAGTCAATACATATTGATTTTGTATTCCATTATTAAGACGTTCCATTCGGAGAGCTTCTTACCGAAGAATTTTTTTTCGGACAGACTTTCGGCAATATCTTTCTTCAATGATTACAATCTTCACTTTTACAAGTCTGAAGTTAACTTTTATCTTCCCTACATAACAAGGTAAACCAGTCAATACATATTGATTTTATATTCCATTATTAAGACGTTCCATTCGGAGAGCTTCTTACCGAAGAATTCTTTTTTCGGACAGACTTTCGGCAATATCTTTCTTCAATGACTACAATCTTCACTTTTACAAGTCTGAAGTTGACTCTTATCATCCCTACATAACAAGGTAAACCAGTCAATACATATTGATTTTGTATTCCATTATTAAGACGTTCCATTCGGAGAGCTTCTTACCGAAGAATTCTTTTTCGGACAGACTTTCGGCAATATCTTTCTTCAATGACTACAATCTTCACTTTTACAAGTCTAAAGTTAACTGTTATCTTCCCTACATAACAAGGTAAACCAGTCAATACATATTGATTTTGTATTCCATTATTAATACGTTCCATTCGGAGAGCTTCTTACCGAAGAATTCTTTTTCGGACAGACTTTCGGCAATATCTTTCTTCAATGACTACAATCTTCACTTTTACAAGTCTGAAGTTAACTGTTATCTTCCCTACATAACAAGGTAAACCAGTCAATACATATTGATTTTGTATTCCATTATTAATACGTTCCATTCGGAGAGCTTCTTACCGAAGAATTCTTTTTTCGGACAGACTTTCGGCAATATCTTTCTTCAATGACTACAATCTTCACTTTTACAAGTCTGAAGTTAACTCTTATCTTCCCTACATAACAAGGTAAACCAGTCAATACATATTGATTTTGTATTCCATTATTAAGACGTTCCATTCGGAGAGCTTCTTACCGAAGAATTCTTTTTTCGGACAGACTTTCGGCAATATCTTTCTTCAATGAATTACAATCTTCACTTTTACAAGTCTGAAGTTAACTCTTATCTTCCCTAGATAACAAGGTAAACCAGTCAATACATATTGATTTTGTATTCCATTATTAAGACGTTCCATTCGGAGAGCTTCTTACGGAAGAATTCTTTTTTCGGACAGACTTTCGGCAATATCTTTCTTCAATGACTACAATCTTCACTTTTACAAGTCTAAAGTTAACTGTTATCTTCCCTACATAACAAGGTAAACCAGTCAATACATATTGATTTTGTATTCCATTATTAAGACGTTCCATTCGGAGAGCTTCTTACCGAAGAATTCTTTTTTCGGACAGACTTTCGGCAATATCTTTCTTCAATGACTACAATCTTCACTTTTACAAGTCTGAAGTTGACTCTTATCTTCCCTACATAACAAGGTAAACCAGTCAATACATATTGATTTTGTATTCCATTATTAAGACGTTCCATTCGGAGAGCTTCTTACCGAAGAATTCTTTTTCGGACAGACTTTCGGGAATATCTTTCTTCAATGACTACAATCTTCACTTTTACAAGTCTGAAGTTGACTCTTATCTTCCCTACATAACAAGGTAAACCAGTCAATACATATTGATTTTGTATTCCATTATTAAGACGTTCCATTCGGAGAGCTTCTTACCGAAGAATTCTTTTTTCGGACAGACTTTCGGCAATATCTTTCTTCAATGACTACAATCTTCACTTTTACAAGTCTGAAGTTGACTCTTATCTTCCCTACATAACAAGGTAAACCAGTCAATACATATTGATTTTGTATTCCATTATTAATACGTTCCATTCGGAGAGCTTCTTACCGAAGAATTCTTTTTTCGGACAGACTTTCGACAATATCTTTCTTCAATGACTACAATGTTCACTTTTACAAGTCTAAAGTTAACTCTTATCTTCCCTACATAACAAGGTAAACCAGTCAATACATATTGATTTTGTATTCCATTATTAAGACGTTCCATTCGGAGAGCTTCTTACCGAAGAATTTTTTTTCGGACAGACTTTCGGCAATATCTTTCTTCAATGACTACAATCTTCACTTTTACAAGTCTGAAGTTAAATTTTATCTTCCCTACATAACAAGGTAATAGTCAATACATGTTGATTTTATATTCCAATGTGAACGTTCCTTGTTCGAGCTTCTCACCGAAGAATTCTTTTTTCGGACAGACTTTCGGCAATATCTTTCTTCAATGACTACAATCTTCACTTTTACAAGTCCCTGAAGTTAACTCTTATCTTCTACATAACAAATTAAACCAGTCAATACATATTGATTTTGTATTCCATTATTAAGACGTTCCATTCGGGAAACTTCTTACCGAAGAATTCTTTTTTCAGGAAAGACTGTTTAATATCTTTCTTCAATAACTACAATCTTCAATTTTACAAGTCTAAAGTTAACTCTTATCTTCCCTACATAACAAGGTAAACCAGTCAATACATATTGATTTTGTATTCCATTATTAATACGTTCCATTCGGAGAGCTTCGCCTTGCGGGAACTGTTTTCGGACAGACTTTCGGCAATATCTTTCTTCAATGACTACAATCTTCACTTTACAAGTCTGAGGTTAGCTCTTATCTTCCCTACATAGAATGAAACCAGTCAATACATATTGATTTTGTATTCCATTATTTAAGGCATTCCATTCTGAGAGCTTCTTGCCAGTATTCTTTTTCGGACAGAACTTGGCCAATATCTTTCTTCAATGACTACAATCTTCACTTTTACAAGTCTGAAGTTGACTCTTATCTTCCCTACATAAGGTAAACCAGTCAATACATATTGATTTTGTATTCCATTATTAAGACGTTCCATTCGGAGAACTTCTTACCGAAGAATTTTTTTTCGGACAGACTTTCGGCAATATCTTTCTTCAATGACTACAATCTTCACTTTTACAAGTCTGAAGTTAACTTTTATCTTCCCTACATAACAAGGTAAACCAGTCAATACATATTGATTTTATATTCCATTATTAAGACGTTCCATTCGGAGAGCTTCTTACCGAAGAATTCTTTTTCGGACAGACTTTCGGCAATATCTTTCTTCAATGACTACAATCTTCACTTTTACAAGTCTGAAGTTAACTCTTATCATCCCTACATAACAAGGTAAACCAGTCAATACATATTGATTTTGTATTCCATTATTAAGACGTTCCATTCGGAAACTTCTTACCGAAGAATTCTTTTTTCGGACAGACTTTCGGCAATATCTTTCTTCAATGACTACAATCTTCACTTTTACAAGTCTAAAGTTAACTGTTATCTTCCCTACATAACAAGGTAAACCAGTCAATACATATTGATTTTGTATTCCCTTCTTCAATACGTTCCATTCGGAAACTTCTTACCGAAGAATTCTTTTTCGGACAGACTTTCGGCAATATCTTTCTTCAATGACTACAATCTTCACTTTTACAAGTCTGAAGTTAACTGTTATCTTCCCTACATAACAAGGTAAACCAGTCAATACATATTGATTTTGTATTCCATTATTAATACGTTCCATTCGGAGAGCTTCTTACCGAAGAATTCTTTTCGGACAGACTTTCGGCAATATCTTTCTTCAATGACTACAATCTTCACTTTTACAAGTCTGAAGTTAACTCTTATCTTCCCTACATAACAAGGTAAACCAGTCAATACATATTGATTTTGTATTCCATTATTAAGACGTTCCATTCGGAGAGCTTCTTACCGAAGAATTCTTTTTCGGACAGACTTTCGGCAATATCTTTCTTCAATGACTACAATCTTCACTTTTACAAGTCTGAAGTTAACTCTTATCTTCCCTAGATAACAAAGGTAAACCAGTCAATACATATTGATTTTGTATTCCATTATTAAGACGTTCCATTCGGAGAGCTTCTTACCGAAGAATTCTTTTTTCGGACAGACTTTCGGCAATATCTTTCTTCAATGACTACAATCTTCACTTTTACAAAGTCTAAATTTAACTGTTATCTTCCCTACATAACAAGGTAAACCAGTCAATACATATTGATTTTGTATTCCATTATTAATACGTTCCATTCCGGAGAGCTTCTTACCGAAGAATTCTTTTTCGGACAGACTTTCGGCAATATCTTTCTTCAATGACTACAATCTTCACTTTTACAAGTCTGAAGTTAACTCTTATCTTCCACAATTAAACAGGTAAACCAGTCAATACATATTGATTTTGTATTCCATTATTAAGACGTTCCATTCGGAAACTTCTTACCGACGAATTCTTTTTCGGAAAGACTTTCGGCAATATCTTTCTTCAATAACTTCACAATCTTCAATTTTACAAGTCGGAATTCAACTCTTATCTACCACCTTCGGAAACAAACCAGTCAATACATATTGATTTTGTATTCCATTATTAGTACGTTCCATTCGGAAGACTTCTTACCGAAGAATTCTTTTTTCAGACAGACTTTCGGCAATATCTTTCTTCAATGACTACAATCTTCACTTTTACAAGTCTAAAGTTAATTGTTATCTTCCCTACATAACAAGGTAAACCAGTCAATACATATTGATTTTGTATTCCATTATTAAGACGTTCCATTCGGAGAGCTTCTTACCGAAGAATTCTTTTTCGGACAGACTTTCGGCAATATCTTTCTTCAATGACTACAATCTTCACTTTTACAAGTCTGAAGTTGACTCTTATCTTCCCTACATAACAAGGTCAACCAGTCAATACATATTGATTTTGTATTCCATTATTAAGACGTTCCATTCGGAGAGCTTCTTACCGAAGAATTCTTTTTCGGACAGACTTTCGACAATATCTTTCTTCAATGACTACAATGTTCACTTTTACAAGTCTAAAGTTAACTCTTATCTTCCCTACATAACAAGGTAAACCAGTCAATACATATTGATTTTGTATTCCATTATTAAGACGTTCCATTCGGAGAGCTTCTTACCGAAGAATTCTTTTTTCGGACAGACTTTCGGCAATATCTTTCTTCAATGACTGCAATCTTCACTTTTACAAGTCTGAAGTTAACTCTTATCATCCCTACATAACAAGGTAAACCAGTCAATACATATTGATTTTGTATTCCATTATTAAGACGTTCCATTCGGAGAGCTTCTTACCGAAGAATTCTTTTTTCGGACAGACTTTCGGCAATATCTTTCTTCAATGACTACAATCTTCACTTTTACAAGTCTAAAGTTAACTGTTATCTTCCCTACATAACAAGGTAAACCAGTCAATACATATTGATTTTGTATTCCATTATTAATACGTTCCATTCGGAGAGCTTCTTACCGAAGAATTCTTTTTTCGGACAGACTTTCGGCAATATCTTTCTTCAATAACTACAATCTTCAATTTTACAAGTCTAAAGTTAACTCTTATCTTCCCTACATAACAAGGTAAACCAGTCAATACATATTGATTTTGTATTCCATTATTAAGACGTTCCATTCGGAGAGCTTCTTACCGAAGAATTCTTTTTTCGGACAGACTTTCGGCAATATCTTTCTTCAATAACTACAATCTTCACTTTTACAAGTCTAAAGTTAACTGTTATCTTCCCTACATAACAAGGTAAACCAGTCAATACATATTGATTTTGTATTCCATTATTAAGACGTTCCATTCGGAGAGCTTCTTACCGACGAATTCTTTTTTCGGACAGACTTTCGGCAATATCTTTCTTCAATGACTACAATCTTCACTTTTACAAGTCTGAAGTTGACTCTTATCTTCCCTACATAACAAGGTAAACCAGTCAATACATATTGATTTTGTATTCCATTATTAAGACGTTCCATTCGGAGAGCTTCTTACCGAAGAATTCTTTTTTCGGACAGACTTTCGACAATATGTTTCTTCAATGACTACAATCTTCACTTTTACAAGTCTAAAGTTAACTCTTATCTGCCCTACATAACAAGGTAAACCAGTCAATACATATTGATTTTGTATTCCATTATTAAGACGTTCCATTCGAAGAGCTTCTTACCGAAGACTTCTTTTTTCGGACAGACTTTCGGCAATATCTTTCTTCAATGACTACAATCTTCACTTTTACAAGTCTGAAGTTAACTCTTATCTTCCCTACATAACAAGGTAAACCAGTCAATACATATTGATTTTGTATTCCATTATTAAGACGTTCCATTCGGAGAGCTTCTTACCGAAGAATTCTTTTTTCGGACAGACTTTCGGCAATATCTTTCTTCAATAACTACAATCTTCACTTTTACAAGTCTAAAGTTAACTCTTATCTTCCCTACATAACAAGGTAAACCAGTCAATACATATTGATTTTGTATTCCATTATTAAGACGTTCCATTCGGAGAGCTTCTTACCGAAGAATTCTTTTTCGGACAGACTTTCGGCAATATCTTTCTTCAATGACTACAATCTTCACTTTTACAAGTCTGAAGTTAACTCTTATCTTCCCTAGATAACAAGGTAAACCAGTCAATACATATTGATTTTGTATTCCATTATTAAGACGTTCCATTCGGAGAGCTTCTTACCGAAGAATTCTTTTTCGGACAGACTTTCGGCAATATCTTTCTTCAATAACTACAATCTTCAATTTTACAAGTCTAAAGTTAACTCTTATCTTCCCTACATAACAAGGTAAACCAGTCAATTCATATTGATTTTGTATTCCATTATTAATACGTTCCATTCGGAGAGCTTCTTACCGAAGAATTCTTTTTTCGGACAGACTTTCGGCAATATCTTTCTTCAATGACTACAATCTTCACTTTTACAAGTCTGAAGTTAACTCTTATCTTCCCTACATAACAAGGTAAACCAGTCAATACATATTGATTTTGTATTCCATTATTAAGACGTTCCATTCGGAGAGCTTCTTACCGAAGAATTCTTTTTCGGACAGACTTTCGGCAATATCTTTCTTCAATGACTACAATCTTCACTTTTACAAGTCTGAAGTTAACTCTTATCTTCCCTAGATAACAAGGTAAACCAGTCAATACACATTGATTTTGTATTCCATTATTAAGACGTTCCATTCGGAGAGCTTCTTACCGAAGAATTCTTTCTTCGGACAGACTTTCGGCAATATCTTTCTTCAATGACTACAATCTTCACTTTTACAAGTCTAAAATTAACTGTTATCTTCCCTACATAACAAGGTAAACCAGTCAATACATATTGATTTTGTATTCCATTATTAATACGTTCCATTCGGAGAGCTTCTTACCGAAGAATTCTTTTTCGGACAGACTTTCGGCAATATCTTTCTTCAATGACTACAATCTTCACTTTTACAAGTCTGAAGTTAACTCTTATCTTCCCTACATAACAAGGTAAACCAGTCAATACATATTGATTTTGTATTCCATTATTAAGACGTTCCATTCGGAGAGCTTCTTACCGAAGAATTCTTTTTTCGGACAGACTTTCGGCAATATCTTTCTTCAATGACTACAATCTTCACTTTTACAAGTCTGAAGTTAACTCTTATCTTCCCTAGATAACAAGGTAAACCAGTCAATACATATTGATTTTGTATTCCATTATTAAGACGTTCCATTCGGAGAGCTTCTTACCGAAGAATTCTTTTTTCGGACAGACTTTCGGCAATATCTTTCTTCAATAACTACAATCTTCAATTTTACAAGTCTAAAGTTAACTCTTATCTTCCCTACATAACAAGGTAAACCAGTCAATACATATTGATTTTGTATTCCATTATTAAGACGTTCCATTCGGAGAGCTTCTTACCGAAGAATTCTTTTTTCGGACAGACTTTCGGCAATATCTTTCTTCAATAACTACAATCTTCACTTTTACAAGTCTAAAGTTAACTGTTATCTTCCCTACATAACAAGGTAAACCAGTCAATACATATTGATTTTGTATTCCATTATTAAGACGTTCCATTCGGAGAGCTTCTTACCGACGAATTCTTTTTTCGGACAGACTTTCGGCAATATCTTTCTTCAATGACTACAATCTTCACTTTTACAAGTCTAAAGTTGACTCTTATCTTCCCTACATAACAAGGTAAACCAGTCAATACATATTGATTTTGTATTCCATTATTAAGACGTTCCATTCGGAGAGCTTCTTACCGAAGAATTCTTTTTTCGGACAGACTTTCGACAATATGTTTCTTCAATGACTACAATCTTCACTTTTACAAGTCTAAAGTTAACTCTTATCTTCCCTACATAACAAGGTAAACCAGTCAATACATATTGATTTTGTATTCCATTATTAAGACGTTCCATTCGGAGAGCTTCTTACCGAAGAATTCTTTTTTCGGACAGACTTTCGGCAATATCTTTCTTCAATGAATACAATCTTCACTTTTACAAGTCTGAAGTTAACTCTTATCTTCCCTACATAACAAGGTAAACCAGTCAATACATATTGATTTTGTATTCCATTATTAAGACGTTCCATTTGGAGAGCTTCTTACGAAAAGAATTCTTTTTTCGGACAGACTTTCGGCAATATCTTTCTTCAATGACTACAATCTTCACTTTTACAAGTCTAAAGTTAACTCTTATCTTCCCTACATAACAAGGTAAACCAGTCAATACATATTGATTTTGTATTCCATTATTAAGACGTTCCATTCGGAGAGCTTCTTACCGAAGAATTCTTTTTTCGGACAGACTTTCGGCAATATCTTTCTTCAATGACTACAATCTTCACTTTTATAAGTCTGAAGTTTACTCTTATATTCCCTACATAACAAGGTAAACCAGTCAATACATATTGATTTTGTATTCCATTATTAAGACGTTCCATTCGGAGAGCTTCTTACCGAAGAATTCTTTTTTCGGACAGACTTTCGGCAATATCTTTCTTCAATAACTACAATCTTCACTTTTACAAGTCTGAAGTTAACTCTTATCTTCCCTAGATAACAAGGTAAACCAGTCAATACATATTGATTTTGTATTCCATTATTAAGACGTTCCATTCGGAGAGCTTCTTACCGAAGAATTCTTTTTTCGGACAGACTTTCGGCAATATCTTTCTTCAATGACTACAATCTTCACTTTTACAAGTCTAAAGTTAACTGTTATCTTCCCTACATAACAAGGTAAACCAGTCAATACATATTGATTTTGTATTCTTTTATTAAGACGTTCCATTCGGAGAGCTTCTTACCGAAGAATTCTTTTTTCGGACAGACTTTCGGCAATATCTTTCTTCAATGTCTACAATCTTCACTTTTACAAGTCTAAAGTTAACTCTTATCTTCCCTACATAACAAGGTAAACCAGTCAATACTTATTGATTTTCTATTCCATTATTAAGACGTTCCATTCGGAGAGCTTCTTACCGAAGAATTCTTTTTCGGACAGACTTTCGGCAATATCTTTCTTCAATGACTACAATCTTCACTTTTACAAGTCTAAAGTTAACTCTTATCTTCCCTACATAACAAGGTAAACCAGTCAATACATATTGATTTTGTATTCCATTATTAAGACGTTCCATTCGGAGAGCTTCTTACCGAAGAATTCTTTTTCGGACAGACTTTCGGCAATATCTTTCTTCAATGATTACAATCTTCACTTTTACAAGTCTAAAGTTAACTCTTATCTTCCCTACATAACAAGGTAAACCAGTCAATACATATTGATTTTGTATTCCATTATTAAGACGTTCCATTCGGAGAGCTTCTTACCGAAGAATTCTTTTTTCGGACAGACTTTCGGCAATATCTTTCTTCAATAACTACAATCTTCACTTTTACAAGTCTAAAGTTAACTCTTATCTTCCCTACATAACAAGGTAAACCAGTCAATCCATATTGATTTTGTATTCCATTATTAAGACGTTCCATTCGGAGAGCTTCTTACCGAAGAATTCTTTTTTCGGACAGACTTTCGGCAATATCTTTCTTCAATGACTACAATCTTCACTTTTACAAGTCTAAAGTTAACTCTTATCTTCCCTACATAACAAGGTAAACCAGTCAATACATATCGATTGGTTATGCTAAATGAACATATATCCAGCTGTATTCATATTCAACAATGATATGCCGTGGAAATTATGTTACACAATGTTGCGCACAAGAAAATGGAAAAAAGAATAAAGAAGAGAATTTGTTTGTTTAAATGCGAACTTTAACTCATCTGCTCCTATTATGGTTTTGTCAAATTGCATTAATATGAATATGCATCTTTCGTTTTCCAAAAAACTTTCTCAGACTTAAAGATTCTCTGTGTTTCAAAATCTATATACTTTTGTGAATCCTAGTCTATAGACGTTTATTGGATTTTCTTTCAATTGCCTTCATTTTATTTACGGAGCAAAATTGGAAACAAAAATTCTATCATCAAATTGTTAAATGAAGAACAATGTTTTACTTGTATGCAAATTTATTTGTTAGATTCGATTAAATTATATAATATTGGTAAAATTTGGTTCAATTTCTCAAAATTGACGTTGTGAGCATCGACCTAACGTCAACCGAGACGACACTAACTGAATAGCTTGCTACGATAGGTAGTCGAACGTCCTGTCACAAAATCAGTGTGTGATACGAATGCAGTAAGAACTCAGAACACTTGCGGAAATGAAGCCGAAACTAGTTAAGTAATTGTCGCTTCCGTTACACACGCACACACCCGCATAGACATACACACGTACATTTAAATATTGTTTAAAAATTGCTATGATTACATGGAGAAGAGTATTTTTATGTTTAAAAGGAAAAAGAGTGCTTATATGTTTCTAAAGGACAAGAGTGCTCATTAGCGGAGATAGAGCGCTTACAATTAGTATCGATTTCTATGTTTCAACTCTATCTACCGTTCTATTTACCGTTAAAATTTGCTATATTTATAGAGGAAGAGTACTAAACATAGGAGACAACTTTTATAGGTATAGACATTGAAGATATGTCTTTGTACCCACTATCTATCTATCTATCTATCTATCTATCTATCTATCTATCTCAATTTGATAATTATCTATCTATCTATCTATCTATCTATCTATCTATCTATCTCAATTTGATAATTATCTATCTATCTATCTATCTATCTATCTATCTATCTATCTATCTCAATTTGATAATTATCTATCTATCTATCTATCTATCTATCTATCTATCTATCTCAATTTGATAATTATCTATCTATCTATCTATCTATCTATCTATCTCAATTTGATAATTATCTATCTATCTATCTATCTATCTCAATTTGATAATTATCTATCTATCTATCTATCTATCTATCTATCTATCTATCTATCTATCTATCTCAATTTGATAATTATCTATCTATCTATCTATCTATCTATCTCAATTTGATAATTATCTATCTATCTATCTATCTATCTATCTATCTATCTATCTATCTCAATTTGATAATTATCTATCTATCTATCTATCTATCTATCTATCTCAATTTGATAATTATCTATCTATCTATCTATCTATCTATCTCAATTTGATAATTATCTATCTATCTATCTATCTATCTCAATTTGATAATTATCTATCTATCTATCTATCTATCTATCTATCTATCTATCTATCTCAATTTGATAATTATCTATCTATCTATCTATCTGTCTATCTCAATTTGATAATTATCTATCTATCTATCTATCTATCTATCTATCTATCTCAATTTGATAATTATCTATCTATCTATCTATCTCAATTTGATAATTATCTATCTATCTATCTATCTATCTATCTATCTATCTATCTATCTCAATTTGATAATTATCTATCTATCTATCTATCTATCTATCTCAATTTGATAATTATCTATCTATCTATCTATCTATCTATCTCAATTTGATAATTATCTATCTATCTATCTATCTATCTATCTCAATTTGATAATTATCTATCTATCTATCTATCTATCTCAATTTGTAATTAATCTTATCTATCTATCTATCTATCTATCTATCTATCTATCTATCTATCTATCTATCTCAATTTGCTAATTATCTATCTATCTATCTATCTATCTATCTATCTCAATTTGATAATTATCTATCTATCTATCTATCTATCTATCTATCTATCTCAATTTGATAATTATCTATCTATCTATCTATCTATCTCAATTTGATAATTATCTATCTATCTATCTATCTATCTATCTATCTATCTAATTTGAATTTATAATTATCTATCTATCTATCTATCTATCTATCTATCTCAATTTGATAATTATCTATCTATCTATCTATCTATCTATCTATCTATCTATCTCAATTTGATAATTATCTATCTATCTATCTATCTCAATTTGATAATTATCTATCTATCTATCTATCTATCTATCTCAATTTGATAATTATCTATCTATCTATCTATCTATCTATCTATCTCAATTTGATAATTATCTATCTATCTATCTATCTATCTATCTATCTATCTATCTATCTATGCTGTGTATTTAGACAGCAAATGTTCTTCAAGGCATATACTATTAAAAACGACAGAAGTTTTGTGTCGATACTTTTAATGATCGATTTTTTTTAAATTACGAGTAGATCTTTTGGAGACAAGAAGGAAATTTCGTAAGAAATTGTGTGTAGTTTATTACGGAAAAAAGTACAAGAAATATTGTCCAAGCATTCGACTTTCTTAAGTCATCATCTTATTCATGTTTTGTCTGCCGGTACTAAGGTCCGATTAGTGGCAATTTAATCTCTGTTGGAGTAAGGCTCTAGTATATCCTATGTAAGAAGCTTTCTGATTTGTTTTTTACAGAAACACATTCTTAAAGTAGGCAAGTAAATTCGTAAACAACATTGGCTTTATATAAGTTTGAGATATTTTTAATAACGATGTTGCTAGTTTTAATTTTTTCGACTAAATAATAAATCTAATGTACTTTATATCGATCGGTTTTTTAGAGGCTGCGATGGTTAAATTATCGCCATTTATGTGTTTAAATTTGAGTATGCACTTTCTTTGTTTGGGATTTGGTCGACTGTAAAGTATAGTAGGGTCAGTTGGGCACCGTCTGTAAGAAGAGCACTATGATGCAATTCATTCCACCAGAAATTTGAGAACGGCATGCCGTATTGCTTGGTATTCCCGCCGGGTGTCTCAATATGAACATTTCAGATGTTTGGGTGCCAATATGAGGGCAGTGCAAAGATCTAGAAAAAATAGATTAGTCTAATGGTGATTATGAAGGTACGGCAGCTCGACAAACTCACTCTGATCGTTCTGATTAGAAAAGAACTCCAGGCTTTATTTTTGAGGGCATCACACTCAACACGTAGTCTAACATCAAGTAATTTGAAAGGATAGCGCTTCTCTGGATCAAGTGGGTGTCGGCTGGAAGACACGTCTAACAACAAGACTCTGTACTATGCCACACTAGCAGGACAGACCAGTCATGGCTGTCTTTTAATTACTGTGACCGCATCACACAACATCTGGTTACTTAACTCCCCAGACTACGGCCCCCTTGATTATTATGTGTGGAGCGCAGTTGAGCGAGAGATCAAGAAAACTCTTTGTGATATCAAAGATGAACTCAAGGCCAGGATTATGAGAGAATTTCTTAACTTAACCAAGATGAACGTCCAGAAGAGATGCATGAGATTTTAAAAGCATCTGGAGGCGGTGATTGATGCCAATGGAGATTATATTAAATACATTTATTTTTCTGTATGTCAAGATATTTTTGTGTAAATTTAGTAAATATATCTATTAAAATAAGATGTCGTTTTTAATAGCATCGCTGTATATCTATGTGAGGTATCTCTGGTGCATCCAGCCATTTTCAAATCCCGAGAATTGGTTCCGAGGTCTTCGGGTAAACAATCAAAATTAATTGGGAGTTCAGTCACATTCTTATGCAGATAACTGTAAATAGTTTTGAAGGATTTTTTGATAAAGACTCACATTACATAGGTGCGTCAGATATTTTTCGAACTGTTTTTAAGCTAGGTTGACTATTTAAATGCTGTGGATAAGATTAAAAAGAATGCGACAGTTCTGAATGTGACGATGCTGAAAATGGAATTCACGGAGAGCTGTTGAGAAAAGTGTCAAAGGCGCTAACAGAATGTGTCAAGTGACAAGGAAAGTCATTCAAAGAGACTCTGGGCGCCATCGCATTCAGTATATTTTTAATTAATATTAAATGAATGGATACTTTCCGGACAAATCACATTCATTGAGAAAAATACATATAACATAATATGCTTCAATAATTATGATCATTACTGCCTAAAACTTCGTATTATTAACAGCATTGCAGACATGAATACGTCAAAACTGCAGCAGATAAACAAAATGCAATAAACAAATTGAACTAAGATATTCCTGATGCCAGGATATATAATCTTTTGCAGTTAATTACTTTAAGTGTGGAGCGGTATTGAAAATTTACGAAGATTTTAGTAGGAACACTTTAACTCTAAAATGGTCAGCAATTACATGAAGAACTGTAGAAATCAACGTCGATTCGATCGATATTCAGACATCATGGTGGTTTGAGGTGTCAACATGTTAATTGAGATAAACGGGAAATATCAATTATAATAATATATTCCTCCAGAAGCCATACTAAATCGCTAAAGAAATAATTCCTTTTTCTATTTAAAAGAAATATTACTAATTTTCTATAGGAATGTCAATGAATTAAATTTAAGTCCAAAGAATACAAGATAATGTAAAAATGTTTTTTTCTAATCCTCTTAAACAAATATAATCAAGTTTTTTCCGCCATCTTAGTCGATTATGTTTTAAGCACCTCATTGTGTAGATACCTATGTCTAGAATCACTTGTCACTTAAAGAAAGGGATTATTTACAAATGACATCTACAAGAAACACATGTTTTCTTAAGTTCATTTATATTTACCAGATTTTTAACTTTTGCTTTTTTTTTCTACACAACTTTTCTAAAAGTAGAAGATACAAAAAGGCAATGAATTGGTCTTCTAAATATTTTCCTTGGCGATAAGTAAGAACTAAAGTGAAATCAGACTTATTCTTGTGGCCAATATTCTTGATGACTTTCACAATTATTTAGTCGGAAGTGTACCAATGTTTTGCTATATCTTTACTTTGCTCATTTTGTAAAAATACATCCATACCTCAATAATATTGCACAACCATTCATCTGCTGATATTTATTTACGCAATGCTTTTCAATACAAAAATCTGGTTTGCTTTGATAGTATTCAATATTTTCCCTTTGTTCGTTATTAACACTAACTCACATCCATGAAGTGTTCATATTTCACAGATTAGCCAGTGACTTCCACCTAATATAACGAAATAGAACGAATAAACATCTAATCCTTTCAATACAATAACAACCCATAAATAGTGAACTGTTCAGCAACAGAACAATAGTTAGGAAATCAGGAAAAGTTTAAACTTCGTTTGAAACCATGAATATAGTCGATGATTTATGCCTGATCTCAGCTCTAATGAACTGCAATGAGACAATTGATTCTGAGAGATAATGTCACCAAGAGGAAGTATTACACTAGTCTTTCTTTTCAAAAGAAAGTTTCATAGATTCCTCCGGAAAACTTTACTTACCAAAAAAACGCTGTATGAATATAATTAAGTCTGGATATGAAATATACATCTTATTCACTGTAGTCTCTTTTTAATTCAACCCACTTCCCAAATTAGGAACAAATAAACAAAGATCAATATTTTCTTGGTCGAGCTGAGAACATTTCAACGCCTGTCTTATAATACATCGGATACTCTATTTGAATATATATTATACTTCATTGCTGAAATTTAATTATTCACATGAACAGATACTGTACAATATCATCTGAACGATCTTATGTAATTTATAGTTTTTATAGAAAAAATAGATGAGGCGAAAAATCATATGCTCGTATTTTTAGATATCAAGGTCCATCTTTGTTTCATTATCAATCAATATTTGTATTCAAGCACACAGGCTAATTCTTTATCTTGCAATACGTCTTCTGGAATCTTGCGGAAAAAGCACTCTTTCGCAGGCATTATCAGAGGAATTGTAAGTTATTTAAAGCTGATTAAATTAAAGTTACGTGGAGATTTAGTTGGGCATATTGCCGATCTAAAGCGATTTCTTTTCTGAGAATTTTAAACTTGATGAGATAACGCTCGAATCTGGGAAATAAATATGGATTATTATAATGACTATATTCAATTGTTGAATTTAATTAAATTATAAAGGAAGGAAAATTTGAGCGTCAAATTGTTAAAGTGTTAAGGACTTCGGCGGGTTGTTTATGATACTGGTGGATGCTAACCTCGTCATGTCTAGAGAGAAAGCCAGTGTTGTCGAAAGATCTGTGGAGACCTTGTCAAGCTGGTTTGAATCTGCCAGTTCATTTTTTGCCGGCTACGTTGTATGCAAACGTTAATAAAAGCTCTCGGACAACGGTTTATACGCGCGGAGGAAGTTATCCAACTCTCCGCAGCTGATGGCACTTCGACGTGGTTTAATAGTTAGCGAGCTTGTCTCATTAGAATAGTTACGACTGAATAGTGATTTCGATCTTCACGGGATGCCCCTTACTTTCGGTCTCGTGCCACATCTAAGCTAGGTTTAGAAAATCATTTGTCGGCAGCTGATGCTACAGAAACGAAGAGTTATTAGGTGCGCATGCCTACTCTCTCTTTTTATATATATATATACTGCTATTTTTATATATATATACTGCTCCTTGTATCCATCTCATGTAATAAAATTTTGATTTCAAAAGTAAAACAAAAAAAAAAGATTTCATTACATATACAACTAGCAGTATAGCCCGGCGTTGCTCGGGTGTAATGAAAGCTTAAAAACTAATACATGGTCATGGAGCTCGGACTCTTTTGACGTTGGCACGAAAGACTAAAAAGCAATAGTTGTTTCCAGTTAAAGCGAAACCGTAGACTGAAAGAAAAATGAATGGATGTAAGTCAGATTTTGATTTCCTGGTATCGAGATCAAATTTTCTGCACTATTGTATGAACTGCAACCTTGAAACTTCTGAATATCGTTTCTTATATCTTTGTCTATGAGTGTATCAAATAAGATTAAAATCGGACCACTCCTTCTATAACCAGATTTTTTAGATTATAGCTTTTCGATATTTATCGGGAGTACCTCGACACAAACCTAGCTAAGAACACTCGCAGACGCTTATAGTACAACTGTGTAAATTTTAAAGAAAATCAGTTCAGCCGTTTCGGAGTCTATATGTAACGGATACACACACACACACACACACACACACAGAGACAAAGTTACATTTATAAATAAGTGTAGATATTATCGATTTTCTGCACTATTGTAAGAACTGCAACCTTGAAACTTCTATCGTTTCTTATGTCTTTGTCTATGAGTGTATGAAATTTGATTAAAATCGGACCACTCCTTCTATAACCAGATTTTTTCGATTATAGATTTTCGATATTTATTGGGGGTATCTCGACACAAAACCTAGCTAAGAACACTCGCAGACGCTTATAGTACAACTGTGTAAATTTTAAAAAAAATCAGTTCAGCCGTTTCGGAGTCTGTAGGTAACGGATACACACACAAAGACACACACACACACTCAGACAAAGTTTCATTTATAAATAAGTTTAGATTTTAGAAAGCAGAGTAAAACGCTATTACTCTAGGTAGGCCATTATTGGTTAATATTAATTAGCTGGGTAGTATCTAGTTCGGTTTTGTATACTGTTATATATAAAGTTTCAAATTAATTAGTATGTGTAAATATATAAATCCTGAATGTTGCATATCTCTCTGAATGAGGGTAAACATTGTGCGAGTGAACTATTTTCTAATGGCGTTGAATGCTGACTTATTACACTTGATTAAACTTGCAGCTGTATCTTTTCTCTTGCCAATTCTGAAGCTGCTTGTTTCACACCAGTGACTCCCTTTCATACGACAGACTTTCGTGGTCGATCTCATAATTGATTATTATTCGTGCATCTTTGCTTCTTCTCAGAATAGATTCTCTCCTCTGAATTTTTACGCATCCCAAAACAACACCGGGCAAGAAAATTAACTTCGGGTTTCTTCTATCGATTACTGGCACGGTAACGTAAAATGAAATTTGCATATTTACATTATTCCGCCCGGTAGCTATTTTGTCCCACACCACATATTCATGACTGTCTACTTATATTACGACAAAATCTCAATTTCGTTAACATCAAGAAACGAAATATTTAATATAAACAATACAAATACAAAGAGAGGAATGATATCGCAGTATATTATCAATAATATAATCAAATGTTATATGCACGAGAGGATAAATTAATTGGCATTGGTATATATTTTCTCTCAATGAACTATTGACCTTATTCCATGAATATTTCCGACGAATATCTGAACTGTGGCATAAGTCCGAATAATTCATGGAATACATGCAGTTCCTTCTTATCTTTAAGGTAATGTGATATGAAATGTTAAGCTCTCATTGGAAAGAAAGGAGAGAGTGGATTGATATGTGATGTCTGACTTTCTGTATGGCAGTGAATGTTGGACGATCTCCTCAAGGATGAAGGAGATACCAATTAACCGAGCACGTGACTAACAACGAGGAGTTTTAGAGAATGGAAACGAGGAGAAAACTCATACTTATCAGAAGGAAGAGACAGATGTACTTTCTGAGACATGCAATGAAGACGGAAGACCTGGGGAATTTAATACTCACAGGACCGATAGATGGAAATAAAAACAAAGGGAAGCAGCGCGAGACCTACTTGATAGGCCTGAGCAAAGTGAGGGCAGAGCGGGATTTGAGAGAGCTGCCAAGCGGAAGAATTTTCAGACGGACAAGAGACAGAGCCAAGTGGAAGTCCATGATCGCCTACGTTCTGAAAGAACACTACACATGAAGAAGAAGACATTAAAATTTAATACGATTTAAACCGCTCCTTTCAATGCATTAATGTGTATGAAAACGAACTCATTTTTCTTTCATTCGCAGACTGTTTCATTTGACGAGTCATCAAATAATCTTCAAAGACATTTTTAAAAATATAAAGTAGCACTAAAATTAGCGTTTACTTTAAATTAATTTTACTTTTATAGATAACAGAAAAAATGCAACTAAACTAGAATTCTCATATTTTTCAAATCGCCATGTAATAAATATGCAAGAGGTCAAATATTTATCAAACTGTTTATCTGCTGTCAGAGTTAAAACTCCTCAGCTTAACTCTGACAACAGACCTCAAGTGGAATGAATATATAGAATCCATAGCTAAATCCGCTACTAAGAAAGTCGATTCTCTGTGTAGGGCTAGGAAGTTTTTTTCCGCCTGAAACTATCCTGCATATATATAAATCTACCATCCGCCCGTGCATTGAATACTGCTGCCATATCTAGTCGAGTGCTCCTGCTATCCACCTGGGTGTCCTTGACAAGATACAACAGAGAATCTGTAATGTGATAGATCCCGAATTGGCAGCTCGGATACAGTCACTTTCTCACCGGCGCAATGTGGCTTCCCTGTGTTAGCAAAATGCCTTGCTTGGGGTGATATGATTAAAAGAAAATATATATATAATTCAAAAATATTTCCGAAGATAATGCAGCCTATACAAACTATTTTAACGGAAATATCTAAACCGGAAATACTCTAAACCGGAAATACTCTAAACCGGAAATACTCTAAACCGGAAATACTCTAAACCGTAGCCATAGCAGCAAAAATACAATAAATCATAAAAACAACATAAAAAATCACTAGTACATGATTTGTAACTGCAAAAGTTTCCGCTAAAATGTAACTCTATACGAAGCAATGCATTTTACCAAACTACACTAAGATTAAAAATCAAGATAATAACGACATAGACTATTCAAAGAAAATATCAAAAATTGATAAAATATCGTAAATCCTATTAAAATGTACACATGATAATTCTAATACACTACAACATGAATAAAAATTAATAATAAATTCGTTAATGAACATCTAAAAAACTTCATTTCAATCATTAAAATTTAGAATTGAAGGAAAAATATGCTGAATATACATATAGATATATATGAGTATTTTTCATTCCCCGTTACGAGAGCGTTCTTAAAACAGTAAACGGTAAAACTAGTTATTGTAAATCGCCTGATGACGCCACTCACTGTAGAAACCTAGGTCGCGTAACAACTCGATTACAAATGAAGAATATTCAAAGGATCTACAATATAATGGTATTGAACACTGTTTTAATACAAATGTGTACTGGTTTAATTGTATTATGACCAAAAACTAATTAATTAAACTATCAATATATATGTGTATCTAAACTTATTTATAAATGAAACTTGTCTGTGTGTATCTGTGTGTGTGTCCGTTACCTATAGACTCCGAAACGGCTGAACTGATTTTCTTGAAAATTTACACAGTTGTACTATAAGCGTCTGCGAGTGTTCTTAGCTAGGTACCCTGATAAATATCGAAAATCGATAATCGAAAAAATCCGGTTATAGAAGGAGTGGTCCGATTTTAATCAAATTTGATACACTCATAGACAAAGACATAAGAAACGATATTCAGAAGTTTCAAGGTTGCAGTTCTTACACTAGTGAAGAAAATCGATTATATATATATATAAAAAAGGCAAGATGTTTGTGAGTGTGTGTTTGTTTATCTGTCTATATGTCCTTTATACAAATCCACAATTTTTATTCGATTCTCACCAAACTTCACACAAATATTCTTTAGGCTGAGTCTGAGCTCCAGAACCATGGATTAGTTTTAAAGCTTTCATTACACCCGAGCAACGCCGGGCTATACTGCTAGTGTTTCTATTCATATATGTTTTATTTAATATTCTGTATAGCTTTTGAATTTGTAGCATAATAACTTATCATTATTTTCATTATATATATTCGAAGTAATGTCTTCATCTTTGTTTTAGTTGTCATGACGGGCATTGTGTTCTCTGGCCTTTTTCAGGTATCCGTTGATCCGTTTCTCCTTCAAAGAAATTCGAACCCTATAGACAATTTACGGTTCTTAAGCTGTTGTCCATCTCTAAGGAAAGCTTGTCTTTTTGTACTGTTCAGTTATTTCTAGATCTTTCTGTGCACGAAGAGCGAGTTTATCCCGAATAATAAAACGGGTTGAACGTTCATCCAATAGGGCATCGACTTAAAGATTTCCTTAATCAAAAATCAGAATATTAGAATGTAAATGAAATAAATAATAATCATTAATTATTAAATCATCGTAATTGTAAGTTTTGAATAAGTTAGTTATATTTTATTTGCCAGTAAAACCATGAAAACAGCAACTCTTTCTATGCTAGTTTAGAAATAAGAAACTAAAGGCCATGATAGTAAATTGTTTATGGGACTAGTCCTAAGCAAAAGAACTCAGTAGAGTCGTATTATTACTTTCCCAAAATTCAATTAATTATAGAATTATATATAGAGATGTGCGTTTGTGGTGTAGTGGATATCGGCTCGGAACGAGAAATCGGAAAGCCGAGTTCGAATTCCAGTTGAATTCGTTACATTCACTTACGCGCAAATACCCTTGGGAAAGGTATTAATCCATCTCTTCCCTCCAGTTATGGTTTAAATAATAGGACAGATTGGGTTCTATAGCCTTGGCTGGCAACCAGTCTACTGCAGAAAGCAATGGCAACCTTCTGCCCAGTCAGTCATGTCTCTTGCAAGATATGATCTCCGAATCACGTATGACACTTAACTGACTGATATAGAGAGACTGAGAGACAGAGAGAGCGAGATAAAATAAGTAGTAGCAATAACTTTTTAAAGTTTGCTTGCTGCGGGAAACTGACAGTTACCATGAAGTGTTGATTACTATTCAGTCTCACACTAACCCACTCACAGAATGACTTCAGTCAGTGTTGCCAGTTGTGGAAATTGAGTTGATTATAGTCCAGTATACAAAAATTACTTAATCACTTTCACTGATAGGTTGAGCAACATATAAATAAAAGAAATATAATATTCATGGCTATTTATTTTAAATACAGAAAATATTACTAAATCAGAATGATCCAAATAATTTTCATTTTGCGATGAAATTTTCGGTGTTCAGGTCAGTATTTGACGGCTGATATTGAGAGGATTATTTGCGCCTTCTCCAGTTGACATCATGAGTGAATACCATCTTTATCCTCTGCATCCACCCTATTTCATTTAGAAAAGAGCTGAACATTATCACTCTACTCTCGGTGCCAATACGTTGTTTCATCTTATCGAATTGAAGCTTAATTTGTCTTCAAGCCTCTTTCGTGTAACACAGATGACAGTAAATTGTTTTTTAGATATATTTTAAAGACAAACTATCAGCAAATATCCTGATGAGACCAACTTAGTAACAAGCGATTCTTAGTCTTATACACTCGGTGCTGTTCCATTGTACAAATCATTCAATGGTTTGCAAATTAAAGATCTGACATTGATTTTACACTATACTTTTTCAATGATATAATGTTCTAAACTGATTATTATACTTTGCCATGTTTTCTCTTCTACATTTTGGGAATTATTTGTTGTGGGTGTTTTAAAAAGTGTGTATGAAATTTTGGTCGGATGGGTTTCCCAAACATTGTCTTTTCAAGTGAATTCTTTTGTAGTTCATAAAAGTTGTTCTTCCCAAAAAAAGGGAAAAATGTTTCAAATTTCGTAAAATTACCTCTTCATTTTCTATAAATATAATTCTATCATTTTACAGGGGAACTATCAGTCAGTCAGTTAAGTGCAATCATGTCTCAAAAGAGACATGACTGACTGGGTAGAAGATTATCCCGCAGTAGGTTGCCATTGCTTTCTGCGGTAGACTGGTTGCCAGCCAAGGTTATAGAACCCAATCTGTCCTGTTATTTAACCCATAACTGGAAGGAAGTGACGGATTAATACCTTTCCCAAGGGTATTTGCACGTAAGTGAATGCAATAAATTCAACTGGAATTCGAACTCGGCTCTCCGATGTCTTGTTCCGAGCCGATATCCACTGGACCACCACGCACATCAGGGGAACTATACTTTAAGTATAATAGTAGTTTCGAGGCGTGTTTGATACTCAAAATTATGCGACACCTAACAGGCTGTTTTGAAGTAAACTGAATACTCTATTTGAAAGTATTATGTTTGGCATGATGAATATAAAAAACAGAAAGAGAGTTTTTTTCTCAAAAGTGTTCTTTAGCTTTTCAAAAAGTTTTGCAAAGTAAATAATTGCTACCCACAATGGATTCCGTATAATCAATGCGAATAACTGACGATGGATAGTCCTTCTTCTGACCAAGTTTTTTCCTGCTACAGGCTACTATCTAATGTAAAAAATATTAAAAAAGGAAATAATATTGGTGGAGTTATAAATCTCCTTCTATAACCTCCTGTAGCCAAAAGCTTTATCTTTCATCACAGATTCATATAATTACTTTTTCAGATATTTTGAGACAATACACAACATTTTGCTATTTCCTCTTTACAAATAACTTTTATAATCTATTTTAACTCTCATAGTTTTCGTTCAACTAGCATTATAATCGATGTATTCAGTGGCTTATGAGCGGTTATTCATTTCCTTTGCTGTAAATCTTATCAAAATTGAAGTTACTTTCGTAAATAACAACAGAATAAATCAATGAAGCCCCCTTTAAATTCAGTATGATTAGTAATACCTAAAAATAATTTGTATACAATGTGTACATCAGAATAAAGTCTAAAAACTGATACTTGTTCGAGCTGCACAATTTATAGCGGTAAGCTTTTTCATTATTAATTTTGAACTTGTTGTTATTTTATTTTATTTTTCTTACTATCTATCGTTCATAGTATTTTTCAACGAGTTTATGAAAGAGAATGAATTGAAAAAAATAAACAAAGAGATTTAAGCTTATGTTCTTTTCATAACCGTTCAACTTAAACTCAGATAAAATAGACTACATTAAAATATTGTAAAATGCATTCATATTGTCATATTGTCAGTTATTCAGTTCATTGCCCGTTCTAACAGCAGATTCAATATCGAAAATTTAAACTGGATTATCAGTTGACGTTTTACGTAAATAATTTTAAAATATTGACAATCATTTCCTGTGTAAATTTAGAACAAGGTAAAGTTGTTTTTTGTTTAAAGTATTTGCATTTTCCTCACTTTAAAACACATTCGACACAAAAGCTTTGCACTCGTAACAAACTTGTATAAAAGAAATTTCATCAATGTCTGTAATAGAAGTCAAAAAGAACATCTATTTAGTAAACATTGTTTAACAGGACACAGGGTACGAACTGATTCTAGAAAAAGAAGACATTACCTCCATTTGTGGGTAATTTCTTTGCATTGGGAAAAACATTTGACATGCTAACATTTTTTCTCGGAATTATCAGCGATTGAAATACACAATTCCTTATATAATTAAATGAGATATCACATATTTAATACCATTTAAATGAAATTAAAATGACGATAGATGAAAAAATAAAGCCGATGTAAACATGTTATCAATCTTCCTTGAACACCTGGAATTTCAGTTCTCCACAGAACTCAAGTGGAACTCATAAAAATAATTCATTTATAAAGATGCTGTAAAAATTGTCGGATCCTTGTATTACACATGTAAGTCCCTGCCTTCTTTTGATATGTTCTACAAGATTGAGATCGAAAACGTAGTAAGGCAGCGATATCTTGGCCGTCGATGTACAGTTTTTTCAACGTAGCCTATTTTCCGTCATAGTATCCATTTCTCACAACAAAAGTAACGTTGCAATCCTCTCGCTAATTTGGTTTAGTATTAATGCAGTCACGGTCTTATAATCAATTTAATTTGTATTTCTTAATAATATTAATTACTCTAAATTACTTTAGTCAGTGGCTTTATTCATCTTGGATTTATTTTTAATTTAAATTTCTGATAATTATTCTAAATTTGAAAATTCTTTAAAATGGTTGTTTTTCTTCTCTTTACTAATATAATTTATTTATATTATATAATTTATTTCTTTTCCAATTGAATTTTTACTTTTAATTTACCAATGTAAATTATTTCTTTACCAATATAATTTATTTATAACTTCTCGTTATTTTGTTTCTTTTCATTCCTGCGGTAACATTTTAAAGTAAATTATGTTGATAATAAAAATATTCATCCCTGTTTGGGATTAAAATGAAAACAAAATAGATAATATTTGAAAAGGCCGGGCGAAGCCTGTCATTTTTGTTTTCAATATATATATATATTTGTTGTCGTGACACCTTTGTAACAAACACAGACATAGATTAACACTTGTACAACCACTGACGTGCGCAGAAACACGCACACACGAGCTAGACAACTGGGGCTCACACAGGCATAACTTCATTTGAACGATATAGGGCTTATCATATATATGTATATGTGTGACGTTTTGCACATGCATACGCATTTAATTTATGAATTGTGTATCTACCTAGTTTGATGCCAGAGGTTTCGTGTATTTCCATCTATGTGGTTATATATTTTTTACGATCTGTAGAGTTTTTAGTCGGGTACATTTTTGTTCTTAGCTTGTGTATTTGCGTAAGTACAGATCTAATTCTGCTTATATGTTCATGCATTGAAATATGATTGTGTCTTGTCCTGACCTCATTCATTCAAGGCTGGTCACGTTACGAATTCGCCTTGACTGTATCCAAAATGTAGCAAATTAGTCTGTGTACAAATAGAGCTTTAAGATTTAACAGACAAACTGACAAGTCGATAAAAGCTAATTTTTGTAATTTGTGTATGTATATATGCGTGGGTATATTAATCTGTATATGTGTGTATTTGCTAGTGTTTGTGAATATACTCGTTTATTTTTCCATGTGCAGATGTTTGTAGGTTTATTTATGTATGAGTTCTTTCTCTTCCTCGTTTAATATATGAATAACTTTCTAAATTTAATAAATTGTTAAACTTAGAATTTTTTAGAAATTTCTCAACAATAATAAAGTAGATCTAATAGTTAATTAATAATCCTGATCTCAATTTACTCAAATATTAATACTAATACCCCAACAAAATTATTTTTAATCAGCTCACATATTCTCCAAATTAGAAGTTGCTTTACTCTGATTGATCCACATTGTACATACAACAATACCTCCCTCATTAAAGGGGTTTTGCGTGTTTTTAACCTTTTACAACCATTCAATTTGACATAAACCACATCACTTGTCAAGACAAAAAAAGTGTAGAAACAAAATAGCTACTTTTGTAGTGATATTATAATATATCCATATTATAACTTCCTGAATATATATATATATATATATATATATATATATATATATATATAATCGTGTGGCTACAAGTAAGGCATTTTACTGACACTGTTGTGCAGGTAGTTACATAGAATGAATGTTATGAGAAAGAGTGACAGGTTACAGAGAGTGTCAGGAAGTGAGTGTGAGAAGAAAGAGAATGCTGATGAGTTGGGTGGACGGAGAAAAAAGCATGAGAGATAGGATTTAAGTTAGTGAGAGAGGAGCTGACTATTGACTTTGCATTTGAATTCTTGAAGATTTTAGCTGTCGGGAAAGCAAGTATGTGGAAGGGAATTTCACAGGCGGGAAGTGCGAGTAAAGAAGCTCCTGGAGTAGAATTTGCGTTTACAATTTATCGGTTTCACAGGTTGAGACCTAGTTGCTAATCTTGTGGCTCGAAAAAATTCACACATAGGGGTCACCAGTGAGCTAACTTCATCGGAGCAGAAGCCGTGAAAGTATTTGTAGAAGAGACACAGGGAAGCTACAGTGCGTCGGTGAGAAAGCGACTGTATCCTAACTGATAAGTAGGGATCGATCACATTACAGTTTCTCTGTTGGATTTTTCAAGAACACCTAGGTGGATAGCAGGAGCACTCAACCAGATATGGCAGCATATTATTATTTGTTTTCTTAGGCTTTTTACTCTTTAGCCTTTCATAATATTTGTGGTAGTTTTTATTGCTTTCTTTTCATCTTCTTTTCCTGAATACATTTTCCATTCTAATCCACATCTCTTTTAATTATCGCTTACAAGTTTACTCTTGCTTGAATAACTGGAGATCTTAATAGCCATTGAATATTATTTTGTTTAGTTGTTCACCTACTACAAGTTTTTGCTTGCTTTTTTTAAAATAAATTTATGAACTTTATTTTCATCAACACATTTTTTCTAACATTTTTCTGTCAAACTTTCTATTTTTTCTATTTTCTTCTGTTTTCATTGGTTCTTTACATTTTTTTTCTCCTTCATCGATTCTTTCTCCCTTCGAGATATGGCCTCTGCACAACGATCCAATCGTACAATAGCTTTATTCCATAGATTTATTTCTTTCTTAAGCATCGTCTCTTAAAATTGGATTCCCTTCGTCGCGACTAAGACCAGCTTCCCAGAGGATTCGCACCACACTGAGTTTTTTCTATACAACCACAATCCAATAGGCCTTTCCTTTCGCCCACTTGATCTTTTTCTTCTTGCTGACCTCCAAAGCCAACGTCATCTTTTCAGAATTTGCCATTCTTAAAGGCTATTGTTTGATTTCGATTGATTATTTGATTTGTCTTAGCGACTTCCATTTCGCCAATGACAACCTTCATTGACCCATAACTTGTGTTGTTTTTCATCTGCTTCTCCTGGCCTTTATAACTAATAATTTTTCTCCGTTTATAATAGAATGTTACACTTTCTATTCGCTTTGTTTGATTGACTGAGTCTTTCATAATGTTGAACTGGTGGAAATTAGAAAAATTCTTAGTGAAAAAGAAATCGTTCGAAGTTTGCAGATAGGAAAGATAATCTATTGGACACAAATATGTATATAAAATAAATATATTCATAGAAGTAGAATATATCATAGAATGTTTTTCTCGTTTATTTGAAAAACGAATTCTCATTCAGTGTCTAGTTTTCAAGAAATGCTGAAAAAGTTTTGACAGACCTAAGACGTATTTATGTATTTTTTACTTCTCGAATTATAACATTTACTGGATATACTTGTTTGAGTTGACTAACCTGCTATTTAAAGTTGTGAAATTAATGTCAACCACAGGCAGTAAAGGTAGATTAAAATTATGACAGCTTGAATGACCACATCATTTTTAAACTTTATAGATGGCATTAATATGACATGTCAGTAATGCTTCAATATTGATGTCAAGAGTTAACTGAACATTTCTACCCAATATTAGCTTCTGGGTGGCTACTTTACTACACATACCGCACAAGATCAAACCACTTTAAATATGTATTAGCAGACAGCAATAAAATCGAATGTAGTAATGTTACAGGTTCTAACCTGGCATCTCGACTTTAGTCACTTCGCCACCGCCGTGACATGGTTTCCACCTGTCTTTACCATAAATATTTTCATGGCATTTTTATGAGACTTCTTTCTTGTTATTTTGACTGCATGAATGTAAAATTATTACGAGATTGTTAACTTGGTCTCACCTTCTTCTTTTCTGAATCTGCTTTTCATGTCCTTTCTACTTACTAAATAATCTCATTTTATCACTCCTAGTAACCACTTACCTATTAGTGATACGCCTTTCTTGGGTTGAAATGAAAAAAAAAGTATGAATTATATTCATTGTAATTATGTTTGATTTAAAACCACATTGAAATACCGGATGAATATGCGGAGATATATTTGTGTTCTTTTGTGAAAAAAGGCCGGCCATATTTTATTGTTTTGTGGAAGACCTGATTGAAATCCCTATGAAATGTTCAGAGATCTTATGTACTGTCTTAGAATAGTGACAATAGCTGCCTCTCCTATTATCTTAACAGTTCTCGTGTGCCATATGTCTCATATACATTTGGGTATTATCTTGATAATTTATTCATCCGCATCATAAAAATTTCTACTGGAATTCTAGGAGATTTTCGATTAATATTTGTACTTCCGCAATATACGAATATATACAGGTTTTTTTTGTTTTTTTTTTTGCTCGTCTATTTCACTTAGATTCTCTTTTCATAGTCTTTTCGAATAAATAGTTATTTTCTATGCTTAGCTTAGCCTTATTGATAAGTCAATACCAGTGGTGAAATATTTTATTTATTTTTGACAGGAATATCAAGCCATCTCCGAATAAAAGACCTGAAAACGGTCTTATCAATTCTTAATCGATAATTAATCGCTATATATATATATATATATATATATATATATATATATATATATATATATATACAAGCCTGTTTCGTTGTATTACAGCTAATTAGTGTCGCTAGACATCCACTTGCCTCTGGACGGAATCGACACTCAACCGAATTGGTGCCAGTCGGAGTCGCTAACCCCTAAGCCATAGGACCATGGGATCGGAGAAGGGAAATTTTAGCGTGTTATATCTAAGCAGCGTATTCACACAGGTATATATATATATATATATATACTTAATAATGTCACATTTAAATCTGGTCATTACATTTGAATATATGGTTCTCTTCCCATTTCGAGCTCTCTCGCGATGGGACGTCATAGAACCGCATTACAAATTTACGAACCGCGTCTGTGATTTCGTAACTGTTATCGTTTATAGCAAAATTTTATGTTAAAACAAGATTATATCATCTTTGATGGTGGATGCCTTTATGTTAACGTCCCTTTAATCTCTCTGAAGATGGCTCATGTGAGCCGAAAGCTTAGAACATACATAATAAACAATATCCATACGCTGGAGAATTTTTGTCTTTATTTTCACCTAAATTAAACCAAAATACGATGTTTATAACGGCCCATGATTAAACATAATAGACATTCATTGTCTCTTATATTTAACAGTATATGTTTAAAATATATATATATATATATATATATATATATACTTGCGTGTGTGCGTATTCGTGCATGTTATTTCTAATTCGTCAAAAATGTTCCGCGTTTATGGGCGTGGGAGAGATAAAACCGTTTCTGTAAACTATTGACAAAAAAGATGCTTTTGTATCTTCAACCTGAGAGCTAAGACGAAAAACGTGTTAAAAAGCCTCTTTTTTAACATAGACTATTATGCATTTTTATTTCTTGTTTATGACGTCTGAAATATTCAGCTTGAATTTTTTGTATACAAAGAATTCCAATAATTGACGCAAGTGGCGGTCGGTGTTGTATTTTGGATTGAATGACGCATAAAATGTGAAATAGAAATGCTTATAAACTGAGAAAGTTTGAATATAAAGAATAAATATAGCAAGTTCAAATGTATTGGCGTTTTAACCTGAAAGATTCTTTGAATGGCCTTTGTAAATGTACGATAGGGAATGTTCGTCTTTTAAATAGAAAACAAAGATGAATAGAGAAAGAGAGAGAAAGAGAAATTCACTGGATGGTTCGGGTAGAAATCAGAAATGCAAAACTAGTTAGAATTAAAAAGGAAAGAAATATTCGTTTCGCAATCTGATTTGCTAAGAGGATCAAACGGACCAAATTTTCAAATCGAACATAAAATGAAAGAGAAAATGAAAGAAATGTTGGGAACAAAGAAAGGGAATTTGGACAAAGTGACATTTTTAAAGAAAATAAATGAAGTTTAAATCACGGATTCAATCAATGAACAGATACTTGGATTAAGAAGCGACGTCAACGTTAAACAAAAAAGTCATGATGATCGCGTGGCAAATTAATTGATAAAAACGAAACTTATAAAGATAATGAAACATTATGGTATGAGATTGCAAGCAATACAAGAAAATGGGAGAAATTAGAAGATAGAGGGAGAGATTATAATGATGAAACTGAAATTGAAATGAAAAAAGAAAATGGCGCTCTTTATTAGTTGTATCACGTGACATTTTATGTTTTTATTCTTCGGCAATCCCCGCCCGCCAACGCACTTAGCGTCCACTTGAATAATCTCCAAGAACAGAAATTGAGTAGCCTTCTTCATCGGCACTGACAGGCCTCTCCTTCATTAGAAATAGAATGTTCAGTCAAAAAATGGTCGAAAGCAAGGAAACAATTCACTGACAAAACGGTTTATGAACAATGACTGTTCTTTACGCCTTTAATTCAACGTTCGAAATTCATTAAATTTATTCTCTCCATGTTTTAATTCAATTCTTGCGATAAACTCAGAATCAAGCATTGGATATGAAAGACTAGAAATAAAATCGAAATGTTATCATAGTAAACCGAAAAAGTAAAAATCATTTGGCAGGAACAAAATGACTTTATGTATGAAAACAGATATCTCTTGTATGTATGAAAACAGATATCTCTTTTTTCGCTAACAAACAGCACCATATTATGAAAAAGGGCTACAAAATTAATAAAAACAATATTTATTCTCAAAATGTTTATTATTATTAAGAGGAAAGACTAAAGTATTAATTTTGTGATTATTTTATTTAAATTTTTTAATTCCTTCTAGCATGGATGGATGTGCGTTGTGGTGCATTGGCTATCGGCTCGGAATGAGGAATCTGGGAGCCGAGTTCGAATTTCAGCGGAATTCATTGCATTCACTTACGCGCAAATACCCTTGGAAAAGGTATTAATCCGTCTATTCCTTCCAGGTATGGGTTAAATAACAGGACAGATTGGGTTCTATAGCCTTGGTCGGCAACCAGTCTACCGCAGAAAGCAATGGCAACCTACTGCGGGATAATCTTCTTCCCAGTCAGTCATGTCTCTTTCGAGACATGATCGCCCAAGCTTGTTTCACGCATGGCACTTAACTGACTGACTGACTTCTAGCATGTTCCAAACTGATTAAAAATACAGATTTATTTATTTACGCCAGCAGTTTACGTTTAGTGTGTTAGCGCCTTTTATCAGATGAAAGACATTGATTTGTGAATTCTTGAAAAAATCAGATGATTGTCAGGTTTTAATGAAATGTCAGATTTTATTAACAAATGAATTAAATTAGTTTTGAATTTTTTAAACAAAATCTTGTTAAAAAGTAATGTTTTTTTAAAATGTTTTAACTCTATAACCTATGTATTTAATTATATGAAATACTTTCTCAACAGTAAAATTTGAAGACGGATCAGTCATGATCTGGGATTGTTTTAGTGCCCAATGAATAGGGGATATTAAAACAATAGAAGGAAGGATGAATGGAGCATATTATAGAGGTATTGTTGAGTGAAATTTATGTCAGAGTGCACATTTGCTGGGCTTGAAACCAATTTGGGTCTTTCAAAAAGACAGCAATCCTAAACATACTGCAAAATTTGCATCATTGAACAGACGCTCTAAAATGGCCAAGTCAATCTCCAGATCTCAATCCGATTGAAAATTTATGGAGAGAGCTGAAACTGAGAATTCACAAAAAGAACCTGCAAAACCTACATGATCTAAAAAAAGAAATTGTGTCGCCAATAATATTTTTGGCATTTAAAAAATGTAAATAAAACCCCTTCTGTAAAGTAGAAAATAAAAAGAAAACTATAACCTGCAAATCTTTACATGAACCCTGTTTTCTGTGTTACAAAGTTACAAATTATCCAGTTTCCGAAATTAACCCTGCTAAACAAACGAAACGAAATCACAGTCACTTGTCAAAACAGACTTTCGTTAAACTTAAAGCATAATTAATTGCTTTTCCCACTATAAATATAACTACTACACCTTACTCGACATGTAAATTACGTCCATCCACCTCTAACCTTTAACACGTTCTCTTATACATCACTTTCATTTATGACTCTGTCTTGGCCTCTCAATTTTTTCCATACACTCTCTAACCCCATGCCATTCTCCATAGTTAACTTTCTATTAGTATATCTAGCCATTTCCACTACAATAAAAGAACAATAAATTCGAATTTTTTATATATCATTTTCTAACACTTGCAACCGTATATTGTCTGATGAGATGCTGAAAACACTGAAACACGACTGCTCTTGTGGAGAGAAAATGTTTTATTATAAATAATAAGAATATTACAACAAATATGACTCAGCTATGTATCGAAAACAAATGCTATGCAATATCATTCTGTTAGGTATTACTACTACTAAGATATGTGTCATATATATATATATATATATATATATATAGAAATCCAGAAAGAGAGGTGTTCTTGAAAGTTTTCAGGGACACGGGAGCCATTCAATAAATAATTTTGAGAGATCGTATCCCACTAAATTGATTCTATCACGGGTGAATATGTGGTAATCTACGGCGTGAGAGGAAGCTATGATAGTGTTTCCCTCCACTGGGTCAACATTTCCAACGAATTTTTGAATAGACCTGTAGAGGTAGAAGTAGTACAATATTTGCCCATGCGGGGGATAGGAATGCTATTAGGGAAAGGTATAGCAGGTGGGAGAGTGATCTCTAAAACTAAAGTAAATCCAACGCAACAAAACTATAGAAATTGGTGAGCAGGAGAACCTAGATATATTCCCTGCGTTTGCAATAACTCGCGCAAAAGTTAGTAAACGAAGAGAGCATTACGAGAAGTTACAGGTAAAATGAATAAGGAAACCGTATACCTACTCGAGACATTTATGAGACAAGATCATAATCTCGCAAATAAGGGCGAAACAGAGGGTGACACCCTTGATTTATTGCAAACAACTTTAAATGCTGAGATAAATATCCACAACAATTCCCTCAGGACCCATGAACCTAATCGAACACAGGAATGTCTATATTATTAAAGATATCACAGTGAGTAGGGAGTGTGTTGCCGCAGAGCAGAGATCAGATCCCGAAATACAAATCTTAATCAGTTATGTATTACCTAAGGAGCAACTAGATAAAGTCCTCACTCAGTATTTCCTCCACGGTGACATCCTAATGTGGAAATGGTGACCTCCTTAAGTTCCTGCATCCGAGGAGTGGGTCATAATTCGTCAGTTTGTTCTCTATCTCTCTTACTAGCATTCTTAAAAAGGGTGAAAGTTTGAATGGCTCTCCAAGCTGTCAAAAGGATTTTGACCAGCTCAAAGACTTACTGTGTTTTTATCCTGTTTTAAAAGCTCCTGATTTCACAAACTCATTTAGTTTAGACGTTGACGCAAGCGATCACTTATTGCAGCTGGATCAAAACGGTATTGCACACCCTGTTGGGTATTCTCTAGAAAGTTTAATGCCCATCAGAGAAACTAGTCTACTGTAGAAAATAAACATTAGCCCTATTGATAAGCTTGCAACACTTTGAGATTTACGTGTCCTCACAATCTATTCTGGTTCACACTGACCGTAATACACTTACTTTATGGCAGAATATGAAAAACAGGAATAGTCTAGCTCTCCAAGAATACAAGTTGATTATACGCCATATACGAGGAGTAGATAATGCATGTGCAGACGCTCTGTCACGTCTGTAGAATAGGTAAAAGATAAAGAATCCCCCCCCTTTTTTTTTTTGCTATTAGAAAAAAGCAATGGATAAATCCTTAGTTTTATTTTATTTATTTATTTATTTATTTATTTTGGTGGGGAAGTGTTACGAACCCGCAGCTGAGTTATTTAGAAAGATAAGATATTTTAAAAGAATTCAAAACACAGTAGTAGTACATTAAAAATGAATAAAAATGTCAAATATACAATTTGATTCCAGTTGCGTGCATGTGAGATAAAAATGGACGATTTATAGAAAACATGCTTTCTCTTTCTTCTTCCTAGAACACGTGATAGCATGGTGATCTAACCGTATGAATTCTATACACCTAAACAACTTTGAACCCAAGGTCAGTGACCTTCTTTTGCCCGCATGGATAGAATTCCATATTTTGGCGTACGAAGTCACGTGCCGAAACGTTGGCGCGAAAGTAAAGACGCTTTCAGTTCAGTTCCCCTGTTTAGACTTGGCCTGATCGGACGTCAGCGATAGCTCGCGATAATCAGTTATAAGTAAAGTTCCAGGTTCCGGCTTGACCTGATCGGACGTCAGCGATAGCACACGATAGCACGCGACAGCCAGCTATAAGTTTGGCTTCGAAAAATCCGCAGAAACCGAACGAACTTTCGAAGAAGAAATCGGTTCGAAGAAACCAAAGCCCAATACACTAAAGAGATCTTCTTCTTTTTCTATGTACCCTGTCCCTTCAGGACGTAGGCGATCATGGCTTTCCACGTCTCCCTAACCCTGGTGGCTCTTAACACGCCTTCTCCTGTTACACCATGCAACCCTAGTTCCATCATCCACCTGATTAGGTCCTTCAAATATGTTATCCGTTGCTTTCCCCTGTCTCTTTTTCCCTCTATCTGGTCTGTTAGTATCACGTTCTCCAAGCCCTCCTTCCTCATCACATGTCCCAGGAACTTCAGCTGTCTCTTCCTGATGCTCAGTATCAATTTCCTTTTTGTTTCCATCATTTCTAAGACCTCATCATTGCTCACATGCTCGATCTATGATATTCGCAGCATTTTTCTGTAGAACCACATTTCAGTTGCTTCAAGTTTTTCCTTCAGACTGTGCGAAAAGGAAGAAAGGGAAGATAAATTAACCGTGGTGTGAGCTCGGGTCGTAAGAGCATATATATATATATATATATATATATATATATATATATATATGAAAATTTTAACATATTCCGACATTTAAAACACCACGGCTATCAACACACACTTCTTAGGAAAACACTTGTTGAAAATACGTATATACTTAGACAAGAAAATAATAAACGAAAACTTAAAATTCTAGAAGCTATCTACATCAAACAGTTTAAACCTAGCCTAAATAAAATAAATTTCGACACCTCTACTAACATACTTCAATGCCTATAATCGACGGGAGAGGTCATAGTTATTATACTTACCCCCTACACCATAGTAGCAGCAGTTCCCAGACCAATCCCTCATGCCACTATACACTCAATTGAACAAAAAACCCACTACCACCATTCCTTCTCGGCCTACAGCCATGTACGACACAAAAAATGGACCTGTCTAATTTTCTCTGTATAACTCCATTCTGTTAATAATAATTTAAATGTTCTATGTTCACTGAACATTAAATGTTCATCCTTTGATAATGGCTTATGTAACCCGAAAGCTCAGACCTGATAAAAAATCAACAATTATTGCGATTTCTTGTCGTCTTTCCATGACAACACTATCAAGCTAATCATATCATACGAACGGATCTTACACAAAATAAATAGACAGAACTTGTCTATATTATTCAATGAAACCTGTATTAATGAAAACATGCTGCCTAAATACACACAATATATATATATGTGTGTGTGTGTGTGTGTGTGTGTGTGTGTGCGCGCGCGCATGTATATATATGTGTATATTTACACAAATCGCCACTATCGCACCAAGACACGATACATTTCAAGAAAAAAAGTGGGATCATATTTTACTAACAAAAACGAGATACAAAAGTATCAACGCTTAAAATACATTATGCGCCTCGTGACCGACACTTCTTCAGAACAACAATTGTCAGTAAATATTCAAACTGAGTCGCGATAAGAAAAATTTTATTAGTAATTGGATTTAAAGTATAAGACTAAAGGGAGAATAAATATATTCCACTAAGTAATGGCTTCACCAAAGAGGGCCAATTTATATTTCAGTTCTCGGTGTAAACACAGTTCTCTGCATATTAATAATAACAGACCCAAGAATATCCAAATGGAGTCTGTTCTGTGCCCAGTGTAACACAAAGAAAAAAGTCGGGTGAGTAATTTGTCATGGAAGCAACAAAATTTAATAAATGCTCGCCAGTTGCGAAGGCATGATTCTGCGAAGACCTGGATGTCATTGGCTCATGTTTACGCACCTGGCCCGTGACATGTTAGGCGATTCTAACTTCCAAGCTCTGCATGGTTTTGCTCACATAGTCGATCTAGCATCGAAACTTAAATCGGTAAACAACTAAATTACTATAATAGGCAGGCAAACATCTTTACGCGTTCGTATTGTAGGATCTGGAAGCATGCCAATACAAAACGACATTCATTAAGCGATTTGATAGGAATGATAGGATTAAATCCGTGTCCACTTATACCATAGCCCTGTAGCTTGCGCAGATGGACAGCGTGCAAGACTCTGTCAAATGCTTTGGAGATATTCCTGGCAACAGCTCGAGCTTCGCCGTTCTTATCAAGAGCCTGGTATATATACTCTGTGATGGTCGTTAGCATATCAACGGTAGACCTGGTCTAGAGAAAAGTCTATGAGATGCTAAACCGCCTTACCACTGATAATAGCCTTAAACACTTTGCCAAAAATCAATAAGTTAATAGGGCAATAATTAGGAGGGTCTGAGAGTTCTCCAGATTAAAAAAAACTGGAACCACACAGGAAGGCTTCCAGCAAGCAGGAAACAAGAAGCAGTGATGCAGTAGATGTAGAGTTTTGAGAGAACAGGAGAGTTCACGCGCACATTTCTTCATGACGATGATCTGTGTTCCGTCACCTGCCCTCGCTTTATCCATATATTTATTATATATGTACACACATAAATACACACACATATATATATATATTTATACATCTGTGTGTGTATATATATATATATATATGTGTGTGTGTTTGTATATATTTATATGCATATATGTGTGTATACATGTGTGTATATGTTTGTATATGTGTATCTTTCGAATTTCTCGTCATATATGTGCATATATATATATATATATATATATCCCATGTTTGAATGTCTGGTGTATAATCGAATTCTGGATAGCATCTATTGTATTTATAAAAAAATCAAGTCCTTAATAATTATATTAATTTCATCTACGCTTTCACTGGCACCGATTTGCTTAAAACATTTCATCACTGGCATTTAATAATGCTTCTTGTATATATGCAAACGATCTTTGGATAAGCTACTCTTCTCTTGTTTTACTCAAAATCTGTAAAATCTGTTTACAATAATTCAAACCTCATTTTAATAATGCATTATCTCTGTCATATACAATAAATCTAATGAATGGTCACGGCAAATAAGATACCAGGTGAGTAAAACTCAACTGAATAAATATTTAAGTTGACTCGAACTAAACATGTACACAAATTCGTACCTGCTGATAGAATATTGCATTCATTAATTCAGATTTATTAGGCGCGTAGCCATAATGATAGAACACCTTTGATGATTAAGCACATACATGAACAAGATTTAGAAATATAAGAGAGTGATTTTGTAGTGACAAGGAAGCAGTTCCGGTAAAGTTATGTTCCCCTTCTCTCTATCTCTATGTCTCTCTCTCTCTCTCTCTCTCTCTCTCTCTCACACACACACACACACACACACACACACATATATATATATATGTGTGTGTGTGTGTGTGTGTGTGTGTGTGTGTGTGTGTGTGAATATGGAACGAAGAAAATATCAACAATGTTCAAAACATTAATTTAAAACAGTGCTGAATATAGAAATAGAGCTATGAACATTCATTATAAATTATAGTCTAGAACATGTACAAATTACTAACCACTACAAAGTGTATTTTTTGTTTCGACATTGAAAGGACAATGTCTCATCAGGTAGTAAAAGTTATTTTTTGAAGGGAGATGGAAAATTTGCTTCCTTATATTGGTAAATTTTGTGTGCGAGGTAAAGAGGGTAGGGAAAATAAGAGATCAGAATTGGGGATTGTAAAATAGACATTGAAAAAAAAGAAGGAAAATGGAAAAGAAGAGAGGTGGTTAAGGAACGCGGTGAAAATACCAATATAAGGAAGCGAATTTTCCATCTTCCTTCAAAAAGTAGCGTTTACTACTTGATGAGACATTGTCCTTTCAATGTCGAAACAAAAAATACACTTTGTAGTAGTTTGTAATTTGTACATGTTCTAAACTATTATATATATATATATATATATATATATATATATATATACTTTTTGTTTTGATTGTGCACTTTTTATCTACCATCTTCTGATCCAACCAGCATCTCTTTTACTAGTGCGTGTGAGTATATATAAAATGTAAAAATATCATAAAAGGTTCGGCTCGAGATTCCTAGCTCCTGAAGAAGGCCGAAGTGTACAACGACCGAAATGTTGTAAACATGACAGTAAAGATGATGACACTATTCTGAACAATGTAAATAGTGAAAAAATATTATTGTTTCTGAAAGAGCTTTTCAGATCTTTTATTCTGAACTCAAATTATTACACCCCAAACTGAAGAATAACTGCATAATCTTTGGAACTAATTCACTAAACTTAAACCAAGTCAAGGTCTCTTATGATTATCATGGCAGGCAAACACTGTTTCGCATTTTCACCGAACATTTCCACCTACTTGTAAACATTCACATTTTTTAAAACAAAATTTGGGCTAGACAAATCGCAAGGACATTAACAATGATAAGTGGAACTTTTAACGACATTTTCACTACGAGACTCAATTTGATTGTGAACGACGTTAACAGAGGTGCAGAAGATGTTGTCAAGATTGATAACAACATAAATTCAGCAAAGCTGATGAAAAAGATAGCAAATCAAATTAACTATTTAAGTCAACTGACAGTTCGAGAGATTATTTACAGGTGAGCGGAATGTGAAAGACTAAAATCCTCAAAGATTTAAGTTCTTAAGCGAAATGTTTAGCAAAGAACATCAAATTGATAAACTTTATAAAATTTACGGATCGAAAAAGTATAAGAGAAACAGGTGAAAGTCATGGAAGACATAATTTTGTTCCTTTTGGCAGTGGAAATTCAATTCTAAAACAGTGACGACTCGTGAGTAAAGTAGAATTGCACTAAAAAGCGAATATTAAGAAAATATTGTCCTCATTTGTTTCATTGAAAATTTCTTTATATAAATAGATTGAGTTTAAGTTAAAGAGAAATAATTTATGTAAAGATTTGTTAATTTTTCCTTAGATTTCAGGAAGCAGATAGAACTGAAATAATTTTACCACTCATTTACTGAAATCTAACATAACTGATAACTTCATTGTTTTTTAAAAGAGAATAATCTTGGATGTGGTAATTTATAAAGGTTAGCAATTTTAGATGAAACTAGAACGAGGTGACATTAATGGACGAAAGATTCTGTGTTCGGCTCGCTACGCGAATGCAATCAGTCCATGGCACAAATTTCCTAATTGTCACCGAATGTGATATAACATTCCAGCAGACCACGAAACTATCGGGATAAGAAACACGATCCTTTAGGTGCCTGCTATTTTAAAGCTTATCTTAGTTTGAAACTATTTCACAAATAAGAATCAAGTAAGAATCAAGTTTCATACATGAACAATCAATTAACCAGGCTAGAAATTAATTTAGTAAACTCAAAGTAATACGCTAATAAGAAATACGTTTTAACTCTTTGATCTTCTGATATTCAAATTATCGTTTGTGAATTCCGAATTAAATTAAAACTTTTGCAATAGTCTCAAGTTTATACATTACGAATTTCGACTTCACAATTTTTTTCCTATCCAGCTCAGTTCATTTAAGAATCTACGTAAATAAATGATCGTTTAAATTTTACACTCTCATATTAATATGAAATTAGTAAAAACAATTTCGAGAAATGCTTTAATTGTAAAACAGTCATTATTGCAGCAATTTATTCATAAAGAAAAACAAAGAATTGCGTTCTTTTCTCTTTTGTAAACCTTGTGTTTAGCGAATGTTAGAAAATAATAGTCTAGGACATCTTTTTGTGAGTATTTCTCAAACCCGTATAAAACTTGAACTTTTATGCGCTACATAACAATTTTCATACGCGTCACATAAATATTTAGATAGAGTAATGTATCATTAATTTATATTTACAAAGTAAAAAAAAAAGTGTTATTAAGTAATTTCTTGTTTACTGCTAAAGAACGTAAACCTCAATCTGAATTTGACATATTATATTTGTTATATTTTGTTCGGCGACATTAGATGTAACGTTCTCAAAATGTTACAGAAAAGAACTTAGAGAAAGATTTAAACCTCTTACTAAAAACGTTTGTGAGGGTAATGTAAATTTATTGAGAATCTTATGAAAAAATAAAGTGATTTATCACAATGTCCCCGTGGATTCTACGTTCATGAAGATAATTTATAATCGAGTTTTCTTATCTCCTCATTATGATTGAACTATGATTGTTTATGAAGAATATTCGCTCCAAAGAAAATATGGTCGACATAAAAATAACAAGTAAACTAATGGTTATTCCGAGAAAAAATATTGTTTACGAGATTGCATGCAGGAAATTGAGGCTTGTGATCAATTATAACTGAATAGTGAGTTTGCTCCATACTTTTGGTCTTTGTGCCTACGCGGATTAAATTGACCTATATATATATATATATATATATATATATATATATATATATATATATAGCTATACTTCCGTATTGAGCAATTTATATAAAGCAATAATTTCCAAATTACAGCTCATAAGTACGGCTTAGACTCCGGTCGCTTCCCAACCCAGGATTGAAACCCGACGGAATTGGCGTCAGTCGGCGATTCTACCTCAAGGCCACGAGCATCCAGTAAAAGAAGGCAGGCTTTTTAGCGCGTGTAAACACGCTCAATAGCTAGAGTACTCCAATTCATTATCGAATGAGTGGTGCGTAAATGCCGGAGTAGCTACTGTTTACAAAGTCTACCATTATCCCAGAGTGCTCAATCAGGGTGTGAGAGCGTAAATACTATAGTCATCCGCAGACAGATCTGTTTCGCTGTATTACAGCTCATCAGTACGGCTTAGACTCGGTCGCTTCCCAACCCAGGATTGAAACCCGATATATATATATATATATATATATATATATATATATATATATATATATATATATATCAGCATGCAGTGTGGTTATAGAAGAATCCGAAGGAGTATCCTGTACATACAGTGGTAGGATAACTCTCTAAGAGAGCTCTAAACATATATGTATGTAAATACATATAGAACAAATATAAGAAAAATTAAGACAGACACGTTATTTCATGGTGAATCAGAAGTATATATATATTTTGACTTCGTTTAGACTGATCGTCATCGTGGTCGAGAGGTCTAAGACGCGCCAGATCACTTGGTGGCTTTCCCTATGTGGATAGGGGTTGCAGGTTCGAATGCTGCTGAATGACACACATTGTCGTAACAAAAACTTATTGTAAATAATCAGGCCGAGAGAAATAAATATACAATACTGTTTGATTATAAACAGAATATCTGCTTAAATACGAGTATCGATCTAAAATAATGTTCAAACAAATCATTTCATATATATTTTCGATAAAACACCCATAAATGCAATGAAACAAAACACCCAACCTATCAGCTATCCTCACCTCTACCAAATATCTAAAAAATACAAACCTATCAGGGAATTTCAAATGTGATAAATCTTGTTGTTTAGTTTGCAAACATTTAGTAAACGATGCAGTATTTTCTATACCCAACACCAACATCAAATTACACCCACCACGCCTCACCTGTGACAGCCAAAATATAATATATTTTATCTTCTGTTCAATATGTCCAAATAGTGGAATACATTGGTGAATCTGGAAACAGTTTTAGATTCCGTTTTAATAATCATAAACTAAGCATACGCCAAAACAACCCTTATTCCCCCATAGCTGAACACTTCAATCAACCAGGATACACATTAGAAAACCGCAAATGTCTACTGATAGATTCCGATTTTAGTTCCACATACTCACGCAGAAAGAAAGAAAAATAGTGGATTTTAAAATCAAATACATATAGGCCAGGGTTAAATAGGGACTTAGGTATTTTGAATCTTTATAAATATTTCAATAGTTAAACACTTTTAGATACACTTAAATAATTTTTAAAACAACATTTAAAAGCATTATTACAGTTAGGTTTACGTTTAAAAATATCCAAAAATTCTATCGGTCTGAAATATCAAATATATATATATATATATATACATATATATAATAGAAATAAATAAATAATGTCAAAAAAATACATTTTTAAACTTACAAATTTTTAGTAATTTTTCTGTTTTTCCTATACATATTAAGACTACTGTCTACGTAGATTATCATTATGCTATATATGTATCAGAAAACAAAAATACTATCTTACCAAAATTACATTTAAAGAAAAATGTAAGCTCCTAAAGAAAAGATATTTTAAATAAAACAGAAATACACACACACACACATACACACACACACACACACACACACACGAACAAACAAAAATACGGTGTAGTAACAAACCACCTGAGGATCGTTTGGGCGATAAAGCTGACAATCACTATGAAATGTGTATTTCTGTAAACAAAATGATAGGCTCTTTCTTTATCTCTCTCATACATATGTATATATACACCAATAATACGTAATATACATTTTGTTCCTAAATGTTTGGTACGAATTTTTTGACTGTATAAATCAATGTTATTGGCAATAAAACAATGCTCGTCGTATATTAAGGAAGCTAAAAATTATACCAATAATAACAGTATCTTCTGTTTCTCACAGTTTGGCAAATCTCTTAATTTCATACATGTGCCAATCGTCAGGCACGGATTGCAAACTGATAAATCTGATAAATTCACCTTAGATAATAATCTATGCCTGTTGGTTGTCTTTGTTAACACTGTGTCTACTTTTAAATTGAATGTGACTAATTATGTTTCCTCAATAAGAAATTAAAACCAAGCATTTCATGGTGAACGATATATAGTATAAGGCTGATAAATGATCGGAGATCAATCTGTTTCCCAAGGAAAGGAAAACATATGGAATGGAGATGGGAACTTTATTATTGTTTTGAAATATTTATGTAAGGTGGTGAGACGAGATAGACGTGAACAAAAGCAGAATTATAAATAATGAGGCATTCACAGTCAGGTTAGCCAAATGCAGACGACAATTCTACTCCTGCAACTTCCTCTCTCGCACTTCCCGCCTGTGGAACTCACTCCCGTATTCCTGCTTTCCTGACGGCTACAACCTTCAGAAATTTAAATGCAAAGTTAATACTCATCTACTAACCACTGGCCTCTAGCTCTCTCCCCTCCCCTGTATAACCTTCCCTTTCTCTCCACCTATGTATCTGTCATCGCACCTTCTTTCTCAGCTTTCTATTGTTCCTTTCTAACTAGCTTGTACTCCTCACTCTTTTCTAATTAATCTTTTTACATTTATGTAACCCCCTGCACATCAGTGGCGTTTCCGCCTTGCTCGGGGTGAAATGATTAAAAAAAAAATTATTTATGATAGGAAACATTTAAACTGTAAGAATTTGATTTGATGAAATATTTTTTACGTCTTCAAATGAACAAAGAAAATCTAATTATAGTTCCAACTCTGAATCACTCGTCAGGACCCAGATCTTCCCATCAACTAAAGGACATCTGTTCACCTACGACAGCGGTCACAATGAATATAATTGGTTTCGGATACACAGCATTATAAAAAATTAATTTGAATAAAAACATTGACATTCCGACGCTCTATTCAGTGTTTATATCAGTAATTTGAAGGAGATCAATTTAAACAAAAGTAAAATTCATTTTAAATATATTTTATTTTTTTCTGTTTTTCTAAATTTACGAAATGTAAATCAATTAAACAAAATTTTAGGCTAGAAATGAAACAATACAATTTGAAATTTTCATTTTCCGTCTTAAAATAACTGGTAACAAGATACCCACTAAAGATTTTGAATCTTTCTCTGTTTTTCAGTTTATAAATAGAACACAAAACGTAAATTTAGCAAATTGTTTCAATCAGTGGAAAGAAAAGCGAGTTGAAAGTAGAAAATGAGAGATTTTCTATTTGATGATTTTAGTTCATTCTTGCAACTTATTTTAGTTGCAGAGAATTGGCATTGTAAAAAAGTAGCATTTTCATTTGGAAGAAATATATTATCGTTAAAAGTCCATAAAGAACCTTGAGTAATTGAAAAATATTAAAAACAATCTTGACAACACCACGAGCTGTCATTAATTTGAATTGAGGCTAAATTGAATTCAAGACAAGAGATGACAGATTAACGTGCTTAACGCTGAATTAATTTACGCCTCAGGATTAGCTAATTACAAAGAGGAAAGACAAAGTAATCTCTTTTCATTTACTGCTCCAAATCTCAGGCAAAGAGTATGTCATCGAACCAATATCATTAATGAAATTGAATGACAAGAAAATCTTTCTCCAAAGACACATGTATTTTAAAACTTTACAACAAACAATGTTATTCATTATACTTTTTTATATTTCATTGTCTAATGAATTGCCTTACATTGTACATTGCCGGGGAAACACTACTAAATCTAACATTACGTCCGATTGGTTTTCATTTTAGTATTTCTCAGACATTGTAAAGTCCTTTCTAGAATAATACGTAAATATTTTATACTAATGTGATAACTAGATGAGTTCACGGGAGTTCTGTTATCTCCTTCATATATAAAGTTGATTTATGATCACTACTTTTATCTGCGTTGTGGTGCAGTGAATATCGACTCGGAAGGTGCGTTGTGGTGCAGTGGATATCGACTCGGAACGAGGAATTGAGGAGCTGAGTTCGAATTCCTTGCATTCACTTGCGCGCAAATATCCTTTGGAAAGGTATTAATCCGTCTCTTCCCTTCAGTTATGGGTTAAATGACAGGTCAGATTGGGTTCTATATCCTTGGCTGGCAACCAGTCTACCGCAGAAAGCAATGGCAACCTACTGCGGGATAATCTTCTGCCCAGTCAGTCATGTTTCTTTCGAGACATGATCGCCTAAGCGTGTATCACGTATGGCACTTAACTGACTGACTGACTGACTTTTATTTCCTGTAAAAGCTGGGTAAATTAATTGTCTGAGAAATTGTTTGGGCTCATTTTTAAAATTATCTTCGAAATTTTCGCTTTGGTCTAGTGTCTGCTAGAGTTAATATTGGGAACTATTTTTGACTTTCAAAGATAATATGTTTGCAGAGTCTTTCACAGTTATCTTTAAAATCGCGTCCTTACCTCAAGCGCCTATCACGTTGAATACACCAGTTCTCGCTCGATCACCCAACTTAAGCAACATTGAGCCTGGTCAGTACTTAGATAGGTGACCGCTTGGGAATACCAGGTGCTGTAAGCGTATAGTGAGGGATGTGCGTTGTGGTGCAGTGGATATCGACTCGGAAAGAAAAATCGGTGAGTCTAGTTCGAATTCCAGTTGAATACCCTGCATTCACTTAAGCACTGGTACCCTTGGGAAAGGTATTAATCCGTCCCTTCCCTCCAGTTATAGGTTAAATAACAAGGGTAGGACTTAGGGACCCTGTCCTTAAAAAAAAACAAATCCCAATGAATCTTGGCACTCGAAAAAAAAATGTATTACTAGACACAAAACTTATATATAAAACAACAATAAATTGTTGAAAGAAAAAGGTATTATCAGCAATAAAATAAATAAAGTTTGGTTGGCAATAAATGATATGCCTAGGTTGATTTGCCATAACAACCAGACTTTTCTCAAGCAGTTTCACTCTTTTTTTTTCAATGCAATTTTTTAATTTATTTCTAAATTTTCAATTTTACATATCTTAGTATTCACAAATGTATTTTATTTTTTTATGAGTTTTAGAGATTATTTTTTGAGTATTTTCTTTTGTTATTGCTACTGGTTTTTGGTTTCCATCATATATGCGGTTTCTTAAATTATGCTTGTTAATTTGAGATTCATAGTTTCAAGGTTATTTTTTCTTAACACCACGTGACGTTCTCGCTTCACTTATTAAGTTTTATTTTCTTTTTGAGAATCATTTTGTATTTCTGAAGTTTAAACTGAAATTTCTTTCAGCAATATCTTATTCTACAACTAATTTCTATCGTAACACCGTATCCTCACCTCATTAGACCAACGCACTCCACCAGACCGACCTTTGATCCGGTATGGTCCAGTATTACAGGTTAAATACAAGTCTCCGGTTCCCAATGTCAATTCCATGTCATGTCACTCTCCAGCCATGTTGTGATTGTTTGATCTTAGAGAGCGTTCATCACATCGTAGAAACCTGGAAGCTTCTCGTTGGTCTACCCGTTTGTTCGTCGGGTGAGAATCGGGTTAATAGAAAAATAAATATAACCAAGTCGATGCGAATTTGGAAGTACAAAAGTTTGATATCCCGTTTCATCATACTTTTTTCCAGGTTTGAGTCTTTAGCTATGTTCCAAATATTATATGTGTATGTATTCATGTTTTTCATTTGATTAAAAGTGCAAGTCTTTGAAGTCTTTTGACGGCTAACGGCCACGAAAATACTGTCGTCATAAAGAGGCAATGTGTTTCAACATTTGTTATGTAATATGAATATCCTTACACATTTATGTTCGTAGTATTTTTTACCTAATGGCTTTAGTGAATAGCTAAACCACATATATATGTCGGTTAACAGTAATTCCACTCAATTTTAACTCGAAATTAATTATCTCTTAGCACTTGTTTTATCTGACCTCGATTCAAGAAATGTATGTGCGCAATTTTGAAAAGTATTAAGTTACAAGGAAAATCAACAGATGCGGGGAATCATTGTGAGTGACCACGATTGCTTAGGAGGAAACATAGGATTCTGTCCCTGGCGACACTACTCACTTTTAGCACAGAGCCATATTAAGTAGTACCAAAACAAGTTATAAAGATAAAAACAAGAAAAATGCATTGAGTATGTTAAAATGGGTAATATTAAAGAAAGCTGTTCGGGAATTAGTTTTATAGACGGTGGGGATGAAAATAAAGAGTATTAACGTAGATTTTGAAAACAAAGAGGATGACTTTATATCATTTACAAAAACTGAGAATATATCCTTTAAATCTATTTATGATTGTTCTATGATTTAACTGCCCCAGCAAATGTGCATGAGAGAGTGTTACGGAGGTATTTTTTCTTTTTGTCGTGTTAAAAAAGCAGGTAATATTCCAAACATTCTAAGATTAAAACCTCGGACAAACAAATTACTAAAAGAACAATTGATTATTTCAACAAAAAGAATGCAAAAACTTGTTCATTTTTACGATATTAATTTTTTATAATCATTCCACCCCAAGCAAGGAATTACTGCCAATGATGTGCAAGGAGATTGTAGCTATCAAGTAAGCAAGTATACGGAAGATAGTTCCATAGGCTGGAAGTGCAAGTAAAGAAACTATTGGAGTAGAAGTGGCTGTTACATTTGACTATTTAGACGGTAAAAGGGTGGGACCTTGATGCCAATCTAGTCGTAGAAGTAAATTAATTTTGTCGGGGCTAAAAGTAATGAATCTCGTCAGACCAGAAGCCGTGAAAATATTTGTAGAAAAGACAGCAGGAAGTCACGTCTTGTTGGTGAGAAAGTGGCTGGAGGTGAGCTGCCAAGTAAAGATTAACTACGTTGTAAATGTTCATTTGGATTTTGTCAAAAACCTCAATATGAATAACAGGAGCACCCGACCTGATATAGCAACAATACACGGACGAATGGTAGATTTATAAATGTGCAAAATGGATTCTGACGAGTAAAACAGTAACCTAACTTTCCTAGCAGTAGATGCAACTCTAGATTCGATGTATTAATTCCACTTAAAGTTGGTTGAGAGAATGAGGCCAAGGAGGCGCACTGTATTGCTTTCAAGGATACTAGAGTCATGCATACAAACGGAAAGTATTAATGTTTATCTATGAACGTTAAAGGAGAACGGCTTAGTTTTGGAAGCATTGAGTTTTACAAGCCATTTTCTTCCTCATTCTGATACAGATTGGAGATCGTTTTCAAGAGCAGCATCTAGGTTTACTCTGTCAGCCTTGGCTGATTTCTTATTGAGATGGAAGTAAATGGTGTCATCTAGATAGATTCCTACTCTGGAACTGAGTACATCACGAATATCAGTGATAAAGATAAGAAGAGGTGCAGAAGCTAGGATAGAGCCACCTGCGTTCATAAGAACGCATCTGTAAGTTTACCCGTTCAAAACAACCTTCATTTTACGATTTGACAGGAATGATCGGATTAAATCGAACAATTGTCCAGAAATACTGCAAACCTGTAGCTTACTCAAAAGGCCAGCATGCCAAACGCTTTCAAGATATCTAGAGCAACAGATCGGGTTTTACCATTCTTATCAAGAGCCTTATATATATATATATATATATATATATATATATATATATATATATATATATATTCAATTATTGGTACATTAGCAGTAGACCTGGCTAAGTGGAAGGCATATTTTTTGTCAGAGGGTAGGCTATAGGATAAGATATTTCATTGCAGTTCATTACGGTTCTTGACGCCAAGGCTATTTCCCATGTCTTAATACTCCGTACTGAATATGTCACCATTTAATCTTTCTGTGTGTCATTAGATCTTCATGCTTACTATTCCACTTTATGTTACTAAACTATACAGAAAGTTAAATATCTGCTTGATTTTGATATTCCCAATACATAACAAGTTGTAGGTTACTTTATTTATTGGCAGCGAAATATTTGCATTTCTACCGTTAATATTCAGTCTTTTTTCACCCTTTCCATTAGTATCTTTATCATCTTCTCTAAGAATTCATTCAAAAAACTTTTCTCCGCATCTCTTATGTTTGTAGGATATGTTTTACTGCTAAATTAATAACGCGTGAAATGACTTCTAGTTCTCCGCGAATCATCTTGCTGGATAAGTTCATAATTATGAAGGAAAAACGCATCATTGTCAAACTTTTTTCTATTTTTCTGTTAATGAAGCTATTCTTGTATAATAAGTAGCTTATTGTATTCTAGATTATAAGTTACATTAAGGAATCAATGAAAGTCTGATATAGGTCACAATTCATTACTATTGTTTGCTCTAATTATTTTTAGGGAACGTAACTGCATTGTTCTTCACTTATTTCCGGTATAAATATGCTACTAACTCTCTTCACTAAAATCCAAAAACAAATTTAAGTATGTGGATCACTTGCATTTGATTTTCTGACGGAGTTTCCACTTATTTGTGTCTGTCTTTTTTGGTTCTGGTTTCCTTTCTTTTTTTTTTTTTTCTTATTTTGCTGATCTCAGAAATTTCATTTATGATTTTAGTACGCTTATCAATCACAAATTTGTCTAAAACTGATAGCATTTATTAAAATCTCACTCACTTTGGTCTTCTTCATCTTGGCCAGGGACGACCTAACTTCAAATGTTGATACTGCTGATCCTTCTCTTTTTCTATACTCTAGTTTTCTCTTCTCCGTTGCAATGAAAGAGTTTTCCGAAAGGATCTAGCCTATCGCTGTGGGTATATTTTCATTTTGAACTTTCCAATTTCAGATTTTATGCATGCATTTCAAACATCAAGCCCTAGAATCCTTATTTTTATTCATGACTGTCATAGTTATATTAACTAATAATCTGGTCTTTGTATATTTTTCGTTGAGTCACTCATCATTTGCTTGCTTGCGTTAATTTCTCATGCAATTCTTCGGCATTATCTGCTGTCTCCTTTTCATTCGCTCGATTATTGCATGTATCATATAGGACTTTTCTTCATTCCCTAAGAATAAATTCTTGTTGTTATTACTAATGTTTTATAAAGATTTTACAAATTGGGACACTGACATTTTCTACGGTTCTAGGCTGTTCAATGACAATAATATATATCTTGTGAAAGTGTGTTATAGTTGGCTTTTGCATAAATAAAGATGATATAAAAATCAACAAAAACATACCAAGCAAGTAATGCAGGATTTTTTTTTTTTTAGAATATCTGTTGAAAAACGATTAGTTTTAAAATATGAACTCTATCATGTATTTGACAACTAAATCTGTTTTTAGTTTCAAACAAATATTTTTGATACGAAAACAAAGACTAATAAAGTTTTAGGCATAGGATAATTTATTTCATGATAATATAAGCATGCAATTTTATAAATTTTATATCCATTTGTTTAGAACAATATTTCAAAATTTATGATTCTCTTTAGATATTTTTTGTAAATAATTAAAAGTTTCACATTTTGCTGTGATTGTTCAACCTACAAAGAAAAAATCAGAATTGTTGCCCGATTTTATAAATTTATCGTCGAATTTGGTGTTTTTTCTCAATTCGTAATTAGTTTCAAAATATGTAGCTTGCATAGGAGGCCAGAGTGCCAAACCCTGTCAAAAGCCTTGGAGATGTCTCTCATCCCTTGTTCCCTGTTTAGGATGTGGTTTCCGGCTTTCTGTTTTCCCATCTTTTCACTCTTTTCTTTCATTTTTTTTTCTTCAATTGGAGTAGATAGACTAAACTATAGCCCGGTTCACACTCCACCCACGTCTATTGAACAGGTGTAGAGGCTCATCCCTTGTTCCCTGTTTAGGATGTGGTTCCCGGCTTTCTCTTTTCCAATCTTTTTATTCTTACGTAGCCCCCTGCGCTTCATTGGCATTACCGCCTTGTTTGGGGTGATATGATTTTTAAAAAAATGTAACAATTCTTAACATTTGAATTCGTACCTATTGCTTGACTTTCGTATTCTATCCTTTCATATATATATATATATATATATATATATATATATATATATATACATACATATATATACATTTAAAAGGATAGAATATATATATATTTATATATAATAAATTATATTTTATAACATGTACAGAATTTTCTTATATATATCCACTACAAATAGTACATTTTATATATATATATATATATGTGTGTGTGTGTGTGTGTGTGTGTGTGTGTGTGTGTGTGTGTGTGTGTGTGTGTGAAATGTACTATTTGTAGTGGATGTATATAAAAAAATTATGTACATGTTCTAAAATATAATTTATAATAAATATATATATATTCTATCCTTTTAAATATATATATATATATATTATATATATATATACATGGGGAGATATGTGGGTCGAGGCGAATCATCTTACGATATGTGTACCCATGAAAGCACTCTTAAATGATTTGCTTTATTTCCCTTATATTTCTGTTATTTGGGAAGGAAAAAATAATTTTCTTTAATTATTCTTCGTGAGTGCTCGTTCACTGGTGTGAATATTTTCTAGACCTGGCTTATTCTTTATATTTAGATACCGGCATAATATAAAGGTTTTGTTGTAAGCTAGCCAGACGTTACCTTCAGGCAATTCTACTGAGTTTACAAACAGTTACTTATTTTAGTTCAGACAAGAACGAATTATCCGAGTAAATTCAAAAATATCAGAATAGAGATTTTTGCTAAGAGTCATGTAAATTTGCATACAATAATGTCAGCTAAGATATATCCTTTGTTAAGATTTGCAACTGACTTATAAAATTTTTGCAATCTTTCAAGTGTGTGAGATTCTTGTTTTTAAAAGAGTGGGGTTTAGCTCCTCGGGCATGCTGGAAGGCTCATTCCACGTTACTCAAAACTCAACCCACTTCTCTCTCATTATTTCTGTCTCCACATATGTAGATAGATAGATAGATAGATAGATAGATAGATAGATAGATAGATAGATAGATAGATATATATACTTGTGTATTTTTAGAAGTATCTCTAGACACTTACTATTATGCGAATTTATAAACATTTCAGTATTTTCTACAAATATATTTTACATAATATTATGTAATCTATTTCAATTATGATTTTTAATTACGAACACGTGATTAGCGTGCCTACCGCGTTCTCAATATAATACATACACACTACTCTACAAATATTCATAACACATATTCAGTTACACATACAGTGAAAATCAATCTTGGATAAGATGTAAAAACACAGCCGAGAGCGTTGGGAAACACAAAATATTTGGAAATTTTTTATCTTATCTATGTGCTGAAAAAATAAGAATCATAAGATCACATGAAAAATTACATAAAACACTTCACTATAAAACCTTGTCTATCATTTTCAATGAAAACTACATAAAATAGAGATTTACAAAATTTTAAATTATACATACATATATACATATATATATGCTAATATACATATGTATAACATTATGTATATATGTATATACTTACGTATATATGTATATGCTTATGTATAAATGTATATACTTTATATATATATATATATATATATATATATATGTAACTCTTCATATATATATATATATATATATCAATCTACTAACCATTTGGTTGAGAGTAGGTGTATATCAAAAAATATTTCTATTCTTATTCAATCTTCGGTAGTAAATCTTCTCTTTTACATATTTAATCTTTGGGCCTTTATATCCACTAATTTTCTGGCAGTATTATAAAAATTCTATGCCTATTAAACACGTCTTCATTTACAGGATTGCTACTAATTCTATGTTCTACGGATGATGGTGCATGCTTAATAATGGATGGAGGATGGGTATATATTATATGTACTAATGTATATCTTTGTATAAACTGATGTATATGTATCTATTCAATTATATATACATTTATATGATATATATGTTTATATATATATATATATATATATATATATATATATATATATATAGTCAAATGAATAAAACAAAGAAAATAATGGCAACGTTCAAAACATTAATATAAAACAGTGCTCAATATAAAAATACAGCAACGTTTATGTATTATTAATTATTACATTAGAACATGTGCAATCTACAAACTACTACAGAATTGTAAATTTTGTTTCGACATTGAAAGAACAAAGTCTGATCAGGTAGTTAACAAGGACTAGAGTTCACATACCCCAGTGATTGTAATAAACGGTTCGGTTAAAAATTACTATCACCTAAAGAAGGCTGGAGTGTACAACGACCGAACGAAATGTCGTACGAATGACAATAAAGATGAAGACAATAGTCCGAATAATGTATATATATATATATATATGTGTGTGTGTGTGTGTGTGTGTGTGTGTGTGTGTGTGTGTGTATCCATATATATATATATATATATGCACATACATACATATATATATATGTATGCAAATGTATGTCATTCTATATATATATATATATATATATATATATATATATATATATATTGTCTATGGGGGCAGCAGATAATTATCTAAACATATATCGTTAAATAAAACTGACAATGAATGTCTATTTTGTTTGAACATGAGCCGTTGTAAAATTGAAGAATACTATTTCAAAATTAAGCAGACCAAATGTGATTTTTTCATGGACAGAAATCAAATACCTAGGGCACACAATTGCCAAGAATGGTAGAAGATCGAATCCTGAACGGGATACTGCGATTAAAGACACGCCAATGCCCAATAAAATCATTTCCTTGTAGAGCTTCCTAGGTCTAGCAAATTATAACCAGGCATTCATACCAAATAGGCATAATTTGCGTGCTCCCCTTAATGAACTACTAAAAAAAACAAACCCTGAATTTGGACAGCAGAATTCCAGCAGGAATTTAAAAAAATAAAAAAAAACTTTAACGTGAGACTTGTTACTGACGCTTTACGACCAGAATTTGGAAGTCATTGTTGCCAGCGACGCGAGTTTGTATGACGTAGGGGAATGCATTATTTACAAAATGACTGATGGAACTGTAAAATCAATAGCACACGCTTCGAGAGCTTTGTTTTCTGCGGAAAAAATTATTTGCAGTTTGAAAAAGAAGCAGTTGGGATTATATTCGCAGTCGCGAAGTTCCACCGCTATATTTATGGCCGACAATTCACTCTCCAGACAGACTGCAAGCCACTACTCACCATTTTTGGCTCAAGAAAAAGTTCTGACTACGCACACAGACAACAGACTTCAGATATGAGGTACAATACTGTTGAATTATAATTTCAAAATTGAGTACGTCAACGAAAAATTCAAGATTGTCAAGACTAATTCCCAAGTACAAGGACCCATTAGAAGATACAGTGCTCGCCTCCCTTCAATCTGAAGGAGAATTAAAAACTACTCTTTGTAATATGCTCTAGAATTCACAGTGATTTCGCGGAACCTTTAGAAAGATATTACTACCTCATTGTAGTCGACAGTTTCTCAAAGTGGCCTGAAGTACACAGATGTAAAAACCCAACTACAGAAATTGTTATAAAATTTCTTTACCAGCTGTTCGCTAGATTCGGAGTAGTAGACACCTCACTATCAGATAATAGAACTCAATTTACATCTGCGGAATTTAGAGAATTCTGTGAAATTTATCAGATTAAACACATCACCACAGCTCCGTATCATCCTAGATCAAACGGAGTAGATGAGAGGTTCGTAGATACCTTGACGAGAGTTTTAAAAAGTTAAGGCTACACAACTGAAAAAGCTCTTCAACAATTACTGCAAGTGGATTACACCGAATGACGAGACACCAGCTTCACAATCTTCAGCCGAAGTGATGTTCGTGCGCCGTATACGATTTGTTTATGTTTAACTTCTGCCGAACCAGATCAAGCAAAAATGAATAAACATCGTACCTCCAAGATGGTATAATCTATGAGAAAAAGTCTTTTTCAAACTGTTTAAAGAAAACAAATCTTTTTGGAAAATGGGTACGATAGAAAAAAGAATTGAGAATATGATTTATATAATAAAGGGTTCATAAATCATACATAAAAGACACCAAAATCAACTTAGGAAACGCCTAACTGACGCGGTTGATAATGGGTTTCTTGAGGAAACAGCGATGGATACATTATACGAGACATTTAATATTCCAACCCTTCTAACGCAAATCGAAGAGGAAAAGAAAAACATCGGAGTTAATAGTGGTCAATCCAAAGCAGAAAAGATATTAAGACCACAGACAGATAAAAATTGTCAAATGTAACTACCACGAACTTGAGAAGAAAAAAACAAAAACACAAATATTTCCTGTAGACTCCTGCGGGGTTGAGATTTTAGAAGCGGGTGTTATGGAGACATCCTACGAGGAATGGATTCTTCCTCTTATTATATACAATTACTTGCGTGACTTCCGGTAAGCAGTTAGGACATCTAGTACGCAGAGTAAACAAATTAATTCCGCAACACGACGAAGATATGCGTTAAGATGTGCCACAACAAATTGGCGAAGATCCACAACATATGTATATATATATATATATATATATATATATATATATATATATATGTGTGTGTGTGTGTGTGTGTGTGTGTGTGTGTGTGTGTGTGTGTAAATCGCATCGCTTGATTCGAAAATCTATTTTATAATATACCTGCTACTGAAACATTTGTCATAATAATTAACTCTGTATATAAACATAATTCAATCCCACCCTATATATCAATTCCATTAAGGATTAATTAAACTTATTTGTTTCACGTTATGGAGTTATTTAAAGTATATATATATCCTATGTCTGGGTCTCAAGTCATTTCAAGTTCTTATCCCCCTTTACCCTTACAATCAAATTCCTATTATCCATTTTGACCTGACTTTCTATTGTTTTACTGAGACAAACCCTCCGAAAATCCCCCACTTGAATTGTCTAGATTCGGTTTTCTTAATTTCTTAACTTTTCTGATCCTTTCTTCCCTCTTACTCTTTTTTAAATATCTTTTTACCTAGTACAAAAAAAAATTCCAAAATTAAAGGGAAGTGTTGTTCTGAAATGAAACTATCTTTAAGTAAAAAAGTATGTGAACATAATTGTTAACTACCTGATGAGACATTGTTTTTTTCAATATCAAAACAAAATGCACAATTTTGTAGTACTTTGTAGGTCTGACATGTTCTAACAGAATAATTGATAATATTATATATATATATGTAATCGTTCATTCAGTAATGAATTAGAACATTCTAACTACTAGCGTATGTATACATGGTGTATCACATTCTAAAAGCCTGCCGCCTTCTACCGAGCGCCCATAGCTCAGAGGTAGAATCTGACGGTAGATACTGACGCCAATTTGGTCGGGTTTCAATCCTGTGTAAAAGCAATCGGATGTCTAACCGTACTGATGAGCTGCGATACAGCAAAACAGATCTATCTGCGGATGTCTATATTTATACATATATATTAATATATGTGCTTATATATATATATGTTATTATTGTATTTCCACTGATGCATAGGGTGTTACAGAAGAGGAGAGTGAAAAGAAAAGGAAAAGTGACAAGTTACAGGGAGTGTAAGAGAATGGGTAAGAGAAAGATAAAAACACTGGTGTGAAAATGAGAGTAGATTGGAAAGTGTGAAGAACACGATACAAAGGTCTTTGTTTGGCGTCATGGAGTTGTCAGACAAGAATCTGTTTTCGCACCAGATGTATTCAACTTATTCAGCGAAACTTCTGAGAGAAATAAGATCTTTGCCTGGATTCGTCATTGGCGGCAACAATCTCAACACTGTAAGATACGCAAATGACACAGTGCCGAAAGTGGACTAGGAAAGGAGAATGCAGGATCTCCTACAGAATGTAGCAAGAGAAAGCTAGAAAAAAGGACTAAGCATAAACTTCAAGAAAACTGAATATATTGTCATCAGCAAAAAAGAAGACCCCAAAATGTCAAGTACAGATCGCAGAAACTGAAATAAAACAAGTAAAGAAATTTAAATACCTAAGAATCTGCTGACAGAGGATGGAAAGTGCGATGTTGAGATGCAAAGATGCATTGGTATGGCCATGACGCATTTCAAAAGTTAATCATAGTACGGAAAGACAGGAAAATCTCATTGGAAAAATGAAGAGAAAGCTGGATTGCTAAGTGATGTTTGTCCTTCTGTAAGGTAATGAATGTTGGACGATCTCATCAAGGATGATGGAGAGGCAGCAGAAATGTAGTTTTACAGAAGGATGTTGAGGATACCATGGACTCAGCACGTAAGTAAGAACGAGGTGTTGGAGAGAATAGAAACTAGGAGAAACCTCATACTTATCATAAGGAAAAACAGATGAGACTTCTGGAACATATAATGAGAAAAGAGGGCCTGGAGAATTTAATACTCACAGGACCAATAGAGGAAAAGAGAGACAGTGGAAAGTAAATGGAGGGCAGAATGGGATTTAGGAGAGATACCAAGAGGAAGGATTTTTAAAGCGACAAGAGACAAAGCCAAGAGGAAGTCCATGATCGCTTACGTCCTGAACGGATACGACACATGAAAAAGAAGACACATAAAAGGACCAAACATTATTTAGAAAGGTAGATAATAATTTTTTTAAATCAGGTTGGAATGAAGGTTTTTTTTAATTAAATTTTTTACTACCCCATGAGTTAAATGTGCTTGAATGTTTAGGTTAGAATTAGAATTAAATAATTATCGTATATTCAAGTATTTTGTTGTTAGGAAAACCTAATAAGTATCCTGTTGGTCATTAATGTTAGGAGAGTAATTTTTAAGATATATTGGAGCAATGAACAATTGTAGTTAATTAGATTTTAGAGTAAAATATTTTCGATGTTTACATAAAACCATCATTTCATCTCTGATTCAGTAGTACTTCATTTTTAACTATTTTTTTTTAATAAAATAAGTACAAGTGAATCATAATAAATAACAATAAGTTCATCTTATATTTTATAAATAAATCATTTTCAGTATTAAGTTTCAAGTATCACCTGAAGAAGAACAGTATTGTTCTGAAACATTTTGTGTAGTGATATAATGCTTTTATAAACCATTTTAATTACATATATATATATATATATATATATATATATATATATATATATATATATAAATTAATAAGAAAGAATAAAATAATTGCAACGTTCAAAACCTATAATTCAAAACAGGGATCAATAAAAAATACATCAATTAATATTTATTATTAATTATTACGTTAGAACATGTACAAACTACTACAAAATTGTACATTTTGTTTCCACATTGAAAGAACAATGTCTCATCAGCTAGTTAACAATGATGTTTGTTAACTACCTGATGAGAAATTGTTCTTTCAATGTGGAAACAAAATGTACAATTTTGTAGTAGTTTGTAGTTTGCACAGGTTCGAACGTAATAATTAATATATATATATATATATATATATATATATATATATATATATACAGAGAGAGAGAGAGAGAGAGGAACGTAAGCTGCTGCTAAGGCAGGTGATGTTAATGCATATTCTATTTCGAATCCTTTGCACAACTCTCAATCTCTATTCTCTTTCTTCAATTCGTGTTTGCTCTTCTTTCTCTTTTTTATTCAAAGTTCTTTCTCGTTTCTAGTTTTAGGCATCGGTAGTTTTAGTACTCATGTTTCTATAACCATTTTTTCAAAGTAATCCCCTTATAATCTTGCCATTAGTCAAAATAATCGTTACTGTCAAGAATAGCTAAGCTTTCGTGATGGAATATTACACATAGTTCAATTAGATGTATGCCCATTTTGAACATCAACCTCGCAATCGGGTTATCTACTCTGACCTTTGTGTTATCTCCGCTGGGTTTGTAAAAATGGGAGAACACCTGGGGATTTCTACTAAGTGAAGAGATTCATCAGTTAACAGGTAAATTCCCGACAACTCCTGTAGATGTCAGTGGGATACTTTCTTCGTGAAGTTTAGAAAGGTTGAAATGCGTGGTAACTTATTGAAATCAATTGTCTGTATTCATTTGTCGTGTATTATTGTTGCTCAAAATCTCGGTTTTCAAAATCGCCTTTATACTTTATCTTGTTTTACTTACCAAAGGCCACATATCCTAAAATATTAGCGGCTGATTAAAACATAACTGGTTCTTAGGCATTGTGAATTCAATTCCTGTGTTTGATAGAACTGAATCGTTACATAATATGAGGAAATGTAACTGACAAACGGAAAAATGCAGATTAGATTGGTGCATAAATAAAATGGATAAAGAGTTCGGTATTAAATATCGAACGTGTTATCGACTGAAAACATGAGAATGCTGAAGATAGCAACGGCCGAAATTTCTTTAGCATAAAAACCAAGATGGTCTAAACAACAAGACATGTTTTAATGATACTCATTTTTTATGGTTTTCTTTTTACATTTATTTTTCAATATGACCACTCAATTGGAGGTTTCATTCATTGACGCCGTCGTCCTAGATATTTGATGCGACATTTTTAAATATTTCTTTTTCGCAGCTTAATTGAATATATCTCGGATGGTTTTCACAGATGATATTACCCAAGTATTTATTATTATTATGTCATTTTTCATCATATTTCGATTTCTGCTTTGGTCTCACTACCAACCAAGTCTGCGGGGAGACCTAAGGCAGGTAGTGGCGTGTTGTTATGGCTCCATTTCATGTTTTTCTATCTTCCCTATCATCCCTATCATTACATAGATAAAGTTTTCCTTAGTGTGTGGGCTGTACTTAATAAGACAATTTTTTGTATATCTCTTAAGCTGGGGTTTCCAGGGATTCTTTCAATGTGTTGTTTTGTTCCATTTTTTATCATTCCAAGTGCACCTACTATCACTGGCACAACTCTTGTTTTCAATTTCCACATTTTTTCTATTTCAATTTCCAGGTCTTTATATTTTGGCAGGTTTTCAAATTCCTTGATTGCTATGTTACAATCCGCTGGACAAGCCATATCAATTAATAGACAAGTTTTCTCCTTCTGGTTTTTAACAATAATGTCTGGCCTGTTTGCTTCAATTTTTCTGTCTGTGTAGATGGTGTAATCCCATAGAATGGTTACATCTTCTATTTCTGTAACCGGTGCTGTGTGATGTTCATACCAGTGTTTGCCTACAGCTTTTCCATAATGTTTGCATATTGCCCAATGTAAATATTGCCCAACTCTATCGTGGCGATTTTTATATTCATTTGGGGCAAGCACAGAACAGCCTGAGATTAGGTGGTCTATTGTTTCTTGGTGTTTATCACAAAACCTGCATTTTGGATCCATATTATTATGCATAATATTTGCCTGAAAGTTTCTCGTGAAAAGACTTTGGTCTTGTGCTGCAAGAATAAAGCCTTCAGTTTCAGACTTTAATCCAGATGCACGTAACCATCGATGAGTATTAACTTTGTCAACATTGGATTTATTGGCACGTACTGGATATTGGCCATGCAGAGGTTTGTCTTGCCAGCGCTGTTTCATCTGTTCAAGAGCTTTATCTTTGGCTTTCATTTTCATATTCTTTGCCGCAATAGCCGGCTCTTGGCTTCCGTTCTGCTTTTCTACAGAATCTACTAACTGTAAATCTTGTTTGAATTTACTGCCTTCTTTTATTATTGAATATTTTTTCTTTCTTTCTTCATGTTGCCTTACTAATTGTATCATCCAATCCTTTGTTGTTTCTATGTATGTTAGTAAGCCAATAGTTGTTGTCTTGTATGACAATTCCAGCTGAATAAGACCTCTTCCACCTTCTTTACGGGGTATGTATAGAGGGTCTACATCAGCCTTTGGATGATACATCTTATGCTTAGAAAGAAGCTTTCTTGTTTTAGCATCCATTCGCCTGATGTCGTTTAGAGTCCAGTTTAAGATGTTAAAGCTATATTGGACAACTGGGATTGCAAGGCTATTAATGGCCATAACTCTGTTCTGTGAATTTAATTCAGTTTTTAATATCATTCGTAGCCTTCTATAGTACTCTTTACGCACTATTTCTTTCATTTTTTTATGGTGAATGTTTTCACTCTCATTTAAACCTAGGTATTTATAAGCTTCTTCTGGTTTCAATTCTTTTATTGTTACAGCAGGGTCTAGGCTAATTGAGGATGTTTCTTGTATTGATCCACGTAAAACTGTAGCTTTAGCACATTTATTCAAATTAAATTTCATTCCAATGTCTTCGTTGAAGCATTTTACAGTTTGCAGAAGACCTTCCAGCTCATTATCATTCTTAGCATATAACTTCAAGTCATCCATGTAAAATAGATGGCTTATTTTCTTTTGTCCTATTTTATAACGACATTCTGTCTTCTTAAGTTGACTGGTTAGTGCTATTAATGATATGCAGAATAGCAAGGGAGATAAAGAATCACCTTGAAATATACCTCTTTTGATGTTTATTTCATCAGACTTATAGGTTCCATTTATATGATTGAGGTAAAGGGTTGTTTTCCATATAGACATGCACTGTTTGATGAAATTGATTATTATTATTATTATTATTATTATTATTATTGTTGTTGTTGTTGTTGTTATTGTTACAATTTGCACACTTTGTTCTCGCCGTAAAACTTTTCAGTATTCCAGATGTCATGTTAATATTCTTTCCGATTTCAAAAAATCTCCTGTTCGAATTGTTCCAATTCTTCTTTGGATCTTCTATTCTTTCCATCTTTATTAAAAGTTTTCAAGACGCCGCAAAGCGCTTATGCAATTATACGTAAAATTCTCTAGTGTATTTTCGCCATTTTTTTTTAAATAAATCCCTCACATACGTGATATCTAGCCAGTCTTTCAACCTACAAAGTATCTGCTATGACAACGTCGAATTTATCATAGTTTTTTTAATCGTGTCACCCCAAGCAAGGCATTCATCTGCCACTATAGTGCAGGGGGTTACATAGAGGGATTGGGTATAGGAAATGTCAGAAGGCGGGTGATAGACGACTTAGGATGTACATAGGGAGAGAGTTGGAGAGAGTGGGTGTGAGTTAGTGTGTTAGGAGGTGTCTATTGACCTTACATTTAAACTCCTCGAGGTTGTAGCCGTCGGGGAAGCAAGCATGCGGTAGGGAATTTCACAGGCGGGAAGTATTGTCTTGCATTTGTTTAATCCATACGATCAATCGTAAAATTGTAATATTTTCCATACTTTATTTTCTGGGAGAGTGTATGGATTAAGTCTGTGTAGTTTCCTGCATGTGTCAATCAAAGTTGTGTTTTTTTAGATTAATTGAATCATGATCACTAAAATATAAGGCTTTTAATTTTTTATATTATTTTACAATTGATATCAGTCCCTTCAATCAATGCTGATAGGATTGGGCTATTCTGCTTCAGTTGTGTTTATTTTGTTCAATTCGTTCGAATGAACTTTTCAAACTGATTCTATTTTCATTTCCAGTGTCCTTTTTTTTAAATGATTTCTGCATGATTTCAAACGTTTTACATCTTCTTTCTCGTTATTCATGGGGTTATTTTTCTTGACAACGTTCCTTGTAATTATATATGAGGAAAGAAAACTTCTGCTTAATTATTACTGTTATAATCAATAATAATTGTTTCCATTTTTCTTACCAATATCAAGACTGTCATCATCGTCCTCATTATTGTAGCCGTGAATATCATCATCATTTTTTAAATTTGTAATAATTATTACAAAAAGAACTGTTTTCATTAAGGATAATTATCTTTCCACATTATTCCTTGTGTATTTCTTATAATTTCTTCCTTCTCTTCCTGCTAATAAATCCTATTTTGCTAGGCGACAAATTACTGATCGTAATACACATTGAAATATTTTTGGCACGAAAGGCGAGAAATTAATTGATTAAATTGATTTTACCAAAGCAAAATGCTGGTTCGCGCTAGGATTACAAGGCAAATTAACCTCCTCTATAAACTTTATTAATTCTTTTAAAGACGTTCATACATTTAAGGATTTGATTTGACAGTAAGACAAGTAGAGTTGTGGCTGATGGTTTAAAGGTTAAATTTCAAATCGGTGGTTTAAAATTAATTTTGTGACAAAATCAATTAGGAAAATGCTAAAAATAACCATAATTTACAATTTCATTTAGAAGTTTTAAATATGATATTGACTCTAAGTGAATCTGACACAAGGCTGAAATGTTGGAGCTGCGAATAAATATCAAAGTACTCTGTCAATGTGCCTGTTGCGGGAGCCGAGGTAAGGTAAGGGTTCCGATTCCTGCAAATTTTTGTATGTGGGAAATCAGCAAAGATAATTAGGACACGGAGGCTAAGATGTTGAGTTTCAATGTCAATTTTTATTATGATAAAAATCGACGAACAAACGGTGAAAAATCGGAAAAGGCTAAAACGTCAGCGGTTGGCAGGATCAGCTCAGGCCGGAAAAGATCGACACAGGCTGGAACGTCGTCAGCGGTAGGAACGTCGTCAGTGTCTAGCGTAAACGGCTCACTCTGCAATGTCGGCAGGGACATCGTCGGTGTATGGCATGAAACGGCAGAGGCTGGAATGTCGTCGCCGGTCGGCAGAAAGGACACAAGCGAGTAAGTCGTTGCCTGTGGGCAGGAAAGTTATCACAGTCTGGAAAGACGTCAGCGTCTGGCAGGATCGACACAGGCTTGAACGTCGTTGGTCGGCTCGAGCTGGAAAGTCTGCGCTGGTCGGCGGGACCGGTGCAAGCGGGATAGCCGTTGCTGGTCGCGGTAACTGGGTACAAAACTAGTCGTAGCTGGTAATAGTCTGTCAAAGCTGGTCGTAAGCTAGTCGTAGCTGGTCATTGCTTCTAAATTTGTCCACCTGCCACCAAGTGGCGAGTGCTGCAGGCGAGCAGGAGGGTTATTTATCCCTCCTTCCAAACTGAGGCGAAATGAGACACAAGGTCGGAATTTTAAAGTGGGGAACTCGGGCGCAAAATCTTAGGTTACTATTCAAATATTACCCAGCCCCTGCTACGCGGTAACTGAGTACGAAGCTAGTTTTAGCTCCTCAGTGCTAGTCTTAGACGGACATTGTATGGCAAAGCTAGTTAAAAGCTAGTCTTAGCTGTTCATTGCTTCCAGAACCGGCTGGAGAGCAGGTAGTGAGTACCTGAGAAAAGATACGACACTTTGATTCGGGATTTACCCTACTCCCCCACTGGAGGTCGATTTTTAACGTGGAGAACCTGAGCGTGTACGCTCAGGCTACTGGTCAAAGATTACCAAGCCCTCACTTAGGTGGTAACTGGGTACATACCATGTTGTAGCTGGTCAATGCTAGTCAAAGACCAGTTTTAGCTGGTCATTTCTTCCAAACCTGCCCACTCGCCATCAAGTGACGAGTGTGCAAGCGGACGGCGAGCAGGATGTGAGTATCTGAGAAAATAACTTACACTTTGATCGAGATTTACCCGACTCCACCACTGGAGTAAGTTGTGACACAAGGTCTGTTTTAAACGTGGGGAACCTTAACGCGTACGCTCAGAACACTGGTCAAATATTACCCAACCCCAGCTTACGCGGTAACTAAGTACAAGGCTGGTCTTAGCTGGTCATTGCTTGTCAAAGCAGGTTTAAAGCTAGGCTTAGCTGGTCGAGATTTACCCTACTCCCCTACTGGAGTGAATTGTGACACAAAGTCAGTCTTTTAAAGTGGGGAACCTGAGCGCGTACGCTCAGGACATTGATCAAAGATTACCCAGCCTCTACGTCTGCGGTAACTGGTTACAAAGCTGGACTTAACTAGTCAAAGCTGGTCAAAAGCTAATCATTGCTTCCAAGCCGGCGAGTAGGCAGTGAGTATCTGAGAACAGATACTACACTTTGCTTCGAGATTTAACCTACTCCCACACAAGAGTGAGTTGCGACACAAGGTTGGTTTTTAACGTGGGATTCCTGAGCGTACGCTGTCAGGCCACTGGTCAAAGATTTCTCAACCCCCGCGTATGCGGTTACTGCTTACAAAGTTGGTCTAAGCTGGTCATTACTTGTCAAAGCTGATTATTACTTGTCAAAGCTGGTTAAAAGTTACTCTTAGCTGGTTATTTTTTCTAAACCCGGCCGGTGAGCAGGCAATGAGTACCTGAGAACAGATGCTACACTTTGATCCGGGATTTACCCTACTCCCACACTGGAGCCATTGTGACACAAGGTCGGTTTTTAACGTGAGGAACCTGAGTGCGTGCGCACAAGCCATTGGTCAAAGATTACCCAGCCTTCGCTTACGCATTAACTGGGTATGAAACTTTCTTAGCTGGTCATAGCTAGTTTTAGCTTGTCAAAGCTGGTGATTGCTTGTCAAAGTTGGTCAAAAGCTAGCTTTAGCTGGTCATTGTTTCCACGCCGGCAAGTAGGCAGTGAGCATCTGAGAACACATACTACACTTTGAACCTGACCGACGGGCCAAAGAAAGCCAATTACTGCGAAAGATGACACTGATAATAAGGATTTAGTTATCGGCAACGTCTTCTACCTGCTGATTTTTTCACTTCTGTAGTTTTTCATTCATTGCAATGACTAAAACAAAATAAGTTGTGAATTCCTTCATTAAATATCTAACATAATTTCTTTTTTTTCAAACTTAATGACTTCTGCTACTATAATGTAATAGTAAATATACATTTTTAATAACCAGGTTTAGTTACCAATGCATGATAAATATTTGTAAGCAATTATATATATATATATATATATATATATATATATATATATATATATATATATAGCAATCTGTTAGTCTGTGTGTGACTGTTCCCTATGCACGCCTACATTTTTTAAGCTACACCATTCAAACTTTCTAGGGACACATATCTACAGGGAAGCCAGGTCGACACATACTTTTTTGAGTTTAAGTTTAGCAAATTTTCTGTTTCGCATTTTTTGGCTAATGCCGATTGTTTACATTTGTTCCGTAAAACATCTAAGACCTAAGATGGTTACTAAATTACGTCACAGAAATCAAATCACACGTGTCAAACGCAACTAAAATATTATTATTAATGAGCCTTTATATTTAATTTTTAAAGCAAAGAAGTGGCCGTTCTGAGTTGCACAGGCAACGCCGGGCTATGATGCTAGTATTATCCTATATGACAAATTGTGCAATTCCATTTTCAATTCTTAATGGCAATGAATATACTAGGCTTTCGAAGATGCGTAGAAAAATGTCTTTTCGATCTGTTCCAATATCATTTCAAAATGACATTAACATTTTCAAAACAAAACATTAGAATACATTATTTGCAACCAAAATCAAAATCTCAGGCGTTACGAAAGAGTTTTATCTTGAAGCAAAAATTATGATTTATTTATTAGCTCGGATTTTGTAATTTTAAAAAAGTGTGTCTCACGAAATTCGAAATTTGAGAACGTCTATTCCGAAGGAAATATTCAAGTAAAGTACTTTTAACATTTCAAAACAATAAATTTTGATTATCCAGCGCATTCAATATTCTTTTTAAATTTAAAGCATGGAAATCATGGTTTATGTTTTGTATCAAATCAATGGAGAAATATACACGCAATCATGATTTCATCGATGACGTTCACGTTTAGCTTACAAATATTTTATGGATTAATAATATAGTTCTTGTTTCAATAACTTTAAATAATCATGTGGAATTCTAAATAAGAAACTTAAACCATGGTTTCAACTGGCATTAGTTATTTGTAAAAGACAACATCGACTTTCACCACAAAGCAAATGGTACCACCCTGTCTAATCCCTGCTATTTCACAAATTCATACTATTCCACACTTTTTTCTTATTATTCTTTCCTTATCATTCTACATTGATTATATTTTTTCCAGATGAACAAGATTAACAAGAGGCAAGTATTCAGTTGATTAGATACATTTTCCGTTTGCTGAAATGATTGCTGAAATTCATTGATTACATATTCTGACTTCAGGGATTTGACAGCACAAAAATTCCAAATTATATTTTGGTTTTGCGCTTTTCTGTCTTTGGGAAGGTAGCGACCTTATATGCATTTTATTTGTCATTTCAGTGGAGAATTTTATTCTTCAACTCAGACCTTTCTGTCAATTAATTTGAAACATTAGCATTCAACTGTCGATCAGTTGGTAAATAAATTTTTGGAATTGTTTTCATTTTCAAAACACGTAATATTCACAAAAACTTCTGTTTTAAATTTATAACACACACACACATACATATAAACACACACACACACACATATATATATATATATATATATATATATAGCGAGAGCTTTATATGTGCGTGTGGATAACTATTTTCAATGCAGCAATCGTAATCGACGTGTTATATTCAAATTATAACCAATCGATCAATTTACACGAAGTCTTTTGGAAAAGGCATGAATGCATCTTACTTGAAGTATGAGTAAAATAGTAGAGCTTACTGAGGTTTTTTGCTTGATAGACGAACCAATTATTGATATGGATTATTCTATATTCAAGATAATCATGTTAGAGGGATCGGCTTTTTTCGGATAATATTGCAACTGGCTTCATGTGATTCCCCAGCGAGAAGGACAGGTTGCAATTCTGATTATATCCTCTCCGTCTTTATTAATACATTTTCTGTTTTTATATGACAACCTTTTAACCAGCGTTAAAATGACAGAATCAATGTACAAAACCTTTTTATCTAAAAATAATCATATTTTATATTATCAAATATAAAAAAAATATCTAAAAGGAACGTATTTTGATACGTAACATTTTAATAATTTCTCTCCAAGCGAGGCAATAAAGCCTCTAAGATGCAAGTTGTTACTAATTGTTTAAGAATATAAGAAAAGACATTATTAATGATAGAAGACAATAACAGAACATGAATTAAAAAGACAAAGATAACGATTGACAATGAATTTAAGATTTGAGATCAATGTTGTGTGAAGAGTAATAAACTGGATAGAATTCCACAAGTGAGAAGTGTGAGAGAAGAAACATAGCATAGAACTTACAGTTACATCTTTCCATTTCCACATTAAAATTATCAAAGCTTGCTGCCATTCTAGTACTGTGTTTGAATTTATAGAGGAAATTTCGTCAGAGCCATAGATGAATTTATAGAAAAGTCACGGGGAAGTTACGGAAAGTGATTGAAAGCGGGAGACCAGGTCAGGACCGCTAGCATTACAAATTCTATTTTTCAAAAATCTCTAAATATATAGCAGATCATAAGACCAGATGTGATAGCAATATACAAAGCATAGATGAATGATAAACTTATTAATATGTAAGATAATTTCTCGCGATAAAATTTCCACAGCACAGTAAAATTTCATACAAGCTAAAATATTCGCCCAAGGAGGCGCAATGAGTCATTCTCTTGTAGCTTAGCTTCAGCAATGACGGTGGAAGGCAAAAAAGGCGACTATTTTATAGATATTTACAGAGCTTGGGTTAATTTGTCATAGAAGATACTTGTTAATTGAGTAGATTTTCCGCTTGTCTTACAAATCTGTATTTGATAAATTGTTTTTTTTATTTGGCCTGAAGCATTTAACTGAATACCGTAGAAATTCAGACTTCCATCAGCAAATCAACGCGTGCGTTGCACTGTGCCACACAACTATGTGTTATTCATTTAATATGCGCATTAAATTAAAACTTTGTTCATGTAATTATCAGCGAAATCTTCATTTCATTCTGGAAGTTCGTTGATTTCCAAAGTCTAAATCATGGTTTCCGTGACACTACCTACAGCCTGCGATGGGTAAATAGTCGCCATTTTATATTTTTGATTTTGCGCATGCGTATTGTTTGGTTTTAGTTTTGTTAATTGCCCAGTTTAGTAGGATCAGTTAGGCAAAAAAAAGAGAAAAGGATCATTATTGTTATACAGCATCTGGAAACTAATGGATGATGATCGTCTTTTCCGACAAACGATGAACAACGAATACGTATATATAAAAAATATAATCTTCCATTTTTATTCTACTTTGGTAGCACTGGTGTGGAGTAGGAGACAGTCAGTGAGATAGCAGACACACACATACGAGGGCAGTTGACTGGCTGAAGTTGTCTTCTTTTTCCTGCGTTCTGTCCGAGGCCTTTGTGATCTCTCTCTCTCTGTCTCTCTCTCTGTCTCTCTCTCTGTGTCTCTGTGTCTCTGTGTCTGTCTGTCTGTCTGTCTGTCTGTCTGTCTGTCTCTCTCTCTCTCTCTCTCTCTCTCTCTCTCTCTCTCTCTCTCTCTCTCATGAAGCCGGAATAACCCGATTTATATAAGTTGAAATACGTCGACTTCCGCTTAAAAGCGCCATCTTTTGTCCAGGCTTATTTGTTTATCATTTTCGTCTTATTATTGCCTTTGGCCAGCTACCTTTAACGCCATCACATTCCTGTGTTATTGTTTAATATTTCCTGTTTGACCGAATTGTGTTCTGTGGGTCACAGATGTGTCCTCAGTTTCTGTCTTTATATGGTTCATATTTTCCGACCTTGACACAACACACATTGTTTGCCATTGTTCCTGACGATAAATCATATTTCTCTTTGCTCATCAAAATACAATTACATTCCTTCAATGCAAACACTGGTTTATGCATTCCTGCTATTTACATAAAAGAATATTTATTTAATGGAAATATATTTTTATTTGCCAGCTTGCATTTTTGCTTTTGAGGGAAATTATATATCATAGAATATCTAACAGCATGACGCAATTCACTCCGCCAGAAACTTTGAAACGGCATGATGTACTGCTTAACATTCGCGCAAGAAGCTCTAATGCGAATATTTCTGAGTGTTTGGGTGTTAATCTGAGGACAGTGCATAGAATTCGGAAAAGAGTTGGATGAGTTTAATGGGGATTACAAATGTATGGCAACCCGAAAAACTCACTCTGATCGTTCTAAAAAGAACTTCCAATTTGTTGGTGAGGGCTTCCGACTCAACACGGGAGCCTACCTAGATCAAGTGCCTTGAGAATTTGGTGTTGCCCTGAGTTAAGAGGGTAGCTACTGGAACCTCCTGTCTCTAACAACAGAACCCTGCACCATGCCGCACAAACAAGAGAATCCAGTCATGGTTGTCAGATAATTTCTGTGACCACATCATATATTTTTTATATCTGGCCACCTAACTCTTCAGACAGCAACCCTTTGATTATTATGTGTTAGTCGCGGTAAAGACCAACAGAACTCTTTGTAGCACCAAAGATAAACTGATGTCAATGACTTATGGCAGCATTTACCAAATTAAACAAAAAGATCGTCTACAGAATACTTAGAGGAGATTCTTAAGACGTACCGAGGCCTTGGTTTAAGCCAAGTTCGAGTTCATTGAATAAATTCACTCTTTAGTATTTCGAAATATATTTGTGTAATTTTTGTAAATATATCTGTTAAAACGAGATATCAGTGTTCTTTTCATTTTTGTGTCATTTTACAATTTATTTATCGTACCCTGTATCTTCCTACTTGCTTTATCCCTGTGTGAATGAGAGAACTAAAAGTTTTTAAAAAATGAAATACTAGAAATTGTTGACAGCTAGTTTTCATTATTCTACAATTGAAATTACGAATGATCACCATACGTTCAATGCTAACACTTTCTTCCCTAACAATTTTCGTTTTTGGAATTCTATTTTGTCTTTTTCAGTCAAATTAAATCATCAGAATTTAAATGAAATGTCAACCGCCGTTTTCTGTCTCCCTAAGTTATCTTCTTTTATTGACTCTCTTATTAATAATATGTTCTCTCCGACAAACCGCTTCGGTTACCCCCTTGTTTCGTAGTGGCTTTATCACCTTGATTGGGATTTGTAGTAATAAAATACTCGATAAATATCTCACCTCTTTGTTATGAAACGAAACAGCATTAATAGATGGTCGTCGTCTTGCATATATAAACAAGTGGATTTATAGTGGGTTGCTTATCTATTCCTTTTCTTGTTGTAGTGGACGTCCGTACTAGTGAAGGGTAATTGTATACTGTTTGCAGGCTAACAAAGAAATTCGAACAAGATTACTAGCAAAACTTGAACGGGACCAGAAAATTACGCTTCAAAAATCAGCGGAAGAGTGTCAGCATATATTAAACCTAAGAGCAGACACAGCTAAAATCAAAACGCAGGATATTTTAAATATTTGTACAATTAAAAAGGAAAATGAATGTGAGAAAACTAATTTTCAGTTCAAGATAAATCCACGTTACGAGTGCGGAGAGTTGCATTTAAAAGAATATTTTCCATTCAAGCATAAAAAATGTTTGCTTGGGGTTTAAAAGGGCATAAATCTTCACACTGCAAAGTAAAAAATAACTAATAAATACATTACACCAATGAAAATGCAACAGCAAATGTTCAAAGATAATGTTAATATTGTTTCTTATGTCTTTGTCTATAAGTGTATCAAATTTGATTAAAATTGGACCACACCTTCTAAAACCCAATTTTTTCGATATTTATTGGGGATACCTCGACACAAAACCTAGCTAAGAACACTCACAGGCGCTTATAGTACAATTGTGTAAATTTTCCAGAAAATCGTTTTAGGAGTTCCATTTATAAATAAGTTTAGATATTATAAAAAGCAGCATAGCAGAAATAGCATAAAATGATTATAAAATCAAGTGGAGATTGTTTTGTGTGGATGAGGTATTTTTTAGTTATTTAAATTATAACGAGAAATATTTGCGATGTTTACATAATACTGCTAAGTCATCTCTACGGTTCAATTGTTCGCTATTGTTGGGGTGTTTGATTTCGGTATAAGTTGTTTTTGAATGAAGTTGAGTGCATGTACCAGCGCCGCTTAAAAGTGTTCTTAGTAGATCCGATATACACTTTATGTATAGTGGGATTTTCAATTTATGTTATGTTGCATTGGTAGATTATTGAGTTTATTGAGTTTATTTTACGTAGTGGGCAATTGTTGCGGGTTTCTGCAATTACATAGGTTTTTATTGTTGTCATCGTTATCATTTTTGTAGTTAAATTTATTTTGATCTACGTGTTGATTTACAATATATTTGTTATGGTTTGTCATGATTTCTTCTAGGTTGTTTGTGCAACTATAACTTAGTTTAAGTATATTTTTGTTAAAAATTTTACTTAGAAGGTTTTTGGTGGGGAAGTGTTTTTAATTGAATTGAGGAACTTCTGTCCTAACTTGGTGTTTACCATTTGGTTAAAAGGAGGTGTATACCAAATGATTTTTCTATTTCTATTTTTCTGTTATGGTTATAGTTTATTATATACTTGATGTCTTGGTTTTTGTAGCCACTTTTTAGGGACTTATTGTAAATACCTTTGTGTTTGCTAAATATTTCTTCACTGGAAGAGGTTTTACTAATTCTATATTCTATGGAGGAAGGTATATGTTTGATTATACTTGGGGTGATTTGACTTTGGGTGGATGTATAATGGGCATTGATTGGGTCTTATGTATGGTTGGTAATTATTATTAACTAAATTGGGTGTTACATCGAGGAAGTTTACTACTTTTCTTATTTTGTCTGTTTTAAAATGTGTGGAATTTTGTACTAACATGAGACCGTCGTCTCTGTATAACCCTATGTCTTGTGGGTTTATGTCTTGGTGTGCAGCAAGATTTTATAGTGTAAATAAGCCGATGAGATCGGAAGACTCTGCAGAGTCTAACGCACCCATTGTAATATCAAATTGATTAACAGAGTTATTTTTATCCATTGTTCTTGGTTATGGATGAGAACAGATGTCTTGGTGGCCATTATTATATTATATTCGTCCTTGGTTAAGTCCGAGTAATGTGTGGCAAAGTGCCAAAGTGAAGAGGTCTTTGGATATTGATGGGTAGTAATCCACTATGTCAAATTGGATCAAAGAACAGTTGTTTTTTTCTTTAATGTTGTTATACCAATTTATGACATCAGTTGTGTTTGTCCACTGGAGTAATTCAAGTTTCTGTTTAATTTGTTTATTGATCCGTTCTAGGATCTTTTTCCAAACAATCTGGAAAAAACATTTGTTTGGAAATCTTGAAAAAATTTGGAAAAAAAGACCACAAACCAGATTTCCAAACAAATTTGCCTACGAGAATCATCAACCCAACGAAACCTGAAATTGGTAAAATCAGCAAAAACATCCTTACAAAACTTTAGAATAGCTAGAAATAAGCGTTATAATTATATTATATTTTTACTAAAAGCTAAACAAAAAAAAATGGTTTCGTCCCAGGGCTTATCAAGTATATTTTTGGGAACAGTAAACATGTATAATAAAAGCTGATTAATGGTGGCAGAGAGAAGGCTTGCAGGATTTCATGTACAGTGATCTAGCACCTTCAGATAATATAAAGAGTGGGACCGTGATAGAATAATGAAACAGTCCACACTCAATCCACATACATAATTCCTGTTATTTATAACATGTTGTTTAATACATCGACACCGATGTATTAACAAGTTGGTTACTACTAGCAGCAGGATTCAAGATTCTAGGAGGTATATGTTGTTTAATTCTAAAACCCAACCGCTGAGACGTCCTCCCTATGTAGTCGTGTTCACAACTACATTCAAATTTGGAAATTACAGAATTAACATGATGAGGGGTGAGGCCATTCTTATGGATGGAAGAAAGAATTGGTCAAGTACTAAATATTACTCGAACATTAGCAGAAAATAACATTTGCTAAGAGACAGCGAAATCCACCTAGCTAAAGTCTCACCCTATGAACCAATAAAGGGAAGATGCAAATACACTGGACATTTTTAACAGTATGCAGCTTAACCCGGAAAAAAAGAATTGATGACATAACGAATAACAGAATCCAAAACGTCAAAATGATATCCATTTTTAGAAAGTGTCATCTTAATCCGTTTCACCGCAGAATAAGGAACCAGAACAGATCTTAAAAACTCTGTAAGTCAAAGTCCTAATTAAATTAATTGTACGTTGTTGAGGACAAAAAGAGTCTCAACGTGTATATAATCCCGAAAAAGTAGACTTCCTAAATGCAAAAGACAAAAACTAGTCACCGTTCCTATGGACAAGAACACCCAAAAAGGGAAGGCAACAGTTTTCTATGGTAAACTTAAGGGAAGAACAGACAGAGTTTAAGGATGTGAGACATAAGTCAGCTTCAGTCAGTTAAAGTGCCATACGTGATACACGCTTGGGCGATCATGTCTCGAAAGCGACATGACTGACTGGGCAGAAGATTATCCCGCAGTAGGTTGCCATTGCTTGCGGTAGACTGGTTGCCGATTAAGGCTATAGAACCCAATCTGTCCTGCTATTTAACCCATAACTGGAAGGAAGAGATGGATTAATACCTTGCCCAAGGGTATTTGCGCGTAAGTGAATACAATGGATTCAACTGGAATTCGAACTCGGCTCCGTCATTATTAAAGAGGCAAAAAGTATAATCCAAATAACGATGATACATCAGAAGACGATCAATTCGAGAAAATAATAAAGCCTCGTGAAAACCGACGAAAATATTAGCAAGGGAAGGACCCAAATGCGAACCCATCGCTACACCGTCAATCTGTTGATAAATAATATTATTAAAACTAAATTCGAGAGATGAGGCGGAAAACCTCATACGATCGATAAATACACTTTCCGGAAAATCCGGAGGAGAAAACGAGGAACGATATAAATATCACAAAACAACTCAATTGTCTCGGACAAAGGGAGACACAAGTAAACAAGGAACATATGTCAAAAGAACACATGAACCCACTACTGGAAGAGAAATTACGTATAGATTCCACAAAAGAAAAGGAATCTTTAATACAATAAGTATTATAGTGCAACAACACAGGTTGTAGCAGTGTCGAGAGCCAACTAGCGACTTTATGCTGGGAGGACCCAATCATAGACAGGATGGGTCGTAATGAGACACCATACTTATGAACTTTTGGTAGCCCATACAAACGGTAATGAATAGACCCAATGGGCCTAATCAACTCAGAAATTTCAGAAGAGTGTAAAGTCTTGACCCACTTTAACTATTGCCTTTGAAACTTCAATAGAAGAGGTGCAATCATGGGTCTCAACTGGATCCAATTTTAAACAAGGAGCATATGTCAAAAGAGCACATGAACCCACTATTGAAAGAGAAACTACATATAGATTCAACAGAAAAAGAATCCTTAATAAGTACTTATGTGACAAAACAAGTTGTAGCATTGTCAAGAGCCAACTAGCAACTTTATGCTGGGAGGACTCAATCATGGACAGGATGGGTCATAATGGGACCTCATACTTATGAATTTTTGGTATCCCATACAAACGGGGGCGAATAAACCTGCTGGGTCTAATTAACTCAGAAATATCAGATGAGAGTAAACCACTCTTAACCCATTTTAACAATTGCCTTTGAAACTTAACTTCAATAGAGAGGTGCAATCATGGGTCATAATGGGACCTCATATTTATGAATTTTTGGTATCCCATACAAACGGGGGCGAATAAACCTGCTGGGTCTAATTAACTCAGAAATATCAGATGAGAGTAAACCACTCTTAACCCATTTTAACAATTGCCTTTGAAACTTAACTTCAATAGAGGAAGTGCAATCATGGGTCTCAACTGGATCTAATTTTAAAAATTTATATGTATCATTAAGTATATTATACATCTTTAAAACGTAATCGGAATAGTCCAGTAGAACCACACCAACATCTTTATCAGGTTTAGTAATAACATGGTTGTAATTATTCTTTAAACTTTTAATTACCCAGCAGTGCTGTTCTCTCCATTTAGACTCAGAAAAATGAACTGAAGAGCCAGCAAAAGAATGGACATAATAATTAAGTTTAGCAGTATGAAAAGGACCTCTTTTAATTTCCAAAATTAAATCCCCGAACCAATTCCAAGAATTACTCAAAAACGATATTAGAACCTTAAAAAAACTCTAAAGACCTATGGATTAAGTCAGATGGACCAGACAACATCTATAAATGCAAACCTTCACATTACACTAATCTTAAAAATAAAATTACTAGCCATTACAAAATAGATAGAGAATATAACACATTGTCTGAGATAGACAGTGACACAGCCAAATTTGCTCATGAGTTAAAAGTTGCAGATAGAATAGATATCCACCAAAGATGTATACATTTTATTCAAGGATCATAAACCCAATTTTCAAAATAAATTAAAAACTAGATTAATTAATCCGAGAAAAAGTGATTTAGATTTACTCTCTAGAGAAATTTTAAAAAGAATAACTGTGAATTTACAATCCGCATTACATCCCAATCTCTAGAAGAACTCTACTGATACCATTAATTAGTTCAATAATATTAAAGATAGATCAAAATCCACTTTTTACATTGTAAATTTTTATTCTTCAATATCAAGAAACCTTCTAGATAATTGTATTAAATTTGCTAAAAATTATGTAGAAATTAATGTTCGCAATATTAAAATTATTTTAGCTGCTAAGAAATCCATTATTACCTTCGACCATTTTACATGGACAAAAGATCCCTATGATAATTTTGATGTACCTATGGAAGCATATGATTCGGCCCATGTTGCTGATCTTGTAGAGATATATATATAATAGATATCTGAAGTAGATTTTTAGAACATAAACAAACTGGGTTATATCATGATGATGGCGTTATGCTTATCCCCAATAGTAATGAAACTTCAACGAATAGAATTCATAAAAAGTCATTAGAGCTCTTAATTTTCTTAGCTTTAAAGTTGAAGTCTTCTCCAACCTTAAAATAGTAAACTACTTAGCTTTAAAAACGGCTCACACCAGCCTTAATTCAAAGAAATTATATATATATATATATATATATATATATATATATATTAATAGCTGTTCTAAACACCCAAAAACGATTAAAAAACAAAAATACCTAACATCATAGATACTAGAATTAACCGTTTATCGTCTAACGTCAACATTTTCAATTAAAATAAAAAAAATCTACAATAATGCCATTCAAAAGAGCGGATATAAGAATAAATTGTATGAAAATCTAATTATTAATCCTGAACAAGCTAATATTAAAAATAAATATAGAAAAAGTAGAGTTATATGGTTTAACCCCCTATTCTGTAGACTAGCCAATGTTAATCTAGGAAAATATTTTTTCTTTTATGAAATATCCAATACTAAACTCTATGTGTTATATATGACTTCCTTTCTTCTTTCTTTCTTCTTTCCTAATTTTCCTAAATTATTTCGAATCCTGCCGAATGACAGACATTTTCGTAATAAAAATTTATCGTAAATAATCAGGCCAGTAGATGTAAATATATAATATTGTTTAATTAAAAACAGAATATCTATGTAAATACGAGCCTCGATAGCGAATAATGTTCAAACAAATCATTTCAAATTGTCGGTTGTTTATAATAGCTACCTCCAAAAAATCGCTAAAAAAACAGTATGAAACAGCATAGTATGAATAAAAAAGTTCATAAATTTAATAAGACAAACTTTTTCCATCAAAATATTTATATTTTTATTAAGAGGAAAGATCAAAGCAATTTTTAATTATTTTAGAATTTTGGAATCCCTGCTAACATTTTCGAAATTTTAATAGAAAATGTTGTTTTTATTTGATTTAGCGGCTAAAAAAATTACGCCTTTATTACAATGGGTTATGTAAGGATGACACAACCCACTTTTTCCCCGGTAACAAACACATTAATTTGAAAATTCTCGCAAAAATCAAATAATAGTCAGATTTGAATGAAACTTTCAGTACTCATTCACAAATAAATGAAATTATTCTTGAAATTATTATTTTTTAAATTTCTTGGTGAAAATATTTTTTTAACTCTGTTACGTAAATCCATGAAATTTTAATAAATTAGCTGTAAAAATTTGTTTTATTAGTTAAATGCAGGACTCATTGGGGCATATAAATCATCTATTTTTTATTTTAAAGTGGACAACCTGGCCGAAAATCTGCTCCGAAGAGTAAGATAAAAATGCAATAAAACTCTGATATGATTTAATTTGATAAACTTTTAATTGCTAGATTAAATAATAATTATTAAGGACATTATAGTCTGAAAAAAAAAATTTGTTCGTTTACTAATAAAATTTTAAAATAATTGTTTATATTTTTTATTTCTTTTATTATAATAATTCATAAAAGTGTTAAAAATATTTTAAAAACCTGTTATAAAAAAGTTGGTGTAATTTCTTTTTTACTTAAGAATTGATTATCATATTGCCTATCGAAAATTGAAAAGTTTAATAAAAAACATTCACCAATTTTACTCTTAAAATAATTTAAAAAAATTAAAGTTTGGAAATTTTTATTAAGTACGGTGTTTCATAGGGGTCATAACAAGTTTCCGTAGAGGTCGTATTGTTTTTAGAAGTTAACAAGTGTTTGGATGAATTCCCCTTACATCGAAAACTGCACAAACCACACTTTGAATCTAATTTCATTCTTTTTTTATTAAATTAAAATTATTCTAAAAGAAATTTAATTTTTCAGAAAGCATATTAATAATTTAAGATAAATATGTAATATCTAAACATAAAAATATTTAATATTTCAGAAAAATATTAATAAATAACATAATAAAACTTAGTTTGGTTATTTTAATTTAATTCTTTCTTTTAAAAGAAATTTAAATTTTTATTTATTCAGAAAGCATATTTTTATTTATTCAGAAAGCATATTTTATTTTTATTTATTCAGAAAGCATATTTTCTTTTTATTTATTCAAAAAGCATAGTCTGGCTATAAATCTAAACTAAAATTCTATAAAATATTATACTTGCTGAAAATATTATGTTAAATTTTTAATTTTACTATTTAGTTAAAAAACAACAAAAAAAATTTTAATTTCCAAATGTTACGTTTTAAGCTACATGAATTTTTTGTCACTTTCGGTCGCCATCCAAACGTCATTCACACCTGCTACTTGTCAACACATAATTTATAATTTATCGCATAGATAAGTGCTGACAAAAGATCTACCGTCAGTAAAGAGTGATTTATTTTGTAAATTTCCCGACAGTAAGCAGTTAATACTTGTTTGAAATGAGATAAAGGTAAGTTTCAATTATAAAAATCAACTTAAATAACGTGTCAAGGAGGTATATTTTTTGTGCAAGATTTTTAAAACAGAAATTTAGCTATTGTTTACATAATGTGTTGATTACTCAATAATGGCGGTAAATTTTTAAAAGTTTTTTTCAGTAGTTAAATTTGTGATTCCGAGCAATATAATTTCGGTTTGAACTAAACCATGGTATGTTGCTTACTGTAATTAGTAAATTTAATCCCTTGGCTTTCAATTAAAGCTAAAATTAAAGCTTCAAGAAAACATTTTTATTTTTTAAAAATTAAATTTAAATTGAGGTATCAAAAATGAGCAGTGATTTTTTTGTAGGTACCTAGTTTATAACGAAGTTTCGTTAATCTTCGTTAGTTTCCGTAACATGTTTACATTTGTTGACATTGCGATACATTTTAGAGCATACGGTTATTGCGATGAATCGAAAACTGTGTTATATAGGCTTGATTAAAACCGCGTTTAGACTAATGGTCATTCTTGGTCGAGAGTTCTAAGTCGTGCCTAGATACATATGGTAGCTTCCCCTGTGTGGATAGGGGTCGCAAGTTTGAATCCTTCTGAATGACGCACATTTTTGTAGTAAAAAGTTATCGTAAATAATCAGACCACTTGCCTGCTGTTTCCTTTTCTTTTTAAATATATAACTTTTCTTTTCCTTTCTTTTCTTTATTGAAACGCTGTCATCTCGGCTACTGAATATTTTCCATGTTTTATTTCTTCGTTAACTTTCCCCCGTCGACTCCATTTGTCCTTTATTTTTTCTTTTCCTCCACCTCTTCTTATTCCTGTGACACGTTTAATTTTTGATTTTTGATTCTTTAATACAGACATAATCTAAAGGCAGACATATCCAGTTTTATATATATATATATATATATATATATATATATATATATATATATATATATATAAACCTCTGTGTCTGATGCTCTGAATAGATCTTAGAACTAATCATGAACAGGATATGCATTTTTTCTGGTCAGCCCTGACCTTCCAATATTACACATCTCTTACGCATGCATAGGATGGTTCTTCTTTAATGCATACTCACCGTATGTTGAATGCAATATGCCGATGATTTCTGAGAAAAATATATCCAAGCTATTCGTTTCAAACAAACAAATAAAATACACATCTGCAATGATTCATTCACCCTTTTAGAATTTTTTTCCTGAATTCTAGCATAATTTTCAAAGAGAAAAGCTCCATATTGTCCTCAACATCTAGTCATGAATCTCTGTATCTGCTTTTTTATTTTTTCATTCTTCATCCCACTTATCTTTTTTTAAACTTTCTGTGTATGGATATATATTTGGGATCTTTCCTGTATGTGAATTTTTGTATCATCTTTGATTTTGATAGTTGCTGATGAAGCAAGAATTTTCTCGCTGAAATAGCTCTTCAACGAAATTTAAATTTCGGAATTTATTCATATAATATACCTATTTGGTTCTGCAAATAGATAATACTATTCATATCAAGCCCTCTACCTGGATCATTTTTAATATTGATAAAATTAATACTATTAGAATCTGATTTGGGGGACTTTACTTATATACATTTTCTTTTTGGGGAATAATATATATATATATATATATATATATATATATATATATATATATATATATATATATGTTTATTATTATTATTTCTATTATATTCCCTCTTCATTTTAAGAAAACGTTCATTCCGGCAGAAATTTTATGCCAGATGGAGGAAATATTGTAAAAGAGTCTGATGATATGAGCTAGTTAAGCTCATTAAAATGAACTATAGTTTATAACTAATATGACGTGTAGAGTTTTCCTTTATAAACTATATATATATATATATATATATATATATATATATATATATATATATAGTGATGATCATCCACGTATACTGTCTTAATATGTATAGGAAAGAATATTAATAAAAGTTTTGAATTTAAAAACGTACTTTTTTAAACAGTATTTGTTTATTTTTATAGTGTTTTATATTTCAGACCGCCCTCGGTCCTTCAAAATAAAACAAGTGATTTTAAATTAGAATTGGAAACGTATTTTTACGATGGCGTCCTAATACTTTTTTGTTTACATCACGTGGTGTCGATAAACCAATCAAGCATGCGGCACGTCCGTTTGTTATTTTCAGTAAACCAAGCAACACGCGACACGTCCGTGGAGGAGAGAAGTCTGTTGTTTGCAAAAAATCTCTTGGAATATCTATTTTTTTGTTTATATCGCGTGGTGTCGATAAACCAATCAGCATGCGGCACGTCCGTTTTGTTTATTTCGGTCAACCAATAACACGCGACACCTCCGTGGAGAAAGTCTGTTTGTTTTAGATAAAAAATTCCTTGGAATATCTGAAAGAACCTTCTTTTTACCCTATTGAAATGATTTGTAGAGATTCAACACAACCTAAGTCCCGTTTCCTGTGTGTTTAATTTTAAAATCCAGTATTTTTCTTTCTTTCTGCGTGTATGTAGAACTAAAATTGGAGTCTATTAGTAAACATTTGCAATTTTCTAAAGTGTGATCGGGTTGATTGAAATGTGCTGCGATTGGGAGTATACATTTTTTTGTCGTATATTTAGTTTGTGATTATTGAAGCGAAATCTAAAGCTATTACCGGATTCGCCGATACATCCACTGTTGGGGGCAAATTGAGCAGAAGAGATAGTAGATGATGTCTTTGCTATCACAAGTAAGGTTTGGTGGGTGTAATTTTATTTTTGTGTTGGGTACAGAGAAGTTTGTCTGTTATTAGATGTTTACAGATTAAACAACGGGGCTTTCCACATTTAAATTCCTGATAGGTCTATTATTTAAATATTTGTTGGAAGTGAGGATAGTTGATAGGTTGGGTGTTTGTTTCTTTGCATTTATGGGTGGCCTATCGAAAATGTCTTTGATGTTTTTGTTTGATTGGAGGTTCCTGTAATCATTTTTAAATTTTTGATGAGTGTGTGGGAATATTGATTATGGATTTAAAAACCATGGGAATTCGGTTATTGTCTTTTCGTTTTTTGTATGTGAAGTGTGCTGCGGTCTATGTGGATGGTTTTATGTAGTGCTTCCCTTTATTATTTTTATTGGGTATTTGCATTTTAGAAACTGTTTTGTTAGGTTGTTAATGTTGTTTGTTTGAGAAAATCTGGATGGTCTGATAAATCGTCTTATTCTAATAAATGAGTTGTATACGATAGATTTTTTAATTTGAGGGGATGACAGCTGCCTTGGAAAGTGTAGGAATTTATGTTTGGTTTGTAGGGTTTGTTGTATAGACTGGTGGAAAGTGTATGTTTATTTAATTTTACCATGACGTCTGGGGTTAGTGGGACGGATGTGTATGAGTATCCATGGTAAATTTGATTGTATTGTGAAGTTGTTGCAGAAAGAATAGGGTTTTTAATTTTTTCTAATCCATGAGTCCATATTAAGAAAATATCATCAATGTACCTAAAATAGTGTAACCATTACACTATTTTAGGTACATTGATGATATTTTCTTAATATGGACTCATGGATTAGAAAAATTAAAAAACTTCTTCACTTTCTGCAACAACTTCCACAATACAATCAAATTTACCATGGAGTACTCATACACATCCGTCCCTTTCTTAGACGTCATGGTAAAATTAAATAAACATACACTTTCCACCAGTCTATACAACAAACCCACAAACCAACATAAATTCCTACACTTTAACAGCTGTCATCCCCTCAAATTAAAAAAATCTATCGTATACAGCTCATTTATTAGAATAAGACGCATTTGCTCAGACCATCCAGATTTTCTAAACAACATTAACAACCTAACAAAACAGTTTCTAAAATGCAAATACCCAATAAAAATAATAAAGGAAGCACTACATAAAACCATCCACATAGACCGCAGCACACTTCTCACATACAAAAAACGAAAAGACAATAACCGAATTCCCATGGTTTTTAACCATAATCAATATTCCCACACACTCATCAAAAATTTAAAAAATGATTACAGGAACCTCCAATCAAACAAAAAACATCAAAGACATTTTCGATAGGCCACCCATAAATGCAAAGAAACAAACACCCAACCTATCAACTATCCTCACTTCCAACAAATATTTAAATAATACAGACCTATCAGGGAATTTAAAATGTGGAAAGCCCTGTTGTTTAATCTGTAAACATCTAATAACAGACAAAACATTCTCTGTACCCAACACAAAAATAAAATTACACCCACCAAACCTTACTTGTGATAGCAAAGACATCATCTACTATCTCTTCTGCTCAATTTGCCCCAACAGTGGATATATCGGCGAATCCGGTAATAGCTTTAGATTTCGCTTCAATAATCACAAACTAAATATACGACAAAAAAATGTATACTCCCCAATCGCAGCACATTTTAATCAACCCGATCACACTTTAGAAAATTGCAAATGTTTACTAATAGACTCCAATTTTAGTTCTACATACACACGCAGAAAGAAAGAAAAATACTGGATTTTAAAATTAAACACACACAAGCTAGGGTTAAACAGGGACTTAGGTGTGTTGAATCTCTACAAATATTTCAATAGGTAAAAAGAAGGTTCTTTCAGATATTCCAAGGAATTTTTTATCTAAAACAAACAGACTTTCTCCACGGAGGTGTCGCGTGTTGATTGGTTGACCGAAAATAAACAAACGGACGTGCCGCATGCTGATTGGTTTATCGACACCACGCGATATAAACAAAAAAATAGATATTCCAAGAGATTTTTTGTCTAAAACAAACAGACTCTCTCCACGGACGTGTCGCGTGTTGATTGGTTTACCGAAAATAAACAAACGGACGTGCCGCATGCTGATTGGTTTATCGACACCACGTGATGTAAACAAAAAAGTATTAGGACGCCATCGTAAAAATACGTTTCCAATTCTAATTTAAAAATCACTTGTTTCTGATGAAGGACCGAGGGCGGTCTGAATATAAAACACTATAAAAATAAACAAATACTGTTTAAAAAAGTACGTTTTTAAATTCAAAACTTTTTATTAATATTCTTTCCTATATATATATATATATATATATATGTCTGAATCATTTGTCTGTACGACCGGGTTTAAAGTCAGCATACCACCTCTTAGCCGTTGCTTCCAATTCTCCCATCAAAATGGTCTGCTTTATCAACACATGAAATTCAGATTTTTACGTTGTTTTGAAAATATGCAACCGTAACTTCACTTAAATGACTATAATTTGTAAACAAATAATCCGACTGAACCCAAATTTTGTCACGTGCCGTTTGCAGGTTAGTACTTCATAAAAATCTTTAGATTCTTTTCTTAGTGGCGCTATCTATATGTCAGGTTCTCAGACTTATTAAGTGATGCGTTATATATATATATATATATATATATATATATATATATATATATATATATATATATACTTTTGAGCCAAAGCATTTTGACTAGCCACATGTACAACAACACGAGTTACTTTCAGTAAAAATAAGAATGTCAGTTGTTAAAGTAATATTAAACTAGAAAATGACTTACCACTGAGTTTGTTGCCAGTTGTAAGTTAGTTTCTAGTTCCACATGTTTAATAAGTCACTTAATAGAAAGACAGTATATTTAAATAGATTTTATGAATCTGAATTGGTGATAGCCATTAAGATTTGATTGTTCCCAAAATTACAAGAGAAACAATGAATTCTGCTACAGGTTTGTATTATTTAGTGAAAATTGTTGCTGACAGCGGCAGGTTAAAATTACTTATAAACAAAAATGTTTTTTTTCTTGGGACTTCAACGAATCGATATCTGTTACCTTCAGTTTTTACCCGAAATGTAGACAATGATAATTTTTGAAAAGTTATTTTATCTGTCATTATTTCTTACTGTTTGTTTTGAGGAATCGATCCTACATATTTCTTTCCATCAGGGCACAATTTTTTCAGCCTGACTTGGTCGATTCATGTTAGAAGCGAATTTATTTTAGTAGAACTTCTCGATTTAGGACGATTGTTATTATTTCACTGTTGAATAAAATAAAAAATAAAACAAGGATTGCAACTAAAATAAAAAATAACTATTACATTAATAAGAAATGATACTGGATAACATATCATTTGAATACATATATATATATATATATATATATATATATATATATTGTATCAAGTCAGCTGATAATTATCAAAGCATATACTGTTAAATATAACAGAAAATGAATGTCTGTTATGTCTAATCATGAGCCTTTCTAAACATCGTATTTTGACTTTAATTCTGGGGAAAATAAAGACAAAAATTGTCCAACATTTAGATATTGTTTTATTACGCTGGGTTTAGTTTAATCAGGTACCATTGACATGTTGGGGTCATGTAATGCTCTGGCATCTTCTTCTTCTTCTATGTGCCCTGTCCCTTCAGGACGTAGGCGATCATGGATCTCCACGTCTCCCTATCCCTTGTGGCTCTTAGTATGTTTGCTCCTGTTGCTCCTGGCAACCCCCGTTCCATCATCCACCTGATCAGACCCTGCAAATATGTTATCCGCTGCCTTCCTCTGTCTCTCCTTCCTTCTATCTGTCCAGTCAGTATCATGTTCTCCAGGCTCTCCTTCCTCATTGCATGTCCCAGGAACTTCAGTTGTCTCTTCCTGATGCTCAGCATCAATTGTAACTTAAATTTATTCATTTTCTCTTATATTTAACAATATATGTTCAGATAATTACACGTTGCCTTAATGCACAAAATTTAAGTTAAATGTTGCCGAAGAATTCAATGATCGCAACACCAAGAAATTTCAATGGAACCTCATTAGACAATAACCAGATTAAGAAAATAATATCCTCATGTTGGATAATTTTTGTCTTTATTTCCAGGAAAAATTAAAGCCAAAATACAATGTTTAAAACGGCTCATGATTAAGCATAATAGACATTCATTGTCTGTTATATTTTATGATATATATATATATATATATATATATATATATATATATATATATATATATGAAATGATTTGTTTTAACATTATTTGTGATCGATACTCGCATTTAAGTAAATGAACGGTATATGCATTTATTTCTACCGGCCTGATTATTTACGTTAAGTTTTTGCTACGAAAATGTGTATCATTCGGCAGGATATATATCTATATATTGTAACAAAGTTGTGGAACTCGTAGGTTTTTTTACCTGCTGTTGATGCATTTACTTTTATAAAGAGTGCTCGATAAAACGTAGACCATTATATTGTACTAGTTGTTACAATCGTTTATAAATTCATAGTATCACTACACAAAAGTTTTCGCGTTTAGAAACTGCTTAGCGCGCTTCTCGTCGGGTGAAAAGTTGGAATGAAAATTAAATGGTGAAACGGTTTATTTATGGTGATATAATGTTTAAGTGAATGTGAGGTTGGGAGCTTATTCTAATTCTGTCGGCCGTATTGTAGCCTTAGAGATAAAAACAAAAAAACATGTCTACCCTTCCTTAAAAAAACCATAAACCCCAATATAAGAACTACCCAGACAAAATAAACATGGAACCTGTCTTAAACTAAGCTACCTCCCCCTAACCCATATCTCTAAGGCTACATCTGCGCGTGTTTTCAAAATCACTGTCATAAAAGAATGCAGCTTTCATCGGAGTTACAATAAGTTTGTCTTTGTAATTTACCCCTAAAGATGATCTTAAAAAAGGTCAAACTTAATTCCGTTAGAAATATCTATGGCATCTCCCTTGATGAGAAACTGATTAAACCACTGGAAAAGATCAGTATGAAAATATGTAGAATCAATATGTCTATATCATTCAATGAAATATGATTGAAGATAATCTGCGTAAATACACAGACATACATATACAAATACAGAGAGAAAGAAAGAAAGTGAGTAAAAGATAATAACAATAAATTAAATAAATATACAATATTTAATTTACAGATATCAACAAACAAGAAATGCACTGACACGTTGAAGTTACTCTCAGGAGATATAAGAATGTCTCTGCCATAATGTTGTCAGAAACTTTCTAATTTTGAAAAACAAAAGCTATATGTATGAACAGCAAGGGAATATGATATCACATTTTATTTTACACAAAACTTTAAAAAACGGCAATTCATTTTTATATCATGAGCGTTCTTTGCTACTGTCTAGGCTGTTATGATAAAATACCTATTTTATAAAGTTTTCCATTAAAAAATGTCGTAAAATATTCAATAATTCAGTAAACGAAAGGTTTACATGATTGTTTTTTCCCAAAATTGGATACTGTAATTAGACTTATATTTATGTAATCAGGAATCAGGAAATATGCAAGGCAGTGTATCGATTGATGGATTTGTACACTCAATTGGCCAATCCTTTAATAGCAATATTGCATAAGGACTTAAACCCGTGTACATTGGCCTTGAGGACGGACAATCGTTGTTATGGAAGCCTTTCTTGTTGACAGAAGCCATCTGCTCTGTGTAGCTTGCCATAGTTTCCCGGAAGCAAAAATCCTGAAGCGAAAGACTTGACAACGAAGACATAACACATCTATCCATCAGCCTTGGAACTGTAGAGTTACTGTCCAAATATTTCATGATGCAAGGTTTCTGTCATTATTAGAGACGGTGTTCGAACCAGGATAGTAGCAACATGTAAATGCTAATTTTCCGGGCAAGTAGGCTTAGCTTTGGTTTTTTAACTGTTTAGCTCATGGTCTTCTTTTACCTTCTCCTCATTTTTGACTTGTTCAAAAAAAGAAATTTAAATTTGTTTTTGAATAGCTGCATTCACAACTTTTAATGCATGTATTCGGGTTTTATCGACCTCTGTATATGGTTCGATTCTAAATTCTAATGTATATTATCTGAAGAAGCGCCGGAGTGTACGACGGCCGAAACGCCGTGAAAATTGTAATAAAGCTGAGACAATTGTAATGAAGATGACAGCAGTTCGATTGATGTAAATAGTGTATATAAATAAAATGTAGATTATACTCCCCTCCGAAAAGACTAGTTTGAATTTAAATCTGCTACAAAACTGAAGCTTTTGACAAATAAAACCTAATTGTGAACGATAATTTCAGTGCAATCCTGTCTGACATTTTAAGCCTCGCCATTTGAACTGGCTGTTAAGAAATAAATTAATACAACCTTCAACCAATTGATTACAAATGAATATATTAAAATTTAAAAAAGATATATATATATATATATATATTAGTAATACAATAAATAAATTTTCTCAGATATTAATTTCAAAACAATTGCTTGTTTTTCTCTAATTTAATGATATATTAGAGCCAGCTGATTTTGAACGTTTGACAAATAATTGAATGAATTATTTTCAAGGATAACTAGGAGATAACAGGCGTACGAGAAAAATGAATTACTATTATCTAATAATTAATACTATTGATTGCGCAAACGGGCTGATGAAGAAAGAAAGTGCATTCACGCGTTAGTAACACAATAATTGAGTGTTCCATCCCAGATCCAGGGAGTGCAGACTTAGGCCCAGGCGATACAGGAGAGAAGACATAACTGAGTAATGATAAACAAAAACAAAACGAGATATATGTAGACATTAAATTCCGCCTTAGATTAATTATTTCAGTTCAAACTTTCCTAAAGATTGCCCGGATCGATAAAAACCCAAAGAAAGTCGAAGTAAAAAGCAGCGAAATTTAGTAACAATAACAACAGTAATGGCGAGGACAATAGTTTGAATTTAAATAAATGTAACTGCTCATTCCAGAATGAGCAGTTTCTCTTGTAGAATCTTTGAAACGTTAACGTCTTTATCAATATTATTGCATGTCTGCCATTGAAATTATCTCAGAAAGAAAGAAATATACTATCTGAAACTGCCATCATATTCAACATAGTAATCCAGAAAAATAATTTAAATTATTGCGTGTCTTATTTTGCTAGGCTCAATAGAACCAATTAGCTTTTTCTAGCTAGCCAAAAACATATACATATAACACTTTTAAAATAAACTATATATTTTATGGGGGGTATTTTGTTTCTTAGGCTTTTTCTTGTTCTTCGATAGAATAACGAAGTTTGATTTAGTCATTGGAACTGCTGCTCATTTTCTATAATGGTATCAAATGTCTGACAAGATAAACATGGCTGCTTCTCTAGATCAGCTAAATTGCACAGTTGAAAAGCATTAATTCCTTTCAATGGCGTCTTGATGATTTCCTCGTTTCTTCAGACGGCTATCTTCTTTATTTTTTCGTTGAATTAAGTATATCTTTGATCGTATTGCTCAGCGTCGCATGCAGATAATGCAAGTTTAAAGTCGACATTTACTTCACTGGTATTCCTAACCTTTACGATCTAACATTCCGATAATCTTCATACGTAGCGTTACCAAAACTTTCTTGAAAATTTGTTGTTATATTTAGTATCATTCGAAAAAGTTGTAGTTAATATATGCAATGTCTCAAATAGCTTACCTATTTTAAATAATATTAGCAAAAGGGAATAAAAAACCAGAATTAAGAAGACAGGAAGTAACAATTTTCATTGCACTTAATTTTTGGAAGATAAAAAATGACTGGGAACCAAAACAAAAACGGAAGAGCAAAGGTGCGACAGAAGAAAATTGTTAGCAAATAAGTTATAGTCAGATACTTTGTCAAAGTAGCTGACTTCTTTGCTTTCAATTTAACTTGGCTGACCACCTGCAGTCACTCTCTCACCAGCATGACGTGGCTTCCCTGTGCCTCTTCTATAAATACTTTCACGGCTTCTTCTCCGATGAACTTAGATCACTGGTGCCCCTAGGTACGAATTTGCACGAGATACTAGATTAGCAGCTAGGTCCCAACCTTTTACACTGAAACCGATAAAATGTAACCCCAATTTCTACTCCAACAGCTTCCTTTCTCGCACTTCCCGCCTGTGGAATTCCCTTCCGCATACTTGCTTCCCCGACAGCTACCATCTCCAGGAGTTTAAATGTAAGGTCAATAGACACCTCCTAACACACTAACTCGCACCCATTCTCTCAAACACTCTTCTTATGTACCTCCTTACTCGTCTATTACCCTCCTTCTGACCTTTGCTATATCCAATCGCTCTCTCAGTACCCTCCACTATGTAACCTCCTGCGCTAGAGTGGCAGTGGAATGTCTTGCTTGGGGTGAAATGATTAAAAAAAAGTCTTTCTTTTTCTTGTCACCCACTTGATTCCTCCTTCTCCCCTCCTCCTCCTCCTTCTCCTCCTTCTCCTCCTCTTCCTCTTTACCAATTTTCTTTTAATTTTTTCTAAACCTAGTCTATAGCGTTGTATACTTTTATATTTTACAGATATCACTTTCCAACGCTTATTTCAAACTTCCTTCTTAAACACGTGAGGATTTTCTCACAGTGTTTAAACCGTTGCGTTTCTTCTTCTTCTTCTTCTTCTTCTTCTTCTTCTTCTTCTTCTTCTTCTTCTTCTGTGTGCCCTGACCCTGCATGGTGTAACAGGAGAAGGCGTGCTAAGAGACACCGGGGATAGGGAGACGTGGAAAGCCATGATAGATCCTTGTTCCATCGTCCACCTGATTAGATCCTTCAAATATGTTATCCATTGGTTTCCCCCTGCCTCTTTTTCCCTCTATCTTGCCTGTTAGTATCAGGTTCTCTAATCCCTCCTTTCTCATTGCATGTCCCAGAAACTTATCAGTCTCTTCCTGATGCTCAGTATTAATTTCCTTTTTGTTTCAATCATTTTTAAGACCTCATCATTGCTCACATACTCGATTCATGATATTCGCAGCATCCTTCTGTAGAACCGCATTTCAGTTGCTTCAAGTTTTTCCTTCATCTTTGATGATATTATCCAACATTCACTGCCATATTGAAGAACTAACAACACGTAGCAATCCAATACTCTCTTCTTTGTTTCTAGCGAAATTGTCCTGTCTCTTAATACTTTGCTCAACTTCTGGAATGCTTCCTTCGCCATGCCAATTCGCCTTCGGATCTCTGCTTCACACTTTCCGTCTCCTGTTATAACACTTCCCAGGTATTTAAATTTTTGTACCTGCTTGAGTCTAGTATCCCCGACCTGTACTTGGCATATTGGGCTGCCCTTTTTACTGATGACCATGCATTCGGTTTTCTTGCAGTTTACTTGTAGACCTTTCTTGTCACTCTCTTCAGCTACCTTCTGTAGAATGTTTTGTAGTTTTTTTCTGTGTCTGCTATCAGCACTGTATCATCTTTTAATTTATTTTCTTATTAGTAATCACTAGAAATTTTAACAAAAATTTAAAACATATATTTTCATTCAACTTTGTCGCGTTTATAATCATATTCCAACTTGATAAGTGTTACATTTTTCTTGTGTTACCGCTCTGTTCCAATTACGTTATAAGAGATTTTTTGAAACACGAAACGAAGTAATGAGTTCCAAGAAACAATGCCAAAGCTTTTACCGTTAAGAAAATTGAGGTCATATGATTTTGGAATCCCATTAAAGCTATTTGCAATTTGTCTTACCGTAAGTTTCGTGTTGGCTTAGACTTTACGTCAAATCCTCTATCTATTTGTTGGCAGAGATGTTGATTTTTTTTTTTATTCTTTACCTAATAGTCATATGCATTCACTATAAGAGAACATGAAATACAATAAATCATGCCATTTCGGAAATGCATTGAACTTATCTTTCACCTATAACAATTTTGCCATTAGCAACATTTCCTTCTTGTCACTGAGTGCAGCTATAAAGGCATGAAAAATGAATACTTCATATCGTTTTACCTGCTTACATATCCCTCACTTTGACATGCACATTTATAACATGAGATCATATATCTTTCTTGCAATATGTCACCGGTCATTTAGTTTTTCGGTCAAGTGTGATCGTGTGTGTGTGTATCTACTAATAGTAGTAGCTATAAGAATTGTAAATTATTTATTCTTAATGGATTTTTTTTCATACAGCAAATATTTTTATTATTCATAAAATAATTACATTTTCAAATTGTGGGACTTAAAATTCTTTAGTTTTCGATGCAAAGAAGTACACATTTTTTTAAAAACATCATCACAATCAATAAATTAATTTACAACTCATGAAATGTTGCAATGATCTGAAAAGATAATAGTCAGATGAAGGAGAGTAAGGATATGTCAGGAGAGTAAGGAGGAAGCGTAACGTGCATATTTGGAGCGATAATATTTTAAACTAATCAGTTAATATCTTGTATAATCGTTTAAACGCAAAATGTCTTTACCATTAAACGCTTTTTCTTTTTGCACAATGCTTATCATTAAATATTTCATTTTGTTTTTAGAACTTCATAGATGACACCCTCATGACATCTTCATATCGAAAACAAAGAATAATGTATTTCATGTGTAATCCTTGTTTGTGGAGGTATTTTACATTTCAGTAAAATGACAAACTATCACATGACGATAGATCTGTTAGTTTAGCTTAGACATTTTTTTAGTTCATGCATGTGGTTAAAACTTTAATTGCTTTTCCCCTCAAGATTGAAAAAATATGATATTTGAAATTTAATTCGAACTAGCATATAAAAACCGGTCTCCAAGTTCATACCTCAGACTTATCAAACGCTATTGGTATTAAACAGAAAGGGACCAGAATCCACTTGTAATTCACCAACTGATGATGTGCGCCAATTTTAATAATACATATATGAACGAAATACACGTTAAACAATATATCAACGTTGACAATCATGTGGGTGAGGATATATGCAGATATTTTTTTATGCTACCAATGGTAGTATAATGCTTAAACTGTATTAGATATACTGATATAACAAAACCACACACACAGGTTAATATAATAGCATTTACCAATGTGCTCATAACTGCAGCCCCAACTACATTATAACTGCTACAGAAATAAAATGGATATTGATAGAACAGAGACTAAAATCTACGTGTAGTTCATAAACAAATAAGGTGCGTAATTTTTATAAGGAATATATAAAATAAATTGTGTGTGTTTGCATGTGTGCAATTTATTTATCCCTATCTTATTTAAAAGTAACCGAGGAACAGAAGATTAAATAATTTTGAAATATTTCTAAATTACTAGGGTTGAAAATAATAATTTCATCCAAACTGAAAATAGTTAACATTTTAGATATTTCAACTGATACATTTAAATTCTATCACAAAAACAATGAAACCCCAATCTGTATTAATATCAGCTCCAACTATTCCAAACAAATAATCGAACAAATTCCTTCCGCTGTAAATACCAGGATTAACAAATGATCCTCCAACAGTAAAATCTTTAATAAAAGCCTTTAAAATATACTCCCTCAAAAGTGGTTTCAAATAGGGAATATTCTACTTAAAATCTTCCAGAGATACTGGAATAAATAAACCAAGAAATAGAAAAAAGAAGAGTAATATGGTTCAATTCCCACCTTTCTGTCAACTAACTAATATTAATATCGGGCAATACTTTCTAAAATAGGTCGATAAACATTTTAACCAAACAACTCACTAAGTAAGATTTTAAATAAAAAAAATATTTAAAAATAGCTACTCCTTCACTAGCAGCATTAATAACATAATTGATTCATATAATAATAAAATACTAGACAAACACTATAACATAGTAAACATTTTTGTAATTATAGAGTCAAAGATAACTGCCCAGTTGAAGGTATATGTAAATCTGAAAAAAGTATTACACCAAACAACTATTTTCCATTGTAAATACAAAAATGGGAAAAAAGTACACATAGGTGCTACCGCCGGACCCTGGAAACAAAGATTATATAACAATACTCGCTCTTTCTTTAAACCTCCCCTAAATTATCAAACCACTCTTTCTAAATATTTCTGCGAATTAAAAGACAGAAATATCTCTCTACAAATTGAATGGAAACTTATAGAAAAATCTCAAACACCTAACCACTTAAGAAATAGATGCAATTTATACTTAAATGAAATCATTAAAATAATCAAATTTAGAAAACATAGCCAGCTATTAAACCAGAGTAATGAAATCCTCTTTAAATGCTGTCATATAATAAATTTAAATTACCTGTTAAATAGAATTTTAAACTTCCCAAATCTATTTAACTTGCAAGTTCATTTTTATTTCGTGTTAATTATACTTTGATTATTTTTGCGTATTGAGGGAATTGAGGTTAAATTTAATCTATGTATTTGATATATAAGCTTGTATATGTGAAAATTACTTTAATTTATATATGCAAATGAATGTAGTTTTGTGCGTATATATGAAGCTTACTTTTACATTTGTGCACATATAATGTGTGTATTAGTATGGGTGTGGATGTATCCATATGTTATATGTATATGTGTGTGGATGTGTGTGGATGTGTGTATGTATATGTATATTTGTGCAAGATGAGTGAATATATGTGTATCTTGACTTTGTAATGACACGTCATGTCTAATCGCCATACTTAACCGATGAAAGTTTAATCTTTATTTTTTATGGCCATGATAACACTGAAGAATCTTTTCCTGGTAATCAATTTAGATTCTCCTTTTTTTTTTAGTATTCTGATTACATTAAACCAAACGTATTCTTCTTTCTGAAAAGATGGATTACGAAAACTTACCCGTCGAAATAAATTATAGTTTATAACTAGTTTAGATGATGTGTTGAGTTTTCTATCATGTATATTATATTGCTCTGGATAATATCCATTGAGCTCTTTGTATAGCTCTATCACTTTAATATTTTGTATTAAATAGATCTTTTGGATTGGATTGTCTTCTCCGTTTAAGGACTGGGTGTCATTAGCTATATATATATATATATATATATATATATATATATATATATATATATATATATATATATAGCATAGTGATGATCCACGTATACTGTCTTAATACGTATAGGAAAGAATATTAATAAAATGTTTTGAATTTAAAAATGTACTTTTTTTGGGACAGTATTTGTTTATTTTATTATTGTATTTTATATTTCAGACCCCCCCCCTCGGTTTCTGATGAAGGACAGAGGGCGGTCTGAAATATAAAATACAATAATAAAAATAAACAAATACTGTCCAAAAAAAGTACAATTATAAATTCAAAACTTTTTATTAATATTCTTTTCTATATATATATATATATATATATATATGTGTGTGTGTGTGTGTGTGTGTGTGTGTGTGTGTGTGTTACTAAAAATCCCGAAAATTAACGAAATGGTTTTTACAACCGTCATTTTTTATTTATTTGTTTGAACATTTTTTTATTCGATACTCGTATTTGAGTAGATATTGTGTTTTTAATCAAAGAGTATATTTATATATTTATTTCTAGGGGCCTGATTACTCACGATAAATTTTGTTACGAAAATATTTGTTATTCGGCTGGATTCGAGCCAACGACCCCTATCAACACAAGGTCTAATCGAATGTTTATATTTGTTGACGTTACGATACATTTCAGAGTAGAGATGTTAATTTCCGTAGAATCGAAAACTGTATTATGTAAGGCTTGATTTGGCTTCGATTAGACTGTGCAATCATTCGTGATCGGGCGGTCTAAGACGTACCAGATTAATTAGTGGCTTCCCCTATGTTGATATGGGTCGTAGGATCGAGTCAGGCGTAACTTGAAATAAAGGAAATATAAGATATTTGCTTTACAATTTAATTCAAAGTGTATTATGCAAGTGGGATAAGATGGTATTGTCGAATCCTTCATGGCATATGCAAAACCCGAGATGTGTGTGTTTTTGTTTATATAGTCCGTTCCACAATAGTTCTTTTAACTCTAGAGTGTAAGGCTCTGTTAATTTAAATATTGACTCAGTTTTATTCAAATAGCACTGAACACTGTTAAAAAAACATTTTATTCGGTTATTAAAACATACAGATCGTAACAAAAACTTTATTCCAGAGTGCCACTGCATATCTGAAGTGATATTCTTCGTAGCAATCCGATTCATTTCCTGTTTAACTGCCGTTGTATTAAATTGGATCAAATATTTGTTCGTTTTCTTAATCTTTTCCTGTGACTATGAGCCAATCATGATTATTTTAAAATTCACCACTGGAATTAAAATCCTTCTATGAATTTAAGTGTTAAGCAGTTTTTGCTTGTGTATTCTTAATCAAAAATTGAAAAAATATCTTTTTAGATTTAGTTGTGAGGACAAGGACAGAATGGATTCACTTTAAAATAAAAAAATAGATGTTAGATAAGAAGAAGCATCAAAACAATTTGTCGCTAGTTCCGCTTTGATACACATGATGCAGAATTGTGAACATATTGATAGATGCAGGCTATTCATATTTGAAAATAAATATACCGCTTCATTAAAAGAGATCAGATACGAGTAAATAAACATATGCACCTTAATGAATAAATTCATATATTAATTACTCTTAAGGTTTCAAAAGTTATCTTTAACGATGGCGTTCTCATTTTATCCAGTTAAGAATTTAAAGAAAATCCAGTCGAGCCTAGGTTCTTGCAAACTCTGTCGCTCACGATAAAGATCCATTTGTAAAAACAACGTTTAAACAACATAATTGGAACTGGAATGATCAACACAGAACTGGAAGTAAGAAAATTTGTTTTCACTTTTTTAAAAAAAACGATGCTTTAATTGATGCTCCTGTTTTCTTCATAAATGTTCGGGATGGCCATATCAAGGTGAATGTGTGAAAAATATGTATTCATTTTTTTATTGTAGTTCTAGCAAGTATTGAATAAGGAAGAGAATCTTTTGAAGCAAAAATAAATTAATTCATATCTACGGGCTCTGAAAAATGGTTCTCTGCTTCGACCCATTTAGCGGAATCAATATTCTGATATTCGGTAATTGAAATATCCATTTAGGGATCTTTTCATCGCCCGCTTGTATAAAAAGTTTTAGAATCATTTTAGTACAATATGGAGCTTTTCTTTTTGTAAATTATGCTAGAATTCAGGAAACAATTCTAAAAGTGTGAATGAATTATTGCAGATGTGTATTTTATTTGTTTGTTTGAAACGAATAGCTTGGATATTTTTTTCAGAATCATCGGCATATTGCATTTAACATACGGTGTGTATGCATGAAAGAAAAAGCTTCCTATGCATGCGTAAGAGATGTGTAATATTGGAAGGTCAGGGCTGACCAGAAAAAATGCATATCCTGTTCAGAGCATCAGGCACGGAGTTTTATATATATATATATATATATATATATATATATATATATATATATATATATATATATATATAAACTGGATATGTCTGTGTGAGTGTGTGTGTTTCTCTTTTCTAAATAACCTTACTCCGAAACCCTTGGTCTGATTTCAACCAAAATTGTGACACTTGTCGATCACGACATGGACCTTTGATATACGCAAAATCTTTTGAGTCGCTTTACAGCAGAAATCACATAAACGCAATTTATGATGCAATTCAACATAACCTGAAGAGAAGCGCACGTAGCAGCTTCGAAACGCGAAAGTTTTTGTGTAGTGATACTATGAATTTATAAACCATTGTAACAACCATTACAATATAATGTTTTACGTTGTATCGAGCACTCTTTATAAAAGTAAATGCATGAACAGTAGGTAACAAAAGCTGCAAGTTCTACAACTTTGTTGCAATAAATATATATATATTGTCATCCGCAGACAGATCTGTTTCGCTGTATCACAGCTCATCAGTACGGTTAGACTCCGATTGTTTTTTAACCCAGGATTGAAACTCGACCGAATTGGCGTCAGTCGGTGATTCTACCGACTGTTCTTAAGTTTATATATATATATATATATATATATATATATATATATATATATATATATATATTATAAATTATATTTTAGAACATGTACATAATGTTTATATATATATATATATATATATATGTGTGTGTGTGTGTGTGTGTGTGTGTGTGTGTGTGTGTGTGTGTGTGTGTCCTCTACAATCATATGGTTGTTTCGACATTGGGTCTCCAATGTCTCTTCATGAGGAATGAAGAAGAATGGAAATCTTCGCTGTCTATATTTGGTTCCTTGTTAGTGTCAGGTTGGTTGGGGTTATTGATAATAAAGGGAATATGTGTTCTGTGATGACCGTTAGAATTTTGAAGGAAACAGAGTGCCAAGTTAAATGGTTGATTAATGACATTAGCTGTTGGGATGTACGTTTTTATTGCTTGGGAATATCTTTTGGTTAGAATTTCGAAGAATTGTGTGCTTAGTTAAAAGGTTGATTACTTGGTCAGTTGTGCGTGTGTGTGCGCGGGGGGGTTGTGATTAGGGAAGCCGTCTTGTTTGCTGACCTTAAGAGTTTGGTTAATGAGTGTCTGTTGTTACTTGACGGATTTTATGTATTCTTTTTTATCTAGCGACTAGATTATATTACTTGGGGTTTCTTAGATGATGTGGTAGGGGTGGGATGTCTATTCTGTACGGAGTACGTTTGTGTATTTCAGCGTGGTTTTTTTTTTTTAAATATAATTGATTAATCTGAAATTGTATATTTAATCTTGATTTTGAATATAGGAAATTGATTTTCTTGAGGCCATTTTTTTCTTTTAATTTTGATTTTTCCAGGACGGAATATTTTTGTATTTAAGTAAAGTTTTAGCGGATATATTTCTAATCTAATTCAGAGTATTAAGCCTTGCTTTAGAATTTAGTAATTTGATCTTTTCTATAGAATTTTTGCTTGAGCGGGATAGGGGTGTTTATTTCATCTTAATTTTGAATTTAGGGGATCGATTTTTTTTCTTTAATTTCTAATTTTTCTTAGATCATAGATTGGAAGCCTATTTATTTCATTTAATTTTTAATTTTATTTACATATTTTTTGTGGATATTAGACCTTACTTTAAGAATTTATTAGATCGATTTTTTCTATTGGCATTTTGAATCTTTTGTAATAAAAATATTTAATCAAATTCCGAGTGTTTCTTAACATGATTGTAGGGTTAGATCTTTAATGTACTTACAGTTTACTGTTGTTTCATGCCTCTGGTTTAGAAGCTTGTTGCTGTTTATATATGTAAGGATTTCTATTTTTTCTTGAAGGCAACAAAAACATGGTTCTTTTATAGATTTTGCTGTTCTTGCTTGTTTGAGGATTTTTCATTTAACCTTAGGCGTTTTATTTTCGTCTTTTACTTTCCAAAAGTATTTGGAGAGAGACGTCATGTTTTGTTTTTCTTTGTTATTGAAGGATGAGAGGTAATTGTAAAAGCGCTTTTTAAATACGCTCATGGTATTCCCGATATATATTTTTTCATCTTTCAGATTTTTTGTGGATGAAATCGAGCACATATATATCAGAGATTTCATGAAACATTTATTAGCCATGGGGCATTGGTTGGGGTTTCTACAGTTACAGAGGTTGTTATCATGAGGTGCTTTGAATATTTTGCTGTTATGCATTTTAAATATTTTTTCTAGACTATTGGAACAGCTATAACTTAGTTTTATGGTATTTTTATTTTTGTTCAGAGGGTTATTTTTGGGGAAGTGTTTCTCTATTAGTTTAAGAAATTTATGTCGCTTCTTGAAGTTAACTGATTGGTTGAAAGGAGGGTTATACCATATGATTTTTCTGTTTCTATTTTTGCTTTTTGAACTTTTGAATTTGTCCACAAAGCTGATTTTTGATGATTTATACCCGCTTTCATTAAGGATTCTATGATAAATTACCTTGTGTTTATCAAATATTTCTTTACTGGATGAATGTGTGTTAATGCGACGTTCTACCGATGATGGGATATGCTTAATGATGGATGGTGGGTGATTAGAGTTGGGGTTTATATATATTGGGTTAGCGTTGTTTATCATGTAAGGTTGGAAAGTGTTCGATACTAAGTCTAATGCTATGTCTAGGAAGTCTACTTGCTTGATATTGTGGTTAATCACTACGTTAAGGCCAAAGGATTTAAAGACTCTATGGATTAATTTTCTAGTTTTATCAATCTTACCTCCTGTAGGTTTATCAATTATCATGAGTCCGTAGTCCCTATATAGACCTATATTGTTCGTTTTGATTTCTCTATGCGCAGTTAAGTTGTACAGTAGGAATAATCCAACTAGATCCGAAGCTTCTACGGAATACAGTGCACCCATAGATAAATCAAAATTATCCCTTGAGTTCTTAGTCAACTGTTCGTTGTCGTGGATTATAACTGATTTCCTGCAGTTCAGGATAATGTTGACTTCATCCTCTGTGATGTCTGAGGAGAATTCCGCGAACTCCAGAGCGAGACCGAATAGGTTCTCCGGAATCGATGGGTAAAAATCCACGATGTCAAACTGTAACAAGGTGGCATTATTTTTCCCCAGTTTTTTCAAACCACTCGATCACGTCCATCGTACCTTTCCACTGCGTTAGTTTAATTTTATTTTTTATTTGTTGGTTGACCCTCTCTAATATTGCTTTACTGATCCTACCAATTTCCGATTTTGTGGGGTTTATCATTCTTGTTGGTAATTTACTGTAAAAATCCGGTTTGTGGTCTTTCAAAAGTACATATGCTTCCTTCTTTGCTATTTTGGGGGTCTTCAATACAGCAGTGAGTGCTGGACAATATAATCGAAAATGAGGACAAAACTGGAAGCAGCGGAAATGTGGTTCTACAGAAGGATGCTGCGGATATCGTGGACTGAACATGCAAGCAACGATGATGTGTTGGAAAGAATGGCAACCAAAAGGAAATTAATACCGAGCATCAGGAAGAGACAACTGAAATTCCTGGGACACGCAATGAGGAAGGAGAGCTTTGAGAACCTGATACTGACTGGCCAGGTAGAGAAAAAGAGAGACAGAGAAAGGCAGCGGATAACATATTTGCAGGGCTTGGTCGGGAGGATGACAGATAAGGGATTGCCAGGAGTAACAGGAACAAATATGCTAAGGGCCACAAGGGATAGGGAGACGTGGAGGGCCATTATCGCCTACGTCCTGAAGGGACAGGGCACATAGAAGAAGAAGTTACTTATTTTCAATTTGTCCGTAATTATTTTATAACCAGGAAGATGAAGGATGAAGTTGGTTTTTAAATTCATAATATCAAATGGAGTAAAACTTCACATGATTATAAAAATGAAAAATTCAGTAGGCGGCAATTCTGCTCGAAAATCTAATATTAATGAATGAGTTCCTAGGAAAAATGGCTAGCTTATTCAATCTTATAGAAAAAAAGCTGTAACACAAATAACCACTTTTTAACAGGAAGCTATAGAAAAGTGCATATATAAAAGGCCAATAGGTCAAGTCATGACTCAGATGGCCAAAAGCAAAGGGAGAAAACGCCCAGTGTCCCATCCAACCAGATAAGATCAAGAAACTGAGGCTAACCATCTCCAAAAATCACAAACACTAGACAAAACTTTAGAAAAAAACGTTGCCTGCTCTAATGAATTTCGATTTCTGCTGTGGCACTTGCATGATGGGACGAAAAGTTGATTTAAAAACAGCAAAGTAGGAATCTATTCTGCGTTGCATAAACGGTTCAAGCTCTTGGAAATAATGTAAAAGTATGGGTAAATAAATTGGGACCTTTAACACAAATGTAAATAAAAAATAATGTAGTGTGTCACAATTAGAGAAAATATACATAAAAGCAAAAGAATTGAAAACTAGGAAAACCTTCCTAGAGATTTAAAAGCTTCTGAGTTTGTATAGTGTTGTGGAACACAAACTCACCTCAACATGGACTCACTCACCGCTATATTAATAGGTGTGTGATAGCAGTAGTGGGGACAACAGACAGTAGCACAGAGTGATGCCGAGGAGGCGCACTGTATTGTTTTCCGGGATATTAGCTTGACTTATCCTGATGGGGGATAAGAGGGACAGTATGTGGTGTTTGACGGATAGCAGCTTCATTTTGAAAGCATTAACACTTACGAGCTATTTCTTACTCCAGTCCACCACAGATTAGAGATCTGTTTCAAGATCAGTAGCGAGGTTATTTTTGTCAGCCTTGGCAAATTTCTTAGTGAAGTGGGAGTAAATGGTGGTGTCATCATCGTAAACGCTTACTTGGAATCTGACTTTGGGATCACACCAGGGAGATCGTTGATGAAGATCAGAAAGAGCGTCGAACCTAGGATAGAGCCCTGGAAGACACCTGCATTCGTGTGATAGAATCTGGAGGCGTTCCCGCTCAAGACGACTATCATTATGCAATTTGATAGTAACGATTGGAGGAAATCAAACAAGTGTCTAGTTATAATATAACCTTGTAGTCGGAGAATATTTCGGTGACTGTGAGATGTTGACTCACTTCAGCATTGATGATACCTTGAGCACTGCCAAAAGTCAGTAGAAGGCTGATAAGGGGACAATTAGAGGAATCCGATGGTTCTTCAATTACAGGAACCACCGAGTAGGAATTTCAGCAGGCAAGAAAACAGGGAGCGGAGAGGCAGTAGTTTGGAGGAGGACAAAAGAGAGTTCAGGGGCACATTTCTTCATGACAAAGACCGGGGTTCCGTCACCTCTGCTCGCCTTATAGGGGTCAAGCTTGAAATTGTCAGAGACCAGAGAGGGCGTTATGTATATGTTCCTCATATGCTTCATTTTTAGGCGGGAAATCAAGGTCGGATACTCAAGACAAGTCATATGTGGAGTTAGAGGAGAATCTACGAGCAAAATACGCGACCTTGTCCACTGTGGCTGTGAGGACCTCAAATTTATTAATTAAAGGAGGAATGGAGGGTTTGCTATTGTTCAACACACATTCGCAGAGTCGTCAATAGTACTTTGGAGCCGAACTTGCGAGCTGCTATACGCTTTTTCATCATCAAACATTAGCTTAGTATCATTTAAGATCCTCTTACACTAATTACGAGCAGAAGCAAAAATCGCCTATTATGGTCAGACGCATGGCTCTAATATAACCGGAAGAAGTGATTCCTGTGGGAAATGGTGGCTGATCAGGCAGGAGAAAAATGGTGGCTGATCAGGCAGGAGTGAACCAGAGGGACGAATGAGGTTTAAGACGAAACTTCCTGGCTGGGATGGAAGCATCGATGCCAGCTTTTACCCAGGAGAAGAAATCAGAGGCGCAGTCCTCAACGGAGAGGATAAACACTTTTTCCAAGTGACGTCACACAGAAAATTGTGGGACAAATCCCAGTCAACTTTTTAGCCGTAAGAAATTCTGTTGGGTGGAGTTTCTTGAGGAGAGTTGGAGTGGAAAGAGATATTGTTGAAAATCACATTATGATGAGAGTTTCCAAGGGGGAGGGCAAAGCTGCATGGCTTAGTGGAAGATCTAGCAGAGAAGCGTGTCCTATAGGGATACTGAGGAAGCGCGTGTGGAAATCCACCACTTGCGTTCATTATATGGATGCCAGCAGAATAAATAACAGAGTTTTTCATCCACTTGGCATTGTGGGCACTAAATCACCGGACATAAATATGTTAGACACGAGTGGGAGGAAATAACCTTAACTATATTGTCAGAGACAATGTCTACCAAGGATCCGTTGGGAGAGGAAGGGGATTTAACTGATTGTAGAAATGAAAGACATGTATGACCCGTCAGGAGATTCAAGAGAAGTCACTCTAGCGAGAGGGAATTGTTCACTGATATAGATCTTCAGACCAGGCATATGAACAATGGAGTCCTTCTTTAAGAGAGAAAAGGAACCAGGAATCGAAAAATCAGAGAAGGGGATTCAGGGGTTAACATTGGTTTCTTAAAGCAAATTGTTAGTGCAAGATGTTCATGTACGCGTCTGTGTAGGATGCACGTTCTTGTACGTATTTCCTTTTTTATAGGTGTGAACACTTGTGTAGAGTGTCATAGTCATTTTTTCTTTTGGCTTTGCGGTCGTTTTTTAACATTTTTCTCTTTTTTCCTTTTGTCTTTCTGATCATGTGATGAGTTACTGCTATTGTTCAGAGTTGTGTCATCATTTTTTAATGTTTAACTATAAGTAATCACACATACATATATGTATATATACACACGACTTTCTATTTTTTCGTTTTTCTTATTTGGGTTGATGTTAATTGTAGAAAGTTGGATTTATAATTAAATATTTGATTTTTATTTATTGTTGTTTTGTTTTATGTATGTATGTTTGTATATTTATTTCGTTTCTTGTTTTGTTTTTTGTTTTTTTTAGTTTATGTTATATTTATTTCATTTATATGTTTATTTTAATTAGTGATTACGTGGTAAAGTATCTATTTATTTATGTGTATACATTTACCCATTATTTCATTTTCCTTGTTTAAAGACTTATTATGGCTGTTAAAACTAATTATTGCTAGTTTTTCTCCAAGTATAATTTGCAATTTTTACTATTAATATTTTGTGGTACTCTTCATTTTATGATTTCTTATTTGATTTTGGAGTGGATAAATACTTAAATATAGCATGGGTTTATGTCTGTATGGTTGTAGTTTATATTATATTTGTTTCGCTTGTTTATTTATTTATCATCCTATAATCAATTTTTAGCTCAGTGCTAATTGATAACAGGATCTTCAAATTCCGCAAACAGTACGCATTCGTCGCAGTTAAAGACAACAAAGAACCTAAACAATCCTCAATAGCGATAACTCAACCTAACTAAAAACAATATCGATAATAGCCGCAAAAAGTCCTTCAAAGAGCCTGCAAATAAATGAAAGTTAATCTAGAAATTAACCAGCGGCATAAAACAGCAGAATGCTTAGAATGATTTACTAATACAAAAAGCCATTATGAATGTATATTCATACAATTCGATATTTGTGTCTTTTACTAATTTGTCACTGAGAATTAGCTAATGTCTTTCATCAGTTTAGTAAAACGTTACTGCCCTATTGGCGATTGTGAAATCAAAATCATAATGCAGGTAAAATAAATAAATAAAATAAAACAAAAACTAACAAACTATATTATCCTTAATGCTTATCGCTGAGCTAAAAAAAGTAACGCAGAATTCAATATTGCTATGGGACTGTTATTGTGGCGACTGAGATTTATTTTCGAAATTAAAGTCACCGGTCTCTATAGAAATTACGAGGTAATTCTTCTCGGTAAAAACAAGATCACGAAACATAGACTGATTGAGAAAGAATCTGATAAAATTTTTTCAAAGGTCACAACCTAAATATTACCACTACCACCAATGTTAAGGTGATCAACTTTCATGATGTGACCTTACACCTGAATACTTGTTATTACAAACCGTATATCAAAGGTATATAAACATAGATACATTAGTCAAGAATCAAACCAACTTCATAACATCCAAGGTAATTAACATAAATCAATCCATGTTAGGACCAAAAGGGTAGGAAGATAACTAAAATAAAACTGGGCAAAAAAAAGAAAGAAACTAATAATCTAACAAAGGGCTAGGGAAAAAAAAGAGAAACAAAGAATCTAACAGAAGGCTAGTAAAAAATAAAAAGAGAAACAAAGAGTCCACCAGTCAAGGAAATGTCTGCCAAAAAAAAAAGAAAACCAATCAATTAAGCATGAAAAATTTAAAATTAAGCAAAAAATGACTTACTTTTAAGAATATTTAAAACAAAGTTAATTCCATCCCAACACACATGGTTATTACCAGTAAGGTAAAAAATAATTCTTTTTAACTTTTTGGTCAGTTCCAGTGATAGCGAGACGGGGGTGGGAAAGTCAACTGAATAGCCAGTGTGTGACCTGAAGACCGAAAGGGTAGGAAGATAAAATAAAACCGGGCAAAAAAAACAAAAAAAGAAAGAAAGAAAGAATCTGACAGAGGGCTAGGGAAAAAAAGAGAAACATAGAATCTAACAAAGGGCTAGGAAAAAAAGCAAAAGAGAAACATAGAATCAAACAGAGGGCTGGGGAAAAAAGAGAAACATAGAATCTAACAGAGGGCTAAGGAAAAAAGAGAAACATAGAATCTAACAAAGGGCTAGGGAAAAAAAGAGAAACATAGAATCTAACAGAGGGCTAGGAAAAAGAAAAAGAGAAACATAGAATCTAACAAAGGGCTAGGGAAAAAAGAGAAACATACAATCTAACAGAGGGCTAGGAAAAAAGAAAAAGAGAAACAAAAAACCTTTGAAAGTTGGCTTCTACTATAATCGAATGACTTTAGGCAATATAAAGTATAAACTCATCACTGTTCCTTTTAAGTATTTCTGGTAATTAAAGAATGTTAATAATTCACATCTCATCATCTGGGTATATCGTCGCAAGAATCAAATATTATAACGGCAAAAGACATATGTAATTCATTTTTAATGTAAATTACGATTTTTTAGAAAGAACAAGTAATCTCCCTTTATGTTTTATACACAAGATTAATATTAACAACTTTAAAAGGATTTTCTGCATATATGTAGAAATCCCGTTTATTTAATTAAAAAATGTATTTTTTTAAATTAAAGAAAAACTATAATTCCAGTATAATTCGGGTGCCCCTGCTATTCTCCTTGGGCTTCTAGACAAGGTACAGCGGAGGGTCTGTAATGTGATCGATACCGACTTAGCAGACCGCCTGCAGTCTCTCTCTCACCGGCGCGACGTGGCTTTCCTGTGTCTCTTCTATAAATACTTTCACGGCTTCTGCTCCGATGAACTTAGATCACTGGTGCCCCATAGGTTCGAATTTGCACGAGATACTAGATTAGCAACTAGATCCCACCCTTTTACAGTGAAACCGATAAAATGCAACTTCAACTTCTACTCCAACAGTTTCTTTTCTCGCACTTCCCGATGGTGGAATTCTCTTCCACATGACTGCTTCCCCGACGGCTACAATCTCCAGGAGTTTAAATGTAAGGTCAATAGACACCTCCTAACAAACTAAGTTCTATTCTTTCAAACACTCTTCCCACCCACCCAACTATCTATCACCCCCCTTCTGACATTTCCTATATCTAACCACTCTTCCTATTTACCTCCCCCTATGTATCCCCAAGCGCAATAGTGACAGTGGAATGCCTTGCTTGGGGTGAAATGATTAAAAAAAAAACTGCGCCAACACTGCGATAACCAGATATTGTTATTCAAATTTATACTGCGTAACGGCTAGTTTATATATAGTACCTGAATATTGAGTTGTGCATGAAACTCGGTGATGGACAATATCTATATTTGTTAATATATCACCACCAGCACTATATGTGCACTATATATAGTTCTTATGAATGAGATTTTTTTCTTTCTTGAGTTGATTTCTTGTGAAGAAGAGACCTTAATTCCTCACTGGATGCTCGAATGGTAATTACGGATATCTCTGCCAAAAATTACCCCACCATTATCCTGAAAAATGCTTTAGTAAAAATTGGCTCTAACCTTTGATCCCTGTATCGCATCGTCTTGTATTCTTCAATTTATTTTCTTCCCAGCGTTTGGCTTGATTCCAAAAAACTTTGGAGATCAAATCATTTCTATGAATCTCAGTTAAATGAGTTACAGTTGAATCATTACCATGGCAACGTAAACCGCCATTAAATATAATTATTTACGCTACGTCAACATCATTTTGAAGTAGTAATTTCATCCATAAATATTTCGTTAGAAAGTTCGGCAATAAGCTAACGATAAAGTTGCTTCGAAGTCAGTGTACCGTCGGAAAGGAACTAAATTGTCTCCAGCATCGAAGCATATAGTCCAAAAATGTATTTTTGGACATCATTCACCTAAGTTCTGTAACTAAATTTTCTTTGTATCTTGGTCGCTGAAAATTTCTGAAATTTATATTTGAAAATAGATAAATTATAAATTTTATTTACAATATTGTCCAAATTATTAAAAGGTAACGCATCGTTTAGAGTCAGTCAGTCGAGCGGCTTAATTTTTCCAGATTTTTCTCAACAGTCTTCAAACTGTCCATGAAAGTTTCTTTGTGAAAATATTATATTTTATGTAGTACATAATAAATAGCTGGAGCTGTATTCTAGCATTGGTATACGGAAAATAAATTTAAATGTGTATTTTGCAGCAGAGGGAAAGATTATGGCGAAAAGTGAACGATTCTGTGTTTAAACAACAGAGAGTTCTAAAATTTCTGAATGGTTTTAGTTTTATGCACGACATCCATATTAAAGTCTCGATCTGACGCGGCTATTTAAAACATTAATCGAGTTTTTAAGTAAGCGTTTTCGTTTCGTAGCAATTTGCAGAGTTGGACGAAACGACCTGTTGTGCAGCTTATTAAATATCTAATCTCTCTTTCTCCTCTATTAAATTTGTTATAACTTATCCATACGATGAGGTATTTGACATTTTTAATATATATTATATCCCCATCTTACGTTTTTATGATAGATTCTAATACCGACTGAGGTAGTTGTCTTCATTTTAATACCAGTAACCTTGGTAAATGTATATATATTCATCTAGTTATAGGCAAAATAGGGAATCAGACTGGGATTTTGAGTTTTGTTTAAAACCCAGTCTAAGAAAACAATAACTCCGAATTCCAAAAATTGGAGGACTGGGCGATATCTAGGAACACTGCTCTGTTATCGATTTCAGAAAATCTTGCTTGTGCTACAGAAAATTTACAGCAAAACTCTGATGTTATGTATGGGTAGTCTGACAATTCGGTAGCAAAATACTAAACTGGTAGACCAAGATATATCGAAAATTGATGCGAGAGTCAAATATAGATAAAGAGAAATAGAATAAAGAGAAATATATTTCCAAGATGTAATGGGACTGTTACGTAGTTTATAAAGAGATATTTTAATATATTTTTCTCCTTCACCGGAGCGATAGGGAAAATATCGCAATACAATGGCCAATGTTGATGTAACTTTGTTAGTGTTTATCAAAACTGGATTTATCATTGAAAAGCAATTTTCAAAAATAATATCTTTCTCGGACAATTCATCAGAGAATCTCTAGAAATATGTTTGTTCAGTTGTAGAAGTTTCATAATAAACTCTACGACGCATATAATTCAAATAAATGTATAGAACACAAACAATTATCTTGTAATGTGCAGATGAGTCTGGTGTAAGCAACAACGCTCTTAAGATGTAAAACATTAAATGTCTAAATAAACACCTAAGGAATTCGATGAAATGCTTTCAAACAAAAAAATTCTTTGGCTGTATAACAATCTTTTGTTATTGTTTTTTTTATTTTCTTTGATTATTACTGGATCACGGGTCAAGAAAATGATTATGAATATCATCATAAAAATTTGCATCTAAATAAATATTATCCGATGACAGAAGCAGTCCCAAATTAATTGATTATTAATTTTCTGTTCTTCCGTGCCAAGGATTACACTGTTTAAGATTTGCTGCGTTTCATCCAGTAGAGGGTTCATTGGCATATCAGATTTGCATTAAATTTTAGTAGCAAATAATCATGAAAAGAACATTATCTAAAATAGTAGCTGTTAATTTGGCTTAGAGACGCGCGTCATATGAAAAAACTAGTTTTTAAGTTTATAATCTAAACTTATTTATAAATGGAATTTTGTGTGTGTGTCTGTCTGTGTGTCCGTCCGTTACCTATAGACTCCGAAACGACTGAACAGATTTTCTTGTAAATTTACACATAAGCGTCTGCGAGTGTTCTTAGCTAGATTTTGTGTCGAGGAACCCCCGATAAATATCGAAAATCGATAATCGAAAAAATCGGGTTATAGAATGAGTGGTCCGATTTTAATCAAATTTGATACACTCATAGATAAAGACATAAGAAACGATATTCAGAAGTTTCAAGGTTGCAGTTCTTACAATATTGCAGAAAATCGATAATATATATATATATATATATATATATATATATATATATATATATAAGGATATATAAGGCAAGATGTTTGTGTGTGTGTCTGTTTATCTGCCTGTATATCTGCATTTTTTTTTCAACCCTTTTATTTTAGTTTGGCTCTAAGTAAGTATAATTGTAGTTCTTAGTCTTAGCCATGATACCATTTACTCGGAGGACTTATTTAGCCTTCAAAATTCAGTTTAGGACGAAAAAAACTTATTTCATATCGATACCAAGAAATCACAATTTGACTTACATCCATTCATTTTTCTTTCAGTCTTTACTGTTTCGCTTTAACTGGAAACAACTATTGCTTTTTAGTCTTTTGTGCCAACGTCCAAAGAGTCTGATCTCCAGGACCATGGATTAGTTTTAAACCTTTCATTACACCCTAGCAACGCCGGTCTATACTGCTAGTAGAAAATACTTCCAAAAAATAATTATTCATTATACTTTGTTGTACTTGACTCTTCAGAACTGTGCTTAATAAAGCCTGAAATCCTAAATTGATAATGCGTCCAGAAAAAGAAGAGAATGATGACGATGTTTAGAACGGCTCATATTTAAATATAACGGACATTCATTGTCTGTTATGTTTAACAACATATGTTTAGAAAATTATCTGCTGCCTCGATACACTATCGTGTTAACATGTAAAAAGATGTAAGCCGAAGTTGTAATAGGTCAATGACGTGTCTTCCGTTGCTTGAAAAGTCAGCACACGATCGATAACAAGTTTCATTTGTTCGAGTAGACTGTATGTTTCCGACGAAAGAACAAAATTCAGGAAGAAAAAAAAATAAACGTCACCTCAGCATCATTATAACACGAAGTAAATTAATATAGACTAGTACAATCATATTTTTATATAAAGTACTGTATATTTTGAGTTTGCTTTTAATCAATATGTTCTTGAAGTAATGAAGACGTTAATTGAGTGGGAACTAACTTATTTTCATTCTCAAAAAAAATATACAGGGCCGGTGGAAAGAAACTAGCTACTGAAATATTATTCAGGGTGGGTGAGAAAAAAAATTACGAACTGAAATATCATATGAGAAGAGTGGAAACAAACTACCTAGTGAAATAATATACAGGGTGGATGGAAAGAAACTATCTACTGAAATATTTTACGGCGTGGGTGGAGCGAAACTACCTACAGAAATTCTGAACGGAGTGTATGAAAAAAAACTACATACCAAATATTATACGGGGTGGGTGTGAATAAACTACCTACTGAAATATTTTATTGGGTGGGTGGATAGAAATTACCTACTTATATATTTTACAGGGTGGTTGGAAAGAAACTATCTACTGAATATTGTACAGGGTGGGTGGACAGAATCTTCCTACTAAAATATTTTACGGTAAAGAAACTGGAAAGAAAGTGCTACTGAAAATATTATACGGGGTGGGTGGAAAAAACTCCCTGTTAAAATATGAAGAGTGGGAGTAAAGAAAATACCTACTGAAATACTGTACGGTGTGCGAGGGAAACAAACGCGGAGAAGGCCCGGCAACATTCCAAGTTCCAATCTGCTCCAGTATTGCCAAAGAAAACTGACCCGTCATACGACGATAGAGCAAGGAGCCTCACCATCTCCCTTTCCATAACATCCTCTAAAACAACCTTCCTTGAATAAAAAAAACATTCCCTCAATGAGAAGGCAGTCTGTCGTGTAGATAGAAAGGCCCTTCAGAGAGACCTTTCGAAAAAAAATAAATACACTTTTGAGGTCCTTATTTGAGTGTACCTCAGTTGTAGGGAAGTCGACAAAGTGCTTAAAGAATTTTCCCCATTATGCCGAGCATTGACTTTGAGCAGAAATACAAGGAGAAACCTGAAGATATGGGCCATTTAGCAGGAACTAAACATTATTTTACAAACATTAGCATGGCCTAGATAAGATCTTCTGAATTAGACAAATTGGCAAAGATTTCTGGAGGGAGAGTCCCAGTTATACCCCATCCCTCTTTATACTAATGAATTACGTCTGACATTGGTTCTTGTAGTCTGGAACAATTTGTCGTGGCCCTATGACTCGCATATTTCCGCCCAAGAATTCTAATTTCAACATGTAGATCAAGCTAGCCAGCTTGAATGTGAGAGGATTGAGAGATCGTGGTAGGGCTGCCCGCCTGCTTCGAGATCTCTTGTTCTTCGGTCTAGATGTGGCTGTGGTTCAGGAGACACTTTTCGAAGCTGATGCTCGTGTGATGCCTGGCGACTTTTTTGTCTATTCAACATACGGAGATCGACTGGCCAGAGGTGTTTTCTTGCTGGTTAAGCGTACCTGGTTGATTGTGGCCGATGTTGCCGTGATTGGATCTCCAGTGATGTGATCACACTGTTGAAAAAGGGCAAATGTGTTTGGAGGAGTTTAGATGATTACAAGCCCATAATTCTGCTAAACACAGAGTTAAAGATTTTTTGCCAAATTCATGATGGAGCGTTTTCACTCAGTTACCGAGTTTTTTTTTGTTTTTTGTTTTTTTTTTTGTTTTTCTTTTGGAGGGGGGATCCGAGCATAACTGTGCAGTGAGGGACCGAACAACTCAGAACAACCTGCACTTGATCTTCACAACCAGAAAGGGTGTAAAAACGACAAGCAAGCCATGCTGATCTATTTGAATCAGTCTAAGACATTTGATAGGGTCGACCATCGGTATCTAGCAGCTGTCTTGCAGACCACCAGATTCAAACCCTATTTTTGTAAGCAGGCTGTCTCGGTTGTTGCGTCAGGCTTTCCCACGGTCGCCCCCTAATTTACGTTTTGGCTAAGGGACTGGGCATTCAGTCCGGCCCTACGTGGAATCGGTGTCCCTGGTGGTGCTCGAGCCATGGTTTCCGCTTACGTCGATGACGTATCTATTTTCGTGTCGAACCGCAGAAACACTGAGGTGGTACAGAAAGCGCTTGGACGGTACGAAAAGGTGACGGGGGCTAAAATTAAGTGCAACAAGTCCTCCGGTTTGCGGTTAGGTGCCTTGAAGAGTGTCGCGCTTCGGGGGCTCTTCGGTTTGATTGACGGTCCCGTCCATATTCTGAGAGTGTGGTATATTTTGTATGCAATAAATATTTGAGATTTTTGGCAGATTGGTGAGCAAAAAGACGTTTCTGTTGCTGTCAGGAAAAAATGTTTCACTACGTTGCCGTCTGGACTGTTCACAAAGGAGTTGTAAGCAAATTTCTTTCTTGCACACAGATTTACTACTAGCTCTTTTGGCAAAATTGGAGACAAATTCGACTGAAAACTCATCCCAGAGTTTGATGGCTCTACCCATGTGTTAGAATGGGCGGAAAAAGTCAAATTAATTTGTCGTCTATCCGGGGTAAAATGCATCGAGCGTTTGATTCCTCTGCGACTAACCGGCATTCACTGTATACTAAGAGCTTTGTGATATGGAGAAAGAAAAGATTTAAAACCTTACCCTAGAAAGCGTTTGCCATTGATCCCTGCATTGCTTATGAACAATTTTCAATACGGGCAGGCATAACTGTGGACGTTTATTTGGCTGCTATGAAGACGCTAGCTATCCTGTTTGTCCGACTACGAGCGTTACCGTACTCGTTCGTAGCAGGGTTACCGGCTAGAGTAAAGCAACGTTTACGAGCAAACTCTAGTATAGACTCGTAACACTCAAGAAATTATTAGACTGGGCCATGTCTATCCTGAAAGATGACTCTGCGTTAGAAGAACTCATTACCGCAGCCACGCAAGCAAACCAAAGCAATTTTAGAGTTTATTCCGGGCCCATGCACTGGAATTGTTTGCTATAAATGCAACGGTTGGAGCAATGTGGCAAGAAATTGCACAGATAAGAAACGAGGAGTGCATGTGCGTTGTCATTGAAGCAATGAGGCCGGACATATTGCTCGAGTTTGCTCGAGAAACGTAATCAGCGACAAGATGGCACCGATCTTTTTCACAGACAACATATAAATGAGGCGTTACGGTACATCCAATTCTACGTCAATAAGACACCAAACTCAGCACTGCTCGATTCCGACCGCTCTCACACTATAGTAAGTGCGGGACTTTGCAAATTTGCTGAAAGATTGACCCGTGTATCACAGAGATGGCACGACGCCATCAAAAAGGATGTTGTGCCTGTACCACTGGTATGTGCTGCTTCTGTTGAGGAGTCAGACGAAATAATGAAAATACACCATCGCAGCGGTCACGCCAGTGTAAGAAGGGCATGTTATTTTGTTTCTTTGACCAGTCAGCCAGTGTCTATGAGTGCCGTAAGGGTCAAATATGCCAGTCAATAGACCTCCCCGCACCAGTCAAATGGCGAAAACGGAAGCTAAGGGTAGGCTGCACTTGGAGCAGGCTGAGTATGGAAATAACCTATTACAGCAGCCAACGTTTTCTCACGCTTATAGATTGCGGACCCACCACATTCCAGGTCGGATAATCATTGCCTCGGCAGGACTATTCAAGGGTAATCCGCCAGTTAGAACAGTATTTTATGAACGAGGGCTACTAGAGGAAATCCTTACTGACAACTATACCGCCTTCTGCAGTAGATAGTTCGAGCGCTTCCTGGACGACTGAGATATCTAGCTTTAGCTGCGACGCGTGCCAAGTGACTATAGCATAGCATCAAGAAGCCACCGAAGTGTAAAGAGGATTGCCAACAGAAAGCAGTGTACAGTCATAGAAGCAGTGTATAGATATAACACAACACCAAAAGACGACGTGTCCACTAAAAGTGCACTTGTCAATGTGATTTACAACTACTGGGTACATTTCAAATGGATTGAGAGCGTGTATCTCCCTGATCGAAGAGAAGTGCGCAAACCATATAGGATATAGGACCTTGTTTGGGTAAGGTCAACCAATAGCCGGTATACTACCAACTTAAAGACGTGTTACCGATATTGTCAGTGAGCATTCCGTATTGGTTGACGGAATCCTGCACAATGTAAGGGTCATCCGCTTTTCCCTCGACACGATACCATTGACGAGTGAAGTTGAAAAGGAATCGTGTGAAAGCCAGTTGCTGATTGAGCCCATAACATATGACATTTCACCTGAAAACCCAACTAATAATCTTGACAGATCTGGCAGCTTTTCTGAGAGCTCCGAAGAAGTTTATACAATCCCCCTTCGGAGTAAAGCTGTCTGCAGCCCATCAAAAGAGTCTGATCTCCAGGACCATGGATTAGTTTTAAAGCTTTCATAACACCCGAGCAACGCAGGGCTATACTGCTAGTTATATATATATATATATATATATATATATATATATATTAAGTCGTTACAATAAGAATGGACGCTTGACGTTTTATATTTGAAAAGCTATTTTAACAGAGTATCCACGGTATATATTACATGGATTTTTGTATACATTAAAATTAAAGTGTGCTCTTTAATAATTTCTAACTTGTTTTCATACCGAAATATTCTTGAAGCATAGAAACCCTTAATTATTAACATGACAAAAAACATGATCTTCGTTTACGTTTCTTGCATAAGTTCAAACTTGGTCAAAGTGCCTACCAAACTTCTGTCAATATCAACAAAGCATTGGAAGATGGGTCCACAATTGATTGAACAGTATGAAAGGGTTGCAAAAATTCCGTACTTGTCATGAGAGCCTTGAAAATAAAGATGGTAGAAGACAGTCATAAAGTCCTGATAACGAACATTTGTAAACAGTTGGTGAGCAAAACCCACTTCAAAGTGTCAAAGAAATGTCTCAGACAGTTGGTGTCAGCACTGCCACAGTCTCACGCCATAGCAAAATAATGAGAAAGTGAAAAATCTCGATAAATAGGTTCCTCATGATCTTAATGAAAACCAAAGACTTGTGCGTCTGCAATGTACCCGATGCTCTTTCTGCATAACACCAATAATCCATTTCTTGACCGAACAGTCGTTTGCGATGAAAAGTGGATCCTTTATCATAACCATAAACGACCAGATCAATGGCTTGATTTGGATGAGTTCCACAAATATTTAGCAAAGTCAAAAAATTATGGTGATTGTCTGGTTTTCTGCAAATTGTGTTATCCACTGCAGCCAATCAGAGCATTAATGCAGAGATTTACTTCAGTCAATTCGCTGAAATGCACGCACGCCTGAAAAAAATGAGATCTACATTGTTGAATCAACGGGGGTCTAATTTTGTTCCCCGACAATGCGTAAAAATTGACGTTGCAAAAATTAAGACTTGGAATATGAGAGTTTAACTTATCCTCAATATTCACCTGATATTTCATCCGCTGACTGTCATTTTTTAAGCACTTAAGCGCATTTTTAAATGGTAAAACCTTTAGGTTCAAACCAAAGTTGAAATCAGCTTTCAAAGATTCCGTTGCATCACAATCAATAATTTTTTTTTTATCAACGAAGAATAAATAATCACGTTAATCGATGGCAGAATGTTCGTGTTTTGATGAATTTTTAATTTATTTCTACAGGTAATTATTCCAGGATGTGCGTTGTGGTGCAGTGGATATCAACTCGGAACGAGAAATCGCGGAGCCGATTAAGATTCTAATTGAATTCATGCATTCAATAACACAAATGCCCGTGGGAAAGGTATTAATCCGTCTCTTTCCTCCAGTTATGGGTTAAATAACAGAACAAATTGGGTTCTGTAGCCTTGGTCGGCTACCAGTCAACTGCAGAAAGTAATTGCAACCTACTGCGGGATAATATTCTGCCCAATCAGTCATGACTCATTCGAGACATGAGCACCCAAGCGTATGGCACTTATCTGACTGAATTATACCAGAATAAAATTATGTTTCTGAAATCGGCCATTATTTTTGTAACAACCTAATATATATACCTGCGAGTGTGTGTTTGTGTTTGTGTGTGTGTGTGTGTGTGTGCGTTTGTCAAAAGTTCTAATATAAATTATCTCTAAAAAACAATATGAACAAAGACAAAAGAAAAAACTTTTCTTAGCCGATGCGTTTCTTCTCTTTGGGACTTTATCAAAGCAAATGCAAGGATTTTGTTTCATGACAAGTATTACATATATTTCTCAAGTTGGTCGTAAAGTCAGTCAAGCTATTGAGGATGGATAGTGACACATTTCACTGTCTTATAAACAAAAGTGAGTAAATCATGTGCTTGAATACTTTTTAATGCTGTAGTATAATAATTAGGAACAAAATATTTAGAACAAACAAAAATGAGAAAATAAATATTTACGAAAAAATAAATGAACATTTAAAACCGCCACAAAAATGTTAAAGCAAAATCAATTACTTAAAAATAAGAAGGCATTTTCTTGGTTAAAACACGTCGAAGACCATCGAAGAACACCCACACTTTACGATTAACAAAAATACATAAACCGGAAATCTCGATGAGACCCATTATATCAGAAATGTAAACCCCACCTCTTTTTATAATTGGTTCCTTGTATAAAAAATAGTGTGATTTTTTTAATAATAAAAAAGCATAGACATACAAAACAAACAGCTGACTACTTTAGATATATAATATTTACACATAAATGTTCCTGCAAAGAAATCTCTAAATTTACTAAAAACACACTTAGCGAAAACAAAAGTTAAAGTTATTTTTCCTACACATATAATCATAAAAATTACCATTTAATCAGCAATCATTTTTTCACCTTCAATTTACAGACAAAAACTGGTTTACCGATGGGGATTCCTCTTAGTGGAATTTTGGCTTGTCTAGGTTTTAAATATCTGAATAGTGGTACTTTCAAAAATATTTTCACAAAATTGTTTTATTTCAGACATATTGATGATTTTTTTTACTGTATACACATAACATAATTTTACCGATTTTGTTAAAAAAGTGAATAACGTCGAACCCACAATAGATTTTTTATTTGAATCTGAGTTTACAACACCTTACTCTTCCTAGATATAAGACTGCATAGAAATAATAACGAACTGCAGTTTGAACTTTACAAAAAGGCTATCAACAAGAAGGTCTGGCTAATTTTTATTTCAACCACTGTAACAAGATCAAATCTGGAATAATTATCGCATTTAACAGAACGTTTAAAATATGTATTTAATATGCATTCCCTAATACTTGCCCAAATAAAAAATATACATAGATAACATTTTTTATAATCATGTCACCTCAAGCAAGGCAGAACTGGCACTGGCTCGCAAGGGGTTACATAAGAGGTGAGTGATGAGAAAGAGGAACAAGTTACAGGGGGTGTCAGAATGAGTAAGAAAAGTATGATAATGCAGGTGCGTAGATGACTGCATGAGAGTAAAGTGGAAAAGAAGAACATGATACAAAGGAAAAGATGGGATTCAAGGAGACAAGAGATGGCAGTTAACATAGCATTTAAATTCTTGGAGATTGTAGCTCTCAGGGATGCAAGTAAACGGAAGGTGGAAAGTGCGAGCAAAAAGCTGATAGAATAGAAGTTGCGTTTAAATTTGATCGGTTTCACTGTAAAAGGGAAGGGCCTAGCTGTTAGAATACATTCATGCAGAGGGGGCACCAAGGAGCTAAGCTTATCGGAACAGAGGCCGTGAAAGTATTTGTAGAAGAGGCAGAAGAAAGCCACATTACATCGGTGATATTGTGACTGGGGTTGAGCTACCAGGTCGAGATCAATTACAATGTTGAAAAGTCTGAGATGAATAGCAGGGGCACCCGACCAGATGTGACTGCAGTATTCAATGCACGAGTAGATTGTAAATTTATATGTATATGCGTAAGATGAATTTAGACGAGAAGAACTTCCTAGCCCTACACAGGAAACCGACCTTCCAAGCAGCCGATTTAGTATTGGATTCAATGTAGGCATTCCACTTGAGGTAGGCAGATAGATTTAGGCTGAGAGGCGATGTTTTGCTTTCGGGAAACTAACCTGATCCATTATTTTGGGGAGTAGGAACGGTTGTCTATGGTGGTTAAGGGATAGCAGCTTCGTTTTGGAAGCATTAAAATTTACGAGCCATTTCTTACCCCAGTCCACGACATATTGGAGGTCCTTTTCAAGATCAGCATCGAAGTTTGCTTTGTCAGCCTCGACAGATTTCTTATCGAGGTCTAAGTAAATGGTTGTATCGTCAGCATAAATGCTTACTTGGGATATGATTACATCAGGGAGATCATTGATGAAGATCAAAAATGGCATAGGACCTAGAATAAAGCTTTGAGAGACAGCCGCATTCGTATGATAGTATCTGGAAGGATACCCATTGAATATTGCCTTCATTACGCGATTTCAAAATAAAAAAAAGACTAGAGTAGGTAAAACACACGATGTAGCTTGTGTAGAAGGCTGACTCTGATATATGCTTTAGAGATATCTAATGCAACAGCTCGATCTCCGGCGTTCTTATCGAAAGTCTGGTATATATACTCTGTGATGGTCGTTAACATATCAGCACTAGACTTACTGAAGCCGAAACCATACTGTTTATCGGAGAAAAGACCGTGGACTGTGAGATGTTGAACCACTTCAGCATTAATAATAGCACCGGGCACTTTGCCAAAAATGGGTAGAAGGCTAAAAATTTCAGGAGTTTGAGGGTTGTCCAGCGTTCTTAAATACAGGGATCACAGAGGAGGACTTCCAGTTGGCAGGGAAGCAAGAAGCAGAGAGGCAGTAGTTGTAGAGTTTGGAGAGAAAAGAGGAGTATTCACAGGCATATTTTTTATATGGGAGTCAAGCTTTAAAATCATCTTAGAGACCAGCGAGAGAGTAATGTGAAAGTCACTCAGTTGAACCTCAGTTCTAGGTGAAAAGTCGGGTGCGGATACCCCAGAAAAATTCAATTTTGAGTTGGTGAGTAATCTACTAGCAAAGCACTCAGCCTTGTTTGCTGAAGATGTGAGGACCTCAAATTCATTGATTGAAGTGGGGATCGAGGACTTGCTGTTATTTAACACATTTTTACAGAGCCGCCAGTAGTCTTTGGAACCGAACTTGCAAGATGCTATACGCTGTTTCATTCTTTCAGCAAACAACAGCTTAGCATCTTCTTACACCGATTACGACCAGAGGCAAAAAGGCGCTTGTTATGGTCGGACACGTGGCTCCGATAAAGCCGGAAGAAGTGATTCCTGTGGACAGTAGCAGCCGAGTAAACAGAAGAAAACCAGAGAGACGAACGGAATTTAACTCGTAACTTCCTGGCTGGGATGAAAGCATCGATGCCAGCTTTAACCCATGAAGAGCTTCGGACACGCAGTCTTCAACGGGAAGATTAAAAACTTTGTTCCAATGGACGTCACAAAGGAAATGGCGAAATGACTCCCAGTCTGCTCTTTGGCAGCAGTAAAATATTCTGCTGGTCTGGGATTCCTAAGAGTAGGGAAGTAAAAGGAGATATTAACAGAAACCACAGCATCATCAGAGTTGCCAAAGAGGCAAAGCTACATAACATGGGAAGATTGCAGTGAAACAGAGATCTAACAGTGAGTCAGTTCCATTAGTGTTATTAAAGAAACGCGTGTGGAAATGAACTACCTGCGTAAGGAATTGAGTGATTGAAAAGTTCATGGTATGGATACCATCAAAATCTGTGACAGAGCTTTCCAGCAACTTGGTGTGGTGGGCATTGAAGTCTCCAAACATATGGGAGAATGGTTAGAGGAAATGGCCTTATCTATATTTTTAGAGATGCTGTTAAGTACGGAACAGTCAGGAGATGAAGAGAAGCGATAAAGAAAGAAAAGATAGCTAACCGAGCTTAGTGGAGTTAGACGGAGACACATGTAGGAATGATCAGAAGATTCAAGAGAAATCACTCTAGCTAGAAGGAAATGTTCTCTGACATAAACGCCAATTCCATGCATATGGACATTAGAGTCCTTCCTAAATAAGGGAAGGTAACCAGGAATATAGAAATCAAAGGAAGGAAGGAATAAAGGGGTCAAGGTTAGTTTCACAGAAAAATAAGATGTCAGCTGAATTTACTTTGATGGAGGATTCAACGTTATTCATTCAGGCCCTTCAAATATGTGATCCCCTGCCTTCCTCTGTCTCTTTTTCCTTCTATCTGGCCTGTCAGTATCAGGTTCTCCAAGCCCTCCTTCCTCATTGCATATCCCAGGAACTTCGGTTGTTTCTTCCTGATGCTCACTATTAGTTTTCTTTTCAATTCCATTCTTTCCAAAATCTCATCATTGCTCACATGTTCGGTCCATGATATCGGCAGCATCCTTCTGTAAAACCACATTTCCACTGTTTGAAGTTTTTCCCTCATCTTCGATAATATTGTCCAGCATTCACTGCCGTATTGAAAAACTGACATTACATAGCAATCTAGCACTCTCTTCTTTGTTTCTAGGGAAATTTTCCTGTGTCTTAGTACTTTACTCAGCTTCTAGAACGCGCCCTTCACCATGTCAATTCACCTTCGGTCACACTTTCCATCTCCTGTTAGAACACTTCCTAGGTATTTAAATTTTTGTACTTGCTTGATTCTGATATCCCCCACCTGTATTTGGCATTTTGTGTTGTTCATTTTGCTGATGACAATGCGTTCAGTTTTCTTACTGTTTATTTGTAGTCCTTTTTTGTCACTTTCCTCAGCTACCTTCTGTAGGAGGCCCTGTAGTTTTATTTCCGTGTCTGCAATCAGCACTGTATCATTTGCATACCTTATGTTGTTCCAATTGTGGCCTCCGATAACAAATCCTGGCGTGTCACCTAGGGTCCTCAAAATATTCTCCCTGTACAAGTTGAAGAGATCTGGTGAAAAAACACATCCTTCTCTTACGCCCCTTTCTGTCTTTGTGAATTTGCTGAAATCGTTACCTGTCCGTATGCAGACTGTTTGCTGCCAGTAGAGTTTCTTGATTACTCTGATGTCTTTCCCATAAATGTCGAGGTTCCTGAGTATCTCCATCAATTCTTTGTGGCGTATTTTGTCGAATGCCTTAGCATAATCAATAAGACATAGGTAAAAGTCCTTCTTCATTTGTATTGCCCTTTCGGAGAGCATCCTAATCATAAATATAGCGTTCTTTGTTCCAGTGTCTTTGACGAACCCACACTGTTTCTGTCCTATCTCTGGCCTGATTCTGCTTCTCGCTCTATACATCAGGATTCTGACAAGCAGTTTTGTAATGTAACTCATTAAGCTTATAGTTGTGTAGTTCGCATTCGTTTACACCTGGCTTCTTCGGTAGTGCTATAAAAATCGACTTGCATAGGTCGTCTGGTATTATTCCACTATTATATAATTTGTTTATTATTTCTGTAATTTTTCTATGCCGAATTCTTCCAGGTCTGTCAGCAACACTATTACAATGCCGTCTGGAGCAGCTGCTTTGTTTCTGTTCAGTTTGGCCATTGCAGCTTCCACTTCAGACTTTAATATGTCCTCATCCTTGTGTATTCTCGGTTTTTCTCTCCTGTCGCGGAAAAGATCCTTTATATACTCTTCCCATCGCTTGAGTATTTCCTAAAAATTACCGATTGCTTTAACCACGGCCTCCAGACGACTTCTGAATTTTTTTCATCTCCTTTTGTTTCAGATGGTGAATGCTACCCAAATTCTTCATTTCATCTTTGGTTTAACAAGGAGTTTTAGGTCATTCGCTCAACTGCGTCACACCCATGATAATCAAGTTGATTGCAGTTTGGTGGCAAGATATAAGGAGTGATAAAGTCAGAGATATTGTGTGACAGTCATGACTAGGTAGTCCTGCTTGCGTTTGCATGGTGCACAGGTTATTCCAGCAGCCACATATTTGACCCAGAACATCACTATCTCCCCAAAACATTTGATTTGGGCTCCATGTTGAGTCTGAGGTGCTGTGCAAAGATGAATAAAGGTACAATATCGCCATCACTAGTGATCACTCCAAACGTCTTCATAATTACCAACAGACTCATCCAGTACTTTTCGAATCCGAAACGCACTGAAATGTTTGTTTTGGAGCTTCTGGCAAAAATGTGCAGCAGTACGGGATGCCGTTTCCAAATTTCTGGAGGAGTGAATTGTGTCACATTGCTTTTTTTCTTTTCACAGACGGTGCCCAACTGATCCTACTATACTTTGCAGTCGACAAAATAAAAACAAACAACGCGTATGAGCGAAAGAAATCGTGTCAATTTACCCATCGCAACATGTCTATATTAATTGTACAATTAAGTGTATCAACGGACTAAAATATACTACGATCAAAATATAATGTAAATTTGCTTAATAAAATTATAAAAAAAACAATAACTTTTACGTATGCATTCCACTCGATTTCACAGTTGAATGTTTCAGGTGTTGGACACGATCTTCAATTGGGAGTTAGGAAGAGAGTTTGTTTTGGCATTTCATTGTTACGTGGTGCAGCGGATGTTGTACAGTGGATATCGGGGAGCCGTTCAAATTCCAGTTGAATTCTTTGCATTCACTTTTTTTAATCAAGTCACCCCAAGCAAGGCATTCCACTGCCACTATAACGCAAGGGGTTACACAGGGCGAAAGACGAGTTAGGATGTATATAGGGGGAGAGTTTGGAGAAAATGGGAGGGTTAGTGTGTTAGGAGGTGTCTATTGACCTTACATTTAAACTCCTGGAGGTTATAGCCGTCGGGGAAGCAAGCATGCGGAAGGGAATTCCATAGGCGGAAAGTGCGATAAAAGAAGCTGTTGGAGTAGAAATTGCGGTTACATTTCATCGGTTTCACTGTAAAAGGGTGGAATCTAGTTGCCAATCTAGTATCTCGTGCAAACTCATACCTAGGGGGCACCAGTGATTTATGTTCATCAGAGCCGAAGCCATGAAATTATTTATAGAAGAGGCACAGGGAAGCACGTCACGCCGGTGAGAGAGTGACTTCAGGCGGTCAGCTAAGTCGGTATCAATCACATTACGCACTAATACCCCTGTATCACCCTTCCAGTTATGGGTTAAATAACAGGAGAGCTAGCAACCAATCTACCGAAGAAAACGATTGTAACCTACTGCGGGATAATCAACTACCCAGTCAGTCATATCTCTTTTGTGACATGATCGCCCAAGCGTGTATCATGTATGGCACTTAACTAACTGACTGGTTGTTACACACAGATATATATATACGTACATACATACATGCATACATACATAAATATATATATATATCACACCCTGATTGAGCACTCTGGAAGAATGGTAGACTTTGAAAAACAGTAGCTACTCTGGCATTTTACGCATCGTTCATTCACCAATGAATTAGAACACTCTCAGCTATTGGGTGTGTATAATGATAATATACATGCTAAAAAGTCTGCCTCCTTCTACCGAGAGCCAGTAGCTCAGTGGTAGAATCTCCGACTAACGCCAATTCGGTCGGGTTTCAATCCTGGCGTAAAAAGCAATCGGCTGTCTAACCGTACTGATGAGCTGTGATGCAGCGAAACAGATCTGTCTGCGGACGACTCTATATATATATATATATATATATATATACCGCGTTTATGTGTTTTGTATGTTTGTGCTTTCGTGTACATGAAATGTAGTCGGGCCTCTTTTTCAGTCTTATCCAAATGTTGGAGAATTTTTTCTTAATTTTCAACTGAAATTAAAGCCAAAATACGACGTTTAGAACGGCTCATGATTAAACATAATAGACATTCATTGTCTCTTCTATTTAACAGTATATGTTAGAAAATTATTTGCTGCCTCGATACACTATATATATATATATATATATATATGTATATATATATATATAATAAGAATAAATCAAACTTAGAGCCAACAGGCCTACCTAGGTTTCACCTAACGGATCGTCAGGGCAAGTCAGTGGGTTTTTCGAGACGGATTGAAATATATTATAACAATTATTAATATTATTATTATTATTGTTATTATTATTATTATTGTTATTATTATTATTATTATTATTATTATTATTATTATATATACCGCGTTTATGTGTTCTTGTGTGTGCATGCCTGTGTTTTATATGTTTGTGCTTTCGCGTACATGAAATGTAGCCGGACCTCTTTTTCAGTCTTACTTATTTGTATTTTGCCAAATCGAAATGTAAATTAGAAAAACGAACGATGACGTAATAATAATTTGTAATAAATGGTAATTTGGTTTGCAAAGAATACGTCGCACTTCATCAGGCTGCATTTCTCGAAGACACTCAATAAATTGACATTTATAAAGCGTCAGTCAACAGAAAAGAGCACGAAATAAATAAATGATGTTATTGTTTGGTTTCTTAAAGCAAATTGCTTCTCAATAAATATGCAATGTATCGAATACAAAACAGGGCGCGTTCGCAGTGGTAAAGAAAACAAAAGCAAAACAAACGATCGACATAAACGGTAGAATGTGAAATGATGTCGACATGATTTATCGATTTGGAAACTGGACGATCTTTCATCGAATACTTTTTCTTCGGGAGATTTTTTCAATTATTTCAATTTATAGTTTGTTTACCTACCTAGAAATCCGCTGGAAATTTCGTATTCCTGAAGAAATTTTGCTAAATATTTATTTTCTTGTATTCATATTCTTTTAATCATTCCAGAAAATTCCCGAAGTCAATTTCGTTTTCTTGTATTGAGTGTAGATGTTATATTTTTTCCCCATTTGTCTTAGAATTTTCCCTGAAATTCACGTTCAGCCAAATGTGTTTGTGAGAATGTGAATTTGTTAGTTTTATTTGTGATTCTGCTTGTTTAATGCGAACGACTGGAGGCAGTGTCCAGTGTTCAATTTGCTTGCTTATGTAGAGATTAATAATCCAGGAGTAGATATTAAACCCATTCTATGAGAATGAGATCATGGAAATTATCAGAATGTTTTTTATTTGTATATACATTGAAACGATTGTATGAAAATTTCAATGACATTCTTTAGGATAATTACTTGCTAGTTATTCATACAGGTTATTGCCAATAATTCAGTCTTAACTGATTGCCTAGAATGATTACAGTTAGCAGATGTGATGAGCATTTATAAGTTACACTATAAAGAATATAAAAATTTATGAGTTACACTATTGAAAGAACTCAACACATGTGTTTACACGTTAAGCTTCAAGGGTTATTTTTTCATGCAAGGAAAATTATAATTATCATTTGAATTAATTATATTTGTGCTAGTTATAAAGTATACTTATTGTTTGTATCAATAATCAAAATAGAAGCAAACAATTAAAATGAAAGAAAAGAGAGAAAAATAAGGAAAGAGAATATCAAGAGAACGGCAAATGGCGATTAGGTATTAAGAGAAAATGAGTAGAATAGAAATTGAAGGTAAGACACTGAAGAATAAGCAGAGTAATAAGTAAGATAATATCATCGATGAATGCAGTAGACATCAAACAACAGCAGAAATGAGAAAACTCAGGACAAGACACAACAGTTTCATGTTAACTGTTTAACCCATAACAGTTAAAACCTTTTTTCTCAATAATTAAGTCATTTTAAACTAACCATTAAAAATAATAAGAGTCCTTTTAGTAGCATATACACATACATCACGTCCTCATTTTGCAAATGTATATAACAATAAATTGTAAATTAATATTTGTCTAAGTTTTTTGAATGAGGAAGAGTTATCATTATTTGAACTATCAATTTTTAGACTTTGTTGGCTTGGAAATTGGTTGACATAACAGTTATGAGTTCAATAAAAACGATAACTCGAGACATGAACAGTGGGTTGAGAACAGCCTATCCCTGTAGATTGAATAAAGGAGTAAGTTCAGAATTTCCTATAGGCTTCAGAGTTTGATATACTTTTGATGGTGGCCGTAGTGCTCAATGACCGAAACATTGTGAAATAACAAAAAACATGCGAATAATATAAGCTGTCTAAATAATTTAAATTAATAGTTGGGGAACTTTTGTATATGTATATATTTATGGCATATCCTAACGTCTTCTCTGAAAAACATTTTCACATAAGATCTAATTTTCTTTGTTTCTTTTGTAAACATAAGTAAGATCAGGTTTTTAAAATATTACATGAACAACGTGTGAAAACAGAATCTGAAAAATTAATTTCTAAAATGATACAAAGGAGTAATGAACTCAGTTTTAATCTGATGTCCAGTCGTATTTTATGTATAAGGCAAATTAGCTTCTAATCAGTTACTTTGAAATGATTGATGCATTTTCCATTTTTATTAGATATGATTAACTACGATGCTTTGGAAGACCTTTAAAACATTTTCTCTGAATATTCTGGGGATATTCATTTATTTCATTTGAATTAAAATAAAATATGTCATTAAAGCGCAAAATATACTTAATTTTTTTTTTCATTTATAATTAAAGCTTTTAGTCGACTTATCAAAATGAGAGCGATAATCAATCGACATGCTACTTAGCCTTGGGTAAATATCGAATATAATTACGATCAGTATTGCTTCATTTCTTAATGCAATTAATTTTCTTGAAACCTAACCAATTTATACGTTAATTACATACATCTGACACTGGTATAGCAAAAGTAAGGCTACTTTCATATACAAGTAAAAAATATGATCAGCTCGTGATGTTTGAACTCTCTACATATTTCGAACCTCACAAGCTGATCATATTTCATAAGAAAATAAAGAAATATTATATTATAAAATTTAAAGAGTTTAATCGAGAGACTAGGATTATTATTTTTACGAGTCATTTTTCTATTAAATCGCGTGTATCAAAAAAGTGACAGGTTCCTTTTTCAAAATTCTAGATCTTCTGTCTCTAATAGTGTGTTTTAGTAACTTTTTATATATCGTAATATGCTACACCAAGACAGTTAGGAGAAAAAGAATCTCTTTGACGAATATAGTTCAACACTGGAGGACAAACTTTGATATATGATCAAACTTTTGATATATGATTCCTTTGGTCAGGACTATGTAAGTTTGGAGATGTTTAAACATGTGAGGAGATTATGCACATTGATATCTAATACCCACCCGTATCACTGAATACAAAATAAGTTTTTCTTAATGACAATGCTGTAAACGCCTGTCCCAAAACCACATCTCTTAATATGTTATGATTGCCGCACAGTATAAAATGATTGATATATTCTTAACAGCCGAAAGGCTTAGAAGAAATATTTAAAATCATTTTCTACCATCCATTTTCAAAGTTTGTTTTGTCGCTTAAACTGAAATTCCATTATACATTAAAATGGTTTTCTTCAAATAGAAAACTGAATATTTGTGAATTTGTATTCTCTTTTCATTACAAAAGATTTAAACCAGTTGATTTCAAATAAAGTTGAATTCCACTTTGAAACAGAACATAACATCTCTTAGATAAAGCGCTATACTTACTTGAGACAAAATTAATGGTTATATAATCGCATATATATAAATATCTATCTATATATATATATATATATATATATATATATATATATATATATAATGGAGAGAAGGAGAGTGTGAGATTTATTCATACGCGTTTCATGCTGGAAAATTGAGTTGGCAGTGTGTCCAAATTACAATGATCTATCGGCCATCAGAAGTTTAACTGCTTTCTCCGCTAAATATTGAATGGTTTTAGAAGTGGTTCACTTCTGCTTGCTTTGCTATAATAACCACTTTATCTGATTCTAATGGTTTTACCCTAACGTTCTTGTGTTAAGCTTAGTACCAACTGCTGTCACATCTGCTGCAGATCAAATGGAATTACTTGATTGACTTTAGAGCGTTAAGTTAAATTTCTGGTGAAAACATGCAGTAAAGAAGCGCATGTTGCCTTTTCCCGTCAGATTTGAAAAACTGAAAATGAAAATTTTAAAAACTGAATACCGCTTAACCAACTCTAAATTGTCTCAAAATTTAATTATATCCGATCTTCAAGAGTAGAAGGTTTCTAAAGAGATTATGCAATCTTTCTTTTCTTTTGAGTTGTCACAAAACAATTATCAATGCGTATATCATAGCTAACTACCGAATATCTACAAAATCATTGTCACTTTCCCATATATATATATATATATATATATATATATATATATATATAGGTATAGTTGTCAGTCCGTAAACGGTGAGGATAATTCAACAAGTTTTCCTTAATATAAATTATTAATAGGTAAATCCATATAGAGAGCTCGATGGGTGTTAACCAGAGCGATATGAGCGATATGACGTGTTGAGTTTTCCTTTATAAACTTATATATATATATATATATATATTCAGTTTAAAATTTGGCACTTTTGATAAACAAAACAATACTTGTGTACAAACGGTTAAAATAATAAAAAACGTTCAATACAATTAATAAAGAAAATGTAGAGCAATTTAAGATATATTTCTTTTTATTAAACCAACGTGTTGCTCCTGTTTCTATCCACTCGGTATCGCCAGGCATTAAATGAAATCTCCCATCCCAAGAAACTCTTATAAACATAAAGATGTCGCAGGTAACTTGAAGGAGGAAAGAAGTTAAAACTGGAAGAGAAAGGTCATATATATTTTAGGTAAATATTCTTACCCACGTTCATAGCATGCTACTATAAATTCTTTCTAGTATACTTTCATGACCTCCAATCTTTCGTTGAAAAGTTTATGCTGTTCAAGTTATTGCCTTATTGCAAATTTCTCTTACTTGCACAATTTACCCACTTTCTTTCAAATACTATATACACGGATATTTCTCACCACATGACATCAAATAGTGAATAATAATGGTAAGGATCATTATTAACTACCTGATGAGACATAATTCTTCAATGTCAGAACAAAATGTACAATTTTGTAGTAGTTTTTAGTTTGAACATGTTCTTAAGTAATAATTAATATTAAATACACACACATACACACACGCACACACACATACACTCACACACGCAAGCACATGCACACACACACACACACATATATATATATATATATATATATATATATATATATAATATATATATATATATATATATATATATATATATATATATATATATACCTACCACGGTTTCGCCCAACGGCTCGTCAGGGAAATTGCCCTGGTGAGCCACTGGGCGAAACCGTGGTAGGTTGTTGGCTCTTGCTTAGATTTTCTGCCTTTGTTTGCTCTACTTTCGTATTGAGCGCTTTAGTGTTAGGGTTTTCGTCTTGTTTTTTTTTTTCTTTCTTACGAGTGCTTGACTTTTTGTTCATGTACTTCCTTTGTTTTGTTTTTGTTTTTTTTTTTTGTTTTTTACTTCTTTTTCATCCGAGTTCGTTCTCGGTGGGTTGTACAAGACGATTTCAATTATAGCTTAATTAATACTAGTTTCTTCAGAGTTAGTTCTGTTACTATTGGTATTGTTGTTGCTATAGTTAATATTATATATATATATATATATATATATATATATATATATGTATTGTGTTATTATACATGTTATGATACATTAAATGTCCATAATGATATTTGTGACGCTACACGTGTTGACTCTCTTCAGGCGAATAAACCTGTTACTTTACGTATCGAGTTCCTTTTGTTTCTGTTGGCCAAGGTATCGTTTATAAATAAGTAAGTAAATAAGAAAATTGTTGGCCACCCGGTTGAAATGTTTGTGGTATTGGCGGTTTTTCAGATCAGCACGTGTATAAGTGGATAAATAAATAAATAAATAAATAAAGTGCTGGCCACCAAGTTGAAATGATTTGGGGGTCGGGTTTTTCACATTAGCACGTTAAGTTTATCTTAGAGGCGCCTTCGTTATCTAGGGTTTTTTTATTGGCTTGCGAAATTGGTCTGTAATTGTTTTTTATATGTCATCTGTTTTTTTATATTGCTTTAGTGATACTTTTTGAATTTAGTGTGTGTGAGACCGTTTTTTGATTTCGTCTTTATGCTTTAGAATTGTTCTTTTATGGGTCATCTGGCTCTTTTCAGTGTTTGAGGTTACCATTTGAATTTGGTGTGTGCGTTTATGTGTGTATGTATGTGTGTGTGTTCTTTTTTGTGTATGTGTGCTTTCAGTTTTTTATATTAAGCAAAGGCTTGTATTTTTTATGAATTTTTCTTGTCGCATTTTAGAGCTTAAACTACATTTTTCGAGTTGCAGCTCAGATCCGATTTTATTTCGAATGTAGATGAGTTTTCAAACTTGAAGTGCTTTCGTTCTATTAATATGTTGCATATTCCCCATCTGAATTGATTTTGTTGTGTGTGGAAACGTATGCTAGAATGTTTTCTTCTTTTTCATGTTTTTCTTGTTGTTTTTTCTTTTCTTTTTTTTTTATTCCGGAGGGATTCTAATGGTATTTTTCTCCTAGTTGGAAACCCTTGTTTATTAGTGGAGTGGGGTATCCTTTTCATTGTAATGCTTATATATATATATATATATATATATATAGAGAGAGAGAGAGAGAGAGAGTGAGAGAAATGTATATATATACACTGAGAAAGATATATATATATATATATATATATATAAAGAGAGAGATAGATATGAACATGCTGATATATATATATAGAGAGAGAGATATGAACATACTGATATATATAGAGAGGGAAAGAGAGAGGGAAAGAGAGAGCGCGAAAAGGAGTGATCGATATTAACATAATGAGATGGATATATATAAATTATATGTGTATATATATATATATATATATATAGACAGAGAGAGAGAGTGAGAGAGATATGGACATTCTGAGATAGATAGATAGATAGATAGATAGATAGATAGATAGGAATAGACTGAGATGATAGATATGATCATCCCACGATAGATATATAGACAAATACATAGTTAGATATAGAGAAATAACTAACGTAAAAAATATTTAACCTAGTTTTTCTTTCTGATATCATTGCTCATTCAGCCTTACTTACGTTTATTTTATCTTTAGTCCTACTTATTTCTCTTTGCAACTCTATTTGCTGCCTTCAATGCAACCATTCTCTTATTACTATTTGTGTAGGCCATACTTTTTTCATTTCTTTACTCATTATACATTTTTTGGTGCTTTTTCTATCCAGACGAACATTAAATGTCTCCCTTCGCTACATGATCCTACAGTTATATTTCATTAAAAAAAATGTTTCTTTATAATTAATTGTCTGTTGTCTTTATAACTTAGAAATTCGGAGTTCACTGAAAGAGTAAAGTATCTCCAATTCAAATCTCCAATGACAAAATGTTCTTTTTCAATGAAACTGTTCGTTCGCTGTTGTAGCTGTCGCCTGTTGTTTACCAATTCTGTCTGTTCACCTTTTTTTGCCGTCGGAATTTGTTTTCGTTTCTCTATTAATTTTGCTGTTGCTGGCTTTCATCCGGTTATTACTGTTATAATCTGACTTTCTTCTCAAGTAATCATTGTTCACTTTGTTTTTATTCTTACTTCCTTTTTGCTGCTCGTGAATCCTGTTCAAAAATGTTTTTTTAGTGTGAATACCTTTCTTGATATCGTTCTTCGATGTCTCATTATTGTTCCTTTCCTGTGATAGTTTATCTATTCTTATCAGTAATCGCCAGAAAACGTTCCAAAAAAAAAAATAAACAATGTTAAAATTATTCGAAACTCAGGGAATTGAAAATTATCGTTCCTTTTGTCTTTCTTGAAAAATCGGTGGAAATCCTTTAATTAGCTTAGAGTAATATGTTTGAGATTATTCTAATTCCCTTTTTTAAGAGCTTTATCATAATCATTTTAAATTCATATATTCTAAGCGTATTGATAATACTTCTTTACTCATGATACAATTAGGAATTATATCGAGGAAATCATTAACTACATTAACAGTAAATCATAGAATAAACGCTTCTTTATTGTTGCAAATTTCAAGAACATATCATCAGATAAATTTTTCTCTGGTTAATTCCAAATGTTAATTTCTTTGAAAATGAATTACATCTTATCGGATACCTTAAGATGCTATTGTTTTAAATTATTCTGTAGGTTTTAAATTTTGAGAGAATAAAAACTATTGTAACTATTGGTAATTCCAAATAAGAATCCTTAAATCATCGTCATATAAATGGGAGAAAATATATGCTTATTTTGTTGAAAATTGATTTGTTGGATGAAAACCCGATACGTAATATTCATTTGATGTCATTTTAAATACTTTTCTTTCTGCTTGAAGGCATAGTGATAAATAATTATAGAGCATTCAGTTGCTTGTTTATAGAACTGGATAAATTTGTTCTAAACTTATCCAGTTTCTAAATCTTGTTAAGTAAAACAACTTCATAACAACATTAATTATATAAGTTAACCTCAGGGAAAGGTCATGAATTTTTGAAATTGGCATAAAACTATTTTTAAAAAGGTAAGATGAAATGGAACACACTAAAATTGAAGAAAATGAACAGTTAAACTTTCGCTTAGGAAAATAGTTAACAAGCCACTTGGAATAGACATTTTATTAAAAGATTATCTACAAATATAGTCGTGTGTACTTGTGTGAATTTGTGTGAGCGCTTGTGTGTGTGTGAGTGAGAGTAACAGGAAAAGTTAAATTGAGATAATGCACGCAGGATTTATTTTTTAATTTAATAAATGAATTTGGATATACAGCATGTTCCTATCTAGATTACTAGCAGAGATCTGCACACGCACACACACACACACACACACACACACACACACACACACACACACACATATATATATATATATATATATATATATGGATGTAAATAAATATACATATATGTATAGATGCAGATATATACCCATATACAGATATTTATCTGGTGTTAATAAAACAGTGCTAAATGTAATACAACAAAGCTATTAAGTATATATTAATAAATATGCATATTTTCTTACGTCTATAGTACTACAACTTAGAGTTTCATGCACTATTTTTGTACAAGCCTTGTTTAAAGTCGTTATAAATTATAAATCTAGGGCACCAATTTTTTCATTTATTAAACGCACTATTCAATTTGGTATATACAGGAACTTAAAAATTAAACTGAAAAGTAAAGTCGCATGATTACACACACACACACACACACACACACACACACACATATATATATATATATATATATATATATATATATTTCATTTGTAAACGAGCGTAATAACTCGTTTACAAATAAAGAATATTCTAAAATTGTATTGAACACTTTTTTATACAAATGTGGACTGGTCTAATTTTTAAGTAATTAAACAATCAATCAATCAATTAAAATAGATAGATAGATAGATAGATAGATAGATAGATAGATAGATAGATAGATAGATAGATAGATAGATAATATTTATAGTTTATAACTGTAAACAATGCTAGTACCTAAAATAAATATTCAAATCTAGACGCTCATTTCATAATATGCACCTGATTATTGTTTAGGGCATAAAACTCCGAGTCGCGTTATAGACCCAGGATAATATATATATATATATATATATATGTGTGTGTGTGTGTGTGTGTGTGTGTGTGTGTGTGTGTGTGTGTGTGTGTGTGTGTGTGTGTGTGTGTGTTGTGGATTCTTGTTTAGAAAACCACACAATATAAATGTAACACAAAACAGCTATGAGAGGAAAATGTAAGTATATTGAATAAAAGATATCCAACCAGAAATGTTGTTTAATATACATGTAGGTAATATCAGACAGATTTTGGTCAACAATACGGTGATCCTTACTCATACACATAGTAAGAGGAACCTTCAGATATTGGAGGCCATGTACATCAAATCTGAGCAACTAACACTTAATAAAATCGCCTTTAAATCCGGACATAACACGTTACATTGCATTTGATTACATGGTTTTGTTGCAATTTTGCGCATCGCAAATTTCAGAACAGCGTTTGTTATTTTTGGTAACTATTGCCGTTGCCTAGCGGAGTTTTATGTCAACACAAAATAAAATCGTCGGTGATGGTGAATGTTATTGTATTACCTTCTAAATAATGTTGGAGAATTTTTGTCTTTATTTTCAACTGAAATTAAAGTCAAAATACGACGTTTAGAACGGCTCATGATTAATAGACATTCACTGTCTCTTATATTTAACAGTATATATACAGTTTCGTATAATACCGCATATTGATAGAAATCATAACATTAACCTAAAACCTCCAGTAATGCTCTCAACTATCCTCACCATTGCAAGAATTTCATATAGATATTATGTATGGCGTCAAGGTAGATTATAAATATGTAAACTTGCATCTGTATATAAAAGCTTTCTCAAGTCCATAGCTAAAGGTAAATTCGAAAGAATGAACCCTGTAAGTCTTAGTGAAAACCATACTTCTCTGACACTAGAACTACAAAATCACAAAGATTGTTCCAAATAAAAGATATTATATCATTTGTGGACTTTCAACATTAGTAACAACTAAAATGAATAGCACATGGTAATCAAAGTGGAAATAATTACATAATTAAGATATTGCAATTCCACACTCCTTTGAAAAAGGTAAGGATAAAAACTCTCATCAATATTGAAAAGATCAATTACTCGATTTGAGAATCCTATTTTCTTCAAGAACTATTTTAACGGAGGGATTAAATATATTTCAACAAAGGTAGCATTGAATTTTTGGTCAATGAGTATCGAATGTTTCCTCATATGGAAATCACAAAATTCACCAGGAATATTTGTCTATATTTCTTAGATGAGGTAGTATTTACACTACCTACAATATTTCGATTATTATCCTCGTCTTTGCTGCTATTTGTACGACGTTTCGGCCGTTGTACGCTCCGGCCTTCTTCAGTTGTTCTTGTTCTTAAGGACACATGCCCCAGTGGATATAGACGTTGGTTAGTTCCAGTGAATTGACCCAAGGAGTTGTGAGTTCAATACCAGGCAACAGCAGTGGGTTAGAAGGAAATAACTCACGACTAACAAAAAAGGACAGAAGTCCGAATAATGTAAATGTAAACCACCACCAATGCCATAAAATTCCGTGATATTCTCATCCAAATTTACCATCTCTCTCTCTCTCTCTCTCTCTCTCTCTCTCTCCCTATCTCTCTCTCTCTCTCTCTCTCTCTCTCTCTCTCTCTCTCTCTCTTCCACACTCAAACAGATACATACATGTATTTTTAGACGAACAATTAAAATTCTACATATTCTTAATATTATAATATTAGTACCAACGAGGTTAATTTATTCTGGCACAAGGCCATTAATATATGACATCCTTTTCGAATAGAAATCTATTATTTTATCAAAATTATATTTTTTAAATTGCTTAAATTCGATGTGACGTCAATTTGGTCTGATTCAACTTTACTCATATTCTTCTCTGATTATATAAATTACTATATCCCACAGAAAATATTATTAAACTCATGCATCGGTGTTCTTAGATACAAAAAAAATGATAGAATCTTGATTTCTTGAAATTTTCTTAATGGAGAAAACAAAACTAACCATTAATTTCAATATTCAGTTCTGTAAAAGCGATGAAAAACAACTGATAAGCACTGATCTCATTTCTCTTCTAAAATCCATTTTAGCCTCTTTCAGCGTGCATAAGACAAGTTTATTAAGAGACGAACGTGAGACAGCCGATATACAAATGGCTGATATTATGGAAGCAGAAACGCATCATCAATGAGTTCCCAATTTGCCATCCCATTCGCATGAATTCGATATTCTATTTCAAGCTCTATTGCGTAATATTGTGAATTCTGGCATTCAATATTTGATCTCACTTCCAGCTAAACAAAAATATAATAAATCAATCCTAGGGTTAGAGGTTTCTTAAAGCCATTGTGAATCTAGAATGAGGAATCAGATCCAAGCAAATAAGTTCTATGCATGACTCTTTCGTGCGTGTTTTGGTGAGAAAAGTTGGGAAAATTAGATATTTGTTTTGTTTGGTTACTCAGATTGCATATTTATATGAGGTAGTTATAGCGCATCATTTGAGAACGAGGCTTGACAAATATATCCTGAAAGAGCATCAAATATTTTTATAAAGCGTATATTGTCGTTTCTCAATCCCTCAATACGTCGTATGCGTATTAGTATGCACAACCTCTACGCATATATTGAAAATATCTCGTTAATAATTCTGCACGAAACTTGCTCTGTGACTAAAGTTATATTTCTTTGAATGAATGCCTTTTCACTGGGTTACCGGCTACATGAATTGTCTGTCGAACTCACTTAGTAAGAGTTATTGCTCGTAAAATATTCATCACTTGGTGCGTAACAAATGTGCCTGTGTGCATGATCAGTACACAAATATATATTCTAGTATTCCAATGGCTGAAGTTCTTGCGACTTGTGTTTAAAGTTACTAAGGACAAATACTCTAAAAATCAGTCTTGTGTTGAGGCACATTTAGCAGCCAATTTAACAGACTGTTCTGAAGAAGCAGCAATATAAGCCTTGAAATATTTTTCTTAGAAATAGAGTAACATTCTTTCAAATGGGAAAAGCACAGACGTCAATAAAATCGTATTTACACTTAAGCAATCTTTTTATGCTTTACTTATACACACACGCACACATGAGCGATAAATGTACCCAAGTCTACATAACACAAGACATAATTTAAAACCCAAAGATAAAGGATTTGAGGACACAGGTTTATGTGGATTTTGGTCCTTGTTTTAGTGTAAAGAACCCGTCCCAAAGTTTGTAAAATTATTTTTATACACCTTGTATGTGCACACACACACACACACACACACACACACAACCCGTAGCTCAGAGGTAGAATCGCCGACTGACGCCAATTGGTCGGATTTCACTCCTGGGTAAAAAGCAATCGGCTATCTAACCGTACTGATGAGCTGTGATACAGCGAAACAGATCTGTCTGCGGATGACTATATATATCCGCAAACAGATATGTTTTGCTGTATAACGGTTAGAGATCCGATTGTTTTTAGCCAGTATTGAAACCCGACTGAATTCGGTGATTCTACCTCTGAGCTATGGACGCTCGGTACAAGAAAGCAAACTTTTAGCGTGTGATATACCATGTAAACACACGCAAGTAGCTAAGTGTTCTCATTCATTACTGAATGAACGATACGTAGATTCTAGAGTAACTACAGATTTTTCAAAGTCTACCATTCTTCCAGAGTGCTTAATCAGGGTGTGAGAGCGTGATATATATATATATATATATATATATATATATATATATATATATATGATTTTCCACATCTTCATGTTCGCTCCTCATTTCGTATGTTACTCGTGCATGACCCCGAAGGTGACTTGCCAGCCCAGCTGCGAATTTACATGATTTGTCACACAAGTGACAGATGAACAATATGCTTGCGACAGTTTTGAATCTTGTGTTTGATTCCTGTGCACTATCATGTGTCTTTTCTGTCCAGAACTAGTTTTTCATGTATTGTCACGCAATGTGCTGTCTGTAGCAGTCCATGTCTAAGAAATATCAAGGGCGTTTTTTCTTTATTTGACTTTACATAATTAACCCAGCCAGACTTTCAAAGAAGAATGTACTGACAGAAATCACATGCCCAACCCTAGTCGACTCCGTGGTTATTACCTATTCGAAATTGCTATTACATCTGTTTGTGTTCCAGACGACATTCTTTGAAGACCTGACAACCGTCTCTTATTTGCTCCCTCATTCCATTTCTATGCATGGCAAGCCTCTTCCAGTTGTAGATTTCAAACGCCAGCTTTTTAGGTTGATTTTGATACAGTCTTTGTATCTTTTCATTGTCTTTGTATCTTTTCATTGTGTTAAGGACGCTTTCTGATACTCAACTTACCATAAAACAATTGTTTCAGGATTCTACTTTCCTTCACTCGAATTATGTGTGCTGGAAATTGCATCTGAGAACATGTTACAAGAGACTCTATGCTTTGGCTGTTGGCAATCAGTGTCAGGAGTTCTACTTTCCTATTTGACATTCAATATGCGGGCATTTTTGCTGGAAACGCTAACATTTTTTATATGTTTGCTGAGTAGTTTCAAGGTATCAGAGGCATATAGAAGAGCTGCCAGAACGCAAGCTCTATACACAAGGTGTGTGTGTGTGTGTGTGTGTGTGTGTACACACACACACACACACACACACACACACACACACACACACACACACACACACACACCTTAGTAAGTTTGGTAATGTCACGATCTGCCCATGCCCTCCTTTCTAAAGATCACAGAAATGTATATTACGGCATCCAATGAGCCATCTTTTGTAATTGTGCCGCCAAGGTAAACGAACTTCTTAACTACCCTTAATCTTGTTCCATGAACAAAGATTTTGGGCTCGATATATGATTCTCCGAGGACACGTACCCTGGTGGATATCCTTCCTTTCTGTGTACTATTCAGAGAGTATCCCGGTTGACAGTGTCGAAGGCTTCGTCAAATAAACAAATATCTTATAGAGGGGGGGGTATATTTTGCTGAATACATTTCTCTTAAATCTGTCGTGCAGAGAGAATCATGTCAACTGTCCCTCTTCCACTTCTGAAACCCCTCGTTAGTTCTGGGATAGCTACAGGACATATATCTTCTTTCTGCTTATTAAGTAATATTCTTGCGAGAACTTTCCCAACAGCCTCCAAAAATGTGATACCTCGATAGTTACCACATATCGATTTTCATTTTTCCCGTTGTATAAGGAGAACAAGATATCATCGACCATGTTCTCTAGGACCCAGGTCCCATTTGAACAATCGATAATGAGATTTGTTTTCATTTAGGTTATATTCTAACTTCCAATCTTCAGTAATTCGACCGAGGTGCCATCTAGACCAGATACTTTATCAGAGTTGATTTGTTAGATTGCCTGTCTACTAAAAGTAGGTTAATGATCCATATGGTGCACAATTTTGCACTGTGGCAGACTCTCTACAATGTTGTAATCGACAGAAGAATTATTATCAAATAAATCTGTGAAATGCTCTTACCATCGTTGATGCATATTTTTTGTTCTTTGATGATATTAGCATTGTCTTTTGACTTCAGAAAAGTAACTTGTGGTGTTGGTTGATCAAAGACTTGACGCATCAATAAATAAAACAATTTGAAGTCATTAATGTTAAAGGCTTGTTGAATATCAGATCCCATGATGCTCCACCAATCATTTTTCATCTCCACGTTGTAGAGTTGACTTGTTCTTGTAAACTTCCTCAGTTGCTGGTTGCTTTTCACGATTCTGGTTAAGTAGCTTTTCATGTCGCGTGTGCATGGTTTAAAATAACTGGTTCTTGTGGATGTTACTGTCATCAAACCAATCCTGGTGTTTCCTAGTTCTGAAATCAAACACATCGGTCGCAACTGGATATACATGGTGTCTAAAGTTCTCTCAGGTGCCGTCAAAGTCGAGGCTATCAAGTTTCTCCATCACGGTTTCAAATATATCTGCTCGCTTTAATTTGAATCACATCCATCCGTTTCAGTGCTTTCACTGCATTCATATGAATTTTCTTACAAATACGCAGCTTGAACTTTCCACGTACTAATTTGTGGTCATTTTCATATTCTGCGGTACACACATCCCTTAAATCTGGTTTACGAACGATGATGTATTCTATCAGGTGATCATGTTTGGATCTCTGCTGAAACCACGTAGCGTTAATCTTTTGATGAAAATACATGCTGCATATATATATATATATATATATATATATATATATATATATATGAAAAATAAAATATAAAAATGCAGTGACAAAAATGAAGGACAGTTAAAATCGCTAATGAATAAATAAATAATAAACGAATAAATAATTAAAAAAAGAAAAGTTGTGAAAATCGCTGATGAATAAATTTATGGATGATTAATATAATATATGACTAAATAAATACATTAAAAAAATTAGAGGGTATATAGTTTATCCAGGGTCTAAGTATTTAATCAGGTATTTATTTCTATGACTGCATTTGGTCATATGCACTTCTTTTTCTTTATAAATTAGGATTATTTAGAAGTTTTATAAGTATTTTTCGAAAAGGCATAAGTTACATGTATTTCTTATTCCATTATAAGATTTGTTTTTTGTGATGATTCCACATGTAATAATTTTGCATTTTTTGTTTTTTAAAAACCAAAAATATGTCGAGACAGAAGTACTAATCTTGTATTTAATATTATGAAAGGTAAATTGATACTCATTGAATTGTAATTTTGATTTATTGTCAGTCGATCCGAAATAAAACTTATTATCGTTGTAAGAATGTATACTAGATTTGCAAATTATACATTCGGTCATATATTGAGTCGGCACAAATATGTTCCACATACTCACGCAAAAAGAAAGAAAAATACTGGATTTGAAAATTAAATACATATAGGCTGGGGTTAAATAGGGACTTAGGTATTTTGAATCTTTATAAATATTTCAATAGTTAAACATTTTTTAGATACACTTAAAAGAATTTTCTTTAAAACAACATTTAAAAGTATTATTAGAGTTAGACTTTTTTTTTAATATCCAAAACCTCTATCGCTTTCTACGTCAGGTGATGTAAACATCTCCCGAAAGACGCTCCTCACGACGAACGTTTTTAGTTTAAATTTTAAAATCATTTGTTTCTGATGAAAGGCCGAGGCCAGTCTGAAATATCAAATATATATATATATAATAATAGAAATAAATAAATACTGTCAAAAAAATATACATTTTTAAACTTACAACTTTTCAGTAGTTTTCCTATACATATTAAGACAGTATACGTGGATCATCATTATGCTATTTAGGTACCTCCAATTAAATCACTGCTCATTTTCGATACCTCAATTTAAATTTAATTTTTAAAAATAAAAATGTTTTCTTGAACCTTTAATCTTAGTTTTAACTGAAAGTCAAGAGATTAAATTTACTAATTACAGTAAGCAAAATACCCTAGTTTAGTTCAAACCGAAATTATATTGATCGGAATCAAAACTTTAACTGCTGAAATTTTTTTTTTAAATTTACCGCCATTATTGATTGATCGGCACATTATGTAAACAGTAGCCAAATTTTTGTTTTAAAAAATCTTGCAAAAAATATATACCTCCTTGATACGTTATTTAAGTCGATTTTTATAATTGAAACTTACCTTTATCTGATTTCAAACAAGTAGAAAGTGCTTACTGCCTCGAAATTTAAAATATAAATCTCTCTTTAACTAAGGTATCCCTCTTATCAGCGCTATCTTAGCTGACAAATGATTTATTGACAAGTAGTAGGTGTGAATGACGTTTGAATGGCGACTGAAAGTGACAAAAATTCATGTAGCTTAAAACGTAACATTTGGAAATTTAAATGTTTTTGTTGTTTTTTAACTAAATAGTAAAATCAAAAGTTTAACATAATATTTTCAGCAAGTATAATATTTCATAGAATTTTAGTTTAGATTTATAGCCAGACTATGCTTTCTGAATAAATAAAATTATGCTTTCTGAATAAATAAAATTTAAATTTCTTTTAAAATAGTTTAATAAGAAAGAATTAAATTAAAATAACTGAACTAAGTTATATTATGCTATTTATTAATATTTTTCTGAAATATTAAATATTTCTATGTTTAAATATTACATATTTTTCTGAAATTAGTTATTAATATGCTTTCTGAAAAATTCAAAAATGTAAATTTCTTTTAGAATAATTTTAATTTAATAAAAAAAAGAATGAAATTAGAATCAAAGTGTGGTTTGTGTCGTTTTCGATGTAAGGAGAATTCATCCAAACACTTAACTTCTAAAAACAATACGACCTCTACGGAAATTTGTTATGATCCCTATGGAACACCGTACTTAATAAAAATTACCAATATTTATATTTTTTAATTATTTTAAAAATAAAATAGGTTGAATGATTTTTATTAAACTTTTCAATTTTCGATAGGCAATATAATAATTATTCTTAAGTAAAAAAGAAATTCGACAACTTTTTTATAAAAGGTTTTTAAAATATTTGTAACACTTTTATGAATTATTATAATAAAAAATAAAAACAATTATTTCAAAATTTTATTAGTAAACGAAAAATTTTTTTCTTCAGACTATAATGTCCTTAATAATTATTATTTATTCCAGCAATTAAAAGCTTATTAAATTAAATTATATCAGAGTTTTATTGCATTTGTATCTTACTCTTCGGAGCAGATTTTCGGCCAGGTTGTCCACTTTAAAATAAAAAACATAGATGATTTATATGCCCCAATGAGTCCTGCATTTAACTAATAAAAAAAATGTTTACAGCTAATTAAAATTTATTAAAATTCCATGGATTTACGTAGAGGGGGGTAACAGAGTTTAAAAAAATATTTTCACCAAGATATTTAAAAAAATAATAATTTCAAAAATAATTTCATTTATTTTTAAATGAGTACTGAAAGTTTCATTCAAATCTGATTATTATTTGATTTTTGCGAGAATTTCCAAATTAATGTGTTTGTCACCAGGAAAAAAGTGGGTTGCGTCATCAATACGTTACCCATTGTAAAACAGTCGTAATTTTTTTTTAGCCGCTAACTCAAATAAAAACATTTTTTATCAAAATTTCGAAAATGTTACCAGGGATTAAATTTTTTTTTAAAATAATTTAAAATTGCTTTGAGCTTTCCTCTTAATAATAATATAAATATTTTGATGGAAAAAGTTTGTTTTATTAAGTTTATGAACTTTTTATTCATACTATGCTGTTTCATGCTGGTTTTAGCGTTGAATTGGAGGTACCTACTATATATATATATGCAAAAACATAAGCAGTATTATATTACTAAAATCCTGATAGGGTTGAGAACAATTCCGTATTTCTCTGTAAAGCCAGGCAACAACGTTAGGCTAGATTTGTGTTGAGCATCTTATAAAAAATTGAATCGTAATTTTGATTTATTGTCAGTTGATCCAAAAAAAATCTTATTATCGTCGTAAGAATCTATACTAGATTTGTAAATTATACATTCGGTCATATTTTGAGTCGGCAGATCGTTTTTGTTTTTTTGTTTTTTTTTTTTGTTTTTTTTTTTGGGATAGTTACACTATTCCACACACACACACATACACACACACATACATACATACATACACATAAACAAACACACACACACACACACACACACACACACACACACACATATATATATATATATATATATATATATGTAAAAACATAAGCAGTATTATATTACTAAAATCCTGATAGGGTTGAGAACAATTCCATCTTACTCTATAAAGCCAAGCAACAATGTTAAGCTAGAATTTGTGTTGTGTATCTTCTTATCGAAAACAAAAAAAAGACAGGATTTTTTAAAATTTTCTCAGAATGCAAATGAAGCCATTGGTAATCAAAGTATCCATTACTTTCTTATTTATCGGTGATAATATTACTTTGGAAATGTTTACCGAGTCTATCAAAGGCACTGATAAAGGAAATCTATTGATGGAAGAAGAAAATAAATCAGTTATCTGAATTGGTTTGAAAGGCTTCATTTGATGAATTAAGAAAATCTATACTGTTGAAAGTCTACTGCTGCCATTAAAGCTATTGCTGAACAGGGACACATATGAATGCATGTTAACGAGTTTATGACTTCGAGCTAAATTGGCCTTTTTTATGAATGAATCATAAAGATAGGTCACAGGGTGAGATTAGATTTATAGCGCTCATGTTGAATTATTCAAACCTGTTAGGCAACATTCACACATAAATATGCTGGCATTATTTAGTGGGATGATATCTCGTCAGTAATACGACAAAAGAATTTAACGATATGTGTTATAATATCGCATTATCGATATCCATTATTGAAGAATGATTAGAAAATATTAAATCTCTACTAATAAACATTTATTTTGACAGACAAATGTTATGTATCGATTTACACGACCTACTCACTTCTTGGAAAATATATAAAGAATATAAAAAGAGAAAAACAAGTAGATTAGCAAACAATAACGTAAAGTGCTTCACTATCTTTTTATTATGATCCTCTCGTAGTCGTGAATAAGTTTCTATAAATCATAATTACTTTTATCTGGTGTAATTTGAGATATATAATGATCGCACTTTAGTGCACAATAAAACCGATCAGGCTATTTTAGATAACGAGTACGCAAAATCATTTCAAATGAAGATTATAGCTATTAAATATATAACATTCAGGCAGATAAGTATTTTTTGTTTCGTAATCCAAAGTTACGGCCGCCGTTCGGAATAAAGGAATTCGCTTTTATTTGTATTCTACGCTCAAGAGAATAAATAACAAAGCAATAAGGCGTCAAAGTTACTGGATTAAATAATGAAACACCAAAGTTTTAGTCGTTTGATAATTTATTGCTTACATTTTACATTTAATAGGAGATTTCCATTTGTAAAGACAATAAAACGTAGCAATACCAATGTCAGTTAATTAAAAAATATACGATTAACGAAACACATATTTGATATACAAATGTGTTTGTATATATATATATATATATATATATACAAGCACATACATAAACCTATTTATAAATGGAACTTTGTCTCTCTCTCTGTGTCTGTGTGTCATTATCTATAGACTCCGAAACGGCTGAACCGAGTTTTTTAAAAAAATTACACAGTTGTACTCTAAGCGTCTGTTCTTAACTAGGTTTTGTGTCGAAAAATCGGGTTATAGAAGGAGTGGTCCAATTTGAATCAAATTTGATACACTCATAGACAATGACATAAGAAACGATATTCAGAAGTTTCAAGGTTGCAGTTCTTACAATAGTGCAGAAAAATCGATAATATATATATATAAGGCAAGATGTTTGTGTGTGTGTGTCTGTTTATCTGTCTGTATGTCCTTTATACAAATCCACAATTTTTATCCGATTCTCACCAAACTTCACACAAATACTCTTTAGGCTGAGTCTGAGCTCCAGGACTATGGATTAGTTTTAAAGCTTTCATTACACCCGAGCAACGCCGGGCTATATATATATATATATATATATATATATATATATATATATATATATATATAAGGCGGGGAGTGTTTGATGAAATTATTTAGACTTAAGATTTAGATTTAGATTGTTCAGACATAATCAATGTGTAGTGTCTTTTATGAATAGTTGTCTGTTATGATTTTTTTAGGGTTTAAACGTTACGAAATTTTGAGCACACGCATAGAAACGATAAATGATAAATAATATGGTGTATGGGAGATTACTTACTTTTAATATCAATAAAAATTGCGATATACTTATTTTAAACTATAGTGGTTATTAAAACTTACAACGTAGATATTATACATCATCTACGTATTTTGGAAGCAATTTGCTTGAAAATTCGACAGCCGAGCCTGTGCAGACAGAAAGAGCGGTTTTACGCTCCTTACAATTGCTGGTGAGTCTGTGAGTGTAACATTTTTCACTTTTAAACACTCTTGTGGAATTATATGTGTACACTATGCGTTTGTTTTTTTTCAATAAATTTATTTTAAACGAGTTCTCTCATCTCCCAGCATTGTAAGTAATTTATTTTGCCTTGTCCTTTTCCTTAATTCCCTTAAAATTAAAGCCAACGAGAACCCTTGATAAGAGTTGGCCGAAAGGTTCCTCGGGTTTAAATAATATGACGTCTGTTCTTTTTAAAGCCATTAGTAATTTTTGTGGGTACAAATCGTTATTTATATATATATATATATATATATATATATATATATATATATATATATAAGGCGGTGGGTGCTTGATGAAATTATTTAGACTTAAGATTTAGATTTAGATTGTTCAGACATAATCAATGTGTAGTGTCTTTTATGAATAGTTGTCTGTTATGATTTTTTTAGGGTTTAAACGTTACGAAATTTTGAGCACACGCATAGAAACGATAAATGATAAATAATATGGTGTATGAGAGATTACTTACTTTTAATATCAATAAAAATTGCAATATACTTATTTTAAACAATAGTGGTTATTAAAACTTACAACGTAGACATTATACAGCATTTTTTAACACTGCTACAATGCACATGAAAATGATCTTGGACAAGAATAAAAGTACTTGGGACTGCAAGAATAAAACTAAAACTAATGAAAATGCATATAACGCATTTCTTGCTATTTTGAATCACCATAACAAGAAACTTATTCACGACTATGAGAGGATCAAAATAAAATAGACACAAAAATGTCTAAATTATTTAATCAAACATACTTAAATGAAAATATGCTCCCTAAATGCACACACACACACACACACATTCTTCTTCGTCCTGTGTTCCTTCAGGACGTAAGAGATCTTGGCTTTCCATATCTCTCGATCTCTTGACACTCTTAAAACCCTTTCCCCTGTTATCCCACTCAATTTCCGCTCCACCTTCTGTCTGCTCAAGTCCACCAAGTACGACATGCGTTGCTTTCTCTTGTCTCTCTTTCCCGCTGTCCGTTCTGTGAACCTCAGGTTCTTCAAGTCCTCCTTCGTCATTTGATATCCAAAAAGCTTCGGCTGTCTTTTCTTGATCTTAAGTATCAGTTTTCTTTTCGTGTCCATCCTCTCCAAAACTTCGTCGCTGCTCAGATATTCCGTCCTTGATATCCTCATCGTCCTTCTGTAGAACCACATTTCGGTTGCTTTAAGTTTTTCCTTTATTTTTGATAAGATTGTCTAGTATTTGCTTCGTTATTGAAGTACAGACATAACATACCAATCCAGTACTCTCTTCTTTGTTTCCAAAGATATTATTTTGTCCCTTAATACTCTACTCAGCTTCTGGAATGCATTCTTGATCATGCCTAATACGCGTTGGGATCTCCGTATCACACTTTCCGTCTTCTGTTAGAACACCTATTTTTTGTTAGAACACCTATTTTTTGTTAGAACACCTATTTAAATTTCTGCACCTGTTTGATTTTAGTATCGCCCAACTTGTAATTGGCATTTTAGGTTCTTCTTTTCACCGATGCATTCTGTGTTCTTGTAATTTATATGTATTCCTTTTTTCCGCTTTATTTAACTACATGTACGAGGTCTTCTAGTTTATTTCCTGTATCTGCTATCATCAATGTATCATCTGCGTATCGTATATTGTTCAGATTGCGGCAGCCAATGGCAAATCCTGGCTGGACTTCTAGAGCTCTCAAAATTGTCGCTGTATAAGTTGAATAGATCTGGTAAGAAGACACATCTTTGTCTTACACCTTTTCTATCTCTGTGTATTTGCTGAATTATTTTCCTGTCCCTATGAGGTCAGTTTGCTACCAGTACAGTTTCTTGATTACTCTAGGGGTTTTCCCGAATATATCAAAGTTACCGAGCGTCTCTATCAGGTCATGGTGCCGTACTTTGTTGCATGCCTTTGCTTAGTCGATGAAACACAGTTACACGTCCTTCTGCGTTTCTATTGCCCCTTCTTATTGAGTTCTGAGCATAAATAATGTATCCTTTGTTCCAGTGTCCTTGAGGAAACCGCACTGATCTTGTCCTATTTTCGGTCCGATTCTGTTGTGCGCTATATTCATTAAAATTCAAATGATGAGTTTTGTTAATTGACTTATTAAGCTGATTGTTAGACGGGGTTGACATTTGTTTGTGCCTAGCTTCTTAGGCAGTGCTGTGAAAATCTATCAGCTTAGGTCTTCCGGGATTTCGCCGCTGTTGTAGATTTAATTTATAATTTGTGTGATTTTGTCTATGTTGGAATTTTGTAAGGCTTCTAGCATTTTTATTACAATGCCGTATGAATCATCTTCTTTGTTTCTATTTAGCTTGGCCAATGCAGCATCCACATTTTATTTTAATACTGTTCTGTTTACCGATGTCCAAGTCACTATTTTTTTGAAGTTTTCTCAAAATGATATCCTGCATGCTTTAGGACGAGGGTAAGAATGGTAATTGATATAGACCCGGCATGGGACCATAAAATAATGAGTCAACACGGTGGTAGGTCAAGAACATATATTACGTCAACAAGAGATGCAAACAGATACAAATAGATACAAAGAGAAAGAGTAATAATAGCTTGGCTACAAGTGACCGACAGACAGAGAGACTAGGCTGAGCTTAACTGAAGTCGTAATGGAAACAAGTGTCTCTGTCGCCCCGGCTCTGTCCTCTAGAGAAATTAACTCTCGGTTAATATAGGCAAAGAAGAGTCCATTGTTAAGTGGGTAACTCCCCACAACAATAATAATAAAACTTAAAAATCTGAAGGTAATATCCATCACTGTGAAATGTGCAACAGATAAATGCAGCTAAAACTATCAAAAAAAATGTTTTTAAAGCAATGCCAAGAAACAATGCTGAACCTATGTAAAATCACCCCGGAATAAAAACACTGTGGGCCCAGAAGTTTCTATGCCGATATAAATAAGTACAAACATGGCTAAAATCAAAGACGGTCTTTTAAAAATGGATGTCAGTCAGTCAGTTAAGTGCCACACGTGATACACGCTTGGGCGATCATGTCTCGAAAGAGACATGACTGATTGGGCAGAAGATTATCCCGCAGTAGGTTGCCATTGCTTTCTGCAGTAGACTGGTTGCCGACCAAGGCTGCAGAACCCAATCTGTCCTATTATTTAACCCATAACTGGAGGGAAGAGACGGATTAATACCTTTCCCAAGGGTATTTGCGCGTAAGTGAATGCAATGAATTCGACTGGAATTCAAACTCGGCTTCACCGATTTCTCGTTCCGAGCCGATATCTACTGCACCACGACGCACATCCTAAAAATGGATGTACTAGGCAAAATTCTGTTTACAAATAACAGTCTACTATAATAAAAATATGAGGCGATTTCAACATATAGAGCATGAAAACATTTTGAAGCTATGACAACAGTTCAGTCTTGTGGTCGAAGGAATACAATAACTGACATGGTAAAGACTGGAATTATATTCATAATACATGTTACTATTGAATTGCGCTACATTCGGAAAAATGTTATAGAATTCACCTTGATGCAGTGATAGAATTAAATTTCTTTTTGCTTTAACATTCGTACTTACAAATACAAAACGAAGAATTGTGATTAAAAACTACAACAAAAAGTTCATTCTCATAAATATTACTGTAGTACCAGAAAGAATATATGAGAATGAAAATGAATGAATATAAGGATTCAGAAAATGAAATTGAACTTATCTTAAAATCACTGTTATATCTAAAGTAATTGAAACTCTTGGTTTGTATAAAAACGTTACAGACAAGAGCATTAACAAAATCTTTCGTAGCCACTACTTACAATAATTTTTAGAAGCTCTAAACGAACACACTCTGTCTATCATCACTATCACTTAATAAAATGTTTTTCAATCAAAATGCATGTATTTAGTAGATTGGTTACCTAATGATTCAGATTATAAGGCGGTAATATATGTTAATAAAAAGAAAAAATAACCTTAATAATAATAATAATAATAATAATAATAATTTAAAGTGTTGCACTGAAAGAATCTGGGATGAATATCACCAAAGTGACATGAGTTAGAGACATGGGTCCTGTAGCAATTTTATTGGACTTTAAAATACACACATACAGAACAATCAAACTAATCGCCAAGATATTGAGATCAAAGAATATGAAAGTAGAATGTTTTTCTTATTGACATGACAGTTCCTGGAGACTCTAATGTATCTCTGAAGATATTCAAAAAAATACCAAAATACAAGGAACTTTTCTTTAAAAACGAACATAGCAGAAATTGATATATACTACTACTACTACTACTACTAATAATAATAATAATAATAATAATAATAATAAAATTCACAATAATAATTTTCATTGTAATGTCTGCATGAAAACTTCTTTTGAAATTTAGAAAGATTAAACATAGCATGTATGCTGAAAATTTTGCTTTATGAGAAAACCTAATTTGAATGAACTAAACTAATTGATATATTCAGCTGTAAAAGTTCTTCCGTCAAAATGAGGAATAAACCAAAAAAAGAAGAAACGCAGCTCACTAAAATAATAAACCTAGAAAGAAGCTAAAAATTGAGAAAAATATGAAAACAATAATCGCAGAAATATCTATTTTGGGGAAACTTCATAAGAATAAAGGGCAATTAGTAAAATAAAGTAACCAAGTTTAAGAGAAAATATGTATTTTAGATTAAAGAAGAAATACCTAATTGGAAGAGGGACTGAAACAAAATATCCGAGCAAAAGCACCAAGTCTCCGTTGGTTCGACAAATGCAAAATAACCAATTGACAAAAACAATATATTTGAAACAGGCGCACATAAGTTGTACAAAGAAGGAAAAAGTCAAACAGCTAACAATATAAAGAATACGATTGGAAAGAGAAATACGCACATTCCGGAATAAAATATGTTTAGATGAGAAATGTCACAATGAGGATGCTAAAAGAGATAAAGGATTTGGAGTATAATACGGGAAACATCCAAGAAAACAATGGAAATATAAAAACAAAATAAAAGACACCTGAACCAAAATTCCGAACTTCTCACTTGGCAGTTTCTCTGCTATGCATTCCATTATGACACCACTGAGGTAATGATGATGGAATCCACAACAACACCAGAATAATTTTCCAAATTCGTCTCAAAATTGCTACCAAAAATAATGACACAGAATACTGAAAAAACTATCGACTTATCTCGTATTTGGTAATATCTTAAAATCTTTTGCCTTCATATTAACCGAAAGGTCATCCATACATCTGAAAAAAAAAATAAATGTTCTATTTAGACATAGATTGGGGTATGGGGCTCCAGTAACTGCATATCAATGGAATCAGTTTTGGAAAACCCACACAAAGCACATTGTAGCAAGTGTGACCTCCCCACCGCGCCCCCAAGTCTCAGGCTTGCGTATATGTGTGTTGCGGGCGTCAACTGGACGTAACCTGCACCTGAGGCTGCAGCCGGTCGCCTGCCGTTCCGTCCACGTGTGATCGAAGGTATTGATGATCTGTTGAATCCCTCACTCCCTACTGCCACGTTGTGATGTCTGATCTCAAGGACTCGGAGGAGGGTAGTTTTGTGTCGTACACGGCGACAACTGCAATGAAGAGGCTGGGTGGGTGCACAATTCAGGAATAGGGGAAACCAGGCAAGAACAAACGAAAATAAAGAGACAGCAGTAAAACTCAATCTATGCGAACTAATGATTATATTTGTACATCAATTAGAGAGGGGGGAAGAATTAACCAAAAAAAGACACAATACATCTTTTTCTCAAAATCCACAAATTACTGAGGCAACTATGTCTAATCATCGATAGACGTAAGACATCCACTGACTCTTTATGCTACCCCTTCTCTCTCTCTCTTTTTTTTTTTTTTTTGCTTAGCAGCGGTGGGTGTGTCTTTTAGCGTGGGAGAGAGTTCTTTGGCCAAATTTCTCTTAACCGTGTCTCGAGCGTGTCTTCTGTCTTTTAAATCCACTCTTCCTTTTTGTTAAAAACCCTTTGATATGGCGCGGAGCTGGCCAGTAATCGGGGTGTTTTTCCCCAAAAGTATAAATTCGATTTCGTGTATCTGTTAAGATTTCTCGCTGATGTCTGCCAACCTGAAGCCTTGGAGACAAAGGTTGTTAATTTTTGTTCATTCACATGCCAACGTTAATTATAATTTCATCTCATCACGTGGGTGTTTATTTTCGAAGTCAGCGGATAAGTTAACCTAAGTCGGTCTTCATTGCTTCTCTGAGAAGTAAGGGAGAGAAAAGAAAAACAAACAAGAAAGAAAGAGAAAATGTTCTCTCCCTCATTTAGTCTGTGTTCGATTGCTACCATATAAATCAATGTCATTTCGTGAGTGACTTGTGTCTCGCCTCTCTCTCTCTCTTTCTCTCTCTCTCTTTCTCTCTCTCTCTCTCTCTGCCAGTCATCCCTCAGTGCCTTTTTCTCTTTCTTTCTCTGCCAGTCATCCCCCAGCGCCTATTTCTCTTTCTATCTCTCTCTCTCTCTCTGCCAGTCTTCCCCCAGCGTTCATTTCTCTTTCTCTCTATCTCTATCTCTCTGCCAGTCATCCCCCAGCGCCTATTTCTCTCTCTCTCTCTCTCTTTCTCTGCCAGTCATCCCTTAGCACCTATTCCTCACTCTCTCTCTCTCTCTCTCTCTCTCTCTCTCTCTCTCTCTCTCTCTCTCTCTTTCCTAGTTCTTCCCACGAAAAAGAAAAATATTCGCACATCGAGATATTCTTCAACCTATTTATTTCAGGATTCGAATCCATGGTCCATCGATACTATGTTAACGTGTGGTCATAAGGAACATTTACAGTGTTACGGCAAGTATAAGCGACAAAAAGTCCTTCGACAGCATACCACAGTTATGGATCATCAAAGTTATTGATTATACAAAATTTTATTAATTGTGAATTTCTCACGACATATGACACTCTGGGGGATGGGCTACTCCCGTGTTTTAAAGACAAGAAATTTAAAAACTTTCTCTATAATCTTTGCTCTCTGGCATTTATTCCTTTATTACAATAGCTAAACAAAACAGAATATGAATATGCGATCAATGATAACAGGTTCAATTATCTATTGCATATGGTTGATTTAAAATTATATGCAAGTAATGATGAGGAATTTAAGGGCTTTTAAAATTGTGCAAAGATTCAGCTACAACGTATGCATGGAATCTGTGGTAGATGAATAAACAAAAGCCATAGTCAGGTGAGGAAAGCCTATTCATAGCGAGAATATAATTCTGGTTGTAGATACCTTGATTAAGGAAATCATCCAGGTAATTACATAAAAGTATCTGGTGTGAATGAAAGCACTGGGATATCAATTCGAAACTGAAAGAGAAACCAGAAAGGAGTACATCAGGTGATTGCTAGTAATGGTAATGATTAAAAATCTATTGAATTCGAAATATATAACAAGAAGCATTAACGCACTTCCTATTGAAATTGTAACTTATAATTTCGACATAACAATTCAGAACGTAAGTAAATAGATGCAACTCACATGAAACAGAATGCACCACCTTAATACATATGTTGACCGTTCGTATCTGACAAGGAACAGTGAGATTCAAATAAAATATTTTCCAAAAATTGATCAATAGGACTTTAAAAATATCTTCCATTTATACAAGACTGAGCATTGCAATTCAAAATGGAGTGTTAATATTGAAAAAAACGTAATCTGTATGAAAAGAATCTCTTAAATATGCAAGATTATCCGAGTTACATCTTGAAAAGTAGATTCAGCTGCCACGAAATCAGCAAGAAATACGAAAAAATAAAGGAAAAACAGGTTAAAAGCAAATAAAATACAAATAAAATCAACATCCACTATATAAACAGTTCTTTCAAAGCAAAACTTCTGACGTCGACCAATTACAGAAAAAGAAATAAAAAACAGAAAAAGAAATAAAAAACTGCATACACATTGAGTACAAAACTCGTCATGATAGGGTAGAGGTCAATATCTACATTAAAATATCCGTCATCACTGAGGGATAAAATCAACTGGAAACCGGTATGAACATAATAATGAATATTTAAGTTAGAGAGCAGATGTTACAATACACTTGGAATTTTCCGTAAACACAGATTGAACAATAGAAATCACTAAGACATTTTTATCAAAGTGAGAAAAGTAAACGTTTATGCAGTGATTGATATGAACACAAGAAAACCTTTCGAAAAAAAATAAAAGATAATACAATAACCCAGAGAAAAACTAAACAAGAAAAGCTGTAATTCAAAACTTGCTATTTGGTATCTTAGATCTGATAAAGAAAAGAAGTCAAAATCAAACCAATACCTAAAAATAGCCCTACACAGCACAGACTATACCACGCGAAGAGTTTTGTCCATTTTTTTTGTAGCTGTCTTTTATTTAATTAATTGGTAACAACAAATAGGCACATTCTTTGATTGCCCTCTCTGATTAATATGGAATAGTTGAAACAAAGCTATTATGAGAAAACAGTCAACGATAGCAAAAATTCAAGAAAATTAAAACGTAAATTACCGAGGAAACAGTAAGAATATAGTAGCTAAAATGAAATGTTATAAGACAAACTTTTAATTGTTACTTCAATTGAAACAAAATTAAAAACGAAATTAAAAATAAAGCGGAAGATTATTCTGTCTTGATTGGCAGCGGAATAAAAGGTCTTAACGACAAGAATTTCATATGTCATTATTGAAACGCTTGTATGTATATATGAATCGCTTGTTGTATATCCGTTGGGTCGGTGTGAAATAATACTAAAAATCATTCATGATTGCCAGTGAAAATGACAAGATTTTTATACAATATCTAGGTCGGTGTTGAATTTTCCAAGAAGTGTATTTTGCACTGAACAACGCAGGGAGATGCCACTGAGGGTGTAGAATAGATTTTGTTTTGTCGAACAGTGATCAAATAGGTTAGCGCCCAAGATGGGACGGAGTGCACCTGAAGTGCGACGTGTCAGGTGTCCAAATGGAGACAAAACTCGACCCCCATAAGGCGTGTGGAGACGATGGAATCCCGGTGATAGTCCTTAAGAGGTGTGCCCCTGAACTTTCCCCTGTCCTCTCTAAACTGTTTAACTACTGCCTTTCTGCTTCCTGCATTCCTGCATGCTGGAAATTCTCCTCAGTCGTTCCTGTCTAAGAATTGTGGTGAACCCTCGGACCCATCCAACTATCGCCCTATCAGTCTTCTACCGATATTCGGGAAAGTATTCGAGGCTATAATCAATGCTGAAATAGTTCATCATCTCACCGCCCACAAACTGTTCTCCGACAGGTAATATGGATTCCGCTTTGACAGGTCCACGGCCGACCTGCTAACAACTGTAACGGAGTACATGCTACAGGCCCTTGATGAGTCTGACGAGGCTCGCGCGGTTGCTCTGGACATCTCCAAGGCTTTCGACAGGGTTTGGCACCCTGGCCTCCTATACAAACTACGCGGTTATGGTATTACCGGTCGCCTGCTTGACCTAATCCAATCTTTCTTAAATAACCGCAAAATGAAGGTCGTTCTGAATGGGCGTGCCTCTTCGTCCTACAGCACGAATGCTGGTGTCCCACAGGGCTCTATCCTGGGCCCGATGCTCTTCCTTATTTTCATCAACGACCTCCCAGATGAGATCAAGTCCCAAGTAGGCATCTACGCAGATGACACTACAATATACTCCCGCTCCAGTAAGAAACCTGTCGTGGCAGACAGACATAATCTCGCTGCTGACCTTGAGCGGGATCTACACTCTGTGGTGAACTGGGGCAAGAAGTGGCTGTCAACTTCAATTCCTCTAAGACCAAGCTCTTGTCTGTCAACCATTACAGGCAACCTCTTCTGCCTCCCATAAGCATGAACCAGGTGATTCTCCCGGAGAGTAATACACTACGCCTCCTCGGACTTACCCTGTCCTCAGACCTCAAATGGAACCACTATATTGAATCCATAGCAAAATCTACTGCTAAGAAGATTGGATCACTATGTCGATCCAGGATGTTTTTTCCACCTGAATCCATCCTGCATATATACAAGTCAACCATCCGTCCGTGCATGGAGTACTGCTGCCATTTATGGTCAGGTGCCCCGGCCGTTCTCCTCAGTGTTCTTGACAAGCTCCAAAGGAGAGTCTGTAATGTGATAGGTACTGATCTGGCGACTCGACTGCAGCCACTTTCCCATCGTCGAAATGTGGCCTCCCTCTGTCTCTTCTATAAATACTTTCATGGCTTCTGCTCGGATGAGCGTAAGTCACTGATGCCTCCTCAACAGGTGTTTACCCGTGCAACCAGACTGGCAACTGGGTCCCACCCATTCACAGTCAGGTTAGCCAAATGCAGACGACAATTCTACTCCTGCAGCTTCCTCTCTCGCACTTCCCGCCTGTGGAACTCACTCCCGTATTCTTGCTTTCCTGACGGCTACAACCTCCAGAAATTTAAATGCAAAGTTAATACTCATCTACTAACCACTGGCCTCTAGCTCTCTCCCCTCCCCTGTATAACCTTCCCTTTCTCTCCACCTATGTATCTGTCATCGCACCTGCTTTCTCAGCTTTCTATTGCTCCTTTCTAACTAGCTTGTACTCCTCACTCTTTTCTAATTAATCTTTTTACATTTATGTAACCCCCTGCACATCAGTGGCGTTTCTGCCTTGCTCGGGGTGAAATGATTAAAAAAAAAAACATTTAACTGACGTCAGCTGTCACAGAGTGTGTGTGAGAGAGAAAAAGTTGTGTTGAGTTGAGTTAGCAGCTGCCTTGTATGCGTGTGTGTTCCAACCCGACCCGACCTAACCTCTTACTCCACGACCAACTCACAGAAGAAGAACGAATAAAAGATAATTGTATAGTTTATATATACGTCTTGATATCCGTCATTTTGAAAAGATCATCGATTTTCTCACTCGTGGAAAGCAAGTCACTTTGAGTCTCGTGTATGTTATGATTTATCTTGTGAAATGATAATCAAAATTCGGTTATTCTCGGTGATTTTTTTTAATCATATCACCCCGAGCAAGACGGTAACGCCACTGATGTGCAGGGGGCTATGTAAGAGTGAATATATTGGAAAAAAGAAAGCCGGAAACCACAACCTAAGCAGAGAACAAGGGATGAGCCTCTACACCTGTTCAATAGACGTGGGTGGAGTGTGAACAGGGCGATAGTTTAGTCTATCTACTCCAATTGAAAAAATAAACAAAAAAAAAGAAAAGTGAAAAGATTGGAAAAGAGAAAGCCGGAAACCACATCCTAAACAGGGAACAAGGGATGAGTCTCTACACCTGTTCAATAGACGTGGGTGGAGTGTGAAACCGGGCGATAGTTTGATCTATCTACTCCAATGAATTGATTCAATTTTCTATTTCGTCGAATGGCTGCTGTTTGTTTTCGACGAAGAAGCAGAAGAAGTTCATTCCCTCTCAATTTGGATGCTGTTTATCTTCGTTGTCTTTATATTGGTATACCATATTGTCAAAATGAAATATATGAAAAGTATTTCATAAACTAAAACCCACCGGGTGTCATATCAGCCTGCCTGACAAAGTGTGCACGTAATATTAGTATATTTTCTATCACTTGTAGAGCGAAAACAGTCATCCATTGCTGATATGAATATTCTAAACAAGCAATAAAAATAATCTAGTCCAAAAGTAAATAGACGAATGTTGGTGACAAAAGCCACTACGTAGCCAGTTACTATTCCGAAGCAAAAATGCTGTTGTAGATCAATTCTCAACCCCTCCCTCCAATGTCAAAGAACATCTAAATTTTAGCGTGAGATTAAAGCGTCTATGCTTGCTGCACAGGACCATAATCTACGAACACCCTAATACCGTGAACGATCGTACTAATCCGAAACGTACAACCTTGTGTAAATTAATTGAAACGACTGCTTTAATTTCCTTTCGTTCAGCTTCCGGTCAGTTTTAGACCCACTGGAGTTACAAGGTGTAATTGATTTCTATTTTTTCTTTTGTTCTTGGTACAACCGATATATATATATATATATATATATATATATATATATATATATATATACTGTCGGATTTTCTATGGTAGAAATAGAGTATAGATAGATTATAGAGTCAGTTAGACTGTTCTTTTGTAATGGATACTTGCTCGGTTTTCGACAATTGCAATTATTGATATTGTAATTCTTAATTTTTTAGGATGTTGTTGATTGCTTAGGTTATTATATTAGTTTATGTTTTTGATGATTTTTTCAGTGGTAGCCATACAGCTACAACTCAATTTAAGCCTATTCTGTTAAGAATTTTGCTAAGGAGGTTATATTTAGGGAAGCGTTTCTCAGCTAATTTGAGAAATCCATGCCCTAACTTAGTACTAATTTGGTTAAATGGGGGTGTATACCAGAGGATATTTCTCTTTCTGTTGTTATTGTTGTTATTATTAAGTTTGTTATATTTAAGACCAGGGCATTTGTAGCCGCTGTTTTTTAGAGCGGTGTCATAGAATTTGCTGTTTATAAAAGATATCTTCGTTAGAGGAGTTGTTACTAATTCTGTTTTCAATAGAGAAGGGTATATGTTTGATAATTGATAGAGGGTGGTTAGATTTAGGTGGATGTATATAGGATTAGAGTTAGTTTTAAGAAAGGTGATTAAGTGTTATCGACTAGATCAAGTGTTACATCTAGGAAATCTGTTTGTTTTTTTTTACATTAGGTTTTATAGTAACCGTAGAATTTAGACTTTTCAATTCCCTATGCATTCATTTTCTAATTCTATTGGCTTTAATATTAGTGGAAATTTACAAACATAAGATCCATCATCGCTGTACATTCCTCAATATTGATATCATTATACGCCGTGAAGTTGTACAAAATAAATAGTCGAACTAGGTTTGTGGACTCAGCTGAGTTTAGAGATTTGGTTAGAGTTGAATTTGGACATATCAATCTCTTTTTAGACTGAGAAATTGTGCGCTGTGCACACATTCTCTTTCAATGCAGAATTAGCCAACAAATTACGCCGATGAGACCAGAAACATCCATCGTAAAGGAGGTGATGATTCTTCTTCATGCCATGTCCTTTCAGAACGTAGGCGATCATGGCCTTCCCTTGTAGCTTTTAATTCCCCTTCTCCTGTTATCCCACTAAATTCTGTTCCACCATCTATCTGTTCAATTCCATCAAGTATGTCATGCCTTGATTTCCTTTGTCTGTCTTTCTCTCTATCCGTTCTGTGAGTATCAGGTTCTTCAAGACCTTCTCCCTCATCACATGACCCAAAAACTTTCTTTTCCTGATATTAAATATCAATTTCCTTGTTGCGCCCAACCTCTCCAAAACTTCGTCATTGCTCACCTGTTACGTCCATGGTATCCCCAGTATCCTTCTGTAGAACCACATTTTGATTGCTCCAAATTTTTCCTTCATCTTTGATGAGATTGTCGAGAATTCGCTGCCATATTGAAGGAGATATATCACATAACAATGTAGTACTCTCTTCTTTGTTTCAATCGAAATTTCCTTATCTCTTAACACTCAGCTTCTGCAAAGCGTTCTTGGCAATGCTAATCTCCGTTATCGCACACTCAGTTTTCTGTGAGAATATTTGTCAGTTTTTTACATTTTTACACCTGTTTGATATTAGTATCCACAACCTTTTAATTTGCATTTTGGGTCCCTCTTTTTAAATTAAACAGTGCATTTTAATTAGCCACCGGCCTAGATGCTTGAGAAATCTTGTTTGGAAAGTATTTATCTTCCGGCTGGATTCGATTCTGCATGCTCCTATTTGGTTACCATGATATCTTCTGTGGTTGAGTGGTAAAACACACCAGATCTAATGGTGGCATCTCCTCGGAATATGGGAGAGATTATATTGAAATCGTTAAAGATAGTTATGCACTAAGCTGGAGAATTAAATTATGGAGTCAGTAATGTATTGATGTGTATCAGTAAACGCGTTATCTGTCTGAAGATGTCACTTCGCTGAACGAAAGGTGCCATTAAAAAACTTAATATTTTGCTACTTGATTATCCGCTTACACACACACACACACACACACACACACACACACACACACACACACACACACACACACACAAACACACGCAAGTACCAACACACACGCAAGTGCGCACATGCACACACAATCATATCTCCACACACGCAAATTTATGTTCTGTTCATTTGGACAGCAATTCTTCATTCGTTCAGATTTGCATTAAAAACAGACAAAACACTTAATGACATTTATACTCTTCTGTGTGTCATAATTCATTACAAAAAAATTTTGTTGGTTACGGTTTTCAAGTCTGGTGTCTTTCTACGACGATTTGTAGCGTCACGTTATTATCAATTTTGAAATGAAAAGCGCAATTTATAAACAAAAAAAACACTGTTTGATAATGTTAAATAATATCTCGAAAATATATGTCTTCAGGTTTTATTTTAAAACCTAAAGTCTAGAACTCAGTCAGTTAAATGCCATACGTGATACACGCTTCAGAGATCATGTCTCTTTCTAGACATGACTGACTGGGCAAAAGATTATCCCGCAGTAGATGGCCATTATTTTCTGCGGTAGACTGGTTGCCAGCCGAGGCTCTAGAACCCAATCTGTCCGGTTATTTAACCTATAGCTGGAGGGAAGAGACGGATTAATACCTTTCCCTCTGCGCGTAAGTGAATGCAAGGAATTCAACTGGAATTTGAACTCGGCTATCCGATTTCTCGTTCCGAGCTGATATTCACTGCACCACAACGCACATCCCCAAAATATAGAACTATATGTCTACAAATAATTAAAAGCCTACGTAAAAACGACGCTTGTCTTTTAATGACAACACGGCTGTACTGGTAGTAAACTCGTCAAAACGAATGAAACGCCAGCAGCGGGAAGGCATGCAACTGAATCATGCTTCTTTTTTTTTTTAATGTAACTTGAACACAGACATATTGACGAAGTATAGTTTAACATTTGCTACATTGTGTCTATTTTTTGAAATCACGCTCTTAAGTGTTGAAAATATTGGAAAATTTACATCAATGTTTTTGTTTATTATTATCATTAATTAGAAACTATATTTATTTTGCTTGTTCCTTTACTGCTTAACATTATATTCTTTGCTTTTATGGTTAGGGGTTATGATACTTGTGGTCATTTTTATAGTTTATGTAGTATAGCATTTTAAAATATTGTCCATAAGTATGTGTCTGATTTCTTCTAAATTGCTGTTGTTGTAGTTAATTATATGCGATTTAATTAAGCATCATCAGACGAATAGCAAATAAACTACCGAGATAATTCCGTGTTTGGATAAAGAAAATTCGTGCTTCTCATACTAATGTATAGATTATTTCGTTTTATCTTAGCTGGTGATAATAATGGAAGATATTTTATTAAATGATTATTTTAATTTAATTGATTTTGTCAGTACGATATATGGATCGATGGATGCCGTTTGTTTATTCTGTTGTTGGTTTACGATGAAAACTGTCATGTTTTTAATCATTTGTAATGAATATAGAAAAGCCAGAGTCTTAATTACTAACATTCTTGAAGAAAATGCGATATTACTGGCGGTTAGATGTGACGGCTCTTTTCATGGTAAATTTTGCAGATACCATTCTGGGATGATGAAACGACACTTTTTTTTCGATCTATTGTCTTACATGTTTCCTGCGCATGTGCACTTTCTGATCCGGTGACGGTGAAGTTTAGGTTGAAAAGTTATTATCAGAAAGGAATCAGCAAAGAGATGGACATATTTTCTCTCTGAGGTCATTTTAGACCAGCTTCTCTCTCAGCTGCCATTTTAACTCTTTAACAATCTCCATTATTTTTTTTTTCATCATAGAATCTTTTTGTAGAGAGAATTTAAGAGAAATCTATTCGGTTTTCCTGTCGAGGATATATTTTATGGTCAGGGAATAAAATGCTACATTTATGTATTATTTTTTCTCAAGTTAGTTTAATTTTATTTACTTTATTTACACTCGGTCTATTGTCCTTATCTTTCTTGTTATTATCCCAATAGTACTTTCCTTGCCTGGTTCTATCCAGCATTCAAGTGCTACTCCCGATATTGTTTTGGAAATGTCAACAAAAATGGCGGTGACAGTCCGAGTATGAATAATTAAAATAATATTAACTCTCATTCCAGAAATTCAGACAAAATGTTTTTAATTTGTATATCAATTATATATCCCAGAAAATTATTGCTTATTCCACGTTTTCGGGTGTGTTATAGAATATTTGTGCATATAATGAATATTAACTATACCGAATTTATGTCAATTTACTTTTGTATACTGACCTTTCCTATTGTAGTTTAAAATTCATGGATTTGAGTTTTCCTTTATGAAGTTGAGGCTTTAAAGTTAATCTTATTCGAATTGATTAGTAATTTCCAATATAGATGGATAAACACACGATAATATCCAAGCTTACCTAATTATGAATGTTTTTCCTTTAATAGAGAACTTTGATTAATTTGCGATAAAACTTGATAAGAAAAATCATGCCGACAACATTGATTTTATTTGCATTGGTTCACTATATATAAAAGAAAATATTAAATTATTTATATAATTGTTGGCCGTTATAAATAGAAATTTCGAATTAAAAATTTAAATCTGTTCGTATCTATCTATCTATCTATCTATCTATCTATCTATCTATCTATCTATCTATCGCAGTGCATATAACTACCGATTGGTTTTTGCATAATATATATTCATATTAAGATATGTATTAAATATCTATACCCAAACACACTGTCTTTTTACTTATCTACATACATTAGTGTACATAATATCTGGGCCAACTTGGGAAATTAATTATTTTTGTTTATTTTCTAAGATTGATCATTTTTCCATTGTATTTTATGAGCTTAGCGTACCAGAATACAAGTTCCTGGATTTTTTGTAAAAATGTATAGTGGCCGATAGAACATTTAAAACATATGTATGGTGAAAATATACAATGCAAAAATACTGAACCACGAGTGAAAATTTCAGCTTTCAAATCTTTAAGTTAAAAGTATTTTTATCAAAAAGGTATTTTTATCATTACAGGAAGTACAAAACGCCAAATTATGTAGTTAATAATTAGCGTTGTTTCTCCTTTGCTTCCAATCATTGCTTCGATTAGATCTGGCATTGAATAGAATAAGGCCTACATTTTCTGACTCGGAATTTTTACCTTTCTTTCCTGCAGTAATTCCAAAGCTCTTTGAGGTTGCGTGGATTTTGTTAGAAATGTTGCTTCTTCGGTTCCCACCACAATGTTTCAATTTTATTGAGATCAGGAGTTTGTGCTGTCCAATCTTCCAAAAAATTGAGCATGTTTATCTCATAGAAAATATTTTGTTGCTAGTGATATGCGATAAGGAATACCATTATGCTGGAAAAAATTCCCTCTCGTAGCAGTCTACCAGAAGATTAGAACGTGGTAAACTAATATTAAAATTTTCGCTGTTTACGTTTCCATCAACACTTTTGATAAAATCTCAACCCATTATGTGTTTAACGTCTACCTGCATATATTACATTGTACTTTCTCCCATTTAGTCATCTTACATTAGAATACAACTCAATTTTATCTTCATCAATGAAAAATTCAATTTGTTAACTTCCAATCCCCAATAGATTCTCTGTTGCGGTAACCTCAAATTACTACCTGAATTTCAAATGATGGCTAGGATATTCCTCAGATACATTTGACGCTATTTGAATTCATTTTGGTTTTGCTTATTATCCTTTCTGTTCGGAGGTTTGGTATATAAATTTGTAAATGTTCTACTTTAAGAATTTAATTAATTTTCATTCTGTTAATTCTGACCAAAATATCTTACTGGTCATAGAAAGAAGATTAGAAATATATCTCACCCCCCCCCCCAAATGAAGGGGGAAGAAGAAGAAAAGAAAATATAACCGTTTTGACTTTGACAAAGTTTTAAAAATTGTATAAAATCTACAGTTGTACTGTTATATTTCAAATGATTACAACAGAACATGTAAAAGAGGTAAGATCTCTTGATGAGTAAAGCGCCAACAAAAGGTTGTATCACAATAAAATCACAGTGATGAAAGCAATGGGAAAAATCACCATTATCAAATTTATGCATGGTGAAGGCATTTCGTCTAGGAGAAAGCAAGCTCTGATATAAAACCAAACGGGTAGATAGAGTTTAATAGACATCTTAAGGGTCATCTACCTAGGAGAAGGAAATTTATATAAAGTCAAATAAAATGGGTGGATTAAGAACGCAGTTCTTGAAAGGATATGTAAGGACTGCGTTCTTGATCCACCTAAATTCGTAAATAATTATGTCGGCAACACAACTACGAAAATAACGCGAAGGCTCACGCTGCATCTCTCGGAAGAGAGCTCAATTTGGTCACATTTAAACACACATGAAGATCAACCAAAACTTCTCCGTAACATACTTGTTGACAACACAAGTATCGTAGCACCATGCACATGCAAATGTGTTAAAATAATGGAAGCAATATAAATAAAAAGGACACCCCGACACATATCAACCACAAACACGTTAACAACGTGCTTACCGTGTTCGAAACATAAAATATACACACTACTCTACAAACATACATAACACTACATACATTTTGTTACCCGTAAAATAAAATCCATCCTCGATAATGGCTAAAACTATAGCCTAAAGCGGTCGGATAAACAAAGCATTCGGATAATTTTAATATAATTTATGTCTTCAAAAGAAAAGAAATATAAGATCACATGAACAACTGCATAAAAATCTTAACCATAATACCTTGCCTATCTTTTTTATTAAACTTGCATAAATATATATGCATATATGCACAAAAATATTTCAATTCTTTGTTTGAATGATTCATTAACACACACACACACACACATAGATAGATAGATAGATAGATAGATAGATAGATAGATAGATAGATAGATAGATAGATAGAAAGAAACAAAATATAAAAGCAATACAAATGTGTTTTAACACTTTCTGTAGACGTGTTTAAGCTAGAATGACAAAAAAATCCCAATAGTGAGAAAAGGCAGTCGATATATGAGACGGGTGTAAGATCCTTATTAGATACTGCGGGAAAAGTTAGCCCTCTCTGGGTATATCTTTGTTGTTTTTATCTCTCTTGATTTTGAATGTGAGACCTGTTTAAGATAGACTACCTAGAATTGTGAGATCTGTGAAATCTCTTAAAAAAATTAAAACATTTTATTATGTGTATAATTCGCTTTCTCTCTTTCTGTTCCTCTCTCTCTCACTCTCTCTCTCTCTCTCTCTCTCTCTCTATATATATATATACATATATACACACACACACACATATATATATATATATAATCATTGTGGTTGAGAATTTGATTGTACTAGTGCTGATCATTCCATTTTATGCACGCTCTCTAAGAAATTAACAATTGTCGGTTCAGTATAGTTGCAGTATAAACCACAGACCCTGTTGTTGAACAAACACTAATTTGCCTGCAACAAGAATTGCCTTAGGAGTGTGTGATTAAAAAAGCAAATATCCAATTAATGCAAACACACGCGCACACACACACACACACACACGCACACACACACTACTGTTGCTTCCCAAATTTTTTCAATTTATATGAAGTTTGGTGTTTTTGATAAATTTGTATCTGAGTGATTTTTTTTTTTGCTTGATGAATTTTGTAGAATTTGCAGGTGAGTAATTGCTTTTTATTGTGTTGATTATTTTTAACGTGATTAATTTGTGCAGATTTTGTTTCTTAAGTGGTGTAAGATCTGCAGGTGGTTAATTGCTTTTGAACCCGGTGTTGATTATTGTCTAGTCATTCGCTGTGCACCATTGGACCCATTTCTCACCACGGCCATTGCGATGTCCTAGTCCGAAATTGCTGAAGCTTTCTCCTTGTTTCTCTTAATCAACTTTGGCATTCAGATCTCCCATGATAATTTTGATTTTTTGTGATTTGCACTGTGCCTTGGTCCAATCTATCATGGTACATTAGTCTCCGATTTCTTTTTCTATACTTTGTGTTGTCTGTGCATATGCCATTATTACCGAAATATTGATAGACCTTGCTTTCAGTTTAACTACCAAATTTTTTTTTCAGATATCTAGCAGTATCTCATAACGCATTTCCTTGTGTCTTTATCCAATATAAAGCCGACTCCTTTTTCATTATTTTCATCTCCTGCCTGTATAATTCTGTGGTCGTCACTGTGGTCGTCTCCATTACTTGGCTATCTCGATTTACATATGCCTCAAATGTTTATGTTTAGTCTAGATATCTTCTGCTTCACGTTTTCCAGCTGTCTACAGTTGTTCATCGTTCTGACCTTCCACATACGAAGAGTTATTTTTTGTTTGGTTCGCAGGATAACGGTCTGGTGACACCTGACGGGTATGTCATTCCATTCCGGGTAAGGGATAAATTCTGAGGAAACTTGTCTCCTTTAAGCCGTTTATGCTAACAGTCGCTGGATGACGGTCCAGTGACAACTGTAGCTCATATTGCTCCTTATCATGCGAAGAGTCACTGTCCTTAGGCTTAACATCCTTCACACCGTTAGGGTTTATAATATTATTGAGCAATTCCATGAATATACACCAGAGCGTTCTATCGAGACACAACCTCTAGCTAGATTACTGTTGACTCCTCAAGAGTTTATCCACCCTTTGTTCTTCCTGATTGCTAACATCCCGTGAGATTGATAAAAAAACTAAAAACAAACACAAAAACACGAATATCTTCAAGGGGTAGGAAACGGAGAAAAGTAGATATTCCGTATAAGTTCGAATAACAATTCTTATTGAGAAAGATAATACGTGTTCCCCAAATTAGTATTAGTTATGTGTGAATATTTTGTGTATATATAATAATAATGTTTATTATATATATATATATATATATATATAGATATAGATATAGATATACATATATATTATGTATAATAATAATGTTTATTATATATATATATATATATATATTTCTTTTATGCTTTATATACATGCTTTATATATATATATGTGTGTGTGTGTGTGTGTGTGTGTGTGTGTGTGTGTGTGTGTGTGTGTGTGTGATAGTAACAGTAAGAAATTAATCGCACTTTTTGTACTGCTTTTGTGTTTCGAAAAGTGTATAGAAAATCTACATTCGAACGTTCGATTTCAAATACAAATGCATTTCGTTTTAGATTTTGATTTTTAGATTTTCAGTATTTGTTTTCTCTGGCATCTGCCACATTTCTCATCGCAACCACTCAGAGAAGAATTCTGTTAGAACTTGACGCTTTATTCCTAGAATAACCACTTACTTTCTGGATAAAAAATTAACTTAAACTGTGTAGAATCACTTCCGGGTCAGTATCTAATCGGTTATTCCCTAATGTCTCCAACAACGTGTTGGTAGCCTTTCATAATTTTTTTCCTTCATACTTAACCATTAAATTAATTTTGTTCCTTAACACTTGCACATTCAAAGACAGTGTACCGTATAAAATTTTTGGTATTGATGAAACTAAATCAAATTTTCATATTTCTATTCTGATTCTTCTGATAACCTTACAACTGGCAATATTATTTTTTGTTTACATATTACTATTAACCCAGTACAAATTAGACCAAAATTATCAAACAAAATGGGGTCAAAAATGTTAGGAAAAGAATTTAAGACAATGGAAGAGGTACACTGAAAACATGCAGATTTACTCATCTGCCAATATAGTTAAAATGTATTTTGATCTCCTGTTAGAAAACATTGGCATTAAGAAAGCAGGAAAATGTTTCCACTCATTCTATACTCGCAATGAAAAAGTATATTTTTCCTATGCTCAACAAGCATAATCAAGAATCTATGCCGGCAGCAAACCGCATGTCGGCAGCAGACCGCAGCAAACCGCGTACAGGAAGTGAATTCAGCAGATATATAAAGATAGAAAGGAGCGTAAGACAAGGATGTGTTTTCTCACCGGATCTTTTCAACTTATACACGAAACACGAATTCTAATGAATCTACACTAGTAGGTATAAAAAGGCTTTATGAATAAAAAAGCGATGATTGCTGAAAGTACTCATGAAACACGATTTTCTACATTATTGGCTCTAAACAAAACTCAATTCAATTTTCAGATGGGATCCTTATTTGATGAAAAACAGAAACTAATTCAATGAAATTTTATAAATTTATTTATTTTAAGGCTTTACCTAATATTTTCTAAAAAAAAACCATATTTAAGCAATGTCTAAGCAGCCATTTTTGTTGATGATTGTTTACGTTTGTCATTCAGGCACCTTGTGAAGTTGAACTAAAGAAACCTGGGAAATTAGCTACAAGATGATCCTACTTCTTATCATTGTCGTGGAACACTGCACTCGACAATCATCTATGATAATATGTTAACCAACAATTTTCGACAGGCGCTCTTGTATGTATATGTGTATAATTGCCTGTCACTTGAAACATCATGATGAAAATTTAGGAAGGCAAATGATAATTATTTTTTTCTGTTCCAGTATTTTCGTACTGTACTTGATCGATGTTAGGTACGACTAATGATGAAGGGAATTTACATTGAACTGTTTCATAATTCTTCCAGGAAATATTAAATAGTTTTATTTAGACAAATACGGAAGACAGCACAATCTCACAACGATACAACGATACATTCACATAGAGAAAGTCGCATACAAATTCATACGAAATTACATATCAAACCCGACACATTATAAAAGTCTCTTCGCTTTTTTTTTTGTTTTGTTTTTTGTTTTTTGTTTTTTTGTTTAGAAATATTAACATTATTGACTACCAGAAAAAATCTGATAAATATATAATGTTCAAGTGATATATTTACTCTTCTTTCCCACTTGAGAGAGATGTGACACAAGGTTATTTTTATTGTGGGGAACCTAAGCGCTTGCGCCCAGGTGAACTGGTCAAAATTTTACCTACCCCCGCTCACGCGGTAGCTGGGTTCAAAACCGGTCTTAAACAGGTCTTAATTGGTCATTTGAACCCCAGCCAAATGGCTGGAGAGCAGTTTTTGCAGTCAGTGGTGAAAACAAAAGTGGGTGCATTATTTTGCAGTCAATAGTGAAAACAAAATTTTGTGCATATTTGTTTATATCTGGGTGTTTATATAATCATGCCTAGGTGCATATGTTAACATGCGTTTACGTCTGGGTGCATACGTAAACATGCAGTTATGAGCATATGTTTGAAAAACGTGTGCTACGTATCTAACTGAATTTAGATAGATAGATAGATAGATAGATAGATAGATAGATAGATAGATAGATAGATAGATAGATAGATAGATGTAAATATGGTCACAATTGAAAAGGTTTGGTGTGATGTATCTGATTACCTTTGTTTGTGTATTTTTTGATAAATATAAGCATGTGATTGTTGGCGTATTTTTGATTGTGTGTAGTTGTTTATGTGGATAGTTGCATCTTTATATAATGTACTAGCAGTATAGCCCGGCGTTTCTCGGGTGTAATGAAAGCTGTGTGTAGTTGTTTATGTGGATAGTTGCATCTTTATATAATGTACTAGCAGTATAGCCCGGCGTTTCTCGGGTGTAATGAAAGCTTTAAAACTAATCTATGGTCCTGGAGCTCGGACTCAGCCTAAAGAATATTTGTGTGACGTTTGGTGAGAATCGGATAAAATTGTGAATTTGTATAAAGGACATACAGACATAAACAAACACGCACACAAACATCTTGCCTTATATATATATATATATATATATATATATATATATATATATATTATCTATTTTCTGCACTATTGTAAGAACTGCAACCTTGAAACTTCTGAATATCGTTTCTTATGTCTTTGTCTATGAGTGTATCGAATTTGATTAAAATCGGACCACTCCTTCTATAACCCGATTTTTTCGTTTATCGATTTTCGATATGTATCAGGGTTACCTCGACACAAAACCTAGCTAAGAACACTCGCAGACGCTTATAGTACAACTGTATAAATTTTCAATAAAATCGGTTCAGCCGTTTTGGAGTCTATAGGTAACGAACACACACACAGACAAAGTTTCCATTTATAAATAAGTTTAGATTGTGTTTAACTTTATGCATTCTTATTTTCTTCTGTGATCATGTCTTACTAAAGATTAAGTCTCGTCATTACTTCCAAACTAGCATGATTCTTAGGAAAGATGGAAGAGTTATTTCACCGTAACTTCTCACCACTTTGAATTCGGAATGTTCCTCACCCAACGATAGGGGATCTCGTCTACTCTGCTATTTCATCTATCACTGGTAGTAGAAGAGTTGGATTCATGCTTTGCCCAAGGTAATTTCAGGGAAAGTGAAACTTAAAAACTCAGCGCTACTTTGAACCCGTATCGCTGATTCCATATTCAGCACCAATAACCGTTACAGTACACAGCCATCACGCTAATTTGAAATTTCGTTCATAAAAGTCGGTTGCGTATGTTAATCTGTATACGCTTGTTTATGTTAGAATTGTGTGTGTGCGTGAGAGAGAGAGAGAGAGAGAGAGAGAGAGAGAGAGGAGTGTGTGTGTGTGTGTGTGTGTGTGTGTGTGTGTGTGTGTGTGTGTGTGTGTGTGTGATATTCCATTACGGTTCCTATTCGACCGAAACACACGTCTACATGACCATCAATTCTTGATTGCATTGGTGTATTGTGTGATAGCTCCGTGCAGCCTTCTCATAGATTCTTCTGCCGATGTGACAGCCAAGTCAATTTAATCCTCTGACACCGAATTCTGATCGAATGAATTGGCATGACATAGAATTGAATGAGGTGTTCATAGATCAAAACTCTCTAGCAACAGACTGACGGGACTCATCTCACTCGTTTTCATACACCGGTACATTTTTCAATACCACGGAGATTACAAGTATCATTGCCAGTAAACGTGACTCTACCACGCAACCATGTCAATATACGCCATGTAGACATATTTATTGTACATGGAAATCAGTATGGACATCATCGCTTGGCGTTTAATCCCCTTATGCAAATTCAAATGCTGACTCCAATAAATGACGTTTGAGGTTCTAGAGCTAAAATATTTCACATTTGGGAATTTTAAATTGAGTAAATAGCAACTTGCACAACGGAGTCGATTAATCACATTAGTGTTTAGTTACAACATCGGAAATTTTTGTCACTAATTTATCAGTAATTCCATGGAACTAGTTTCCTTGCTTGCAAAACAAACTATAAAGAAATAAGTGCGCAGGATTTAATGAAATACAGTATCAAGATTGATAAAGATGATCAGCATAAAGAAAATTAACAACATATAAATGTTGTATAAAAATGCTTTCTGTCTGACTGTCTGGGATGAGGAGTTATTATTTATTATCACAATTTCTTTACAAATGTCTTCGGAAAAGACAAATGTTTCACAGAAAATATCTATCACTGTCTCTGCTGATAATAAAACACAGCTTATAGAAAGCTGTGGCATGTACTTTGTGGTGCAGTGGATATCGACTCAGAATGACAAATCGGGGAGCCGAGTTCAAATTCCAGTTGAATTCATGGCATTTACCTACGCACAAATACTCTTGGGAAAGGTATTAATCCGTCTCTTCCCTCCAGTTATAGTTTAAATAATAGGACAGATTGGGTTCTATGGCCTTGGCTGGCAACCAGACTACCTCAGAAAGCAATGGCAACCTACTGCGAAATAATCTTCTGCCCAGTCAGTCAGGTATCTTTCGAGACATGATCTCCCAAAGCGTGTATCACGTACGGCATTTAACTGACTGACTGATAGAAAGATAGAAAATAGAATGTTGAGTGAATTTGGTGATAAATCCTCGACACTTTTCCTTCGGATTTTCGTATTTGTTTTGACCTACTCGCTTATATCAGTCAACAGTGTTTGTGTGCGGTCATAAGAAAATGTTATTTCAATTTTGAAAACACTTCTTCTTCGAATTAATCAACTAGATGTCAAATTCAGGATGCAACTCGCATAATATGAAAAGATACAATAATATTCTAAATCTATGTAATCATCAAACAAAAAGATTTGTTTATTTTTCTAAAACATCATCATAAAACATTTTTCTTATGAATTCTACTGATGTCATAGTGAATGTAATATTGCCATTTCGACAGTTCTGAAATCTTGGCAACGACTTGCACTACTTTCATAGCCTTTGTTATTTCACCATATGTTGTTTTGATTGAATATTTCTAACCATTTTTTGTATACTGATTGCTTTATTCAAACCACATTTGATTTGTGCGGTCTGAGTTTGACTGGTGCGTATGCAAAGTTGTATCAGTCCGTGATCCGGAAACGTATACATTTTAGGTTGCTTTTAATATTAATCCAGAAATGTATACATTTTAGGTTGCTTTTAATATTAATCCAAAAACGTATACATTTTAGGTTGTTTTTAATATTAATCCAAAAACGTATACATTTTAGGTTGCTTTTAATATTAATCCAGAAACGTATATTTTTTAGGTTGCTTTTAATATTAATCCAGAAACGTATACATTTTAGGTTGCATTTAATATTAATCCAGAAACGTATACATTTTAAGTTGCTTTTAATATTAATCCAGAAACGTATACATTTTAGGTTGCTCTTAATATTAATCCAGAAACGTATACATTTTAGGTTGCTTTTAATATTAATCCAGAAACGTATACATTTTAGGTTGTTTTTCATATTAATCCAAAAACGTATACATTTTAGGTTGTTTTTAATATTAATCCAAAAACGTATACATTTTAGGTTGCTTTTAATATTAATCCAGAAACGTATACATTTTAGGTTGTTTTTAATATTAATCCCGAAACGTATACATTTTAGGTTGCTTTTAATAGTAATCCAGAAACGTATACATTTTAGGTTGCTTTTAATATTAATCCAAAAACGTATAAATTTTAGGTTGTTTTTAATATTAATCCAGAAACGTATACATTTTAGGTTGCTTTTAATATTAATCCAATAACGTATACATTTTAGGTTGTTTTTAATATTAATCCAGAAACGTATACATTTTAGTTTTTTTTAATATTAATCCAGCAACGTATACATATTAGGCTGTTCCCTATGCAAACATTCTTTCGAATTCCACACAAATCTAACGATTCTTGTTCAGTTGTTAAGGAGAATCACATCTAACCAATTTTTCTTTGTTTTTCTGTTGTTTGTGCTTGAAAATTAACATTGCAGAGGGCAACCACCTCTACCTGTGCCCGCAGTTATAGTGTCTTTTTGTATTCACTAAATCACGTTTCAGGAAAATGTCATTTATCAAAAATATTATTTCTCAAAACTGAATAAATATAATGTCAATGTACTTCATGCCGTTTTTTGAATCTTGAATTTCTAAGGCCGTTAATAACCTCACTACATAAGTGTATCCTTTTACTATAAACTGTTACTTCCTATCCAGATCATCGTGGGGGAAATATTTTTCATCAGTAGTCACTTCAATATTTTATAAGAAGAAAATACTGAAATATCCTCTTGAAGATATAGATACTCGATATAGTTTCTGGTTGATATTAAGATATTTTAGCAGCAACTTGTCTGAGAGAATCTAAATATGTAATTGTTCATGAATTATGTATCCATCATGTCTCCTGAATTTCTTTCATATTTTCGCAATTCCTATACCAGAGGTGGGCATTGTTTGTTCTGTGGAACGTATTTAAATATGAAATTTCCTGAACATGATTTGTGAAATTGAAAAATATAACGAAATAACAATTGTACGGGTCGATTGGGTTGTTTTGTTTTTAATTTGCATTATATTGTATACAAATGGTTTTCTTCATTTATATCCCGCAAACATATTAAGAATTCTGAAGGCAAATAAAATCATAAAATTAGAAGCAATAATTGCTTAATAAATTTGGTTAGTATCAGAAATATGAAACATTTATATTATTTGAAAAGTAGAATATAATTCTTGGCAACGACAAACAGAATATTTTTCAGTTTCATAATTATAAACTATATGAAATTTATTAATTTCGGTACGTAAATGTTAGTAATAATTTCGAATCCTGTTGCATCCATTTTATATAATCTCAGCGCAATAAAATACAATTTTACATTAGCGTACTAAGTGCAAAATTACAATTAAAAGGGTCGTTTTAGAATAAACAACGTATGTTGGTCTCGTACTAAATATATATGCCAAACAGGGAGACTCACTGATGATCTATCTTACTTCCCTAGCAATTTTGATACCAATTTCTATAAATTGAGGGTGAAATAAAAATACCATATATCATGAATTCGTCGTAATTTAAGAAATTTGTGCTATTTTTCAAACGACATTATCTTTTTGACAAGTAATGATTTTCTATAGTATTTACACTAACTTAAGAACAAGATTAACTGGCCCAGTGGTTATAGACGTTGGTTAGTTCCTGTGACTTGATCCAAAAAGTTGTGAGTTCAATACCAGGTTACAGCAGTGGTGAACAAGTAACTTACAGGGTCAGTGGGAGATAACTCATGACTACCAGAAGAGGCTCTACTACGAAAGGAATGAAGACCGTATACCCCAGTGATTGTAATAAAGGTTTCGGCTCGAAATCCCTGAAGAAGGCCGGGGTGTACAACGGCCGAAATCTTGTACAAATGGCATCAAAGATCAGGACAATAGTGTGAATAATATAAATACTGTAAATACTACCTCATCTCAGAAATATAGACAAATACTAATGATTTTTTGGCGAACCAATTGAAGAATAATCAAACATGATCAACTTCAGAGGAAATCATTTGCAGCAATTATCTTCTAAAGTTCTCTTTAAAAGCCCGTATATCTTAAGAAACACACTTAAATGAATTTGATATTCAGATGAAAAGTACAGAAAGCAGATAATTTTGTCTCTGACTTGTCACAATTTCATTCTGTTGTTTGTTTGCAACTCTGATATTGCATACAAATAGTAAGTCTGCGAAAAATATTGCAAGAAAATATACTGACTATTCGAATGTGACGAAAGGAAATATAATAATGGAAATGAGGTTGAAAGTTGAGTGTAATGGTGAAATATCCGTAGGAAATGTCAAAGGCACTAAACATAGAAATGACCTACATTTCTAGCAAATAACATAAGGAAAAAATATATGATTAATATAATGTTCTTTTTATAAGCTGCCTGTTAAATCATTTCTTATATGCTTTTATGTGCTACATTCTTATACAGTGTGCAATGTATAAATTGTCGTCTAAAGGACGCCAAAATGAAAATAACCTTGACCTCTCATATTAGCAGATATATTTACCAAAATTGCACAAAACTATCTTGAAATGCTAAATAGTAAATTTATTCAATAAAATCGCCATTTCTTTCGACCACGACCTCTAGACGACTTCTCCGGCAACTCTTTAAGGCGGTCTCCTTGTTTAAGTTGGTAAATCCTGCCACAAACCTTGCCTTCAGTTCCTCTTTGGTGTTTGATCTCTTGCTCAATCGCTTACGACACAAAATAATCAAGGGTTTCGAAGTATGGAAAGTTGTTTGGCAAGATGTAAGGGGTGATATGATCGCACTCGCACTAGATGTAGTCCACCATGCTGAATCTGAAACCATATGAGGAGATGAAAGGAGGCATAAAATCGTCATCAGCAGCGATCGCTTCAAAAACCTTCTTAATTAACATTAGACATCCACCTCTTTCCGAATTCTCAGCACTGTCCTTAGATTGACACTGTAACACTCTAGAATGTTCGTATTGGAATTTCCGGTGCGAATGCCAAGCAGCATACCGTTTTCAAATTTCTGGTGAAGTGAATTGAGTCATGGTGGTGTTTTTTCTCATAAACAGCGCTCAACTGACCCTACTATACGGAGCAGTCGACAAAATCAAAAACAAACAAGGCACATTAGAGAAATCAAAAATATAAAATGACGACAATTTATCCATTTCACCATGTACACTCACACAGCAATAAATTTATATACACACACATATATATATATATATATTAGTTATCCACATAAAAGCCCGTTTCTCTGTATTACAGCTCATCAGTGTGACTAGACATATTCCACTTGCTTCTGGCCGGGATCGAAACTCGACCGATTTGGTGTCAGTCGGAGTCTCTACTCCCTAAGCCATCGGCGCATGGCCTGTAGAGAAAGGAAATTTAACGTCTTGGATATAAGCAGTGTATACAGACGCCAGTCACCGAGAGAACTCAATTCATTTTTGAAGAGTCACGCATATAGCCGAAGTGGAAACTGTTTTTAAAAACTGATATATATATATATATATATATATATATATATATATATATATATATATCAGTAATGTGAGGGTTTATTTGAATGAATGCTTTATATGTGTTTGTGCGTGTGTGAGAGAGAGAGAAAGAATATTGCTATTCATATTGTAAGTAAACGTAAGGGGCACACGTTCAATCCCTGCCGTAGAAGACCTTGAACAGGCGTAATGCACACTATTTAATAAATAGAAACTTGGGGTATATTTCCTATACTAATGACTTGGCCAATCTGTTTTCTGCTCTAACCTAAAATAAACTAAAGCCCTGATAGAAACTCAAAATAATTTATCTAAATGTATTCTGAGAAATAACCGGAAGCTAAACTCGGACTGTTTTGAAAGTTCTTTCCGGGGTAGGTCTCTGCTATTTTTAATTCTTATTTGAAATTTTCATGGATATCTCAAATTTAATTAAATTCAAAGTCAGAATTTTTTCATATATTTAATTGGACGAAATAGACTTTCTTATCTTCCGCTTCATATGCCTATCCCTCTCTTGACTTTCATCCCTTGTTTGCTGCTTAGGAAGGAGTTCTCGGTTCTTACCGAGGCCTTAATAATAGTGTTGTCATGAATCTGTTAAATGTGTGAAAGATGGCAATATCTCCTTATAATGAGGATACCGACTAGATAGTTTTCTGTTTGCTGATTCTCGACTAGTAGTTTGGAGCCCAACCTCTTGTGTAGCGTCTAGAGAGGTTGTTCTGATCAACAGTCGCATAATATCAGGGTTCTTACAGTGCGAGGAAGAAGAGTGTTCTGCAAGAACCTCCGGTTGACCTACCCCGATGCCACACTATGTTGCGATCTGCGCCATTCCCTGCCTGAGCATGTTACACTAAACTACAGTTATTATCCGAGGGATTTTCCTTAACAAAATAACAAACCATGACTATAAGCAACCAACAAAATAAAATTGAATTAGCTCAACAAAAAGGACCTAAATCCCTCAACCTATCTACATCTGCAGTGTGGAATCGTTCTCTTTTGAACACTCTTCGGATATGCTCTCTGCGAAATAAATCTTAACACTGCAATCCTCTCCTCCGAATTTGCAATTCCTAGCTATCTTCCTCTCTTGCTGAGTAGGGAACTCTCTCTTGAATCGCCACATCATTCTTACATGTGTCTCTGTCTCTCTCAAAGAAACTCAGTCTTTCTCTACCGTTTCCCCTTCCTATCATTACCCTTGCGTGCTAGATAGTATCTCTGATAATATATACATGGTTTTCTCTCTACACCTGTTTGTAAATATATTTGTATTCGATAAATTTCATGCGCATCACACCTGCTAGCATAAACATTCTGTCACTGACCTCGGTGGCATCCAAACCTTGAACTTCTAAATCATTCAATCGCTCACGCGTTTGTGACCTTGGTGGACACGCTTCTCTTCTTGATCTTTTCTTTACCTCTTTCACTGACTCATGTCATACTATGCAGCTCTGATCATGAGGTAGTGTTTCTATTCGTTCCTCACCAACCAATAACCGACTCCCACCAGAATACTTTCTGTTATCAATAAGCTGATTGGGAATCGTTCAGCAATTTCTTTCGTGATGTCGCTTGAAATGAAGTTTTTAATCATCCGGTACAAAAATGTACCTCTAAAGTTTCCTTTTGGCTGAAAACATCGATGCTTTCATATCAGCACAAAAGTATCAAGTGAAATCACGTTCATTTCTTTGGTTCTTACCTGTATTTTCTCTGCTATAACCCACAAGAATCTTGCAAATTCGATTATGGAAATTATTCACGACTCTGCAAGAATGTACTGAACAACGGCAGATCCTTAACATCTCTATTCAATAATTTACCATCTAGAGAAGATAAGGTTGAAAGTTCTTCTCGGAAATTTTCTCTTTACTCAAAACCCGATTCATCTGGAGAACCCACACCTGACTTTCCTCCTTACAGAAGCTCTACAGACTATTATACGCATAAACTCTTCGCTGGTGTCCGACATCATTTCTACATTAATTTCCTGTAAAGCAAGCGGTGTTAACGTTGTTGTAACGAAACTTGCTTCTGGGCTTGCTCCAGTTCACCACAACTACTGACCTGCTGCTTCCTGCTTTCCAAACTGTTAGACGTTCTCCTATGTAGTTCCTGTTTTTAAGAACTCTGCAGAACCTTCTGACCCATCTAACTATCGCTCTGTTAGTTTCTCACCATTTTTGGTAAAGTATTCGAGACTTTAATCAATGCTGAAGTGGTTCTGATTCTTAATTTGTTAGGACCTACTCTCAGATAACCAATGTGTCTTCCATTTCGCCAATTCTACCGCTGGTGTGATAAAGGCCATCACTAAAAATGTATATGAAAATCTTGATAATTACAGCGAAGTCTTCTGCGCAAACTCTAGAGGTGCGGTATTACAGGACAATTGCTCGATTTAATCAAATCTTTCCTGTCAAATGAATGTCGTTTTAAACGGGCTTGCTTCCATATCCTTTCCCAAGAACACGATGTCACCAAGGTTCTCTTTTAGCTTCCTCCGGTATTTTTTTTTTTTTGATCTTCATAAAGTTCCAAATTGGTATTTATGCAGATGGAACTATCATTTACTCGTGTCTCAACAGCAAATCCGTCAGAGATGAGAAAGTAAAGTAAAGCTGATTGCTAGTCTCCTGGATTGCAACACATTGCATCTTCATGGCCTCACATTTTTAACTGGCTCTATAACCATCATATCGAATCAATACATTTGGGTCACTGGGTCATGACAGATACATTTTTCACGTCAGAGACCACCTTACACATTTACATATCTACCATTTGTCCGTGCATTGAATACTGCTGACAGTCTGTTGCTCTGGCTATTCATCGGGAGATTCTTCCAGAGAAGGATTTACAATGTAATAGATCCTGATTTGGAATCTCGACTCAGTCCCTTTCTCAAGAAAGCATGGCTTCCCTTTGTATTTTCTACAGATATTTTCACGGCAATTGCTCTGACGAGCTTTCTTCCATGGGGCCAAGGCTGCATGAATTTGAGCGTGCAACTAGACTGGCATTTAGGTCCTACTCTTTTTACTGCTGAATTATTTACATGTAACCTCCATTTCTGCTCCAACAATTTCTTTTCTTGTATTTTCTAGTTGCAGAACTCCCGTTTTCATCCTTCCCTAAATAACTACAATTTTCAAAATTTTAAATGCAACGTCAATCGCCATCTTCTTTCTTTATGAAACCTATCCACTCTTTATTTTTTTCCCTCAATCGTCCTTATCCACAGTCTTTTCCCTCATCTTCACTCTATGTGCACCCCCCGCGTATTAGTGGCATTTTTTGGTTGGGCTGAAATATATTCTTAAAAGGTCAAATAAATAATAACGCTGGGTAACAAGTATTTTGTTGAATGATATCTGACGATTAAGTATATGTAATTTGGATTGGTGAATAAGAACTTCAACTAAATTTGGCTTTATTTAACGTCAGAGGTTAGCTGAAAACTAGAAAATAACTTGCGGATATTGGGTGCCATTTCCAGCGAATTTTCGACAAATTTACTCATTTTCAAGGAAATAGCCTGCTGGGCGTTCATGCTGTTAACTGTCCAAATTCTGAAATAAACCAGGCTTTCGTTCGTTTTGTTAGCGATTGTGGTTAAGGTTTCTATGAAAACAGCTTATTAGCTTCACAAGAATGTGTTTTCATTGGTTTGGTTTCAGAAAACTGAAGGTTATTCTGATGTCAACTTGTGCGCTTTTATTTTAACGGGAAAATATTTCAAGTGGAGTTGAGCGCAGCTTAGAGAGTATGCCTAATTCTGTTTTTCCATTGTAGAAAGTGTTCTATAACGGTAATTTGTTAAGAGCAAATTGCATCCATGGGCATAAGGGCAATTCGTCCTACCGTTGCATATATTTTTCACAACAATAAACCTTCATTTTTATCCAAACGTGATAGAATTAGTTTTTAAAAGTATTCTGTTTAACCTATTTCATTTTGTATCCCACAGGAGAATTTTTCCGATTCTTTAGAGGATAGAGAATGTTTAGAAATTAGTATATTTCACTGAAATGTGTAAATTCGATTCTCTGAATAACAGAAAGAGATCGAAAAGGAGTATATTCTACTAACATTGTAAATCCGTTTCTCAGTAGAACCGAAATTGTTCTGAAATGGGTGTATTTCTCACAAATTTGTAAATCCATTTCTCTGGAAAAAGGACAATGTTCGGAAAGGTTTGTTGTCTTATTAAATGTAAAATGATTTTCTTTTTTGTAAAGAATATTTGTAACTGTGATTTTTAAATGAAAAATATTGAAGATAAATGATTTTATTATTTAATTTTACCTGAATATTTTTATTGTATGTGTGTAAAGAATATGATACGAAGTGTAAATTATAATATTATATTTATCAAGGCAAATATTTACCATTATTATAACTTTTTCATGCTACAACTTTCTTTTAATCTTAGGGAAGAAAACATATATACCTTGTGAAACGCACTTTCTGTTTTTGAAAGCAAGAAGAACCAATCAATTGACATCATTGGGGAACCAGTCTTAAAAGATGAAAGAAAAAAGCATATGAACTGTTAAAATGCATTTTTTCTCTCCGAAAAATATGCTTTATTGATGTCGATTATTCATTTTTAAAAATGGCAGTAAAGCATAAAGAACCAACATATAGCAATCATCGCTGAACCGGCTTACAGCATCATTAATAAAAGAAAAAAAGAGAAGAAAATGAACTGTTAAAATATATTTCATTGTTCTTTTCGAAAATATAGTGAACTGGTGCCACTCATTTAGTATTGCTTATTTCTTTAAAAGAAAAAAAAGTCTTTTCAAGGAAAACACAAAAATCCAACAAATTCCGAAAGGCCGAAAGCATCATTAGCAGAAAACATGAACTGTTAAAATATATTCGATTTTTCTATTCTATAATATAGTGAAATGCAGTTTTTCTTCTTCTTCTTCTATGTGCCCTGTCCCTTCAGGACGTAGGCGATCATGGCCCTCCACGTCTCCCTATCCCTTGTGGCCCTTAGCATGTTTGTTCCCTGTTCCTGTTTCTCCTGGCAACCCCCGTTCCGTCATCCACCCGACCAGGCCCTGCAAATATGTTATCTGCTGCCTTCCTCTGTCTCTCTTTCCCTCTACCTGGCCAGTCAGTATCAGGTTCTCCAAGCTCTCCTTCCTCATTGCGTGTCCCAGGAACTTCAGTTGTCTCTTTCTGATGCTCGGTATTAATTTCCTTTTGGTTGCCATTCTTTCCAACACCTCATCGTTGCTTACATGTTCAGTCCACGATATCCGCAGCATCCTTCTGTAGAACCACATTTCCGCTGCTTCCAGTTTTGTCCTCATTTTCGATTATATTGTCCAGCACTCACTGCCGTATTGAAGAACTGACATCACATAACAATCCAGCACTCTTTTCTTTGTTTCTAGTGAAATTTTTCCTGTGTGTTAGTACTTTGCTCAGCTTCTGGAACGCGTCCTTTGCCATGCCAATTCGCCTTCTGATCTATGTGTCGCACTTTCCATCTCCTGTTAGAACACTTCCTAGATATTTAAATTTTTGCACCTGCTTTATTCTGGTATCCCCCACCTGTATTTGGCATTTTGGGTTGCACCTTTTGCTGATGACCATGCATTCAGTTTTCTTAAAGTTTATTTGTAGTCCTTTTTTGTCACTCTCCACCGTTACCTTCTGTAGGAGATCCTGCAGTTTCCTTTCCGTGTCTGCAATCAGCACTGTATCATCTGCATACCTTATGTTGTTCGAGTTGTGGCCTGCAATAGCAAATCCTGGCGTGTCGTCTAGGGTCCCCAAAAATCTTCTTAAGGAACGCACAAAACCCCAATATGTTGTCATCATCAGTGAAACAAGAACAAATAGACAAAAGCAATAAAATGAATACATTTACTTTTTCGATTACAAAATGTGTATTGATTTTAATTCTTCATTTTTAAAAATAGACTGTTCCAAGAAAGCACAACGAACCAACATATTGTCATCATCGGGGAACCGACCGACAGCATCATTAACAGAGGAAAAAAAAATTAAAAATGAACAGTTAAAATATATTTATTTTTCAGTTGTAAAATATGGCGTATTGCTGCTAATTATTTAAGGAAAGAACGAAGAACCAACATATTGTCGTCATCGGTGAACCGGCAGAAAGCGTCATTAACAAAGGAAAAAAAGTGTTTAAAAATATTTATTCTTTCCTATTTGTTAAGTATACATTTTTAAAAATAGACTTTTCCAGGAAAGCACCAGTGTGTAACTGATGCTATTATTTTTTTTATTTTCAAAATGTGAGAATACATGTTACATTTTCAATTTAATTTATTTATGATTACAAATTGGCACCATATGTATGCAATTGTCAAATAAATTCTTATTTTAAAATATAAATGTACTCGTAAATCTAATTCTTCTTCTCTCATTTTTATTCACGAGCGAAGAACATTTACATAAATGTTTCCTACGAGACTTGGGCTGGATGGAAAATTACGCCCCAAAACGGATAGATAGATAGATAGATAGATAGATAGATAGATAGATAGATAGATAGATATTGATGTCAAGTTCGTAAACAGTGAGAATAATCCAAAAAGATTTACTTAATATACAATATTAAGTGATAGATCTCTATAGGAATGGAAACCTCGTAAAGTGGCCCAGAAGAGAATTCTTTAGCCTTATTTCGTAAGGGTCACCAATGCTAGGAGAGAAAAAGTTAATGGGGAGAATGAGTGACCATAAATCCATTACACGCACAATCGCAAGCACACGAATACGTATACACATATATCCCTACATATGAACATACCGACGCATACACATACATATATGCACACATTTTACATACTTACACATATGTACATGAAAATATGTCTATGCATACATTTATATATACACACATCCATCCGTATCCACGTATAAATATTGTGTTCACATACTCACATACATACCTATGAAGACCAGACACATATGCGTATTAATTAATATTAACGTTTATTTATGCAAGTATACCAACAAACAGCACATATACGAGCCAAATACGCTTATATGTGCATATTTACACACACACACACACACACACACACATACACACACACACATATATATATATGCACCTGTATGTATATAGATATATGGTTATATGTACACAATATCTTCTACACATAGATATAAATTTCTTATGTATACACATTCTCGCCTTTCCCCATTCATGTACCCACCTATGAAGACCAGATTTATACATGTATGTAAAAAAATAGATATATTGTGCCTGTATACATATACATATATACATGCAGGTTTGTGTATATGAATGTTCATGTGTGTGTGTATATATATATATATATATATATATATATATATATATACAACACGTTAAAATTTCCTTTCTCTGATTCCATGCGTCGATGGCTTAGGGAGTAGCGACTCCGACTGCCACCAAATCGAAACAGGCTTGTATGTGGATGACTAATATATATATATATGCGTATTTGTTGCGTATATATGAGGTATGTTGGTATACTTGCCTAAATATATGTTAGTAAATGCGTATATGTCTGGTTTTCATAGTTGTGTATGTATGTGAACACAATATTTTTTATGTAGATATAGATGGTTGTATGTATATATATATACCTATGTAGGTGTATGCATAGATATATTTGCATATACAATCGTGTAAGTATGTAAATGTGTGTATATGTGTATGTATGCGTATTTATATTCATGTATATGTATATATGTGTATAAGTATTTGTGTGTTTGTCAGTGGGCGTATAATTCATTTATTGTCATTCATTCTCCCCAATTAACTTTTTTCTCTCCTATCATTGGTGATCCTAACAAGATAAGGCTAAAGAGTTCTATTCTGGGTCATGTAACTTGATTTTCATTTCGTTTTGGAAAAAAATTGTGATATTCTGAAAAATATTTATACAGAATGAAACGAATAAAATGTGGTCTGATGAAAAGACTAATTAGTTTATTAAAATGAATTATAATTTATAACCACTTTAGATAATGTTTTGAGTTTTAATTAATTTATATATATATATATATATATATATATATATATATATATATATATAATGTGTACTCTGATTTGTGGATCGAACAATACTTATATAATGTGTACTCTGATTTGTGGATCGAACAAGTGCGATATAAAAAATAAATTGAATAGGATATATTATATTAAGTGTAGGATTTATCTATATTTCTGTCTCTAGTAGATATTTATGTTGGTTGATCTGTGTTATTTAATCCCGAATCTAAATATTACGTCATCATCGACATGTATTTTGAATGCAATCGTATGCCTTAAATTAATGATAAAATGTATTGCTTGTACTTTACTATAAAAAATATTTTATATTTTCATAGTCTTTTGCTTATGTTTAGATTTTCACCATTTTCCCCGCAGCCAAAAACCTAACAGGCGCTAACACCTGGGTTAGGGTGAACTCAGGAAACAACAGCAATTAAGAGATATTTCAAAGATCATTCAAATCCTGATTAGAAGCCTTGCTACCGATGTAGCTTATCTTCATACCCTGGAGTAAATATATAATAATTGTATGATCATATGTTTATACATATGTGTGTGTGTGTGTGTGTGTGCGTGTGTTTAGTGTTAGGGTTGAGTATATATATATATATATATATATATATATACTCAACCCTAACTAAAAAGCAATCGGATGTCTAACCGGACTGATGAGCTGTAATACATGAAACAGATCTGTCTGCGGACATATATATATATATATATGTATATATATATATATATATATATATATATATGAGAGAGAGAGAGAGAGAGAGAGAGAGAGAGAGAGAAACAGAGAGCTGCTATTGTTGGGTAAATTAATTATTGTTGCATTTGACACCCTCGCAAAGTTTGGAAACATTATTCAGAATGTTTAATGACAAATGAAATCGTGACGTTCAAACAATTGATCAGAAGTGTCACCTCGCGTTGAATAACTGTACAAACACTGAATGATATAATTTGTTTTAGTTTATTATATTTTCTCAAGGCAAATATGCCCGTTTCTATATGCTTGATCTTAAGAAAAGTTTTAAATTCTTATGCGGCCGGGTGTTGTAAACTCTCCACACAAACTTAACCATACTCAAAATATTCACTTGTTCGTGTTGGGAATTGGTCAACATATATCTACTGCTAAGAAGGTTGGGTCACTATGTCGATCCAGGATGTTTTTTCCACCCGAATCCATCCTGCATATATACAAGTCAACCATCCGTCCGTGCATGGAGTACTGCTGCCATTTATGGTCAGGTGCCCCTGCCGTTCTCCTCAGTGTTCTTGACAAGCTCCAAAGGAGAGTCTGTAATGTGATAGGTACTGATCTGGCGACTCGACTGCAGCCACTTTCCCATCGTCGAAATGTGGCCTCCCTCTGTCTCTTCTATAAATATTTTCATGGCTTCTGCTCGGATGAGCTTAAGTCACTGATGCCTCCTCAACAGGTGTTTACCCGTGCAAACAGACTGGCAACTGGGTCCCACCCATTCACAGTCAGGTTAGCCAAATGCAGGCGACAATTCTACTCCTGCAGCTTCCTCTCTCGCACTTCCCACCTGTGGAACTCACTCCCGTATTCTTGCTTTCCTGACGGCTGCAACCTCCAGAAATTTAAATGCAAAGTTAATACTCATCTACTAACCATTGGCCTCTAGCTCTCTCCCCTCCCCTGTATAACATTCCCTTTCTCTCCACCTATGTATCTGACATTGCACCTTCTTTCTCAGCTTTCTATTGTTCCTTTCTAACTAGCTTGTGCTCCTCACTCTTTTCTAATTAATCTTTTTACATTTATGTAACCCCCTGCACATCAGTGGCGTTTCCGCCTTGCTCGGGGTGAAATGATTAAAAAAAAAATATTCCTTGTATATATATATATGCAGAGCAATATATTTGGTATGTCCAGATATAATACAGTCACTTTGTATTAATAAGAAATATCATACTTATTCCCAATACACTCTAAGTCAATTTTAAAGAATTCTCCCACTAACATAAAATTTTTATCCATGGGTCTCTTCTTTTTTATAAAATTTCTCGTCTTTTGGGATCGCCATCAGTTGCTTCTTCGCATTGTCTTTAAATATTTTATAATCTGAACTCATTTTCCTTTCAACGAGTTTTGTTTGTTATATTCAATTCTAAATTATATTTGAGTGTAGAAGCCCAGATACGCCAAACACTTAGTGATAAACTACAATTGTTCAGAGCGAAAAGAGTCTCAAACAACAAAGTTAATTACTGCATCGGATAATATATGGATAAATATATACTAAGAAAAGCTTTCAATATAAATACATTCAAATACTCATAGCATTGATATTGATAACTGTTTCATTATTGAATAATAAAAGAACAAAATATTATTAAATGAAAAACGACCATAGAGATATCCGAAAAAGAGAAATGTAGCTTCTTCGGAAATCAGTATTTACTCCCAATATGTTTACAGAATGAAAATGAAAATTTTATCAGTGAACATCGGCGAGAAGGAGGAATAGAATAAACCATTTTCTTTCCTATATAATCTCAAAATCATGAGGTATAAAGATGAATATTTTTAAATGCCTTTTGTTGTGGGGTCTCTCTTTTTTCCATGATACTGGACTCGACTTAAATATACATATACTTCTGCCATAGTGAGATAACGTCAGATCCGTGAGATAACGTCAGATACGAACGATACCAACAGATACCGGAAAATACCGATGTTTCACGGAGAATACAGCGTCAGTAGTTTATATTAGCTCTGAGCTCCACTCAGCCAGAATATTGTTACACAGCACCCGTCAGCTTCCGACGTGGACATATTAAACATACTACGTCTTCACTTCAGAATCTTGTATATATACTTCCTACTAACCGTATTCCTGGATTACTAACCTACGTTCAAGTTTGTATCTTTTACGTTAATATGTGGTGATACCGACCGAACAAAAGCGATGAACCGGATGTGTGCTCTCTCACAACTAAAAGGCAAATGAATAAAACTCGTCGCGCGCATCCAAGTTCGCGCAGATGTTCCGGTTGAAAAATAAAAATTAATCAAATATCAAATTACCATTTCGCGAGCCTTCGCGAATTTTATTTACCAGCCAATGGGAAGCCCGGAATCAAATACTGAAATTCAAAACTAGCTTTTGAGCCAAAAAGCAGATATAAAAAGCGAAAACACAAAAGCTTCGTCAGACAGAAGGAATCCGAGGCTAGAGTCATTAGTGCTTCCCCTTGACTTAAGTCGAGCGGCTACTATGCTGACCTCTTTCCTCCTCCTTGTCTCAAAAGTACTTATCGACCTTTTCAAAGACATTCCTCAAAAGTACTAACTGACCTCTTCAAAGACATTCCACAAACCATCTTGCTGACCTACTGACCTTAGAAGCGGCAACTTCTAAACAAACATTCCTTACCTTCAAGACGCTTCTACTCTCCTAAGCCTTTTATCTTTTCAGCATTATATTTGTCATGAACTCTCTAACCTCCGTTGGACTTTTATTTCAAGTATTACTTTATTTGTAAAATATTAATTGAAATGTATATATATATAAATGTTATTTTATAGTCAAAAGTGCCTTTCTTGATTTTGTAATCATTTTATGAATGCAAGGCCAAATTCCGTTAACCTGTTACGGTATACTAGTACCCTTTGCTAGAACGGAATCCTACAACTACTAGAAAAGAATAAATAAGAGAAGATATACACCCGCCATAAATATACTTATTTTTCTATCTCAAATTCTGGTTGTTGTTCCTTTATTTCGTGCGGTTTCTATTCCCGGGATCCACAACACCTTTCAAGAACCACAAGAAGAAATCTGTAAAGAAAAATCAATAAGGCATAATTATTTCTAAGGGTATTTTCTTGAAAAGAACAAAAAGTTATTTTCCTTAATTACATTTCGAAATAAACATTAACTAAATATATATTATTAATACTTTTATATTCCCACAAGAAAATATTTACTCTTCTGTATATTACAATTGTGTAAATCAATGTATCTATGAGGATTGATGATTATACGAGTATTCTAATCATTTAAAATAAGTTTTACACAAAACAGAATGATGAAAGCATGTTTTGCTTCCAAAATTAGTTTCAAGTATTGAAAAGGTCATTATTTAGTGGTAACTTTTCTAAATCGTTTATTCCCCTTTTCACTTCGTCCAAGTAAACCACTTTCTAAATTATAATTTTAGCAACATACAAAAAGTGTTGACGTTACAAATTATCTTTCAAATTGACATATGATTCCAAATTGGTACTGTGCAAAATGTGCGCAAAATTGTGAATCAGGTCTCTCACCACATGCGAGAAAATTTTTGATGTAGCATTCCGTTATCCTGAGGCAATGTATGTACCTACCTTACAAATCTTACTTCAGGGATAGGCTGTGATGAATTAATAAATTACAGAATTAATCTTCATTCTCTTTCGTATTCCATGCGACTGACTTCCTTTACGTACGTAAATATTTTGATATTTTAAGATGAAGTAACTGTCTTAAATTTCTTCATTTATTATTAGTGGATTTCGTTCAGAGATTGTTTTTTTTTATATATATAGCATCATCTCAGTTCGCAATATACAGTAACAATATGTCTCGTATTTACTGGCCATATAAGACGAGAATACATTGGCAGAATATACCGCTCTTATTTTGGGGCTTCTGCTCACCAACAACCACGAAACAAATCTTGCATAAATATTTCTATACTTCAACAATTCACTGATGCCCAGAATATTTTTCTGAAAACATTTTAACCTCGTGTTTTGACTTTTCTAATTCACCCGATTTTCTTAAAACATGGCTTCCACCTTTTGATTTTCCGTTGTACTTTACATCGTTCATTGTGAAAATAATTCATTCGTTTACTGCAGTTTTTAGCACTTTAACCTGATTTGAAATCATTATTCCTATCCGTATAGCTAACTAAATAAACATTTTTGAACACATATGAATTTTATTGGCTGGTAACCGTCTAATGGGAAAAAATATTTTTGATCGATCCTAACAACAAAGTTGATCTCTGATAGATCCTAAAAACACAATATCATCAAACTGCGGATCAACATGAGATATAATTCCCATGTTACGTTTATGAGCCCAGTCTTGTATACTGGCTTGATATGTAGTAGGTTGCCAGTTTTTTCTGATGTAGACTGGTTGCCAACCAAATCTTTAGAACGCTTTTTGAATTCAGAATTTCCTTTCAGTAAACCCAAAGCCATAGAACTTAGTCTGTCCTGCTATTTACCCAGGGAGGGGAGAAGTAAAGATGGATCTATACTTTTTTCCCGAGCACTTAAGTCAATTCAACTGGAATTCGATTCCTCAATCCAAGATGCTATCCATTACTTCAACGTGCTTTTATAACAAACACTGGATATATAATTCAAGTTAAAAAATATGTATTACTCAATACCTTTGCAAATCAAATTGACGTTAAATATTGTTAACAGAATCTTATATAATATCAAAAAATCTTATAAAATATCAAAAACATTTACCTTTTACAACTATTATTGCGATAGGAGAACTTCCATATAAGTTAAATGTTGTGGATTCTTGTTGAGAAACCACACGAAATAATAAATAACAAAAACAGATATAGAGATTAAAATGAAAGCTATATTGAATAAAAATATACAAACTGGAAGACTGGTTAGTCAATTCTTAGTTTTTTTTCTTTTCACTCTAGTACTGGCAGTCGATATTAAAAATATCTTCATGTCGCCTGTAGTATTCTCCAAAACTTTTGTCTTTCTCGATTGAGTATTTAAAAGATTCAATAGCGTTCCATACCGCATCTTGCGAAAACGTCTCCTCCATTTCCGTGTTCCTTTCTAGTGCTGTACTTGTTAATTTTAATAATAGTTCTTGTAATTGTGATTGTCTTTCTTCATTCGACTTTTGTATTTCCATTTGTTTTTCATCATTTTTCCTTTTGTATTTCCATTTGTTTTTTGTATTTCCATATGTCTTTCTTCATTTTACTTTTTGCATTTTCATTTGTCTTTCTTCTAGTTTATATTGTCTTTTTTCACTCCTTTTAATGATTTCCAGTATTCCTTTCTGAAAGTTCTACATGATTTGCTGTTTCGATTCCGTGAGGGGTTTGATTTTTTAGCAATTGCTTTCTAGTAATTAATTTTGACCGTTTCTGTTCTTCTATCTGTGTAATAGACTCACTAAATTGTTTGTGATCAATTTGATGTTCGCATCCTCGTAGCAAATTTTGTTAAAGTGATTCAGGGTAAGTTCGTCGTAAATTTGTTGTGCGACTTGTGCACGAATCTACTTTGCCAATTTGTTTTTTGCGAGTGATTTAAAAAACGTATTTTTCCTCCGCGTGAACTTGTTCGAAATACTTTGTCACCAATTTGTTGTTGGCGACTGACGTGGAGAACATATTATTCTCTCCGCTTGTATTTGTTCGAATCCTTCGTCACTAATTTGTTGTGGATTCTTGTTGGGAAACTACACAAAATAATAAATAACAAAAACAGATATGGAAATAGAAAATGTAAGTTATATTGAACAAAAATATGCAAACTAGAACACTGGTTAGTCAATTCTGGAATACTAGGAAATACTGTTAGTAGGAATCAATATATACAATCTTGTAGTAAAGCAGTATGTCCGGTTAATCAGTCTATATCCTTACTGACCAACTAGCGGCGATACAAATACTCAACCCTCTCTGACAATCACTATATTTAGCTGTCCCTCCCACTAAGGGCAACATGTGACACATGGTCAGTTTATGAGTGGGAATTTCCGGGCTATATGGCCCGGCCAAAAAATACCTGTCTATTTTTCCCCAATCGTGCTTCTACCCTTCGGCGGAACCACGACTGGGTTAGTGCTCTCTGCTCGGAAGAAGAGAGCGGACAGTGAGAAATGCCGTCGCAGCGAGAAAACTCTCTCTGACAATTACTACTGTTTTCTGTATAAGCAGAATTATATGTGCACATCAGGCGAGTCCATTCTTATGTGCAAAAAGGGGTGCTCCCCATCATTAACACTCGGATCTATCGATCCCCATTATAAACTGCGTCTAGAGACTATATGCAAGTTATGAACTGGTATAAAGAGTAGCGTCTCTAATGTTAAAAATTCTATTATGATGTTGTTTAGATTCTACTCAATATTATTAACTTAGATATATACTGATAGAGAAAACTATTGTTTTCGGTTGGAAAAAAGTTTACTAAGTTAACAAAAGAGACTAATTTGACTGTCAGTAGTTTATTTGTAACTATTTACTTTGATACTTTTACATTATAATACCTTGTAAAACTAATGTAAAAAAAAATAATATGAAAATATTTTTGAACAAATTCGTCAATTTCTTAAAGGAAAAACATAAGAAAACATTTTATTTTAAAAATAAAAGATATATTAACAAAAATTAATAAGAACCTCCTAAAATTTATTGCACAAATGCTCCTTTTCAATAACACTTAGCAGTCTATTGTCAACATCTGATGTTAGATTTGCAATTTTAGAGGCTGGTAAGTTGTTTGCAGAAACATTAACTGCCTCTCAGAGGTCACACTTCCTGCTGAATTGACTTCTATTAAAATAAATATCTCTCTTAAGTATGCTCCACAGATTCTCACTGGGATTCAAGTCACAGCTATTTGAAGGCCAGTCCATAAGAGAATCTTCAACAAATCCATTTTCTTTCAACCAGGATTTAGTAAACTTTGATGCACGACTTGGTGCGTTGTCTTGCATAAAGATTATAAACCTACGCTTGGCTAAAGGCTGGTTATTAAGCCATTCAAAGAAATGTTGCTCTAGAAAAGCACAGTAACATTTGGAATTCATTTTAATCCCGTCTTTTAATTTAAATGAACCCTCGAGCTCATTACCAATAATCCCGGCCTATATCATGATCCCACCGCCGCCTTGTTGGCGTTTAAACAATTTTCTTGAGTCATGTTGCTTGCAAACCCATCTTCAAGCCAATCCATCGAGTCTATCGAGGGTGATCCTTGATTCATCTGTGAAAACCATTTTACTGAAATCAGTTTTCATGTATTTTTTTTGCCAACTGCAATCTTATTTCCTTATGTTTTTTGTTAAAATGGGATTCTTTATTTGACTTTTACATCAGCAAATTTCCTTAATGCTTTACAGCTTGTTTCCCTTGACACCATAGGAGCTCCAGCGGCCTCGAATATAAACGCACTTGACGCATTTGGGTTTCTTATTAATTCTCTTCGGATATGTGATAGATCTCGCTTTGTTTAATTCTTGAATTTAGCCTGAGATTTTTTTTCTTAGTTGAATTCCCATTTGACATATTTTCTTGATTGTTCGATGATCCCTTTTCAAATCCTTAGAAATTTAAAGCGAAGAATTTCCTTTGCTAATTTCTTTGATTAAATAGTTCTTTTCATTAATTGTTACTTCTTTTTTACGAGCCATAATAGTAAATTCTAGTTCTTGCAAATAATCTCTTAACACTTCAAATTGCTATAATTACTGAAAAAATACTAAATATCAATCTGAAATTGAAAATTTGGATTTAATTTCTTTCATGCTTACTCGCTATACATAATAGTACAAATTATATTATTGAATAACACATATCTATGAATTTTACATAAAATATTTGACAATACCTCTTTTGCATATAATCTCTAGACGCAGTTTACAATAAATGTTATATATGCTAATATTTAACCATTTTTAGAAAATATTGCTGAACTGAATATATTCCCTTAAAATGTTATTGTTGCAAACATTTTACTTTATTTTTTTGCTTTCTTTGATCTTTCCGTTGTCGTCAAGTTTCTTTTTAATTTTAAAATTTAGCAGAGCTTGGTTTTAGGATGTTTAATGAAATACGGAGTCTAGTTCCAGGAAATGTTCTAATTTTCAATATTTAATGAAAAAATTAATATAAATTCTTCCGAATGGTACGATAATTAGCATGTTCAATTTGTAATAGTTAGGGTATCATATATATAACTGAATAAGTAGCGAAACATCTTCTTAATTAAAGATAAATGTCATAGACTAAAAATATGTGGCGAAATTCAGAAATAATTCGATGTCGATAGTCCATTGCCTGCCTTTCAAAGAAGTAAGCACCGTAGTTAAGTCTGGGTAGAATAATTTTCAATTCAAGAGAACATATGAAACACACGACAAATTTTTTTATCTAGGTGACGCAGATAATGGTTTCTTTCTTATGTTGTTCTTAGAGAAAAATGCTAGAGATAACATTATCTTTGAGAGACATACTGATCGCATGTCTAGAGTCACTGAAATAAAATTCTTATATTATTTTAAATTTATTGCATACTAAACGTATACAGGAATTAACTGAGCCTAACAGTAAATCGTAAATATTGCTTTATGTATGTAAGTGTATAATAATTCTACTTTGTATATGCGGGATTCAGATGATAATGTATATTTGTAAGTGGTTGTTTCGGTGTATAACTCGTAGGCATTATATTTCGTGATTTTCACACCTTGAGTAAGGAATGTTTTTACATATATACTGCTTGTTTTGTATGAACATACTTTAGATTCTTTAAAACTACATTCAATAAAATTTGACCAATGTTTTTGACGTCTATTTATAGTTGGTAATATAGTAATTCATAATTCCTCAAATATCTTCAACATAAAGAAATTAGTATACTAGAATCTAAATAGTAATTTAGATTTACGCGTGCTTATGCATTTGAATTATTGACTTCTTTATGATGACATATACGCATGCATACACATATCGTCTGACGATAACATGAATCGTGAAACTGGCAGTCATCATGAGCATGTTGTACTGACGTCTCCATCTGTATTGCCTCGCTCTTCAAACAATACCTTGTGCCACAGTGAACCTATTATTCAAATAAATGCCGTTTATTCTAAGTAATAACATATTATCGTTAATAGTAATCCTGATACACATTCTCCTTCACCAGTAGCACGACCTGCGCAATCTTCAGGTGATAAGTAGTGACTGACAGTTACGAAATTTAAATTTTAACAAAAAGTATCTGGTTATCGCAACATTGGGACGGTCAAATAATATACGAGGATTAGAGTTTTATTATATATATATATATATATATATATATATATATATATATATATATATATATCAATTAAAGAAAATTTTCAAAATTCAAAGGTGTCGGATGTACATTTCGACACAGGATCTCTAATAGAGATTCTATGTCACGTCAGCGACATTGTTTTTCCAAATGGTGAAGGCCCTGATTTAGCGTGCGGAGGGGTTTTTGGTTAACAACGGTCACAAAAGGGAAAAGGACAGAGCTGGTAGTCGCGGGGTTACAGGGTGTTGAAATGGTGTATTTAGGAAGAGGAAGGAATAGGAGTTCATATTTTATAAAGATAGACAACTAAATGAGTTAAATTACTTTTGAAAGTTAAGATTTTGGGCTGTTTGAAGAAGTGTATTTAGGCGAGAAGGAATGAGTTTCAATATAAGATTTAAAAAAAAATGTTTAAGTTTATTTGATTAAACCTTTTAGGTAGAAGCGAATTAAATGCCAATTACTGGAAGTTATCAGTTTAAAAATTATTAGAGAAAAAAATATTAGAGAAAAAAAATATATATATACATATATGTGTTAACCAAGAATCCATATTTTCTAAAGATAGGCAATTGAAGGAGGCTTGGGATAGGAAGGTAGGGGGGTTAAAATACTTTTTAAGGTTAATGTTAGGGTAAGATTAAGATTAATATTTAAATTGAATCATTTTAATTTATATTCTAACATCTAGTCAACGGGGATCTAAATTCTAAATTTAAGTATTCGAATAATTTGCTTTGTGGCGGCACTTACTGATGAATTCCCTCCTAAGATTCAGTAGCCGGTGTTGGTGGGGGTATTTTAATATTGAAATTTTTTCCAGTAAATATAGACGAAAATTTTCTAGCACGAAAATTCCTCGGAATACGTGCTGAACCTATCAGTTTCCAGCTAATTTCAGGATCCAGCTCTTCTTCTTTCACTTTGTTCACCAAAAACCCCTCCACACTCTAAATCAGGGTCTTCGCCATTTGGAAAAACAATGTCGCTGACGTGACATAGAGTCTCTATTAGAGATCCTGTGTCGAAATGTACATCCGACACCTTTGAATTTTGAAAATTTTCTCTAATTTATATTGACTCTGTATTCTTAATACATTGAGCTCTTTGCCTGCATCAATTTTTAATGTTAAAAATTTTTAATATTGATTAGGATCAGGTTCTTGGAATTTACCTTCCTACTCTTCCATTTCGGATTAAAGAAAAACAAAAAACAAAAAACAAAAAAAAAAAAATATATATATATATATATATGCCATTTAAAATATACGGATTTTATATATGTGTGTGTGTGTGTGTGTGTGTGTGTGTGTGTGTGTGTGTGTGTGTGTGTGTGTGTGTGTGTGTGTGTGTGTGTGTGTGCATAAGCGTGTAAAAATATTTTAGAATTGGGAATATTAATCTTTTATCTTTAGCGTAAAGCTAGATTACACAGTTTTTTTTATTTTTTACAAAAAACAATCTGTACTAAAAATTAATATGGATCAACGTATTTTACTAGATATTTATTTTATCCCTACATGTAGCCACTTATTCAGTATTCATTTGTAAAAAGCGAGGTTTATTTAAGTGTTTAAAAAAGTAATTTTTCAACAAGGCATGAATTACATTTATCGCATTTTATTGGAAGATTTCGCATTAACTATAATAATCCAAGTAATAATTGGGGAATTACCACCATTATTTAAGTGTCAGAAATCTTTTGATAATTTTGTTTTATGAGGGATAATTACACTGTTATCTTTATAGAGTCTGGTGTCTTTAAATAAATCTTATTCGCCACAGTAACAAAGTTTTGATTTATATATAACTATTATGGAATAATGGAATAATAGAAGGTTTTCTGTCTGATTTATGATTATGATTTCGCGATCTTCATTGGTAGCAGACATTAGCTGATTCTTGGTGATGGCGCACAAAAGTCACAAATATCGAAATGGATGGACGTAAATTATGTCTTCCTTTTTATATTTGTAAACCATTCTATGGCTTCTGTTGTTTTATGCCACTGCTTTGTTCCTTTAGCATCTTTCGTGTATTTTTGCTGTTTTTAGCGATATTCATTTTAATTGAGTTAGATGAATCGATATTGATTGCGGTTTAGAAAATGTTCCTTATGTCTTTAACTTTGGTGAATGTGTGTTGCTTGGGAAATCCTATCATCGATATTAATTCAGTGTCTATTTGCTTGGCTTTAATGTAATTTTCCCAGTTGTTTGGTGCCTTTTCATAAAACTTCATAAACTATGTTTATAGCTTTGTGATACTTATTCACATATATTTCGTAATGATTAGCTATCGTTTTTGCCTTGAGAATTATTGTATCGAATCTTTGGAAAAAACATCCTTTTGCATTTTGAATGATGCGTTTTCTTTGGTTCTAGAGTCATTCAGTTAATAATGTAGATATTTACTGATTGTAAAGTAGATTGGTACATTACATATTTTTGGGGAGCTGACCATTAGCTTGAAAAAAGAAACAAGCGTCTTGGGTCAAACTATCGCAGCACCACCGATCATCTCCTTCAATGACTAAGAGCTGGACATGGTCCATCAGCTTACCTACTTTGGCTCTACCATCACTAGTAACTTCTCCCTGAACACAGAGCTCGACAAGACAATTGGAAAGGCAACCACAGATCTTGCGCGCCTCATAACACGTGTTTGAACGAACTCCAAGTTGACAGTGAAGACAAAGATGGCAGTGTACAACGCCTATGTCATCAGTACACTGTTATATGGCAGTGAGAAATGGACCACGTACGCCAGGCAAGAGAGGCGTCTAAATACCTTCCACATGTGAAATATCCGACATATATTGGGATTTTTATGGCAAAACAAGGTTCCCAACATTGAGATCCTGTCTCAGGCCTGTTTGCCTACCATGTTTCCACTCCTTAAATAGCGCATACTCCGTATATATATATGTTGGATACCGGGAATATGTTATATATATATATATATATATATATTATAATATATACATATATATATAGATATATATATATATGTATCATATATCATATATATATATGTATCATATATCATATATATATATATGTATCATATATCATATATATATACTGTATATATAACATATATATACTGTATATATAACATATATATAATGTATATAATATATATATATTGTATATATATGTAAAACATATGTATATAATATAAATATTATATATATTAATTAAGCATATATTATATATGATATGTATATAATATATATTATATATGAATTGAGTATATGATATATTATAAATATATGTGTATATTATATATGTATAATATATGTTATATAAGAAATATATAACATATGTATTTGTTTTATATAATATATGTATATATACTGTATATATAATATATATTGTGAATATATAATATATATTATATACATATATATATAACATATATGTAAATAATATATATATATATATGATATAATGATATATGTATATAATATATATATATATATATATTATATATGTATTTCGCATATGATAAATTATATATATATGTAAATTTATAAAAACAATATATTAAAACATTGTATCTGCTTAATTTTAATAAAAGAATTTCATGCTCACAGATAATCTTTCGCGTATTATCATTGAAATATGTAAGAAATGAGCTGCAACGTTGACAGATGATTTTATTATTTTTTCACGATGTTCCCAGGTATTTTCATGGCCACGTATTTTGAAGCTAACCACGAGTCGATTCATTGTTTGGTATCTTAATATGAATAAAAGTGCTGCTCAACCAATCCACGTGGAACAAGTGATAATCTGAAGGAGGAATATCTAGTAAAAACGACGGGTGCCGGTCGGTCTTCTCAGTTAATCTTTCTAAGTTGTTTTTCACCCGTTTTGCAACATGTAGCGTTACGTTATCTTTTGCAAACTCACTTTGTCGTGTCTCTGCTCGTTTAGCCACCGTTTTTCTTCAATGCTCGGCTCAAACACATCAACTGTAGCCGATAGCGATATCCTGTAATATTTTAGATCAGTTTGAGCAGCTCATAATAAACTTTCACCAGCCGATCCCACCAAATACAGAGCAGAAGCTTCGAACTACCGATGTTTATGCATGGCCTCGAACTTCTACGCTTCGGGTTATCATAGTGTATTCATTTTCCATCGTCAGTTATGATACGATGCTAGTAACATTTTTTCCTTTTCTGCCACTGAAGCAGCTGTTCCCACGTGTCAAGACCCTGTTCGATGTCCCTCAGCTTTTAACTCGTACGGCACCCAAGACCCTTGTCTTCAAATCATTCTTAATGCTTTTAAACAATTTGAAACTGTTCTGTAATCAACTACTAATGATTCTGCAAGTTCAGCCTGCGCCTGAACTATGTCTTTATGAAATAATGCCTCCAATTCTTCGTCTTCAAACTTTTTTCGGTGCGCCATAGCGTTCTCTATCTTTAACATCAAAATCATAATGTTGAATCGTCTAAACTAGTCTCTGAATGTTGTTTCCAACAGGGCATAGTCACAGTAAGTATCAACAATGATTCTGTGTCCTTCAGCTGCAGATTTCTTTTGCATAAAGTAGTGCAGTAAAATTCCTCGGAAATATACTTTCTTTGGCACGAAATACGACATATTTAACGTTATGAAAAACAAAGTTGTTTACCCTTTGGAGAAATGGCACACACTGAATTTCAAGCTTTAGATGTGGAACCATCTAAAAGTACACGCACGCAATATATATATATATATATATATATATATATATATATATATATATTTGCAATTGAGAAATAGGATTCTTTTCGAAAATGTTTCTACAGAATACTCCAAAACATTTTCTCAATTTAAATTTGAATGTCATTCAAATTTCGCTTATTTCTCGCTATTATCAAGTTTTATTCTACTAAGAATATATATATATATATATATATATATATATATATATATATATATATATATATAATTATTGTTATTTCCGCAACCAAGGTTTCGTCACTTTGGTATCTTCAGTCGATTTATATTAACTAATTTTCCAATATACAACAGGGTTTTTTACGAAGGCGCGACTGGAAGTTTTAAAAACCGAAATTTAGAAAACCAAAATTTCAAATTTAGGGAGGAGTTATTTTCAGTCTCTTAAACACTTTCACTTAGGTTTGCATGATCCTAAAATATATTTTTGGTAGCATTATTTTCTGGAAACAATATTATGGCTAACTTTTCTTCTTAGCACAATCTGCAAAGATCACCACCGTTGTAAGGTTAGCCTTTTTTCTTATACTCCATGTTATATCTGGGTCTTTTTATTTCTTTTAGTTTAATTTCCACACATGGTTAGCTACTTTGCTACAGTTTTAAGGTTTGTTTCCATATGAAATATATATATATATATATTACGAAATATATATATATATATTTCATATATATATGAAAGTATAAAAATATGAGAAAATTGTATACATATATTATTTGCAGATAAATGAAGTCGACTATTTATCAATTTAGGAACTGTACGTTAAAACTAATTTGTCTTGCTTTGAAATATAATTTAGTATTATTTTGCCTAATGTAGGAAAACGTTTAAACACACCGTACTAATCTTCCTATCAGTATTCATAGCCTGATTCTTACAAAACAATAGACAAGATCACTAAAGAAGGGACAATATCTGAACGTAATTAATGAAAATTAGAGATTGATTTCAGATCGATTCTAGCATTTTCTTTTGCCAATCCCAGAGTATCGTCTATTGAAGACAAATGTGTGAAGAATCACATATGTCGACGATAAAACAAAGATTGACACAATCAAACTTCATTCTCTGGTCTTTCTTTATAAAGGTGAAAAACTAGTTGGAATACAACTGTGTTTTGATAAACACGCTTCATGATAAATATTAATAAATAATCGAAAACCTCCTATTATGCCGGGAAACCACAATGGCTAAAAGAAAAGGAAAAATCAAATGTTGAAAATGAAAATTAATCGTACAATAAATCTGAAAGACGACATTGACATTACTGCTTCTGCTGCTGGCTTTATTACCAACTGAATCTTGTGAGTGATCAAAACCATATGGCTTATTCATGACATGTATGTTTATTTCTAATGGTTCCTTTTACAAACATGGACTTTAATGAAAACTGAGTTGCTCTCAATAAATACAAGCGTAACGGAAACGAGAGGGGTATTAGGTATAACAGCTAATTTTGTTATCGGTTTCTGCAATATTTCGAACAATTATCAGAATCATTGATTTTCTCGCATATGTTTAATCCGCTCGTATTTATGAACCACACTTTGCCTCAAATTAGTTTGCATTTTCGGCATGAGTGACACTTTAGTATTTCTTTTTTTTTCAAAAATACTTCATTTGTTTTAACATATATAATATTATGTAATTAGAAAGCTGTCTTTTAATCATAATTATTATTTTATTATAAAAATCAATTAATATTAATCAACTAATTTAATGTTAAAAGAACATGGCGAACGGAAACAATTGTACCTCACTACTACCTCAATTTCATTATTTCTTAACTTCATATACACTAAACTTGTAGAGAACGATTTTGATCAGTTTCATCAAATTTTGTTTGTTTACAGAGAATTTAAAACTTAGATTAGGTATATAATATATTTAATTTTAATTTATTGATTTCTTTGATTTGGTTACAGTATTAAGCAATGTAATAAAAAATAAATTTTGTGCTATTTCATTGTTAGTAGAGACTCACTCTTTTTCAGAACCTATGTAGTACAAAACAATATATGGCAGATCTATATCTTAATAGAAGTAATCTAAAAAGCACAGAAATGTCACCTAATTTGGCCAAATAGTTCATGTCACGCATTTTAAAAGATCTCATGTTAAAGCAGACATAATGGATCTAAACTTATTTATAAATGGAACTTTGTGTGTGTGTGTGTGTGTGTGTGTGTGTGTGTGTGTGTGTGTGTGTGTGTGTGTGTGTGTGTATCCGTTACCTACAGACTCCGAAACGGCTGAACCGATTTTCTTGAAAATTTACACAGTTGTACTATAAGCACCTGCGAGTGTTTTTTGCTAGGTTTTGTGTCGAGGTACTCCTGATAAATATAGAAAATTGATAATCGAAAAAATCGGGTATATAGAAGGAGTGGTCCGATTTTAATCAAATTTGATACACTCATAGACAAAAACATAAGAAACGATATTCAGAAGTTTTAAGGTTGCAGTTCTTACAACAGAAAATTTGATATCGATACCAGGAAATCAAAATTTGACTTACAGCCATTCATTTTTCTTTCTGTCTACTGTTTCGCTTTAACTGGAAACAACTATTGCTTTTTAATCTTTCGTGTCAATGTCCAAAGACTTTGAGCTTTAGGACCATGGATTAGTTTTAAAGCTTTCATTACACCCGAGCAACGCCGGGCTATACTGCTAATTAATTATCAATTCTTCTCTCGAATCTTCTTTTCTACTCAAACACGTGATCATGATATTTCTAATTTTCTGTCAGATTTAATAGTTCTTTTTTCCTATATTTTATTGACAAAGGAATAATAATAATGGATATAGCATGTTTGATTCATCGAAAGATTCATTTTAATTTCGCCCTCTATACGAGGTGTTAATCAACAAAAAGAACACAAAGCTCTTTACAGTTTATTGTCATGGGAGTCTACAATCATTTTCAATAAATTTTATTTTAATATTTACTTCCTTCGTGAGCAAAATTTAGCGACTGACAGTCAATCAAAAGAAATCAAAAATTTGCAGAAATGAATTCTGAAAGTAATAAGCAAGACGCCTCGCAAAGAATACAGATATGAAATAATTTAAATTACTGTTGCAACAATTTTGAGGTGATACATTATTTATCAAGAAATTACTATAGTATATAAAAGTTTTTACCATCTAAAAAATTAGAAATTATATTCAAGTTGAATTTTTAAGCAAAATGGAATATGAAATGAAAATATAGCAAGTAGTATTAACACACACAAACATATATATAATTATACGCGTGTCGAAATCCTTCCACGAAAATTTACGACGGAAGGAAAAAAATGGTTTTAAAAAAGAAAGAGCTTAGTACATAAACGTCAGTCAAAAGTGTTTGGACCGAGATCAGCACGAAGCCCAAAGAAAAACCCTCAATACGTGTAATCATCTAACAGAAAGCGTTCAATACAGAGGTAGAGCGAAATAAATAGATAACACCTAATGAGCCAGACAAACCTGCCTAGGTTTCACCTAAACGGATCGTCAGGGAAAGCTTTATATATATATATATATATATATATATATATATATATATATTCATCCGCATACAGGCCTGTTTCGCTGTATCACAGCTCATCAATGCGGCTAGACATCCGATCGCTTCTATTATATAACTAATAGATTTCTTATTCATAATTCCGACAGACCTTCTATCTGTCTGTGTTTCTAAGATATTACCTTGCAATTATTTACGCTATTTACATTTACATTCGGAGTGTTGTCCTCATCTTTGTAGGCATATTCCCGAAGTTTTGCTCATTGTAGGCTCCGGCCTTTTTTTTATACATGTCTCTATTTCTCAAATGAGGTCTTGTGACTTTTGCATTAATTACATTTTACAAATATCTCTTATAACCGGGTTTCTCTTATATCCAGATTATAACTTTGGGGTGCTAGTGAATTTCGACAAGTGACAATGGTTCCTTCATCTAGCTAATGTTTTACAATTATGTATGAGGTCTATGTAAAATGTATATGTTGGAGTTATTACTTTATTGAAGAGATCAAGACACCTGTTTATTTATAATTGAATCATTCATTTTTATATCAATGCTGCTAAGCAATTTAAATCTGTAAATTTCGTTGGAATATTTCAAATCTTTACTGCAGCAAAATAATCTTTGTCATCCTGTATAAGTAATTAAGCAGTGTGCGAGCATGTGAGCAACGATGAGATCTTGGAAATGATGGAAACAAAAAGGAAATTAATACTGAGCATTAGGAAGAGACAGCTGAAGTTCCCGGGACATGCATTGAGGAAGGAGGGTCTGGAGAACCTGATACTAACAGGCCGGATAGAGGGAAAAAGAGACAGGGGAAAGCAACGGATAACATATTTGAAGGACCTAATCAGGTGGATGACAGAACGAGGATTGCACAGTGTAACAGGAGAAGACGTGCTCAGAGCCACCAAGTACAGGGAAACGTGGAAAACCATGATCGCCTACGTCCTAAAAGAACAGGGCACATAGAAGAAGAAGATTTATTGCAAACTCTTTTAAAAGTGAAAGGATCTTGTTTCCAATAAAATAACTTTAAAATTTTCTTACTTATCTCGAAAAATATACTCTTCTCTTTTATTTTCAGTTAACAGGTCATGAGATTTGATATAAACACGCCCACACTGAGAGAGGCCTTTCAAGACACATGATTTGTAAAGAATGTTTGTTCTCTTCCGTGGCTGTGTTATATCAAGTTAGTAAAAATGAGATAAAAATAGAATGGGCTAAACATGGAGAATGTCAAAAATGCAAAAGCGAAAAGAGATTCGGTTTATGAAATAAGTTAACAGAGAAAAATTCAAATTTTATGGAAATACAAAAGTTTTTTTCATGTTGCTCTTACTTTGTGCTTTAAAATTGATTAAAATTCGAAATGTCCCTCTTTTCTTAACTCAAAACTACACGAATCATTTATTTTTGTAGAAAAGTGAAAAACTGAGACGTCTTTTTGAAGGGTAAATAGATTTAATGAAGCCAAAGAAATGTTTTTAACTTCTGTTGACATATATACAGTGCAAATAGTCATGCATATATGAAAGCATTTTTGAAGTTGTTTATAATCGATATATCATCAATTCACAATAGAATCAACACTAAAAAACTATAAAATAATTTTTTAATTAATTTCTTATGAATGTTATTTGTAGCTAAATGAATTTTATTACACTTTATGACTATTATTTATAAAAACAAAAATATAGAGTTTATTTGTGAGAATGTTTTAGAATTTGTTTGGAGGAAAATGTTTATGGTCACCACTGAATTTGTTGCACAGGAAAATGTTTATGATCACCACTGACTCAAAAACAAATACTCTAAAAAACATACTTTAGTTGTCAAAAGAAAAATTCTTTTAGGTTAAAATCCTTTTAGGCCAACAATTTTTGCAATATTTTCAAATTGGTTGCACTAATTGGGTTTGGTTCTCCTAAATGTGGTGGACTTCAATTAAAAATATTATGAAATATTAAAAATATACTTTTGGATTTTGAAGGTTGGTAAGGAAGGGAATTCGCTTAACTCTCGTATAATGCTCCCAAATGCTACTTCAGGACAGTCTTCAAATAATTGAATTAATTAAACTTAAAGAAAAAAGAATTTTAATTCGATAGCTATCTGAAAAAATGTAAAAGAACAAATTAAGAGAATTTATTCACTGTTACTTCATGTATGCATGCGCAATTAATATGACATATATACGTGCCTGGAATGACTCCGTGATAATGTCATGTTCTGGTCACTATCAGATGCTGTCATCTTCAAAGTACTCCTTCTTTTTGTGAATGTAGTCAATAACAGTATTAGTAAGAATATTATAGAAATTCGTTTCGCTTGCATAGTTATCTTCCACTAATGTATTGGGCAGTTGCTCGATGCCAGCGATATCAGCAAGTATTTGTGTTTTAGAGTATTTTTAGTTTCTGAAATTGGAAAAACTCACATTGAATAAATCTGTTAAATAAATTTGATGTACTATTTTTACTGGAATTCTTAACCAGCTACTTAGAAACATTTCATATATCATTTTCCTTATTCCTAACCATTCTGTTTGTATCTGCCTCACCGTTTTCTTATTCATAGTCACTTGTTGTAATATTAGTTGGACATTTAATCTTCGAGCTGACTACAACAAGCTTCGTACTTTGTCTAAAATTGCATATGTTCTTTACGTTTTTAAGTACTTACTTCGTGAGCCATAAAGGAATGCTTGTACCACTTAAATATTCACGATTTCTTCTTAACATCTTCATCATAAACCACACTTAATAGGTTTAACGTTTTAATAGCACCTTATAGGTCTTCATATAAAATTAATTGTAATCTGCTACCTCATTTCTTTTTAGTTTTCCACTAACAGTATAACATGAACGCGTACTGCCATTCAACAAATTACTCAACTTGTTTGCTTCTCAAAAATCAGAAATTTGAACATGTACTCGGTTGGCCTGACAAATTAACTTAGCGACATGGAAATTAATTGTATTTAATTTATTGGAAATAATAACAACGGTAGCTGAGCAGTAAATATTTTCTGAAAGAAAAAGAAAAAGAATAAAATACATACAAAATTAGGAAATATATGAAGATAAATGATAAAATAATTAGTTTTAAAAAGTTCACAAAAATTAAAAGAAAGTTATTTATAGTACAAGACAATTAATAGTCAATTGTATATCATTTTGTGAGCCTTATTTTCTTTCTAGAACTTCCGGCAAAATTTTACTGAGACAAAAAATTTAAAAAAAACAACTACTAGCGTATTTTGTCCAATCAGAGTTTTATTTTAACTCATATCTATTTGCACATCTCACAGCTTGAAAAGTAACCTTAATTTGAAATTTAATATCTTCCATCTTGAATTCATCTTCCAAGTCTGTCGTAAAAGTAATCTTTTCTTGTGATTCTTTTCGGAATCAATTTCCTAGTCAAACATTGGTCGGTATGTACAGTTTTTTATTCTGGATTTTTTTCTATTATCTCTGCAGCTAAATAACTGTCCCCTTCACCATTATCCAATAATTTCTTTTCCTTCTTGAATAATGCAGACTGGTTTTATACAAATTTTGAAAACTCATTGTTATACTTTAATGACTTTCCAGAAAAGGTTTATGGTTGGAAGTAAAGCACCACATTAGTGTATTGAGGGCTGTAATTTCTCTTTGTGCCAAAACAAACCAAACAATCGAGACATTGATAATTTTCGGTGCAAAATTGTGAAACCCATTATTTTCTATAATTCTTATTTATAATTGTATATTTTTATAATTAGTAATTCTATTTAAAAATTAATAATTATCCTTCAGTTTGACTCGTTCAGTCTTTTCATTTCTCTTCATAGATGATTTTGTTTCTTTCTTTTTCTTTAGTCATCATATAATAAAAAAAACGCGAAAACCTAAAAAAAAACAATTACAAAAATCGAGAATCCTCAGCGGCAACAATAAAACTGGAATAAAAAGAAAAAAGTAAATTTTCTGACCCGCCTTAATTCCTGTCTTGTCACCGAATATTTTTGCCTGTTTTCTCTTAAATAATTTAAATTCTTCAACTCTATCACTTACGGCCATATCACGTTGAATACACCGGTTCTCGCTCGATCACCGAAGTTGAGCCTGGTCTTTACTTAGATGGGTGACCGCTTGGGAATACCAGGTGCTGTAAGAGTATAGTGACGAATGATGCTTTGTGGTGCAGTGGATATCTGCTCGGAAAGAAAAATCGGTGAGTCGAGTTCGAATTCGGTTATGCACTGGTACCCTTGGGAAAGCTATTAATCCGTCCCTTCCCTCCAGTTATGTGTTAATTAACAGCGTACGACTTGGGGACCCCTACCCTTTTGTTAAAAACAAATCACAATGAATCTTGGTACTCGAAAAGAAAAAAGTATTACCAGACACAAACTTATATAAAAACAACAATAAATTGTTGAAAGAAAAATGTATTACCAGCAATAGATGAATAAAATTTAGTTGGCAATAAATGACCCACCGAAGTTGATATGCTATAAAACCAAAATAATCAACTCCTTATTGGTATTAGATTTTATGGCTTGTGTTCCGACAATCAATTTTGGTGTTTCTACTGTTGGTCTATGTTAATCGATGCAGATCAATTTCGATATCGGGACGAATATGCTACAATCCTTTTTTCATATCTTCTCAACATGATTTCTCCTGAATTTAACATCTTTCAAGCTGCTTCGGTAGTTTTGTAGGGTCAAAATCCTTTTATCAATGAACCTATTTATAATTCTCTTCGTCACTTCTGCAAGCACTATCGAATAATACCATCAGATAGTATTCTTGGTGTTGTCACTTAGAAGTGTAGATATCAGTATGCTCGGAGATAACCGGATTTTACAGTGATTTTGATAGTTTCGTTCGGTGGTAATTGTGATTTCGGCTGCGAAATTAAGTGTGATTCTCGGCAGATCGGGATAATTTTTTGTCTCTGCTGAAAAGCGTAGCTTTATCAGTGTCATGCGATAACTTGTTAAATGAAAACGTCTTAAAGATGCCACTGAGATTATTTGACACGGTTATTGTCTTAATGATTACTAGCTAAGTGAAGTTGACCATACAAGAACTATGTCGAACAACACAGACAAAGTATGTTACTGAATGAAATTAGAATTGGGTAGCTGATAACTTCCTTTTTTAAACAAAAACTAAAAACGTTGATCTCTATACGACTGTGGTCACTGGTGTCGAAAGCATAAAAATACAGTGAAAGTCACGGAGAGTTACGAGAGACCATATCGCCAGGACGCGAACAAGAAGGCACGCTCGTTAAATTGTTTATCTCACCTCCGAGGCAGAGATTAAGCGACGTCAGGTGAACAGTATTGCGCAAAACTGAATAAAATTCGCTTACTGCTACAATCAGCTCAAGGTTTAATTTGTGGGTAAGGATGCGGCCAAAGAATTATTATGCTACAACCGTTTCAATTTCATTCATTACTTTAGAGTGTGTACGTGCTAACATTTGGGGTCCTTGATGGAAAAGTAAGAAAATCTATAAGAATTCAAAGGCACTTATTCGGATGTTTTATTTTCCTAGGACATCTTCTCACGACTTGGGTCGTCGAACTGATGTTAGTCACGACATCAATAACTCATTCTTGTAGCGATGCAGTTTAGACAAGTCACAAGGATTTTTTCTCAGGAGGTTGGTTGGTTGGTTGTTTTTGTGGCATATCAACCTCGGCTGGTCATTTATTGCCAACTAAATTTTTATTTATTTATTGCTGGTAATACCTTTTTATTTCAACAATTTATTGTTGTTTTTATATAAGTTTTGTGTCTAGTAATAATTTTTCTTTTCGAGTATCAAGATTCATTGGGATTTGTTTTTAAGGGCAGGGTCCTCAATCCCTCCCCTGTTATATAACCCATAACTGAAGGGAAGGGACGGATTAATACCTTTCCCAATGTATTGATCCTTTCCTAAAGTGAATGCAGGGTATTCAACTGGAATTCGAACTCGGCTCATCGATCTCTCTTTCCGAGCCGATATCCACTGCACCACAACGCACATCCGTCACTATACGCTTACAGCACCTGGTATTTCCCAAGCGGTCACCCACCTAAGTAAAGACCAGGCTCAACGTTGCTTAACTTCGGTGATCGAGCGAGAACCGGTGTATTCAATGTGATATGGCCGTAAGCCTCTCAGGGTATAGATTCCAGTCAAACGCTAGTGGAATAGAAGAAAATTTAATATATAAAGTTAATAAGGAGTAAAAAGTTATATTTTCTGCGTTGCTTGTTTGACGAATTTTCAGCAGAAACGTTTCACTTGTCTTCTTTCATAAAAATAAAAAAGACTTTGATTCTCGCACTGTATTAATGTTTATTTGGACTCGTTTTTAAGTTCTCGTCGTGGCAGAAACTGGGGCCGCACAACGGCCCGGCTGGAACTGAATTATTCTCGTCATTTTTTTGTGTCCTTCTCCTTTCTGATGCACCCATTGCATACATTTACGCATCCTTAACAGTGATTTGTTACATATTTTGTGATAAGGTATTCGTTCGATCTTTTTTTTCGTTTTCAGTAACACGTGGCATTTTCAGAATGCCATTTGACGCGGAAATGCAAGGAATTCATCTGGCATTCGAACTCGGCTCCCCGATTTGTCGTTCCGTATCCACTGCACAACAACACAAAGAAAGAAGAAAAGACTCTTAACTGCAAGAGGACGGAAGGTTTGATCATCAGCAAGACAGTCAGCCAAAATGTGCTCTTTAAATTGGCGGCATAAGAATCAATCCAACAGAGAAATTTAATTATCTTTATAGTGTAGTACTAGATAAAATGTGACTCATAAATTCGAAGGAATATTGAAATAGCGAAAGCTGCCTTTCAGTTACTAATTAAAGTATTAAAAGATAATAATTTTTTTAGAGGCAAGAAATGTGCGTTGGGCTGCTAAGTCATATCTATTTTCTTATATGGAAGTAAACGTTTGACAATTTTTTAATACGAATCAAGACGCTCGAAGCGATAGCGATGTAGTTTGACAGATGATATGGATTCCATGGCCTGAATATTGAAAAAGCGAAGATGCATTTAAGAAAATCGGAGCAGGAAGCAGACTTAAAATCAGAAAAGGACAGCTGAAATTTCTGGGACAAAATGAAGAAAGAGATCTTGGAAAATTTAGCGAGAAGCCTACCTAATGAGTTTATATGAATAAGAAATAAAGCAGAAAAAAGTGTGTGGTAAAGTCAGTCAGTTGACTGCCATACGTGATACACGCATTGGGCGATCATGTCTCGAAAGAGACATGACTGACTGGGCAGAAGATTATCCCGCAGTAGGTTGCCATTGCTTTCTGCGGTAGACTGGTTGCCATCAAAGGCTATAGAACCCAATCTGTCCTATTATTTGACTAATAGCTAGAGGGGGAAGAGATGTATTATATTATTAAGTGGGGGATTAGTTTATTACTTTACAACAATATAAAATTGATCCCCCACTTTATGCCCATCAAAAGATTTAATCATGTTTTCCACTATTATATTTAGTCAGCCAGTTAAGTGCCATACGTGATACACGCATTGGGCGATCATGTCTCGAAACAGACATGACTGACTAGGCAGAAGATTATCCCGCCGTAGGTTGCCATCCAAGGCTATAGAACCCAATCTGTCTTATTATTTAACCCATAACTGGAGAGAAGAGAAGGATTAATACCTTTCCCAAGGGTATTTGTGCGTAAATGAATGCAAGGAATTCAACTGGAATTTGAACTCGGCACAGCGATTTGTCGTTCCGAGTCGATATCCACTGCATCACAACACACATCCTATGGTAAAGTATCAAGTGTTATTTGATGCTACAAAGACATTCGAGTTGTCAAGTATTGTGATTTCTAAGGCGCATAAATAAATAAATCAACGTGATTCCTACATTTCACGATATCAAAAATCAGTATTTGAACAGAGTGTAAGCTTTATTTGATCGGAATTCTTCAGAGAAGTTATTTTCGTTATTAATAGTAATAATTTTTACTTCGACTTTGAGTTTTGATCACAATAAATTCCATAAACTATTCGGTTGTCAGTGGGCATCAAATATAAAACATAAAGAACGAGTTGAAAATAAATAAAAGCCGCTCTTTTGAAAATTGTATCTTCGAAGATAGACAATAATCGATATGCGAAATGATTTGAAAATGAAAATAAGACCCAATATTCATTTTATTCACGCGATTAAACCTTGACTTCAATAATATTGCATTTGTTTCTGTATTGGTGTTTTTTTAACTAAAAATTTGAATATTACTTTTAAACCTCATGTCGCGTCAGCATTTTCAATCAGCACTGAAGACTGGCACTGAAGATATTTAAACTTCTGAATTTAATTATTTAAAGTTCAAACAAAATTTATGAATTACGAAAGTTTGTCAATTTAATGATACAAGGTTTTGATAGAGATTATTCATTTGGAAAATGTTGAAGGAGATTATTCATTTGGAAAGTTTCTGTGGGTGTCTTCTTTGATTCACAGAAACTTATAAATTATCTAGTATTTAATGTAGACCTTCTTTTACAGATTTCAAATGTGTCAGTTGAGATGCTTAAACATAGACGTACAACTACAAGAAAATAATAGGTCTTTAGTAAGAAAATTAGGTAAAACTTTAACTTATATTTATCTATAAAACATGAGCTTCTGCACCCATTAGTAAAGAAAGCATTTTGATTAACACAGTTTCGTAGTTGAACTGTTTCGATTCCTTAAATCAATGTGCTTGGTTTGCTAAACGATCCGAAAGAAGCAGGAACACAACCAAATGAAAATCAGACTCACGATATTTTAAAATTAGTTCAAAAAATTTGAAACGATTATGCTGCAACGAAACTTTAAGCCTAATCTGGCACGAAGTCACAGTATTGCGATATCTAGTGAGAATTGTTTTATTTGACTAACTAGGTGAGCATTTCATTACTGTAAGCACAGTTATTGTAAATCGTTTCGAGCGCATTCTTAGAACAGGATTTATTCTCAACGGATATTTTCATTTGTGATAAGTGTAATAGTAACACTTTCCTGTCGGCTGTAATTTTTATCGAATCGAAGAATGTATTAAACACGAGTTTCAGTGTTACCGAAACAATCATATTACTCTACGTCATTATATATTGATTTAATTAGAATATATAGAAGGATAAGTGTAATAGAAATAGAAAAAAAATTGTGTGCCAACGGTAAGTTCACTCGCAGCTCTGGCGTGAACAGTTCGTCACGTAACGTAGTAACAAAAAACGGGATCAAAAATCTAACCTTTGCCCTCACAACAGCGAAAATCGCACTTTCGCTTACCAAGCTCAAAAATTGTATTTTCTCTATCAAAGCAAAAAAAAACAAAAAAAACATATCCCTCATTAAGCAAAGGCAACGACCTTAATTTAACAAGCGAGTTATCTGATTGGCTACGCCAGACTGGGAGAAAATGAAATTAGCATAGCTTCTGATACTCACAGCAGCTTTTTTTGGCCCAACAAATTTTGGAAATCTTTCTTCGACAGACCACTTACAAAAAACGAACTCTTTTTTTAGGTAGGTGGTTTTCTCTTTCGATAAAATAAGACCAAAAATTACGTATAACATGAAAATTCTAATAAAAGGAAACAACGGGGACAGCTATACAATCACTTTTTATGATCTACGACAAAAGCATATGTGGTTTAGCTGCGGTTGAGTAAAGAGTATTGGATTAGTACTGTATCGAAGACGAATCCCTTTTGAATGCTACATTTTTGTAGTGTCTTCTCTATTTGTTGGGACGCCCGCGCCTATTCGGCTATAATGGACTATTCCATTACTATGTAAAGTAATGGTGGCATCTACGTAGGGGAGTGTGCCCAGCAGCTGTATCGACAAGTCAGTCGTAGACTTCTGGTGACGACCCGGAAGTGCCCATTGCTCATACTACGTCTTATTCTTGTATTAGATACTAATAACCTTTGTAAATACTATTTTCACGGAATACAACAATTAACCTATTCCTGTTGTTGAGTTATTTATTCTTACTCACGACATAACACTATTAATCACCAAGTATAGAGGTAGAAATCACTATGATTCTAAAGTTTAGTAGGGAGAGTGATAGAAACGGAGGAAAATAAAAGGGCATGGTTCAGGGAGAGAGAAGGTGAAGAATGACGTTGAATATTTATCTTGAAGAGCGTGGTTGGTAGAGAAGCAGGAAGTCTTAGAAGATATTTCTCTCAAGCGAGAAGTGCAGGAGAAGAAAATCATAACATAGAATTTTCAGTTACAGCTAGAAATGCCAACTGTGAGATTGTGAGATGTATCTACTAATCTAGTACTGTCCTTCAATCTGTGAAGTCAAGGTGGCGAATGAAAAGCCCATCAGAACAAATACCGTGAAAGAATTTATAGAAAACACACAGAAGCTACGTTAAAACTGAAACATAGAAACAGATCTACAGATCTTTCTTAGTATTTCTAGAATTTCTAGACGTTTTGGAGAAGCACCAGACCAGATGAGGGAGCTATATTCAATGCTTGGACGAATGACAGACTTATAAATGTGCAAGATACATTCTGGCAAAAAAAATTGTCTTGCGTAGCATTGGGAACCTACTTTCTAAGTAATAGACTTAGTAATCGATTTCATGTAAATCATGGAGACACTGCTAGTTGCCCTTCTAAAAGTTAGCATTAACCATGATAGAAGAGAAAAATAATTTATTTAAGAGGATTAATAGAGAGCAATTTCGTTTTGGAGGCATGAACAATATAATTTACGATATTAGTTGCCAATTTTATGGAATTAATCAAACTTAATATTAAAACAAGAGGAGGTAATTCTGTTCATCAACAGAGATACGGAATCGGGAACTGATTACAACCGGAATATAGTTGATGGAAATAAGAAACAAAGTATATTAAGAAATAGATAATTAACGACAATTGAAAAAATGTATAAAGTTTTAGAAGTGTAGCCATTCAAGATAATTTTCATTAAGTTATTGAATCAATTGAAAACATCTCAGCCAGAAACACCACAAACCTTTCAGTTGTGAAGAAAACAGAATACATAACCGTTTCAAAATATTCCATATACCTGAAGCAATAGTCCGAGTTTGTTATTCTAATTTCAACATGACAGACACTTTCAGCAATAATCTACAATAAATCTAATTTTATCCTTGTTCACTGTCGTAATTGTTTGTCTAAAAGAATACCATACGAGGTGAAATGCTTAGCTAATTAAGAGTTGAATAGAGCCTGCAGTACTTCGATTCATAGTATCAAACATTTCTCCAGAATTCTTGAAAACCATAAACACAGCAAAGGATTACCAACAATAAGGGAAGCAACAAGCTATTGTAGAGAGTGGAAATAATAGGGGGCTTTTCAGCGAGCATTACTGAATGACAATTGCAGAAATACCTTGATTTGTTTGTAGATGATAACGCAAACCTTGAACGGAGTTACGTGTAGAGACAGTAGAGACTAGGTTCTAAGTGTAGTCAAAGTTACGCTTGATCTTTCAAGCGTAAGATTTTAAAACAATCTACGAGCAGAGAATACTGCTTTGGAATCTTATGTAATTGAACAGAGGACAGATTTCGGGTTTACTTTTATTTAATAGACTCTTATAACGCCACCAGTATTCGCGAGAAGACCATGTTGTAGCTGCTATCAGTCTATCAGCGAAAAACGACTTAGACTTATAAAAAATGAAAGAAGAAGCAAGAGGTCGCCTTGGAAATACTGAAATTATGTGACGCAAAAGGAGGACTAAATGTTATTAGGCCTATCACAGGAGAATCTTATAGAATCAAATGAAAACATCTAAACTTATTTATAAATGGGACTTTGTGTGTGTGTGTCGGTGTGTGTGTGTCCGTTACCTATAGACTCCGAAACGGCTGAAACGATTTTCTTGAAACTTTACACAGTTGTATTATAAGCGTCTGCGAGTGTTCTTAGCTAGGTTTTGTGTCGAGGTACACCCGATAAATATAGAAAATCGATAATCGAAAAAATCGGGTTATAGTGGTCCGATTTTAATCAAATTTGATACACTCATAGACAAAGACATAAGAAACGATATTCAGAAATTTCAAGGTTGCAGTTTTTATAATAGTGCAGAAAATCGATAATATCTATGAATATAAGGCAAGATGTTTGTGTGTGTGTGTCTGTTTATCTGCCTATATAACTGTATTTTTTTCAGCCCTTTTATTTTAGTTTTTGCTTCGGGTTTGGCCCGAAGTAGGTGTAATTTTAATTTTTAGTCTCAGCTATGATCCCATTTACTCAGAGGACTTATTTAGCCTTCAAATTTCGGTTTACGAAGAAAAAATCTTATTTGATATCGATACCAGGAAATCAAAATTTGACTAACATCGATTCAGTTTTCTTTCAGTCTACGGTTTCGCTTTAACTGGAAACAACTATTGCTTTTTAGTCTTTCTTGCCAACGTCTAAAGAGTCTGAGCTCGAGGATCATGGATTAGTTTTAAAGCTTTCATTACACCCGAGCAACGCCGGGCTATACTGCTTGTTTTAAATAGATTAATGCAACAAGCAGAAAAAAATTATCGAGAAATTGATGCTAAAGTTCGATATAAAAGAAGCACCACAAAACAAATCCAAACTCTAAGATAGATGTGAAAAATATATTCTTTTAACTTGTCTTTCTTGATCTGAATATACTTTTTGCATTTACAGAATATTTATTAGTTGTCATAAACATTCAGCTTAGATTTTATTTATTTCCTTTTCAACACTATTCTTTTTAAATTTATACGAGTTGTTTTCCGTCTATTTTTGTTTTTATATTACAACCCTCTTGATTATTCTACAATTTATTGAATGATAAAATATTCCGTCTTCTACAATGTGTCATCCTCAGATCTTTTGATAACTGTATTGCCAAAAGAATTGTTTTTTCCGAGTCCACATTTCCCTTCTTTTTTTTCACATCAAACAGAGTATATATTGCTTTATATTGACTATATATCTATTCGAAATCTGATGCAAAGATTACGTTATTCACTTTTTCAATTAATTAAGAATTGTGAATACTCGCCATGCATATCTACCTTTCTTTTCATTACATTTGGTTTAAATAAATTTGCCTAAGCAGTGTGAAGACGTTTGGAAATCCCTTTGCTTCATAGTTGTAACGATTTCTCTAATCTGCAATTCTTTCTCAGGATTTCTCAAAATTTATCTCGATTCCATTGCATGAATAATTAAAATCATAACAACCATTTTCGTTTTCCTGAAATTATTCTCCAGACAGATCTTCTTTTGTATATCCGTTTAAATAAAATTGCAAATTCTTTCGTACTTTGATTTTTTCAAAATGTTCTACTTTTTCAACTTGCAGCAGCATTTTGTTCCGTAAAGATTTTTTCTTCTTATTCCTTTCCATTATGATATGGATCTTTACTAATGATGTACAATTTTCTTTTACTATTATTAAGAGAACATAGACGATTTCTTACTAATTTGCTCTCTTCTAAACTTAATTAAAAGAGGCAATATGAAGAAACATTTCATTTCATGAAGAGATTCCTTGGCTTAAATCTTCTTAATAATGAGGCCTACGATCAAGGATTTTGTTTAAAAATGTACATTTATCGTGGCATCAATATCAACTCGAAAAAAGTTATTATATTAATACTTATAGTACTAGACAAAATAAGTATTTCAATGCCACACTCACACACGCGTAAACACACACATACGCACACACACACACACACAAATATATATATATATATATATGTATGTGTGTGTGTGTGCTTGTATATAGGTGTGTGTGTGTGTGTGTTTGTATATAGGTGCAGAAATAATTATTCATTCAACCTCACTACCATAATTACAAATAAAGCTGTAATACCTCAAATTTTAATGGAAACTTCATGTGCATTTTTTCAAAAATGATGAAATACTGGAGTTGGGGTGTGTGCAGTGATTTCTAAAGTGTTTTTTTAATTTTATTTTAATGACAAACAATTATACAAAAATATCAAAATATGACTGCCATATGTGTATGCATGCGTCCGTAAATGTGTGTGTGTGTGTGTGTGTGTATCTGTTTGCCAAGTTGTGAATTTTTGTCTCATCATGTAATGTAAAGATGAAAATTTTGTGTAAGTTTATTTAAAAGAAAACGCACTTAAAATGAAAAACCTTTTTGTAAGCAAACTCGTTTCCTACAATTTTCGATTAAATAATTCTGGAAATATATTTTTCTACAAGCCATGTCCGAGAATTAATCTGTTCATTGAATGAAAATTTCTTTCGGGTAACTTAAAAACCTTAATTAATATATATATATATATATATATATATATATATATATATATAGAGAGAGAGAGAGAGAGAGAGAGAGAGAGAGAAAGAGAGAGAGAGAGTTGAAAGTGCGAGAAGCCGTGAACGTTTTATTTAAAGTGTAGATTTGTTGTTGTTATTATTATTACTTATATTACTTGCTTCATGCATGATACATTAAGTGTCCATAATGGTATTTGTGACGCTACACGTGTTTCGAGTCTAAATGTGACTCTCTTCGGGCGAATAAAGTTGTGACTTCATATATAGAGACGTCACAAGTTTATTCGCCTGAATAATTCCATTATGGACACTTAATGTATCATGCATGAAACAAGTAATATAAGTAATAATAATAACAACAACAAATCTACACTTTTAATAAAACGTTCACGGCTTCTCGCAATTTTTTATTCTATACCAATTTCTCTCGTCGGAACAACCCTTTTTCTGTTTTATGTACACACACACACACACACACACACACACATATATATATATATATATATATATGTGTGTGTCTGTGTCTGTGTCTGTGAATATATATATATATATATATAGATATATATATTCACATAGGTATTGAAAACAAATGAGTGAAATTCAATCAAAAAAGATGCTCATATTTTTATTAAGTAATAAATAATAAAATAACACAGCAAAGAATTAACGAACTTCTGGTCGTTGCCTTTTTAATTTGAATTATTTTTTGGTTTCATGGTCTAATTAACCAAATTGATAGTTAGTGTCTGGCGCATATTTCCAGTTGTTTTTTCATACATTTATAAGTGTATAACAACCCCTCTGTCTCCGTTTTACTCTTACACACAGCCCACATCTCTCTCTTTCCCTTTATATATATATATATATATATATATATATATATATATATATATATATATATATATATGAATTGTGTATTAGCAGATACTTAACTGTTTATATATATATATATATATATATATATATATATATATATATATGAATTGTGTATTAGCAGATACTTAACTGTTTATTTTAAGCTCATTATTAAGCTAAATCTCGCGAACATCCTGTTTTCATTCAAAGATTGTTAACTTACGTGAATAGAAAATTGTATCTTTAGGCAATAGTATAAAATATATAATTATTAACAGCAATTAAATGTATATAGACGTGAGAAATTATATTTGCACACACACTCAGACAGATACATATATATATATAACTGTTGCTGTCCTTAGTTAATTATTTATCTTAGCATTTTTGACACAAATCTATGAGTCTGTATCTAACAAGTATTAAAATATTTCTGTAGAAAATCTTATGCAATAAGGCTTCACTCTAATAAACGCTTCATCGTTGTATGCATTTTTGCAGAAAGGTGGCTTCTTAAAATTATTGATGCGTATTACAAATGAGGAAAAAACTGGAAGCAGCAGAAATGTGGTTCTACAGAAGGATGCTGCGGATATCGTGGACTTAACATGCAAGCAACGATGAGGTGTTGGAAAGAATGGCAACCAAAAGGAAATTAATACCGAGCATCAGGAAGAGACAATTGAAGTTCCTGGGACACGCAACGAGGAAGGAGAGCTTGGAGAACCTGATACTGACTGGCCAGGTAGAGGGAAAGAGAGACAGATGAAGGCAGTGGATAACATATTTGCAGGGCCTGGTCGGGTGGATGACGGAACGGGGGTTACCAGGAGTAACAGGAACAAACATGCTAAGGGCTACAAGGGATAGGGAGACGTAGAGGGCCATGATCGCCTACGTCCTGAAGGGACAGGGCACATAGAAGAAGAAGAAGAAGAAGAAGAAGAAGAAGAAGAAGATTACAATTGGATCAGCGTATATATTCAAACTGAAACATACGCTCATACACATTAGATCTATACTTACACAGTAATAATTCAGTCAAACGTGTTTTCTCCTATTCAGACAATAAGATGAGTCTGTTTTGCATTCATCATCGCTAAATAGAAACCAAAGTTTGAAAGAAATGTTCCAATTCATATACCATAAAAATTATGATTCATCTCCAGTTGTATCGAATAGCATCATCCTTAGAAAACGTTCTGGCAATAAACGAGGTCATCAGGTGAAGTTAATAAAGAAACACTTAATAATCTACTGAACCTTTATGCAAGACAAAAAAAATAAAACTAAGGTATTTCAAATTTCAGCCTCGAAAATAAAGAATCGATGAGGTTTAGAAAATTGATTGTCCTGACGATCAGTATATTTTGTTTAGGTTCATAGGCACCACGTTTTATATCATATATTCTATATATATATATATATATATATATATATATATATATATATATATATACTGAATATGATATATATACAATATTGAAAAGTTTGTAACTTAAATAAGCATTTTTTTTTATTTTGCTGTCTTCTATTTGGTGCGCTTGACTAAAATGTTTTTCTACCAGTGAACAACTGAAAAACAGCGGTTTTAGAACTAAGCACTATTACAATTTTATTTATATATATATATATATATATATATATATATATATATATATATATATTCGGTACTTTCTCCTTCAGTAAATATTAAGCGTTTTCAGATTTCTTATGCGCCACCCGCACATTTTCTCACGCAAATACCTATTCGCTTTCATGCTGTTGATTATGACCTGACGAATTAAAAATTTGTGTCTGTATTTTAAAATGAGACCTTATAGTTCATTTAGTGATTTTCGTTTATCTGGGAAGATGATTTTGTGTTTTTTCTCTCAACAATACAGTTTTCAATTTTTTATATTTAGTCTGCTCTCCCGTCAAATTTCCTCAAACAAATACGTATTTCTTCTCACACTAACGGGTATGGGTTAATATAGTAAAAAAAAACATGTTTCCGTGTCTGCGTTTTGAGATGACTTCTAATCATTTATTTAGTAATTTTTACTGGTCATGAAAAGTGATTTTAGGTATTTAGACCAGAGTTCACGGATTTTATATTTCTTACATGTTTCTTCGCATTTTTCCAAATACATATTTCTCCCCACGCTGTTAAGTGTGACGTAACTTAGTAAAACTTTATTTCATAGTCTGCATTTTAAATGAGTTCTAATCGTTTAATTTGTAACTTGAGTAGATCTGGGAAGATGATTTTGGACATTGAGTTAACAGCTTTTAGATTTTGTAAGCGATTCCGACACATTTTCTTCAAACAATACTTAATTCTCTTAACGCTCTTGATTATCACGGAAGTGAGTAAAAGATTATTTCCACGTCTGCTTCGGAGATGAGTTCTGACTCTTTATTTAGTGACCTGTGATTATCTTTATATGTATTTTTGCCTTCAGACAGAGTTCACAGATTTAGGAATTTTTCGTTGTAAGTTGATGTTGTTTAACTGTTTCACAAACATGTGGGATTCAATATAGACAGAAAAGTAATCCAAAAGAATTAGATTTTCTACATGCCCCATTCAACATTAAGAAAGGTTCCATAGCAACTCGTGGATACAGTGGATATCGGCTCGGAACGAGAAACCGGGGAGCCGAGTTCGAATTCCAGTTGAATCCATTGTATTCACTTACGCGCAAATACCCTTGGGAAAGGTATTAATCCGTCTATTCCTTCCAGTTACGGGTTAAATAGCAGGACAGATTGGGTTCTATAGCCTTAGTCGGCAACCAGTCTACCACAGAAAGCAATGGCAACCTACTGCGGGATAATCTTCTGCCCAGTCAGTCATGTCTCTTTCGAGACATGATCGCCCAAGCGTGTATCACGTATGGCACTTAACTGACTGACATAGCAACTCACGGAAAGACATTTTATATATGCACACATTTTCCAACCAGCCACCATCAATAAACAAGTAGATTCCAGATATCAGTTATTTGTAGATTATCTGAAAATTGTTCAAATGAAACATCTTCAAATTATGAAACAACTTAGAAAGATAATGCATTTTTATTGTGAAGTTATTGTTGAAATCACTAACGAGAAGCCTCGGGAACAGTGAAATAAAATAATGTATTAACCAAAATAAAAAATTAGTTGTTAAAGCTGAGTCGTATCTCTACTCAGCTACAGGACAAATCAGGTTACGACTTTTACTCTCCCAGTCTCTGGAGCTGACTGCCCGGAAAACAGAACCTGGTAACCGGACGTGACGTCAGGAATAGTCCATTAGTCAATTGACTCTCAGGCGTGCCACCCTAACAATTTTGTACAATACTCGCATACCCTCCACACTGAACAAAAAATATGACAAGAAAAGAAACATCTTATGACTTATTTCACCGAACAATAAAACTTTAAAAACAAAATAGGACAAATATTTCGTAAACTGTTACACTCTCGATATGATATTCAATAAAAATTCAGCCACATTTATATCTAGTAGATGACACAATTAAAAAAGGACAATAGGAAAACAACCAACACACTCTCTCCACCTATCAAACTCATGTGTAACTGCCAGCAGAAAATGAACGTGCCTTAAAAGTCAGTTACTTACATAACTACAGAATGTAATATACAAAGCCACTGTAAAATTGGCAGATAATGACGAAAAATATACATTTGACAAGCAGAATGTAAATAAACCGCTCAATTCTTTCTAAACATATATGGGGAATTAAAAATAAAAATAAATAACTGGAAATAAAGGAAACAGCACCAGCCTACAACAATAAATTAAAAAACATTAAATACTGTCTGGAGAAGGAAGCATCTATGACTACCTTTCCAGACGAACACAAATTACTAAAGAGAAGATCAGAACGCATCTTAAAATTTAGTCACAAAAAAGATTACGACTCATCGAAAACTGAAAAAAGAGAGCATATGATTAAATAAAATTATGAATAAAAATATGTAAAATAAAATAATCCAAACTAATAAATAAGTAAATAAATCAGGTAAATAATAAAAAAATGAAAATTACGAATGCGCAATTAAACACAAGTGAGCGTAATAATATCAATTAACAACAAATAATAAATTAATTAATAATAAATGTGGCAAAGTAATAAACAACATAATAAAGTCACAATTTACATTATTCGGACTATTATCTTCATTTTAGTAGCCATTTGTACGTCGTTTCGAACGTTGTACGCTCCGGCCTTCTTCGTAAATAGTAAAATGTAAATAATGCAAATTAGGTACCTCCACTTTTCAGTATAAATTTTCAATACCCGATTTTAAAATGAAATTTTTAAAATAAATAAGTTATATTTTAGGTTTAAAATTAGTTTTAATTAAAAGTCAATAGATTAAATTTAGTAATTCCAGTAAACAAAATACACTGGCGTATTTTAAAGCGAAATTATATTGATTGAAATCTAAAATTTACAGATTAAAAAAAAAATTTTAAATACCGCCATTTTTTTTTATTGATCGACACATTTTTAAACAGTAGCCACATTCCTGCTTTAAAAATCTGGCAAAAATAAAATATACGTCGCTGACACGTTATTGAAATCATTTTTAAGTTAAAACTTACCTTTATCTGTTTTCGAACAAATGTATTTGCTTACTCTCTGAAATATTCGCTATAAGTTTTTATCAGTTAAGGTAATCCGAGCTACACTACTTATCTCACGTGTTGATTGACATAATGACAACCGGAAGTTGTTAACAAGGCTAAAGTAGGGAGCCAAATGCGACAAAACTATTTGAATGTAATTTTTTATGTAAGGGAAGACAACCCTTGAATCACGTGACCTTTTAATGATAAATATCACGTACGGCCATCCGTACAAATAAAAATCCGGGCAATAAAAATGCACACAATTAAAATGTTTTAACTATTTTAAAAATCCAGTGGCTCAATCATTTGTATTAATCTTTTAAATTTTCGATTAGTAATTGTAGTCTTTATGCATTAATTACATACCCTAGCCGAACACGTTGAGGAAGAAATTTAACAATAATTTTTAAACGCTTTATATCTAATTTTTATATATAATTAAAACATTAAAAAAATGAAAATAATTCTTGTAAAAATTCATTATTCATTTAATTTTTTTTCTTTTCAGACTATGATACGCTTAATTTATATTGTTCATAAAAGCAATCAAGTTTATCCACATAAAAATTGGCATAGTTATTGCATTTTTCGCAATTCGGACCTTTTTTTTTTTTTAGAAAAAGGGCTCTATTGGAAAAAAACAACTGTTGATTAGCATTCCCCAATGACTCCTGAATTTAATTATATTAGGCCTATTGTGGACAAAATTCGAATTTTTAAGCATTTGTGGAAATTAATTGGTGGGGAGGTAACGTATGTAAAAAAATATTTTTACCAATAATTTATACAAAACAATTATTTCAACATTGATTTCGGTCAATTAGGAATAAGTCCTAAAATTTTCATCAAAACCCGACTATTATTTGATTTTTGCGAGAATTTCCAAATTAATGTATATATATATATATGAAAAACTACTAAAAAGTTGTAAGTTTAAAAATGTATTTTTTGACAGTATTTGTTTATTTCTATTATTATATTTTATATTTCAGACCGTCCTCGGTCCTTCATCAAAAACAAATGATTTTAAAATTTAAATTAGAAACGTATTTCACGAGAGCTTCCGTGGAGCGAGATTGTTTACATCACGTGACGCAGAAAGCGACAGATTTTTTTTTAAATATTTGTAAACGTAAACCTATCTTTAATAATACTTATAAATTTTGTTTTAGAGAAAAAATTTTTGATTGTATCTAAAAACACTTTAGCTATTGAAATATTTGTAAAGATTCAAAACACGTAAGTCCCTATTTAACCCTAGCTTGTGTGTATTTAATTTTAAGATCCAGTATTTTTCTTTCTTTCTGCGTGTGTATAGAACTAAAATCGGAGTCTATTAGTAAACATTTGCAATTTTCTAAAGTATGACTCGGTTGATTGAAATGAACTGCTATTGGGGAATATTGGTTGTTTTGTCGTATGCTAAGTTTGTGATTATTGAAACGAAATCTAAAGCTATTACCAGATTCTCCAATATATCCACTATTTGGACATATTGAACAGAACAGACAATATATAATGTTTTGGCTGTCACAGGTGATCGTGGTGGGTGCAATTTGATTTTGGTGTTGGGTACAGAGAATATTGAGTTGTTTACTAAATGTTTACAAATTAAACACCGGGGTTTCTGACATTTGAAATTCCATGATAGGTTTGTATTTTTTAGATATTTAGTAGAAGTGATGATAGTTGATAGGTTGGGTATTTGTTTCATTGCATTTATGGGTGGTTTATCGAAAATACCTTTGATTTTTTTGTTTACTTGGAGGTTCTTGTAATCATTTTTTAAATTTTTGATAAGTGTGTGGAAATATTGATTGTGGTTAAAAACCATGGGAATTCGGTTGTTGTTTATTCTTTTCTTGTATGTGAGAAGTGTGTTACGATTTATGTGGATGGTTTTATTTAGTGCTTCTTTTATTATTTTTATTGGGTATTTACATTTTAGAAATTGCTTTGTTAGGTTGTTAATATTGTTTAGAAAATCTGGATGGTCTGAGCATATGCGTTTGATTTTTAGAAATTAGCTGTATACGATAGATGTTTTTAATTTAAGGGGATGACAACTGTTAAAGTGTAGGAATTTATGTTGGTTTGTGGGTTTGTTGTATAGACTGGTGGAAAGTGTATGTTTGTTTAATTTTATCATGACGTCTAAGAAAGGGACGGATGTGTATGAGTACTCCATGATAAATTTAATTGTATTGTGGAAGTTGTTGCAGAAAGTAAAAAAGTTTTTTAATTTTTCTAATCCATGAGTCCTTAATAAGAAAATGTCATCAATGTATCTAAAATAATGTGATGGTTTATATTGTGAATTGTCTAGTATCTTTCTTTCTAGAATGTGCATAAAGATATTGGCATAAGTAGGTGCCATTTTCGTGCCCATTGTTGTACCACTAATCTGTAAATAGTGTTTGTTGTTAAATTTAAAATTATTATGTGTTAAATTAATTGGCATATATCTGTAATTTGGTTGTTAAGTAGTTTGCTTTTACTAAGGAAATCATGGCAAGCTGATACTCCTTCAAAATGTGGAATGTTCGTGTACAGAGACGTAACATCCATCGTTACTAGGATATTATCATCGTGGACTAAGTTAATGTTTTGTAATTTGTTGAGAAAGTCAGTAGTGTCTCTAATATAACTAGGTATGTTAGGCAATAAAGGTTTTAGGATATTGTCTATGTACCCAGATATAAGTTCTGTGAGGGTACCAATGCCTGATATTATGGGTCTGCCAGATGGTGTGATTTTAAGGGCTTTTGAAATTTTATAAATCTCTTCATTATTTGATTGTTTAGTATGATGTGGGTTGGATGAAGAGGTGTTAGGGTGTTTTTCTGAAATGATTTTGGGGAGTTTATGTAGTTTTGGGATAGTGTAGAATGTTGCTGTTTTGGGGTTCTCAGGAATAAGAAATTTTATTTTATTTTTTATGTTGTGATTCAGGTTCTGAATGAGAAGTGATAATTCTGTTTTGTAAGTGCTAGTCGGATCTAGGGGTAAGGGTACATAGAACCTGTTATTTTGAAGTTGTGATTCTGCTTCTTTAATAGTGTTGTTAGTGTCTAAGATAGTTATAGCTCCGCCCTTATCGGCTGGTGCGATAATTATGTTTCGGTTGTTTTTAAGTGTATAGATGGCTTGGTATTCTACTTTGGATAAGTTGTGTTTTTTGTTTGGTGTCCTTTGTTTTTTAAGAAGTTATCCATGTGTTGTCTGGCTTTGTTTGCATATTGATCCAAGTGTTAGTTACGTCCGCTTGGTGGAGTCCATAGGGTATTATTTTTCGTAAGAGGAAGTGTGGAGCATGATTGGTTAGCGCTGTTGTCTCTAGAAGTAGATTTGTTGTCTGAGAAATATTCTTTTAGTCTCAGTCTACGACGGTATTTTCCATATCGTAGCAAAGGTTTAGATGGTTTTAGTGGCTGTGAGAGTATATTTAGATCGGTTTGCGATGTGATTATCAGCAGAGGTGTTATGAGTGTAGCGTACATAATGAGATCTTCGTGGAATCTGTTGTATTAAGCAGTTATTCAGGTGGGGTATGTGTTGTAAAATGTTATTCAGGTGAGGTATGTGTTGTAATATATATATATATATATATATATATATATATGGAGAGAGAGAGAGAGAGAGAGAGAGAGAGAATAAAAAGTGTGAGAGGCCGTAGACGTTCTGTTTAAAGTATATATTTATTGTTATTGTTATTATACATGTTATGATACTTTAAGTGTCCATAATGGTATTTGTGATGCTACACGTGTTTCTGGTCTAAGATTGACTCTCTTCAGGTGAATAAATTTGTGACTTTATGTATCGAGTTCCTTTTGTTTCTGATGGCCAAGTTGTTGTTTTATAAATAAGTAAGTAGAAAAAATAAGAAAATGAATAAAATCTGTAAAATAAAATAAAATAAATCAAATGTTGGCATGTTGAATGGTCTGTGTTTTCTCACATCAGCACGTGTATAAATGGATAAACAGATAAATAAATAAACAGATGAATGAATCAAGTGCTTACCCCAATTTGAAATGATTTTGGCCTGAGGTTACTTTCTTAGAATGTTAAAATTATCTTCTAAACGCCTTTGCTTATCTACAACCCTTTCATCTGTCAGTTGGTTGTTTTTATTGCTTTGACGGTGTTTTGAATGTGTGTGTGTGTGTGTGTGTGTGTGTGTGTGTGTGTGTGAGCGTTTTTTCATTTCGTCTTTATGTTTTAGAATTGTTTTTTATGTGTCATCTGCTTCTTTTTTATTGTTTGGGGTTATCTTTTGAATGTGTGTGTGTGTGTGTGTGTGTGTGTGTGTGTGTTTGTGTGTGTTTCGGTGTGTGTTTTCTCGGAACTTGAGAACATGAAAAACTCACATACCGAAAAACATACAGACACACACATACATACACACACACATGTCTTCCAGACACCCTTAAATACAAGATCAGTGAACTGCTTTTGCTCGCTTGGAGATAACACCATATTTGGATGTACGACGTCATGTGACAAGGTGTGGCACAAAATAAAAACGGATTTAAATTCAGTTCTGCGTCAGGCTTCGGCTTGGGCGGATCGGTTTATTATGGTTTGCTATAGTCCACGTCTGGCTTTGGCCCGGCTAGATTGGTCTGTTATGATCTGTTATAAATTCCGTGTTATAGCTTTGCCTAGCCGAACTGGTTTGTTATAGTCTGCTTTGGGAAATTTCCCGGTTCAGATTTGTTCTGACCATTTACTACTTGATAGTTTGCGAAATATTCGTTAAAAAAGAATGTAGTTATGATGCGGAGATTGGTTGAAAAAATATTTCAGCGACAAAGGCAGGGAAGAGAGAGAGAGAGAGAGAAGAAGAAGAAGAAGAAGAAGAAGAAGAAGAAGAAGAAGAAGAAATAAAAAAATAATATTCAATCTATCAAAAGATAAGTCACGCATTTGTGTTTTGATATATTTTTGTCGTAATGCTTATGTACCTCTTGTTTCTAAATGTTGCTGGCTGTTTTCATAACGTTTGATATAGTATTAATTTTACGTAATTAGACATACCCAAAGCCCAGTTGTTTCTCTTTTATATTGTTGTTGTCGTGCTTTTTTTTATTTGTCTCAGCATCTATGATTTAAGATCTTCTTTTGTTAAACTGTCTTGTGCATTAATTATTAAATAAATATTTTCGTGTTTCCCTTCTCTTGTTTTGCACCTGTTGTAAGCAATTCCATTTAGCGCGGCGTCGTTTGATTTATTGAGAAAACCCTTGAATAGCGAAATTGTGAATTTCGTTGTTCTATGCTGCGATTCTGGTTCCTGCTGTTGCCATAACGACGCTGTTGTGGTGGTGAGCTGACCGGAAATCGTAACAAACGGGGGCTCGTCCGGGATTCTCTCTTTCTTTTACATCACTTAAAATTGGTCATTCGTCTGCTCGAGCAGAATTGCAAAAACTGGTTGACGGTCGGGGACGGCAAAAGCATTTCGATAATATGTACTCTTAATCCTTATGTCTGACACTAAATAGTCAAAGGCGAGTAAAATCTACAATGACCCTAATATAAATATCATTAACTAGGTACTAACTTCTTATTTTTGGTTAGGTTCTATGAGTAGGTATCTGGACTGCAGACTAGGTAGTAATTTCTCGTGCCTACAGTCAACATGTCAAGTCGGTACCTCAAATGGACCAAAAGGCTGATCTTCAGAGGGGTTAATGTAGACGTATTGACTCTTCGACTAATTCATACAAACCAAAATTGCAGATTCTCTTAAAAACTACAAAATTGTACGAAATTGGCTAGCCACGTGTGGAAATTGAAATTAATTATGGAAAAGACCCAGGCATAATGTGGAGTATAGTGAAAACAGCCAAACCTTACAACGGTGGCAAAATATGTAGACTGCGCCAGAAAGAAAAATTAGCTATTATGTTATTCCCAAATGAAAGAACAGAAATTATAACTAAGTGTAACCATAACATAAAATAACTATTAGGGTCATACACCCATGAAGACGTTATAACTTCTACTTTTTTAAAATTGTGCGTTCAAAGAAAATTACCGTTACGTGAGCATTCTTAAAAAAAACGGTAAAAATCACCACTGAAGACACCACATGGAAGAAACCTAGGTTGCGTAATAACTCGTTTACAAATATCAAAGTATTCTATATTTATGGGTTAAATTACTCAATTTCAGCTACGGAGTGAATCTAAACTTATTTATAAATAGAACTCTGTGTGTGTGCGTGTGTGTGTGTGTGTGTGTGTGTGTGTGTCCCCGTTACCTATAGACTCCAAAACGGCTGAACCGATCTTCTTGAAAATTTACACAATTGTACTATAAGCGTCTGCGAGTGTTCTTAGCTAACTTTTGTGTCGAGGTACCCGCGATAAATATCGAAAATCGATAATCGAAAAAATCAGGTTATAGAAAGAGTGCTCCGATTTTAATCAAATTTGATACACTCATACACAAAAACATAAGAAACGATATTCAGAAGTTTCAAGTTTGCAGTTCTTACAATAGTGCAAAAAATCGATAATATATATATATATGTATATATATATATATATATATATATATATATATAAAAGGCAAGATGTTTGTGTGTGTGTCTGTTTATCTGCCTGTATGTCTGTATTTTTTCAGCCCTGTTATTTTAGTTTTTGCTACGGGTTTGGTTCTAAGTAGGTATAATTGTACTTCTTAGTCTCAGCCATGATACCATTTACCCTTCAAAATTCAGTTTATGACGAAAGAAACTTATCGATACCAGGAAATCAAAATTTGACTTACATCCATTCATTTTTCTTTCAGTCTACGGTTTCGCTTTAACTGGAAACAACTATTGCTTTTTAGTCTTTCGTGCCAACATCCAAAGAGTCTGAGCCCCAGGACCATAGATTAGTTTTAAAGCTTTCATTACATCCTAGCAACGCCGGGCTATAATGTTAGTGTAAATAGAAAAGTCGATATTGAAGTCAACACCCTTCGACAAGAGTCTCTTTCAATATGACATGGCGATTGCGTCTAAGCTTGAAGCTGACTGATTATATCTATGTGAATGTCAAATTCTCTCTGGACGCCATATCACTGAAAACAAAGTATATTTTTGCAGATAGTTGATTAGCCTAAAATATAGTATATATCTGCAAATCCTAAATTGGTTAAACAAAGTTTTAAATAACATTATGCAAACTTTTTTTCTACTCAGTAGTTTATTTTATTTGTAAAATATATAGATTCATTTAAATATCTTACAGTCCACAGATTGTAGCTTCTTGAGAATAATTTTCAAAGAAATGGACTAACATTCCCAAATACAAGGTTTATGAGAAATAATGGTGATATATTAAAATCAAAAGTAATTGTTTCGGTAAACTTCGGTATCAGCACCGTTGTTAAACAAGTTTTTCAATTCATAGTCTCAGTCGCTGGATGTTCCCGGTGATAAAATTAGAATTGCATATGTGTATTTTGAAACGTCAGTTAATACAATAGCGTAGATTTTAAATTCGTAAAGTTTTTCAATCGATCTTTAATAGTTGATTTTTACCTTTTAGTTCTGTGTGAAAAAATCATTTCATGGCAGCATTAATACGAATGAATATTTTCGTTTACTTATAATTATACTATGAATAAAATTATTATTGTAAACATAAATAACTATTAATTACTTCACAAATTTTGAAATGTTTATTGAACAGGGAATTGAAAACTATTTCTTGGATAAAATATGGCTTGACCGATTTACAGAAGTATGAAATGAGTGTTGAATATTCGGGTGAACATAGGCTCGGGGAAATATCTAAACCAAAGAGATTGTCATTTTTACGTCATACCTTCTGAGCAATGTCGTACGATAATAAAAAATATATTGAGGGATCGACAAATACTTTCCGTGACTTCGTTGTATAATAAATCCTTAATGCTTTTGATACAATTATCTTTTTTTCTTTTTTTTTTTAATCGTATCACCCCGAGCAAGGCGGTAATGCCACTGATGTGCAAGGACTAAATACGTGTAAAAAGATTAATTAGAAGAGAGTGAAGAGAAAAACGAACCAGTTATAAAGGAGCAATAGAAGGATAGGAATACAGGTGTGATGAGAGTTGCAAAGGTGGAGAGAAAGGAAAGGATATGAGGGGTGGGGAAAGAACTAGAGTCAAGTGGTTAATAGATGAGTATTGACATTGCATTTAAATTCCTGGAGGTTGTAGCCGTCATGAAAGCAAGAATATGGGAGCGAGTTCCACAGGCGGGAAGTGCGAGAGAAGAAGATGCAGGAATAGAATTGTCGTCTGCATTTGATTAATCTAACTGTGAATGGGTGGGACCCAGTTGCCAGTCTGGTTGCACTAGTAAACACCTGTTGAGGAGGCACCAGTGACTTAGGTTCGTTTGAGCAGAAGCCATGAAAGTATTTATAGAACAGACAAAGGGAGGCCACATTTCGTCGGTGGGGAAATGGCTGTAGTCGAACCGCCAAGTCAGCACCTATCACGTTACTAATTCTACTTTGGAGCCTGTCGAGAACACTGAGGTGAGCGGCAGGGGCGCCTGACCATAAATGGCAGCAATACTCCATGCAGGGTCGAATGGTAGACTTGTATATATGCAGGATGGATTCAGGTGGAAAGAACATCCTGGATCGACACGGTGACCCAACCTTCTTAGCCGTGGATTTAGCTGTGGATTCGCTTGAGATCAGAAGAGACGCCAAACCAGAAATCAAATTGTACATGTATTTTGAAAGGAAATCTTAACATTTTTCGTCATTTGTTTAGTTAAAACTTTGAATAGAACTTTAATTTACATCTTAACTGGGAAAAGTCGTCAGTTAAGTTTTTACTGGTAGAAAAATAAATGACTATCAAATAATTAATAATAAATGAAACGGGTATTGATATTGAAACTTTAGTCAGAAGCAAATGGTTTCGAAAACAAATTTCAGATAACATGTAAATGAAAGTGAACAACTAATTTCATATGCCATGGCAATATTGGCAGATATATCCTTCAATAATGTTTGTTGAATATGCAGTCCAATATAAAGTCTTACATGGAACAGGTGAAAGAAAACAAAACCTATTTACATATACTGTGCAAAAAATGTCTCCCGAATTTCTTTTCTACAGACAAAGGGAGGCCACATTTCGTCGGTGGGGAAGTGGCTGTAGTCGAGCCGCCAGGTCGGTACCTATCACATTACTGATTCTCCTTTGGAGCCAGTCGAGATCACTGAGATGAACGGCAGGGGCGCCTGACCATATATGGCAGCAGTATTCCATGCACGGACGAATGGTTGATTTGTATATATGCAGGATAGATTCAGGCGGGAAAAACATCCTGGCCCAACACAGTGACCCAACCTTCTTAGCAGTGGATTTAGCTAGGGACTCGATGTAGTGGTTCCATTTGAGATCTATGTTTTTCTATACATTAACATGGATTTTTTTCTATTTATTCTCTTGGATGTGCGTTGTGGTGTAGTAGATATCGGCTCAGAACAAGAAACCGGGGAGCCGAGTTCGAATTCCAGTTGAATTCATTGCATTCACTTACACGCAAATACCCTTGGGAAAGGTATTAATCCATCTCTTCCCTCCAGTCATGGGTTAAATAATAGGACAGGTTGGGTTCTATAGCCTTGACTAGCAACCAGTCTACCGCAGAAAGTAATGGCAACCTACTGCGGGATAATCTTATTCCCAGTCAGTCATGTCTCTTTCGAGACTTGATCACCCAAGCGTGTTTCACGTATGGCACTTAACTGACTGATTGACTCTTGTTATGGAATAAATACCTGGTATACTCGGCGCAGTGAAAATAAATTCTCATTCTCAACAACAACAGATTGTTTTACTGTATGAGTAGATTTATAAATTACAATTTATTTATCAAACGGGGAAAACAGACTTTATGCTGTATGAACAAATAAAATCCGAGTGGCTGATTTAGCAAAGTATTAAGAAAACGCAGTGTATAACAAAGTATTAAAATATTTCATGTTATCTGGACAATTTGTAAATCACACAAAATATTTAATCCTTCTAACAGATTTTATAGAAATCAAGCAAAAAAGTAATCATTATAAAAGAAAAATATGTCCTCGTATATGACGAAGCCAATATCATTTCCAATGTAACTCGTCATTTGTCAATCCTGTAAAAATCGACAGAGATAAAGCAAGAGGTATTAAAAAACGGCATAAATGGATTCGATTAATAATGCAGTGGAGTACATATCTTATCTCATTTTTATCTGAGATGGAAAAATGTTTTATTAAACACTTCATTTGTAATAATTTCTTCTCATCAATTAAAATCATCCACATAAAAATATGAGAACGCTTTATCTTAACTTCTTTTAACCAGTTCTACTGATGAGGTAATATTTTGTAAATTAATTTACAGATTCACTCAGGATGAACAGTAAATAAACTTGATTCTTGAAAAATCTGACAATATTCCGTCGACAATGGTAGCGATTGACAGTTTGTTTTTTACATTTGCTAATTTCTTTCGTGATTTTAGGATAGATTGTTATGTCATTTTTCATCATATTTCATTTCTGCTATGGTCGCACTACCAACAAAGTCTGCGGGAAGATCTAAGGAAGGTCGTGGCGTGTTGTTATGACTCCATTTCATGTTTTTTCTATCTTCCCCATCATCCCTAGCGTTACATAGACAAAGTTCTCTTTAGTGTGTGGGCTGTACTTAATAAGACAATTTATTGTATATCTCTTAAGGTGGGGTTTCCACGGATTCTTTCAATGTGTTGCTTTGTTCCATTTTTTATCATTCCAAGTGCACCTACTATCACTGGCACAACTCTTGTTTTTAATTTCCACATTTTTTCACATATTATTATTATTATTATTATTTTATTTTTATTTTTCACATATTATTATTATTATCATTATTATTATTATTATTATTATTATTAATCTTCTATGGTCACACTACCTGCTTTTCTGTGGGAAGACCTAAGGCAAGTAGTGGTGTGTTGTTTTGGCTACGTTTCATTATATTGTTTCTAACTCCCATAACACGACTAGCGTTACATGAACAAATTAAGACAATTATTAAGACAATTTTTTTGCATTTTTCTTAATCTGGGATTTCCAGGAATATTTTCAATGTGTTGCTTTGTTGTTGTTTTTTTTTTTGTTTTTTTTTTTTGTCATTCCAAAAGCACCTACTATGACTGATATTATTCTTGTTATCAATTTTCACAACTTTTCTCCTTCAAGGTCATTATAATTCGATACTTTTCAGATTCCTTGGTAGCTGGGTTATAGTCCACCTGGCAATTCATATCAATTATTATTATTATTACTACTATTATTATTGTTATTATACAGGATGCGCTGGATAAATTGTCTTCTAAATTGCGCAAAAAATGAAAATAACAATGACATTACATTTTAACAGGTATATTTATCCAAATTACCTAAAATATCTTGAAATACTAAAGAATAAATTTGTTCAATAAAACGCCATTGGATTCAAACTTCAGTCAATTTCGGAATCGTCTCTGGAATGTAAGTCTTTGAATGCTATCATACTCCTTGCCTTCCGTTCGTCTTTAATCAATGTTACAGGGGGTTTTTGTCTTTCGCTCAACAGCGTCTCGCACATTATAATCAAAGGGATTGCAGTCAGGTGAGTTAGGTGGTCAGATGTAGGTGTGATGTGGTCGCAGAATGACAGAATTCTCCTGGTTGTGTGGCATGGTGCACAGTCCTGTTGTTATACATGGGCTATTCGATCAGCTACCCTCTTGACGTAAGCAGCACTGGCTTCTTTAAGGTACTGGACGCAGGCCTCCGTATTGGATCTGAGACCCTGTGGGAAGATGAATGAAGGCATAACGTCGCCATCACTAGTGGTCACTCTAAATACCATGATATTTACTAGATATACCGTCTGCAGTGTCCTCAGATTTACATCCAGACACTCTGTTCGTATTGGAATGTGAAGCAATTCCATTTCTAAATTCCTGCCGTAGAGAATTGCGTCAGGTTGCATTTTTTGTCTCGCAGACGGTACCCAGTTGACCCTACTATGTTTTACAGTTGACAAAATACAAACAAACAATACACATGCGCAAAATTAAAAAAGATGGCGACAATATACCCATCGCCCCCTGTAATATTATTATTATTATTGCTGTTGTTGTTGTTGTTGTTGTTGTTGTTGTTGTAATACTATTATCAGTAGAAGTAATAGTAGCAATAATATCATTATTAGTTGTAGTACATCATAATTCTTCAATGGATTTGCTTAATGAGAGCCATCAAGTAGACTCGGGAAATAATTCATTAAAATAGATTTTTTTTTTATTCCAAGAACATTTTGTTTTCTTAAGATGTATCTTATAACACGCTCATTTGGATTTAAGAAACGTAGCTATCATTATTTCATTCATCTACCCCTACTAAGAAGAAAATTCTACTCAGACGGCTTCTTTCCCAGAACTGTCGTAATGTGAAACAATTTTTTGAGAGGGCGCATCCCCGATCATTAGATATTCCCTTATGCCCACTCGATTCTCGCGTGTCTGGCCGTTAGTCCCAGCAGGTTACACATCAGAGCCAAGTGAAGACAATCCACTCTCCACCCACGTTGTGATTTTAACCTGAAGAAAATTTTCTTTGATCCTGAACCGACAGGGTTTGTTGAGACTGCTGTTGGTGGAAAAAAGCTATATTCGTAGAAAAATAAAATAAAATAATAATTGAAGTAAAACCAGAGTCGCTTCAAAAAGTTCAAGTCTTTATATAAAGGCAGAATCCAAATGAGAGTCGGCTCAAACGAATTTGTCCCTCGCTATTGTTTCCCGTCAATTCCTGGAGAGTGACTAACTGTTACGGCTGCTATGGGCCACTGACTACCACTAGCTTCCTCTTGAACGTTTCTAACTTCTAATGCTAAAATTGCGTTCACTTTCTCATTTTTTTCAACAGAGCTCTCCACATAGTTTTTAAACAGGTCTTCCACACTCCACCCGCAATCTACCACTACGATCTCGTCTTAGGAACTTTCACGGCTTCTCTCTTTCGGACGTATCCCAAAGGGGTTCTCGCTTACTGTCTTTTCTCTCCTCACTCACCGGCTCACTCTAACAAAAACAAAAGAAACTCCCTGCTTATACAGATGATGTGCCAGGTGGTTATTTGAGGGACCCCATGCATAATTACTACGGTCACTTCGGCAGTCCCCTACCACCGTAACTTGTATCTTTCTGCTAATCCTAATACTTTCTGCCCAGTGAATATTCTCACTTACACTCCCACGAACGGGTCCGAAAAGGATAGCCAATCACCACCCGAGGATTGTCGTTATCTACTACCCTCGACTCCCCTTAACTCCGTCTAACTCTATCTTGTCTGAACATCAAATTTTGGGTGGTGTTTTTCGCCAAATGCGGCACGCTAAATAAACTTCAACAATGGTCAATTACTCGTCCGAAACTATTGGTCGCCGGAATGCCTGGCTCGTCCTTGTTTACGTCCACACACATACACACACACAAAAATGTTTTTGGCAACTTCTTCAAAAAATGGTAATAATAACTTTTTCCAACCTTTTTTTTACTCGTCATAACCTCCTGTATTTTTAAACCCTTCCTTTCTTAACATGGTATTTAAGTGTTATAATTTCTAATTCTGCTTCTTAATCAACTTATTACGCTCATTAATTAATCATTATTCAAATTTCGTCGACCGTTTCTCTCTCTCTGACGCAACTACAATATTAACCTCCTCAAATCTAGATCAACATTTGTCTCGCTTCATAATATGTACATCTTACTCCCTTTATGTCAGTCAGTTAAGTGCCATACGTGATACACGCTTGGGCGATCATGTCTCGAAAGAGACATGACTGACTGGGCAGAAGATTATCCCGCAGTAGGTTGCCATTGCTTTCTGCGGTAGACTGGTTGCTAGTCAAGGCTATAGAACCCAGTCTGCCCTGTTATTTAACCCATAACTGGAAGGAATAGACGGATTATTACCTTTCCCAAGGGTATTTGCGTGTAAGTGAATGCAATGAATTCGGCTGGAATTCGGACTCGGCTCCCCAATTTCTCGTTCCGAGCCGATATCCAATGTACCACAACACACATCCTTTCTGTACGCCCTTACAAATATTTTATTTACTCAGACTATACCTTGATTGCTTCTTCAGCCTTGCATAGTGTGAATTATTTGCTCACCTTTAATGAATTTCATTATAATTTTGATTTTAAAAATTCTACTTTACTTACAAGAGAAAGTGATTTACTAAGACGAAAATCTTCGGCAAAGTGTTCGAAGCCATTATCAATGCCGAGGTCGTTCAGCATCTCACGGCCCACTGGCTCCTCTCAGACAAACAGTATGGCTTCCGCTTCACCAGGTCTACTGCTGATATGCTAACAACCATCACCGAGTACATATATCAGGCACTCGATACGAATGGTGAAGCCCGAACCGTTGCCTTGGATATCTCTAAAGCATTCGACAGAGTTTGGCATGCTGGCTTTCTATGCAAAATGCGGAGTTATGGTATAGCTGGACACTTGTTTGAACTAATCCAGTCATTCCTATCTAACCGCACATTGAAAGTAGTATTAAACGGACATGCCTCCCAGAACTACCATACGAACGCGGGTGTCCCTCAAGGCTCTATCCTAGGTCCTACGCTCTTTCTGATCTCCATTAAAGATCTTCCTGATACCATAAGATCCCAAGTAGGTATGTACGCCGATGACACCACAGTTTATTCTCGCCTCGACCAAAAATCTGGTGCGGGCGACAAAGCTAACTTTGCAGCCGAGCTTGAAAAGGACCTCCAATCCGTAGTGAACTGGGGTAAGAAAATTTTAATGCTTCTAAAACGAAGCTACTATCAATTAATCATCATAGACAATCGCACCTACCTCCTATTAGCATGGACCAGGCTTGCCTCCCAGAGAGTAAAACACTACGCCTCCTTGGTCTCACACTCTCAGCGGACCTCAAGTGGAATGACTATATCGAATCCATTGCTAAATCCGCTGCTATGAAAGTCGATTCTCTGTGCAGGGCCCGGAGGTTTTTTTCCGTCTGAATCTATCCTGCACATTTATAAATCTACTATCCGCCCGTGCATTGAATACTGTTGCCATATCTGGTCGGGTGCCCCTGCTATTCTCCTTGGGTTTCTAGACAAGGTACAGCGGAGGGTCTGTAATGTGATCGATACCGACTTAGCAGACCGCCTGCAGTCTCTCTCTCACCGGCGCGACGTGACTTCCCTCTGTCTCTTCTATAAATACTTTCACGGCTTCTGCTCCGATGAACTTAGATCACTGGTGCCCCATAGGTTCGAATTTGCACGAGATACTAGATTAGCAACTAGATCTCACCCTTTTACAGTGAAACCGATAAAATGCAACCGCAACTCCTACTCCAACATTTTCTTTTCTCGCACTTCCCGGCTGTGGAATTCTCTTCCACATGACTTCTTCCCCGACTGCTACAATCTCCAGGAGTTTAAATGTAAGGTCAATAGACACCTCCTAACAAACTAACTTCCATTCTTTCAAACACACTAACTTCCATTCTTTCAAACACACTTCCCATCCACCCAACTATCTGCCACCCCACTTCTGACATTTCCTATATCTAACCACTCTTCCTATTTACCTCCACCTATTTAGCCCCAAGCGCAATGGTGGCAGTGAAATGCCTTGCTTGGGGTGAAATGATTAAAAAAAAAATTTATAGAAAGTGCTTTGATTGCTAGCTCACCCCAGTAAATTTACATGTTCTAACGACATTTTCCTTTCCTTGGCAGAACAAAATTGATAAAAACATAAACAGAAACAAAAAGAAACTACACAAAATCGGAAACACACAGTAAAAAAAACAATTGAGATTTCACTATATCCTTCATGCGCATATGTGTAATCGCATCAGCGTTAACTTCTCTTTAGTCTAATGAAATCCTAATTGACGAAATGCGCCACACGAAACTTTTTCATTCTTGTCATATATTTCCCTAAAATTATTCTGAAAACACATCACTCAATAAATCCCGGGCCTGACATATAGTTGGCGCCACTAATAAAAAAAGTCATACAATTTTTATGAAGTACTAACCTTCAAATGTCACGTGACAAAATTTGGGCCCAGTCAGATTATTAGTTTGCAAATTACAGTTATTTAAGTGAAGCTACTGCTGCAAATTTTCAAAACACTGGAAAAATCTGAATGTCGTGTGTAAATAAAGCGTCGCTTTCTGATGGGATAAAATACTGTTCAAGCAAAGCAATGACTGGATAAGTGCTATTCGGACTCTGCTTTGTTGGAAACAACGGTTAAGAGGTGGTATGCTGGCTTTAAACACGGTTGTACAGAGACAAATGATGCTGAACGCTCAGGTCGCCCAAAATCAGCAGTTGTCCCGGAAAACACCAAAATTCCACAAACTCGTTTTGACCGATCTTAAATTAAAGTTGGGTCAGCTAGCAGAGATATTACACATATTCGCTATTTTGCATGAAGGTTTGTCAATGAGAAAGCTGTGTTCAAAGTTGGTGCCGTGTTTGCTCACAGTCGATCAAAAACAACAACGCGTCGATGATTCAGAATGTTGCTTGCGACTGTTTCAAAGCAACAAAAGAAGTTTTCATGTAAATATTTGACAATAGATGAAACATGAATCCACCACTTCACTCCGGAGTCTAATTGGCAGTCAGCTGATTGGACAGCAACAGGTGAAAGCCGTCCAACGCAAACAAAGAAGCAAACATCAGCAGGCAAGTCTTTGGACTCCGTATTTTGGGATGCGCAAGTTATTTTGTTCATCGATTACCTTGAGAAAGCGAATATTATATAGCATTTGCGTTTAAGGGAAGAATTCTCTAAAAAACGGCCCACAAATGAAAAAGAAAAAGTGATATTTCACCAAGACAACGCATCGTGTCACAAGTCGATCTCAACGATGGCAAATACATGAATTACACTTCGAATTGCTTCCGCATTCACCCTATTCTACAGATCTAACCTCAGCCACTGCTGGTTGTTTGCAGACCTCAAAAAAATGTTCCAAAGAAACAGATTTGGATCCAATGATGACGTGATATCGGAAACTGAGGCGTATTTTGAGGTCAAAGACAAATCGTTCTACAAAAAAGGCATTGAATTGTTAGAGAAGAGTTGGAATCAGTGTATCACCATAGAAGGAGTGTATGTTGATGAATAAAGTCAAATTTTGTCGAAAAGTTGTTTTATTAGTTAGGCCTGAGATTTATTGAGTGATGTGTTACATAAAAAAATATGTATCGTTAACTAATTAGCTGCTTGTCTGTTCCAAAGGAACAGTTTTGGTGAAACCCTCATTGGGAGATTCATTATTTACCTTCTCTTCATGGCTATCTCGGATGAAGAATATCTAAATTAAAACCCGCGTAGACCTTCTTTTCACTGAGTGAAACACTTTTCTTACAAAACCTCAGGGTGATAGGTCAAAATTCAATAACCGCGCCTACCCTCCTTAGCTCATCCTCTCGCTAAATCAACTGTCTGCCCAAGCCAAGTGAGATATACGACCTCTGAGGGACCATACATCTGCCTAAACGATAGGGTATATCTAGTATTTCTTCCAAGTTCAGTTTCTTTTATTCGAGTCCATAATCAACATAACAATGGAAACAATGATTTTCTCATTATTAAAATGTGCCAAAATTATTTCATAATTATCTAAATAATTACTTCCACTTACATTAATGAGAAATTAAAACATTAATTAAATCAATTTTTTATCAAAATGATTCTTCTGCTTTTCTAATGTTTAATATTTTATTATACTTTCTTTTTTATACGATGGTTAATAGTAATTAAAAATTTGATTTATAATTATCTTATGTGTATCAACATTAGATAATTATAGAAGGCTGAAAGTTTAATTTACTGTGTTCTCTATAAGCATATTTGAAAACATTTAAAATATATTATCTTATGTGAATCAACATTAGATAATTATAGAAGGCTGAAAGTTTAATTTACTGTGTTCTCTATAAGCATATTTGAAAACATTTAAAATATATTATCTTATGTGAATCAACATTAGATAATTATAGAAGGCTGAAAGTTTAATTTACTGTGTTCTCTATAAGCATATTTGAAAACATTTAAAATATATTATCTTATGTGAATCAACATTAGATAATTATAGAAGGCTGAAAGTTTAATTTACTGTGTTCTCTATAAGCATATTTGAAAACATTTAAAATATATTATCTTATGTGAATCAACATTAGATAATTATAGAAAGCTGAAAGTTTAATTTACTGTGTTCTCTATAAGCATATTTGAAAACATTTAAAATATATTATCTTATGTGAATCAACATTAGATAATTATAGAAAGCTGAAAGTTTAATTTACTGTGTTCTCTATAAGCATATTTGAAAACATTTAAAATATATTATCTTATGTGAATCAACATTAGATAATTATAGAAGGCTGAAAGTTTAATTTACTGTGTTCTCTATAAGCATATTTGAAAACATTTAAAATATATTATCTTATGTGAATCAACATTAGATAATTATAGAAGGCTGAAAGTTTAATTTACTGTGTTCTCTATAAGCATATTTGAAAACATTTAAAATATATCTGAAATCCAATATCATATTGCGTACAGTCAGTTTTTCAGGCAGCTGTAGACTTTATATTTATATAAAATGTTTTCGCAAATTTCTATATAATTATTGTGCTCTAAGTATTTCAATGGATTTGGAATAATTTTGTATCGCATACTTTCTGATATGGTAACGCCTTTGTGATTTGATACGTTAATAATATATAAATATTATTGCTCTATATCGATATAGATTTTATCACTCAACAAGAAGAAAATATCTCGAGCATTTCAGGAAAAGTATTATGCTAGCAAACTGATTTAAGTTATAAATTGATTTCAAGATCGAAAGAAACCTGACAAAGATACAAGTGTTTTTCAGATTCTTTTACTAATAAATCGTTAACGACACACACACACACACACACACACACACACACACACACACACACACACAACTATATATATATATATATATATATATATATATATATATATATATATGCAAACAACACAATGTACTACATCGGTACCACTGAGAGACCATTTAAGAAAAGAAATAACAATCACAATCTTTCATTTTCCAACAGAAAATACTTGAACAGGACTACACTATCAACATACGTATGGCGTCTAAAAGACAGAAATATTTCACCAACAATAAGCTGGGAAATACTGAAAAAAGCACCTGCTTACAACAACATTACAAAAAAATGCCTACTTTACGTACATGAGAAAGTAGCAATTATATCTCATACCCCACAAAAGAACTTACTAAACACGAGATCAGAACTAATTTCCAAATGCAGATATGAAAATAAATACCTATTATCACAATTTATACCAAACGGATAAAAAAAAAAAATCACATGTCTCTGCCATAGTAAAATTAATAATTAATAAACACTAACAAGCATTACAAATTAGAATTTCTACCATTTAAATATACGCAACCACAAAAAATAATAAAAACAAGCCAATAACCGACTTTAAAACAAAAAATAACAATACAGCCTTAAATAAAATAATAGCAATTCTTACCTACCATAGTTTCACACAGAACCCATCAAAAGTACATATGTACGAGCGAGAAATCGACAACTATTCGCGCGTTGATGTTGACATCGCTACACCATTCGAATACGCCAACCGAATGAGTATGTATGTGTGCAACGGCACACATATACATATATATACCGAACCCCGCACGATTCGCATGTGTATGTTTATGCAAGCCTCAGTGACCGAACGCGCGTGCGTGTGTGTGTGTGTGTGTCCTTGCGCGCGTTGATGGGTGTACAAATGTATATATATATATATATATATATATCTGCGTCTGTCGTGACGACAGATTTTTTCCCCCACTCCACAAAAATACACGAATATGACCAATTTGTTTTAAAAAAATTAATCAGTTTGTCTGACGATCGCAAAAGCGTGAAACCCAGGGTTACAAACTCACACCTATCTATATGAATATGTCTGCTCTATCACTGATATTGAGCGCTTTTAAATAAGTACCACGCATATATAATATGTAAACAATATAATATATATAACAAATTGCATATTTATATATATATATATATATATATATATATATATATATATATATATATATTGATATTTATAATTATATACATACACTTTTCATATATATATACATATATATATATATATATATATATATATATATATATATATAAGTACACACGCACATATGCCTACTATGTGATCTGCCAGTTATGAAAGTAGACAGAAGTGAGTTCTATAAATTTAGCTTTCTATTAGACGAGACAAAAATGTAATATGTATTAACTAGAGTCATGCCAAATAACGGATTACTTATAGGAAGATAAAGCGGCACGTTTTATAGCTAATGTTCGACTGAATGTACTGGATGCCATGAGTAAATTGTCGTCTAAATCTCATTTAAACACAGATATTTTTCAAAAATACATAAAAGTATTTTGAAATACTAAAGCGTAAATTCATTCAATAAAATCGCCATTGGCTTCAAACACGGCCTCGAGACGACTTCAGAATCTCCTCCATCTCTTCCAGACGATCTCCTTGCTTAAGTTGATGAACGCTGCCATAAAATTATCCTTCAGTTCATCTTTGGTGTTGCAAGGAGTTTTGTTGGTTATTTGCTGAACTTCTCATCACACATTATATTCAAGGGTGTTGCAGTCTGGGAAGTTGGGAGGCCAGATATAATTATTGACGTCGTCTGACAAGTATTAACTGATTCTCCTACTTCTGCGGCATGGTGCAGGGTCCTGTTGCCAGACATAAGTCCTTCGAATAGCCACACTCTTGTCCAGGAGCAGAACTATCTCCTCGACGCACTTGATTTGGGCTTTCGTATTGAGTCCCTGTGGGATATCAACGGAGGAAAAAGTTCGCCATCAAAAATGACCACTCCAAAAACCTTAAGAGTCATCATTAGTCTCATTCCGACTTTTTTCGAATTTTTTACACTGTTCTCAGATTGACACCCAAAACTTGAAAATATACGCATTAGGCTTGCTAAACAGTACAGCATGCCGTTTCTAAATTACTGGCAGATCGAGTTGCGTCATGGTGCTCTCTTTCACACAGACGACGCAGAACTGAGCATGATATACTGTAGTCGACGAAATCTAAAACAAGCAAACCACATGCGCGTAATTAAAATAAATATGGCGACAATTTACTCATCGCACCCTGTATAATATACGAATCAGCACTAAAAATCAGCGGATTCTCAAACAAACAGGAATAGACTGACTGAGATAAATCAAACAAAAACAATAGAACTCACCCTACAACAACACTATAAATAGGAAAAATATTTTTCAATATCATAAAAAAACATTTCTCCAAGCCCAACAAATTATCCAAAATCAGTTACAGCTGCATAAAAAACGTAGAAAAAAATATAGAGAAAATAATAACCAAACACAGTAAGAAAATACTCAACGAAACCAATAACAACAACATAAATCAACAACACAATACGATCAACTGCATCTAAAGAAAGACAACTGTCCACTTGAAAATAAATTTCTGACAATATAATATATAAAGCTGCCGTAACAAATAACATTAGCACAAACGAAAATATTTACATAGCAGCAACAGAAACAAAAAAAAAGATTCAACAATCACAAAACATTACTCAACACAAAATGCAAAACGAATACAATATTATGAAAATACATATGCAACAAGAAAGAGAATTACATTACCACAAAAATTAAATGGGAGATCGTAAAAAGAGCCCCACCACACATCAACAATAGCAGAAACTTCAAATTCTGTTTAGAGGAGAAACTATCAATACTCAGCTTTAAAAATCAATGTAAAATATTGAACAAAAAATAAATATTTAGAAAATGTAGACATGCAAACAAATAGCTAACAACAAAATAAAAAGCACAACGTAAAACTAACGCACATAAATAAATAAAAAATTTTGCAAACACTCAATTACAACAAAAATAAACCGAAAAGAAGGTAACAACCACTGAATGGAAAAAATCACTCATAAAGCTCAAAAATACAAATACACACAAAAACACAAACACTCAACCATAACCTAATAAAGAAATCCTTTAAGCCTTCATGCATGCCAACAGAATAAACGGTCATACAAACACAATGAAAAGAGATCAACATAATATATCAAATTACACCAAGCTCTATATAAATATAAAAGTTAGTGTTGACAGCAGTTCAAAGACTACATCACAATTGTGTCCTCATGAAATCAGCATGAACCTGCTCAGGTAAGTGACAAATCTTTCTGCATTAATCGTACACCCCATACACACAAACAAAACATTTCAAGTTCGAAAATACATCTACACAACTCAAAAAAATTAGAGGAACACTTTTTAATCAGAGTATAACAACCTATCAGTCAAATTTTTGGGATATTGATCTGATCAGTTATGTAGAAGAGGGTGTTGTTAATCAGTTTCAGCTGCATTGTTGTTAATGAAATTAACAACAGGTGCTTCAGAGGGGCAACAATGAGACACTCCCCAAAACAAGAATGGTTGAGGCCACTGATACTTATTTTCTCTTCTCATCTCTTTTGGCTGATTTTTATTGACTGACTTTTTACTGCTGTAGTTTTCCATTTGTCTTGGATCAACATCTCTGTTGATAGCATGGTGCGGTACCTAAACGCTACAGAGGTTGCACAAGCAATGCAACTCCTCCAGGATGGCACAACAATACGTGCCGTTGCAAGAAGGTTTGCTGTGTCTTCCAGCACAGTTTCAATATCATGGAGGAGATTCCAGGAGACAAATAGTTATTCCAGGAGAGCTGGACAGGGCCGTAGAAAATCCTTAAACCCGCAGCAGGAACGGTATCTGCGCCTTTGTACAAAGAGTAACAGGATGAGCGCTGCCTGAGCCCTACAAAATGAACTCCAGCAGGTCACTGGTATTAATGTTTCAGACCAAACAATCAGAAACAGGCTCCATGAGGGTGGCCTGAGGGCCCGACATCCTGTAGGGACCTTGTACTCACTACCCAGCACCGTAGAGCTCGATTGACATTTGCCATAGATCACCAGAATTGGTTGGCAACTACGCCACTGGCGCCCTGTGCTCTTCACCAATTTGAGCACATGCGACAGACGTGAAAGGGTCTAGAGATCCTATGGAGAACGTTATGCTGCCTGCAACATCATTCAGCATGACCGGTTTGGTGGTGGTTTAGTGATAGCTTGGATGGACGCACAGACCTCTACAGGCACACTGGCACACTGACTGCTATTAGGTATCGGGATGAAATCCTTGAACCAATTGTCAGAACCAACGCTGATGCAGTGGGACCTGGATTCCTCCTGGTCCACGACAATGCCCGACCTCATGTGGCTAGTGTATGCAGGCAGTTCCTGGAGGATGAAAGAGTTGATACCATTGACTGGCGCCTACGTTCAATTGACCTAAACCCAATAGAACGCCTCTGGGACATTATGTTTACCTCCATCTGGTACTGCCAGGTTGCCCCTCAGAATGTCCCGGAGTTCAGTGATGCGCTGTTTCAGATCTGGGAGGAGATCCTCCAGGATACCATCCGTCGTCTGACTAGGAGCATTCCCCGACGTTGTCAGGCATGCGTACAAGCACGTGGTGGCCACACAAACTACTGATAATCATTTTGAATTTCTAATGACATTTTGGCAAAATAGACCAGTCTACTGCATCATTTTTTCACTTTTATTTTTGGGGTGTCTTTGATTTCCCTCCTCTATAGGGTGATCATTTTCATTTCTATCAAATTATGTGGCATCATTTTGTTACTAATACATCACCTACTTATTATCAGGAAAAATATACAAGATCATTTCCCCTGTTTAGATCTGATGTATTTTCGAAGTGTTCCTCTAAATTTTTTAAGCAGTATACATTCGAAATAAAAACAAATCTGAGCTGGAACTCTAAGAACGTAATTTATGCTCTAAAATGCGATAAATGCGCAAAAATATACATGGGGCGACACAAGGCCTGAATAAAAAATAGCCCTGCACAGAAGAAACATTAAACTAGCCAATAACAGGAAATTATGTCTCCCAACATTTACATGAATGCAGTGGAGGTAAATTCAGAGTAATGCCTATCTACCAAAATGCAGATTATGACACATTCATGATGCAGAAAAATATTTATAAAAAAAATACAAACCTTCTCTCAACAACATGAAAAAGCTAAGACACACATACAGACACACGAAATTCAAACGCGGAAACAAACATACAAAATTCAAATAGTATCCCAAAAGACAATAAAAAGAACTAAAGTAGAGCAGGGTTGAAACAAAATTGCTGAAAACAATATTGATATATACAGACGAAATCAAACTTCGCAAGTCAGTGAAAAAACTTTTACGATCAACGAAGGCGACAGAAGAAACTTAACGTGCAAGTGTAAAAGTAAAAACACGCACGCCAATGAACTTTCTGACGTACTTACCACTTGATTTATCTATTTATACACAATGCCATGACCATCAGAAATGCAAACGGATCTCGACATGTGAAGTCAGAAGTTTATTCGTTTGAAGAGAGTCAACTTTAGACTCAAAACGCGTATCGCGACACAAATACTATTATGAACACTTAATATACCCTACAAAAAGCAAGTAATAATTATAATAATAGCAACAACAAAGCTACACTTTAAACAAAACGTTCACGGCTTCTCACATTTTATTATTTCTATACCAATTTTCCTCGTTGGAAATAACCCTTACTTCTGTTTTAATATATATGTGTTTTTGTGTGTGTGTGTGTGTGTGTGTGTGTGTGTGTGTGTGTGTGTGTGTGTGTGTGTGTGTGTTGTTGTTGTTGTTGTTGGCTATAAATATTCAGTTCTTTTAATTGTGCATTGAGCACTTTTTTAAATAACTGTTTATTGATCCAACCAATACCTCTTTTACTGATATATATGTATGAAAAGTGACTATAACAATCAGATAGAAACAAAATACTTTTTTTGTCTTTTTTAGATATTTTGTGCATGATGGTTATCTACATAAATCTTCAACACGTAACTTTCCAAACAATGTTTTGCACCTTCAGGCATTCAAAAAATGTCTTCATTTAACTTTACAACTTTTTTTCTATTCATTTCAGTAGAAGAAAATAAAACATACTAACACTGTTGCGCTTTTTTCTCCTGACTGCAAAATTAGAGTTAATAAGTAAAAGTCAGATAATGTTGACAAATTAAGAAAAGGATAATAATATGATAGCTGTAGCAACCTTTTTGATATAGAGTAATATATCAGGTTACTGGGTTGGTTAAATAAAATGTAGAAATTACGGTTGAATGGTTGCAAGTCGCGTATATGTAGAAAATCTGTTTAATAACGAAAACTTTTAGCAAAAACAGCAACAATAACTGAATTTCTTTAAATATATTCATTGTTTTTGCAAGCGTACAAAATTATTGTTTTCATCTCAGTGAACGCGCTCATCTTATTAATGTAGACGAGCTTATTAAGGCTAAATGTGTCCCTTGAATGTGAACTGCTTTTTCCCTTTTGCTGACTTCTTATAGCAGATTTATAAATATTCATGAAGACAGTCAGTCAGTTAAGTGACATACGTGATACACGCTTGGGCGATCATATCTGGAAAGAGATATGACTGACTGGGCAGAAGATTATCCCGCAGTAGTTTGCCATTGCTTTCTGCGGTAGACTGGTTGCCGACCAAGGCTCTAGAACCCAATCTGTCCTGCTATTTAACCTATAACTGGAAGGAAGAGACGGATTAATACCAAGGGTATTTGTGCGTAAGTGAATGCAATGGATTCAACTGGAATTCGAACTCGGCTCACATCTCTCAAAGTAGTTCAGGATTCTACTTAAAAATAAAGAAAGTCACGTGAATGAAACACCATTATATACTCAATAGTAAAGGAATTCTTGCGATATCCATTATGCATACAACTGATATATCTAACGGTATTTTAATTTCTTAAATGAGAATTAGTAGGAATGGATACACTAAAAAAACACTAACAATTAATATCACTAAATCAATGAAAATCAATTTATCATATTCTAGTTTCTAGTAAAAGGACACAAACGCAGCAAAAATTGAGATTATTTTCTCCCTACAATAATGTCTGAAGTAGCAACACTGTCTCTAAAGCAATAATGTTAAAACCTTACGATAAATTAACATTAATCAAGTCGAGGTGAGCCTACTTTACACCGGATCCTGCTCGGTTACACTTTTAAGTCTATTTATAAGAAGCACGTCTGTCTCCACATAGTGTAATATTCTATCCTCATCCAATTCGTGCTTTTCTTTTGTTTCATTCACACACTGTAGCCGTGGCAAGGCGTCCACATGATGTTTAGTGTTTCTTTTCACATATATTATGTCGAAATCAAGCGCCATGATTTCTATCGCCTAACGCAGTATCCTTGAAGACGTAACCTTTAGTAATTCTTCTCTCGGGTTGAAAATAAATTCTAACGGCTTGTAGCTTGACTTCAACAAAAAAATTTAATCTAACCAAAAATGTCGTACCTTCTCCATGCTCCAAATTATCACTAATGCATCATTTTCTATATTTTAATAATTAATCTCTGCCAGCGTTAAACTCCTTGACAAATATATAATTGGATGCTTCTCTTGCGAAAACATGGCATCGCTTTCACTTGTATCAGTGGTTACGGTTGTTTCTATTTCTTTTTTAGAATCAAACACTTTTATTGTTGGCATTCTCCTCATAACTTTCTTTAGTGCATAAAAAGAATTATTTTACCTTTGCGTCATCGCAAACTCGCTGCTCTTATTGCGTAACTCTGCAAAAATCTCAGTTATTTCCCATCAGTTATTTAGAATATATTTGATGTAGATGTTTATCAATCTCCAAAAAACTCTAATCTCTTCTTATTCGTTGGGGTCGCTCTATATGTAATCTTCAGTTGCTATGCATTTATTTCTATATCTGATAGCCCAAATACGACAAATTGTTACAATAAAAATTGCACTTGTCTCTGTTCACCGTTAATTCTGTCTTCTTTAATCTTGTTAATATTTGTTCAACTTGATGCTTTAATTCTTGCTTAGTTTTTGCTGATATCCCTATAGCATTCTGATATATAATTATGTTATCTATTTTTTACTAATGACACTCCTCCAATCGCTTTCTGAAAAATGTGGCTGGAGATCATAATTCCAAACAATAGACAAGTCCATCTTACGGGTGCTAAGTGTGGCGATTTCTTTGAACTTCTCATCCATCTCAATTTGGTTCTACGCAGACCAATTTTGGCATATTCGCCAGTTCGTGGCTTGCAATTTCAATATTCGGTAACGGAAGCAAATTTGAGCATATTTCGTGATTTATTCTTACCTTGTAATCACCACATATCCTTAAGGCTCCATCTTTTCTTTTGTTATCGCAACAATAGGTGACGCCATGTTACTCCCAACTTACGTCACCTTTTCTAGAATGTCCTATTGAATCTTTCTCTTTAATTTTGCTACCACCAAAGGAAGTATGTGAACTGTACTTTTCTCGCTTCTATATAATTAGGGTAATAATTCTCTTTCAATTTTACATTGCTTTTGTTTAGTTTGGGTCGTCCCAAATTAATCCAAAAATTCTTTGGTTTTAACATTATTTCGCGACTAGTATCCACCTGCATACCAAATACATGACCATATATTTTTATACTCTTTTGACCTTTATTTTGTGCATTTACAGCAAATATCCCGGCTTCTTTTTCTTCTTCAGAAGAGAAGGTTTACACTCTTCACATTTTCTCTAATTGCTTCTCCTATTTACATATAAATGATTCCTTCTTCCACGTCTCTTTAACGCCAGACATTTGTATTTGATTCTTTCATTCAATCTTTCACAATATTTCATTTCGTTCTGATTTTAGTCGTATTCATCTTCTTTCGATTTATTGAATTCTTTGATTAACTCCAGCTGTTGTAAAAATTTTATACCTGTATTCAAATTCATTCGTCTTCTTTGCATGCACCCCAACAGTTTTCGCTTATGATTTAGGTCTTGTAATCCATCAGTCTCCACTGCTAGAGTGACAAAAAGGGACTACAAATAAACTTTAAGAAAACTGAGTCCATGATCATCAGCAAAAGATACAACCCAAAATGCCAAATACAGGTGGGAGATATCAGAATCAAGCAAGTACAAAAATTTAAGTACCTAGGAAGTGTTCTAACAGGAGATGGAAAGTGCGACACGGAGATCCGAAGGCGAATTGGCATGGCAAAGGACACGTTCCAGAAGATGAGCAAAATACTAACACACAGGAAAATCTCAATAGAAACAAAGAAAAGAGTGCTGGACTGCTACGTGATGTCAGTTCTTCAATACGGCAGTGAATGCTGGCTGGACAGTATCATTGAAAATGAGGACAAAACTGGAAGCGGCCGAAATGTTGTTCTACAGAAGGATGCTACGGATATCGTGGACAGAGCATGCAAGCAACGATGAGGTCTTGGAAAGAATGGCAACAAAAAGGAAATTGATACTGAGCATCAGGAAGAGACAACTGAAGTTCCTGGGACACGCAATGAGGAAGGAGAGCCTGGAAAACCTAATACTGACTGGTCAGATAGAAGGAAGGAGAGACAGAGGAAGGCAGCGGATAACATATTTGCAGGGTCTGATCAGGTGAATGACGGAACGGGGGTTGCCAGGAGCAACAGGAGCAAACATACTAAGAGCCACAAGGGATAGGGAGACATGGAGAACCATGATCGCCTACGTCCTGAAGGGACAGGGCACATAGAAGAAGAAGAAGAATCTATCAGTCAACCTTAGAAGAATCAATTCGTCTACTACAGATGTTTCTTTCGTTCCTAATTTTTTGAACTCGCAATATTTAGCTCGCTCTTTAAACCTATGCAAGTATTTCGTCACAGATTCTTCTGGCCACTGCCTTGCTTCTAGAAACATGGTTCGCTCGGCAATAACCTTTTTTCGGTTTAATATTGTTTTTAATGACTGTAACAATTTCCTCAAAAGTAATTTATTCCAACTCCTTTGGGTAAGAGTTGATAGAATTTCTCATTAAAGCCTCACATCCCACGGTAGCCAAAAACAAATCTGTTATTTGATTCTCTCCTCTTTTAATTCTTGAGTCTTTCAATTTTTTAATTCTTGCCAATGCCACAAAAGGTCGAATCCACACTTGCTCAGGATCGTCCAACGAATTAAAGGATCGGCGAAATCATTAGTCTCGTATAATTCTGTTTATATTCAAAGTCGTGTAGTAATATTCGTGACGTAGCAATATTCGTGACGTAGCAATATTCCTGACGTAGCAATATTCGTGACGTAGCAATATTCGTGACGTAGTTCTCCTTGTCAAGTGTGATGTACTTGATTGCTGTCTAGCCTATCACCTGCTTACTACTTATGTAGTGCCAGGCTCATTTGTATGGGTTACTACAGAAACAAACGAATATTTCAAAAGGGAAGAAATAAATACATATACGTAAATATTTGAAAGTTGGAACTAAGAATTGTGTAAAAATTGTATCAAATAAACTAAGAAAAAATATTCCAAAATGAAATCAAATAAATATTTCAAAGTAGAAAGAAATGTCTGTTTTCAGACAAAAGTAGAAAGAATAATGGAAAAAAAGATCTTCCAAGATTGTCACTAACATATATTTCAGAAATGGAGTAAATATATATAAATAATGAGGAAGAAATTCTGGATTTTAGTTGAGGTTTTTTATTTATTATTTATATTGAGAATAATGCCATCTTTAATATTATTAGTATTATTATTACGTTTTGACAGTCTCTCGCCTCTTTTTCATATCCGGATAACCTTTTGTGCATTTCAAACTGAATCCTTAATCCATGGGGATAGATTGTTCTTGTTCCACCCTCCATGTCAAGAGATATTTTGTCTTGTCCTAATTTAATATTTCTCAAATATTATTCGGTTTGATTCCAGTGAATCTAATTAGTACGGCTATTACAGGCTTAAACTAAGAGCAAAAGGCGAGAAAGTGTTGATTCAGTATTTTTATTGTTTTAAGTTTTTGCAACTGAGAATTCATTAAATATTCATTCGAACGCAAATCAGGGTTTTTTTTATAACTATCACATTTACTGCAAAATTATACCCGAATAATTTTGTCATGTCTTCCAATACCGGTATTTTTCTACACACACTATTGATATTTCAATTCATTTCTGTCTAGCGTAGAATCCAAAATCCAATAAACTGGCCAATACTTTTCTCAGTATTTGTAGAAAGTGCGATTTTGGTTCCTCTTTTATCCAGTATAATATGTATATGTTCCTGGTAGTATTTTACCAGTTTTTCATCTTGATTAACTGGAATCTATTTGTTTCTGACTTTAACACGGAACTCTTCAAAAGTGTCAAAAAGAGTCAGAATTTTGTCAACGCCGGGGTACAATAGTGTCTTTTTCTCGCAATAGTTTAACCCATTTTATTTTCAGGTTAGTTACTGCTTTTGGTCTCCCTCTTAGTATTTCAACTCCTATTTCGTCCTGTAAGTTTAATTGTAGATGTTCTTTAAATTTGTGTCTTCATTCGCTAATTAAATGTAACTTTGTTGAGTAGCTATTTGTAAGCAAATTTATCGATCAATCATTGTTTAATTCAAGATAATGTAATTCTTTTATGATCTATTGTTTTAGTTTTGTATCTGTTGTAGTCGGATCAGCTCATGACATATACCTGCGCTTGGTAGGTACATTCAATCGGCAAATACTTTGGGTTTTTGCATGTCATATAGTATAACGAGTTTTCTAACTCTTTCAGCCTTCTATTTGTATCACATTCCATTTTTGGTAAATGTTCGTTTTAATTCCCTTTGCTTTTCCCCTTCAAATTTATCCAAAATAGCATTATCTCTGTGCAAATATTTATGCTAAACTCAAATCAAGTGTTAGTTATTGAAGAAATTTACCGTTTGTGCTTTGAAAGTCCATAAAAAAACGAACTATACAGGTTTGGTTGCAGGGTTAACAACCTTGCCCCGTAAAAAACAATTTGTTACAGCAACAAAAAGTTGTTGCCCTATATTGCTCCATTTTTGTTGCTATTTATGAAGATCGTTATTTTAAAAAATGGCTACAATTACAAAGAATTGTTTTTGTAGTTCGGTAAATTTTTGTTTTGTTCCCAGAAGGCCTTTACCCCGTCAAATCTTTCTTAAACTTCCTTAATTACGTGCAAACATATATGCTGAAATCAAATGGATAATTGTTTATTGAAGAAACCTACCATTTTTCCTGTTATCGACCACAAAATGTCGGACTATATCTCACCCCGTTCCACCATTTTCTTGGCGCGTAGGATACTTTTTACGGCCCATTTCTTCCTTTGAGCAATTAATCCGCGATTTGTTTGGGTTTAGAACTCAATTTCCGCGCATGAATAGCAAAAAGAAAGTAAATTGGTCGCAAAATTGCCGAACTACGCGTGAAGTCATTCTGCAGTGAATAACATGTATTGAAGCGTGGTTACGGGGTGAGATAAACAGCGAAAAGAAGTTCGATATTTTTCTGGTTGTAAAATTGAAAAAAAGGTAGGTTTCGTCAATAAACAATTACCAATTTGAGTTCAGCCGTTACTTTTGCACAACAATAAGGATGTATCGGAAAGATTTGAAGGGGTAAAGGCCTTCGGGGAACAAAACAAAAATTTACCCTTACTTCTACTGTTGTTTTTTTTTAATATAATTATGTTAATTTCTCAACTTTTAATTAGTGATAGTGTTTTTGACATTTCCCTGCAGATTTTTATTGCGTTATATATTGGAATGAGGTTTCATTTGTAAAATTGAATTCTTTTTCTTATATCTTAAATTTTTTTGGCGCTGTGTTGCGTTAGTATTGCCTTTATCTACATGGTAGATAATTCATCTTTCTTCTTTCAACATCCTGCGATATTTCATGCCTTTTATTTTTATTTTATTTTATTTTATTACTGCCAAATCGCTGCTGGTCTTATTTTCTTTGAGTTTAAGACTTTACTAAGCATTCAAGGAATTGAACCTACAAATACTATGCGACATGATTCATCAAACATTGCTTTAGTCTTTAGTCATATCAGACAATCTCAGACTTTGAAATTCCTCCTTGTCTATGTAACTCCAAGAAAATCCATCTTAAATTTATTATTATTATGTCATTTTTCATCCTATTTCTATTTCTGCTTTGGTCGCACTACCAACCAAGTCTGCGGGGAGACCTAAGGCAGGTCGTGGCGTGTTGTTATAGCCCCATTTCATGTTTTTTTCTATCTTCCCTATCATTCCTAGCGTTACATATATAAAGTTTTCCTTAGTGTATGGGCTGTACTTAATAAGACAATTTTTTGTATAGCTCTTAAGCTGGAGTTTCCAGGGATTCTTTCAATGTGTTGTTTTGTTCCATTTTTTATCATTCCAAGTGCACCTACTATCACTGGCACAACTCTTGTTTTCAATTTCCACATTTTTTCTATTTCAATTTCCAGGTCTTCATATTTGACAGTTTTTCAAATTCCTTGGTTGTTATGTTACAATCCGCTGGACAAGCCATATCAAATAATAGACAAGTTTTCTCTTATTGGTTTTTAACAATAATGTCTGGCCTATTTGCTTCAATTTTTCTGTCTGTGTAGATGGTGTAATCCCATAGAATGGTGACATCTTTTATTTCTGTAACCGGTGCTGGATGATGTTCATACCAGTCCTTGTTTACAGGTTTTCCATAGTGTTTGCACATTGTCCAATGTAAATAGTGTCCAACTCTATCGTGGCAATTTTTGTAATCATTTGGGGCAAGCACAGAACAGTCTGAGATTAGGTGGTCTATTGTTTCTTGGTGTTTATCAAAAACCTGCATTTTGGATCCATATTATTATGTATAATATTTGCCTGAAAGCTTCTAGTGAAAAGACTTTGGTCTTGTGCTGCAAGAATAAAGCCTTCAGTCTCAGAGTTCAATCCAGATGCACGTAACCATCGATGAGTATTAACTTTGTCAACATTGCATTTATAGGCACGTTCTGGATATTGGCCATGCAGAGGTTGGTATTGCCAGCATTGTTTCATCTGTGCAAGAGCTTTATCTTTGGCTTTCATTTTCATATTTTTGCCGCAATAGTTGGTTCTTGGCTTCTGTTTTGCTTTTCTACAGAATCTACTAACTGTAAATCTTGTTTGTATTTACTGCCTTCTTTTATTATTGAATATTTTTTCTTTCTTTCTTCATGTTGCCTTACTAATTGTATCATCCAATCCTTTGTTGTTTCTATATATGTTAGTAAGCCAATAGTTGTTGTCTTGTATGACAATTCCAGCTGAATAAGACCTCTTCCACCTTCTTTACGGAGTATGTATAGACGGTCTATATCAGCCTTTCGATGATGCATCTTATGCTTAGAAAGAAGCTTTCTATTTTAGAATCCATTCGCCTGATGTCGTTTAGAGTCTAGTTTAAGATGTTGAAACTATATTGGACAACTGGGATTACAAGGCTATTAATGACCATAATTCTGTTCTGAGAATTCAGTTTTTAATATCATTCGTAGCCTTTTATAGTACTCTTTACGCACTATTTCTTTCATTTTTTATGGTGAATATTTTCACTCTAATTTACACCTTGGTATTTATAAGCTTCTTCTGGTTTCAATTCTTTTATTGTTACAGCAGGGTCTAAGCTAATTGAGGATGTTTCTTGTATTGATCCACGTAAAACTGTAGCTTTAGCACATTTATTCAAATTGAATTTCATTCCAATGTCTTCGCTGAAGCATTTTACAGTTTGCAGAAGACCTTCCAGCTCATTATCATTCTTAGCATATAACTTTAAGTCATCCATGTAAAATAGATGGCTTATTTTCTTTTAGCCTATTTTATAACCACATTCTGTCTTATTAATTTGACTGGTTAGTGCTATTAATGATATGCAGAATAGTAAGGGAGACAAAGAATCACCTTGAAATATACCTCTTTTGATGTTTATTTCATCAGACTTATAGGTTCCATTTATATGATTGAGGTAAAGGGTTGTTTTCCATATAGACGTGCACTGTTTGATGAAATTAATGATGACGGGTGATATCTTGTATATATTAAAATCTTTAAAATCCAGGAATGTGGCACACTATCGAATGCCTTACGATAATCTATCTAGGCAGAACTAAGATTTTTCTTTGTACTGTAGCAGTTTTCCAGGATGATTTTGTTAATAAGCAATTATTATTATTATTATTATTATTATTATTATTATTATTAATATTATTATCCATAAATTAACTGTAACTAAATTGACAACAGCAGCCAACAAAATAGTTTGATTTCTCCTTTATAAATCAGAGAGATCTCCGAGATATAACATCCAAGCCCTTAAAAGTGCAACGGTACTTTTAGAATTAAGTAATAAATTAGAGTCGTATTTGATGCCAGTAAATGTTGATCTAACCATAGAGAAATCTAAATGATCATTAGCTGAAGCATGTGAGACCGTCTCAAGAAGGCCTAGAAGGAAAAATATGCATCCATGGGGTGAAAACGTTGAGTTTGAAAAGCTTGATGCACGAAAGAAGAAATTAAATGAGATGGAAAGCAAAATACCAAACAGTTAACAAAGGAAATATAAAAATGTAGTTTTTTTTTCAGAAACCTGTATCTCCTGAATATTATAAATAAAATGAATGGAATTATACAACACAGATAATGTGTTAAAATGTAAATAAAAGCGAAAAACCACAATAATATCAGACGATCAAAACCCCCGCGGGAAACCGTTCTGTTCACAATAACAAACTCTTTGAAATCACATTTCAACCCCGACCAAACTAAACATAAGATGCCCACAGAAATAAGATATATACCAATATTCATACAATCATTACAACGTTCGTTCCCAAATATAAACAATTACGAATCAAGTGGTGAGGAAATTAGAATTTTATTAACAAATAAGATATAATAAAGCATTACTCGACATTGAAGCTGAACGTTTGAAAATATCTTATTTCCTCCCTGAATTCAATAAAAAAAAGTTCCTTTATTTTATGAAAGACGCCCGGAACCAGAAATGCACTGAAAAAGTGAGGTTTATCATGCATTAATTGAAACAGAAATATAGCCTCAAAACAATCAAGAATACAAATGTATTGCATCATTGTTGAAAGCATTAATGAATATTATATTTTCTAGGCTTTCATCGCATTAAGAAAATGAACTCTTCACGGCTCAGTTTGATTGTCGTTCTAGTAAAGAATGCAACGTAGAAAGAATATGTCATGAACCAACTCCAAGAAATTGTTTACCCAGACAAATAGGAAATGATTTATCTGGATAGTTGAGCTCATAGTAGCGTATGACCACATCAATATACACTTTTCATTCATTAGAAATTACCTTCCAATCTCAAAATCCACTGAATGCATCGAATAGTGTAGCTCTATCTGAAGAATCTTAAATGTCATCAGGTGCACAACAAACAGCAAATGCGACACACACTCTGACCATTTACTCATTCCATACCGCATCCCAAACAAGTCTATCAAAAAGGAGTCAACGACCCTGTCCACTCTCTGGAGGAAAATGTTCTGATGATGTGAGGTACTATAATGATGACACAGATATTCATAGTTGGGATAATAATGATATGATATAAAACAATGATAAGAATCATAAGAATGATATTGAAAAGAAAATATGCAATACTCTGTGAGGTATTCTAAGTAATAAAACCCAAGATAAACATTTCCAAAACAGAAACTTTAATCTGGAATTGGAATGAAAACAGTGATGTCACGTAACCTGAATCTATCATAAAAATTCAGGATGTGGAATCATTAAATACAAAACACTTCAGATACATCGGCATATGGGTCACTTATTAAATAAATTGTATAGGAGATAGCGAAATTGAACATAGAACAAACGTACGAAATGTAGTTTTCCTTAGCACCGCAAATTGCTACGAAACCGAAACAGCAAAACTGAAAATTCGAGCCATGTTCTTAAACAGCCTCGCCTTTAATATCGATGCCGTGAATGGCAACAAAACCGTTGACAAATATCTAAACTCTCGGCTGTATTCAACCCTTGACTAATTTCAACGGTGAAAAGAGAAATTAAGCAAGTAAAGTCCAATGGTTTTGTTGAAAATCATCGGCTTTGAATATTGTGGACTGGCGCTGCAGAATAACAAGGAACTTCACCAAATAAGAGATACAATATCACCTGAGGACTACGAATGACAGCAACAACACTTCAAGGGAAGGCACAATTAGAATGAACAGAAAATAATGACATAATCAATGTATTAACGTTCCACACAACTTCAAACAGAACGTTAGAAAGAAGACATCAGCCAGTACTGGGAAGGTCAATAACAGCTGCAGGACTTGAGAAAAATGTTTCTTAAGAAATGCTTTAAAGGAAATATTTCATAAAATTCAACCGAAAACAGTACTAGATTTTAAAAATGAATATCACATGTTTCCCTGTAAGGAAACGATTATTATTATTATTATTATTATTATTATTATTATTATTATTATTATTACTTTTAATATTATCTTCGGCACTGCTTTTTCTGTCTAAATTCTTTGTATATTGTTTCTGAAAATCTATCTTTGTTAAGCGTAAGAATGAGAATCTTTCAGGATGAGTTACAAATTACATTTTTTAATCATTTCACCCCAAGCAAGGCATTCCACTGCCACTATTGCGCATGGGGCTACATAGGGGAAGGTAAAGAGTGTTGTTAGATATAGGAAATGTCAAAAGGAGGGTGATAGATGGGTAAGGATACGGAGGCTGGGTAGATAGGAAGAGTGTTTGAAAGAATAGAGGCGAGTTAGTGTGTTAGGAGGTGTCGATTAACCTTACATTTAAACTCCTGGAGATTGTAGCCGTCGGGGAAGCAATCATGTGGCAGAGAATTCCACATTCGGGAAGCGCGAGAAAGGAAACTGTTGGAGTAGAAATTGCGGTTGCATTTTATTGGTTTCACTGTAAAAGGGTGGGATTCTCGTGCAAATTCGTACCTATGGGGGGCACCAGTGATCTAAGTTCATCGGAGCAAAAGCCGTGAAAGTATTTATAGAAGAAACACAGGGAAGCCACGTCGTGCCGGTGAGAGAGGGGCTGCAGGCGATCTGCCAAGTCGGTATCGATCACATTACAGACTCTCCGTTGTACTTTGTCAATAAGCCCGAGGAGAATAGCAGGGGCACCCGACCAGATATGGCAACAGTATCCAATTCACGGGCGTATGGTAGACTTATATATGTGCAAGATAGATTCAGACGGAAAAAACTTCCGGGCCCTGCACAGAGAACCGACTTTCTTAGGAGCGGATTTAGCAATGGATTCGATATAGTCATTCCACTTGCGGTCCGCTGAGAGTGTGAGACCAAGGAGGCCTAGTGATTTACTCTCTGGGAAGCGAGCCTGGTCCATGCTAATGGGAGGTCGGTGTGATTGTCTATGATGGTTGATTGATAGCAGCTTCGTTTTAGAAGCATTAAAATTTACGAGCCATTTCTTACCCCAGTCCACTACGGATTGGAGGTCCTTATCAAGCTCAGCTGCAAAGTTAGCTTTGTCGCCCATAACAGATTTTTGATCGAGGCGAGAGTAAACTGTGGTGTCATTGGCGTAAATAGCTACTTGAGATCTTATGGTATCAGGGAGATCATTAATGTAGATCAGGAAGAGCGTAGGACCTAGGATAGAGCCTTAAAAACAAGAAAATAATTATTTCCATAATGTTATATATGAAAAGCTACAAAAATTCCAGATAAAATCTAATTAATACACTCAATTAGAATATAACGTTAAAATGTAAAACTTATCATAAATTCTATGCGAATTTATAACAACGATTTGAAAAACACGTATCCAACTGCATACATCAAAGCACAGCTTACGAGTTTTGCACTGTCTGTTTTTGTTTGGTTTTATATATGATTCAGTCGTTAGGCAAAAGATTGTGTGAATTGCGTTCGTTACTGGCCGTAATTTGGAAAAAAAACATACCTTTTCGTAAAGATGGACCTGGAATGTAACGAGGAATTTCAACGTGTAGCAATCTCACTAATATTCTTTGGGCCATCATGAAAAAGAATGTTAAAAATGATTTCCTACGTTTTTTTTTGTTTTTTTTTTGAAAGCCATCAATTGACGCGAGCAGATGTAAGAATTAAAAGTTGTAAATTAGAAATATTCAGAACATATTTTACCTTTTCAAGCAAAAAAAAAAACAATATTTCAACACAGTAATTTTGTCACAGAATGTCGCTTTCATTTCTAATAAATTTCATAACACTTTTGCATAGCCGAATAATTTTAGCAAATAGATTTTACTTATTTCTTTTTCAATTCAGCATTTCATTTCATAAAAAATGACTAAGTTATTGTTTTTTCTTTATTTTCAGATTTTGATAAGTTTCTTGCAATAGCAAAGGCTAAATATCTTGCTTGAAAAACAATTTTTCTGTTGACTTTTTTATTTTCTAGCTTCATTTCAGTATGAATGCATTTTTCCTTGCATGTCTTTCGATCCAGTAAGATTATCTTCTTGATTGGAAAAATTCTAAACATATTTTCATTTGATAAAATAATATATTTCAATTTATACAGCAGACGAAACATTGTGGCTCCGATCTAATTTATTTATTTCTTTTTCATCTGTTCTCTCATTACTTCTCCTTATCTTTCCTATTCGCAAATCCTGGTTGCGGTTGGACAAATATGAAAAACCTAACAACAGAGAATATTTCAGATAGAATTTCTTTAGATGAAATGAAAACAGAATAAATTAATAACTGCAAATTTGCTTGAATATGATAAATCTCAAACATTTACGATCAAATATAAGGAACATGATGAACAGTTTCAAAACGTAGAGAGCGAATCAAAGTAAAAAGTGACTAATTGAATTGAAATGCATTTTAAGGATGATCAGAAGATCGTATTTATTTTGATAAAAGCATTGCGATCGTAAAAGAAAAAAGAATAAATGCAGTAAGTGCATTTGTTCGTGAGCTCAATTTATCGTGACCTTGTAAATGTTCATGTAATTGACAATTGACATTTATAAATTGATATTATCTTTAAAACTGATGAAAATGTAAAGCTAAAAAATAAACATGAACGTAAAATATATGTCCATCATAACTATAGTGCATGGAAACGTCCGAAAGGGACATAGAAAATAACTGAAATAATCTAAAATCCCAAAAGGAAAACCTGTTCCGACCACAACATTTAGAAAATCCGATGAAATACTTGGAGAAATACTAAGCGATTAAAGAGAACTAATTTCATTTGATCAGATATGTTAACTGCTATAATAAACTTGCCTATTAACTGATATGGCTTATCCAGCGGAATGTAACATAGCAACCAAGAAATTCAAAAAAACTGTCAGAATATAAAAACCTGGAAATTGAAATAGAAAAAATGTGGAAATTGAAAACAAGAATCGTGCCAGTGATATTAGGTGCACTTGGAATGATAAAAAAGGAAACATTGAAAGAATCCCTGGAAACCCCAGCTTAAGAGATATGCAAAAGATTGTCTTGTTAAGTACAGCCCACACACTAAGGAGAGCTTTGTCTATGTAACGCTAGGGATGATAGGGGAGATAGAAAAAACATGAAATGGAGCCATAACGACACACCACGACCTGCCTTAGGTCTTCCCACAGACTTGGTAGGTAGTGCAACCATAGCAGAAATCGAAATATGATGAAAAATGACAACATAATAATAATAATATCAAGAAACAATTGAAAATCTTTTATTACATCGCAGTGTTAGCGTCAATTGAATATAAAAGTAGCATGAGTGGGACAATATCTGCATTAAAAAGTATGCCATTTTTATAGAAAGGAGACTGTAATAATTTGGTATGAACATCACCTAGACCCGTTTACAGAGATAGACCATGTAAAAATTTTCTGGAACTTTAAAATATACGCAGACATGCATAAGAAAAGATAATCGCCCAGACATTGTGATCAAATACCACAAGAACAGAATGGGCTTTCTTATTGACATGAGCATCAAGAAGAGACAGCTGAAGTTCCTGGGACACGCAATGAGGAAGGAGGGCTTGGAGAATCTGATACTAACAGGCCAGATAGAGGGAAAAAGAGACAGGGGAAAGCAACGGATAACATATTTGAAGGACCTAATCAGGTGGATGATGAAACGAGGATTGCATGGTGTAACAGGAGAAGGCGTGCTCAGAGCCACCAGGGATAGGGAAAAGTGGAAGACCGTGATCGCCTACGCCCTGAAGGGACAAGGCACATAGAAGAAGAATCCCTGCAGACTGTAATGTATCTTCGAAGATAATCTAAAAACTATTAAAATCTAAGAATCTTGAAATGGAAACCACAAAAATGTGGTAACGAGAACATCAGTAATTTCAGTTGTAGTTGGAGTTTTCGGATTGATTGGAAACATTTTTCCAATAGACTCATTGAAGTAATTTCTGCTAGTTAATGCCTTAAAGAAATACAGAAAAAATGTACTCACAAGTACAGATCACACATTACAAAGTGTTTTATTTGTGCTCAATGGGTGATCTTAGTTTTTTGTGTTTTGTCTGTTTGTTTGTTTTTTCTTTACAAAAATGATCAGTAGAAAGTGTCATGAAGCCATTTATGACCTTAGATTACTCAAAAGAAATGTGTATAAAACAGAAACCAGAGAAAAGAATGATAACAATATTAATAATAATGTTACTACTTTGGGTTTGATAATGAAAGGAACTCAGCAAGAAATCGACAAAATTCACCATTTTTCCATGAAACCTAAAACATTAATTTTAAAAGCTCAAATCATATTTTATTTTTTTTAAACAGTTGTCTCTTTTTTGGGTGAGAGAAAAAAAACAATTCACATTCTAAGTGAGAAAGACATGTTTAATAGAAATAATAGTAAGAGCAGTCATGTTAGCGGTTAGAAAGAGAAGATGTTTTAAATAAGAATAAATGCAATGAACTTAACCACTTTCAAGAATGAAAATACCAAAAGAATATCAAAACTCTACCGCTCTGAATATTCTATTTAATGTGAACCAAAATAATATCTTAGAGTAACATTATTCGTAAGAAATTAAGCAACATTAGATAAACTCTAATAAACAGTATTTTTCTTAACTACGTCATCCATGCACAAATAAAACTCTTGATGAAATTTGGAAAGAATAATACATGACATTACCATAATGAAAACAGAAGCAAACACACCATTAACTTAACCTAACCGAAATACAGATACTCAAATTAGGATGAAAAAGCGATTAACATATAATTTATGATGCATATCACTCAACTTACCCAACAAGCATCTTACATTTATCATCTACTATAGAAAGTTTAAAAAATCTAATCCAATCATTACCAACAACACCGGACCCCGGAAAATTAATCTATGGTAAAGTAAAGTTATTTATCTATTCTCATGCCCTCTGGGAATTTGCATCTCCAATATTAATAATTTTAAAAAATCATTTATCTGGCTACCACGCACCATACACTCTCTCGCACGCTGAACTGTCACATGCTAAAACCGTGCAATCTGTTTTCATATTGAGAAGAAGATCAGGAAGAATTAAAATATGCATCTTTCTTCTTTTTTTCAAACTTTCATCTTTCCAAAGAATACCAGAATATAGATAAAATATCACATTTGTAAATATAAAAAAAATAAAAAATCAATACAAACATGGACTTCAGACGGTTTGAACATCACTATATCCTCTCTCTCTCTCTCTCTCTCTTTCTCTCTCACACACACACACACACACACACACACACACACACACACACACCTCCTGCGAACCAGTGACATTCCTGTAATGCTTAGGATAAAAAGATTATATAAAAAAAGTTAATCCAGAAATCTGATCCCAAAGCACAATAACTTATTCGAAAATTAGAAAGATACAATAAAAGTTAAACAGACAGATCTTGTTTGGATTAATAGCTGCGAGTTAAATATATATCAAATTTTCGAACATATTTCCTAAAGCTTTTAATTTTTTAATTTGTAAGAAAACTATGCTGATTATATATTGAAATTATTTTCTTTTTATTATAATTCTCCAAAGATGAGTCATTCTTATTTTGTACTTTAAACACGATTCAAATTAACCCAGTAAAAAATGTCAAGAATAAAGATTGTGGTAGGAACAAACAGGAGCTTCAGTTAAAATATTGTCTTTTAAATCGAAATAGATATTTCCGCATTGAATGGTGGATTACTGTGCAAATGGAGACTGTTTAGAATCTTTTAGGAAGTTAATAATTTATGCTGAATTTCCTTGATTGAACAACTGCACTTAATTTGTTACTTAATCCAATATTGCTTCTTGCTTCTCTTTTAGTTGTAATACAATCTTAACATTGTTCTCGACATAATGGTGAGTATCGAGTTTCGAGATCTGAGTAAAAAACACATGTTAATAGCTATGATCATGTTTCTAAGAATTTATGGCGAGAATCATTAGCTTTCAATCGCTTTATGTTTTCAGGAAGTCTATTTTAAGTGTATTACGGTCGTTCGAAATGTATTACTTTTGATTGACATAAAACGGTTATTGATCTTTTATTATCTTTTTTAAATGATCTTCTGAATATTTCAAGAAAATGTATTGCATCTTTGGTACATTTTTAAATATTTTGTGTCAAATACAAGCTGGCAGCAGACATCTTATAATGACTGTTTATTAAGTTGGTCGAGATTGTGAGTTCAATCCTCAATGGATAGCGCATATGTGTGCCAGACTGAGTAAATAAATGTTAGGGACAAATACCCAAACGATGTGCGTTGTGGTGCAGTGGATATCGGCTCGGAACGAGAAATCGGGGAGCCAAGTTCGAATTCCAGCCGAACTCATTGCATTCACTTAAGCGCAAATACCCTTGGGAAAGTTATTAGTCCGTCTATTCCTTCCAGTTATGGGTTAAATAACAGGACAGATTGGGTTCTATAGCCTTGGTCGGCAACCAGTCTACCGCAGAAAGCAATGGCAACCTACTGCGGGATAATCTTCTGCCCAGTCAGCCATGTCTCTTTCGAGACATGATCGCCCAAGCGTGTATCACGTATGGCACTTAACTGACCCAAACGAGAAATGATATAAGATTTTAGTTTTGTGTGATAAAGAGAAAGAAAGCAGTTACCTCTCCGCAAATGTTAGCTGAATGAACAATACCATGGACTGAACATGTGAGCAGCAATGAGGTCTTGGAGTGAATGGAAACGAAAAGTAAAATGATGTTTAACATCAATGATGTTTAACATCAAGAGAAGACAATTGAGGTTTCTGGGAAACGAAATGTACAAGGAGAGCTCGGAGATTGTGATACTCACAAGGTGGAGAGTGAAATATAGTGTGTGTCATACTTGATGTGCTTAAAAATTGGAAGAAATGACAGGACAACATATAACAAGGGACAGGATGAAGTGAAGGGCCATGATTGCCTACGTCTAGAAGGAACACGGCACATAAAGGAAAAAGTTGTAGACATGTATTCATCAGTTTCAAGAAATCAAGGAGTTTACTAGTGTGACTAATAACTCCATTTTGTAGGCACTCTTTCTAGCACATTTTTATACAACATTGAAACAGCCTACGGTTTATAATGTAACTTCGCTGAGCGGATTAGTTAAATCTTTTGGGGGCAAGAGTATATGCAAATGTTTTCAATAATTTGAACAAGACTAACAAGTTCAAATCTTCTGTTATGATGGATTGTGTCTGTGTTCTCTAACAAAATCTTTCACCCAATTTCACTTACTACTTGCATCAAAACATAACATAGTCTTTAGAGATATCTCACGCCATTTTTTAAACTGATAGATAAACACTTTCCAAAGGATCAGAACTAAACAAAATTTTCAACAGAAACACAATCAGGCTAAGTTATAGTTGCACTAGTAATTTAGATAGTTTCATAAAAAAAACACCAGAAACTTAGATAGCAGTGTACAAAACAGGACCACTAATAAAGAATACAACTGCAGGGACAAAAATAAATGTCCACTTCAAAGACTTTTGCAACACAAAAGAAGTCCTTTACAAGGCAAAGGTGTATGACTTAAATGACCAAAATAAAATATATTTGAGTTCATGACTTAAATGGCCAAAATAAAATATATTTGGGTTCAGCCAAAGACACCTTTAAGACCAGGTGGTTCAATCACAAGTCTACATTCAAAATAGAAAACTTAAAAAACTGTACAAAATGGCTAGCCACGTGTGGAATTTAAAATGAAAATATAGAAAAGACCCAGACATAACGTGATGTATAGTAAAAACAGCCAAGCCTTACAACAGTGGCAAAATATGTAGAAAGTTAGAGATTATGCTATTCCCAAACAAAAATGAACTATTGAATGAAAGAACGGAAATTATGACTAAGTGTATCTATACTAAAAAAATACCTATTAGGTTCATACAACCATGAATGAAAACTTAATAATTCCTTGTAATTTTAAAAATTGCGCGTTTCAAAAATTCCCTGCCACATGAGCGTTACAAAAAACACCGTTACATGAGCGTTCTTAAAAAAATTAAAAAAAAACGATAAACGGTAAAATCAGTTATTGACAATTGCCTCATGGTAGAAATCTAGGTTGCGTAATAACACGTTTACAAATAAAAAAAATATTCAAAGGTTCTACAATATAATTGTATTGAACACTTTTTAATAAAACTGTGCACTGGTCTAATCTTATTATGACCAGGAACTAAGTAATTAAACAATATATTTATATATATAAAAGAGCAAAAAAAAAAGCAAGAGAGTGAGAGAAAAAGAAGAAAAGACCTGTATAAGTATGCATAAATATTTAAAAAAATTATAATTACAAATTCTTTAGATGATCCTTAAAATATAAATTGGATGAATAGAAATTCTGATTTTATGGTATCAAGTCAATGGAAACGGTTATTTCATACAATGATAAATATAAATCTTTACCAAATATCAAATAAAGTTGGAATAAAGTAAAATAACTTGAGTCAAACTTCAAATGTGCCAAATGTTATCAACTCTATTGATCTCTTTGAATGAAAGAAAATCCATTGATTCCGATCAAATATTCTTGATCATATGCTGTTTTGATTTGTACTTCGACTATTTCAATTAATATATTTTCCTTTCATATCGGCTGGATATATTTGATTTTTTTTTCTGAATGAAAGTTTGCTTTTTTAATAAAAATGCCCAGATAGGGAATCGATTATTTCGGCCTTCATTGAACAAAGTAATTGACATAAAACATCATACTCATTGTTAACAAGAAACATGGATATAATATTTATTTAAAATTAAAATTACAAATCACACACACGTACAAACACAAACAGATGTGTGTGTGCGTGCATAAATATTTGATAGAATAAATAAAAAAGAACAAATAAGAAACGTATCACAATTTAACATGCTTCACTTTTTATAAAGCTTCTTCAGAAATCGAGAGAAAAATGAGAATACAACAGATAGTAAACTCGTATATTGTGATTTGGGATTGATTTTTATTGGTCAGATATGTGTCACGTGTATTAAAGCAATAGATATTTTTTTAAATGTATGCCCGTGGAATATTTTACAGGGTAAGGTGTATAATAGTATATGCGTTTTAGCTTCACACACACACACACACACACACACTCACACACACACACACACACACACACAGATATATATATATATATATATATATATATATATATATATATATATTGTGTATTTGGGCAACAGTCTCACTTTTATGCAGGTTTAATTAAAAATGACAGACAAGGTATTATCATTAAGATTTTTATATAATTTTTCATGAGTTTCTTATGATTTTATTCTTTTCAGAACTCAAATTATATAAGAATTGTCCAAAGGTTTTGTATTTTTGAGCGCTTTCGGTTATACTTTCAACCATTATCAAGAATGAAGTTTGCTTTACTTGCAAATAAATATGTTAAAGATCATGTATAGAGATTCATGCGTATGTTAAGTTCGGAACACTGTAAGCACATTGTGACCGTGTTCGTAATTGATGTTATTAAGTGTAGGATTTATCTTGTATATTAATAACGTCTCTATTATTTTAATCTTATTTTGCATGTTTAGGATATTATTATGTATGTATTGTCAACGAGTATGTAACGGTCCTGGTAAATGTTTTGGAATTTTTCTAGTAGATAATTAATTTAATTTTATTGTTTAAGTTTGTTGTTGTTGCATAACTTCAAATGATGCTGCGAAGTGAATAGTCGGCCTGCTTTTAATTACTGTGCATTTTCCTATAACCTGTCACTCTTTCTCATAAATTTCCATCCTATGTAATCCCCCTGCAAAACAGTGGCAGTAAAATGCCTTGCTTGGGGCAATATGATTATAAAAAGAAATGTTTTTTGTAGAAAATATTAACGTTATTATTTTTGTCCACGTTTTTGTAGTTGACGTTGGTTACGTTACGAAGAAAAAGTTTTATATGATAGTCAAGTAAATAATTTGGAAAACCGTTGTTAACAAACGTTTCAAATTATAGAGTTCATTGAACAAAAGCGGACCGGAAGATGAAGTCTCGTACGCTCTTGCGAAGAAAGTTTTTATAACACCAATTTTGTATGTAAGAGAACATTAATAAAATTAAAGTGACAAGAATTTTTGATAGTGAATGTTTTATATACTGAAGTAGTGAAAATATTATTACTAGACTCCACAAGAACGTCCAAGAATCGGAGTTTGTTTCTTTTGGCTAAGCTCATATGTAAAGTTGAGAACATTTTTTTTTTTCAAAAATAGTTTTAAGATTAATAATTTCATTTCTGAAATGATGATATTTCCTTTTAGCTGACACGCTAAAAGGAAATATCATCATCGTATCGAACATATATTTTTGGGACATTTAACTTTTTAAAACCCACGCTTTCAACATGATCATATAAAAGTCAGAGAAGCACGGACCAAGAGGTTCCCCCATACTTACACCATTAGTTTGCGTGTAAATATTTCCCTGCTGGTCGTAAAAAGGAACTTTAGTGATACAGGCAAGTAAAATTTTTTGGGAATATTGGAATTGATAGATGAGGATGCGATTGAATCATGTTTATATACATTGTTAATTTTAGCAATAAAATATTAGTAAATAAATTTTCGACATCAAGCGAAAGTGATTTGTAGATTTGAAGCAATTCATGGGTTGACTTTCAAACTTTACTTGTAAATACGCATGTGTAAAGTTCATGTATATCGATTCGTGTGTATGTTATGCTCCGAAAAAGGTAAGCACATTGTTAACGTGTTCATAATTGATGTTATTAAAGGTAGGATTTCTTTTAATTGTTATTAATGCCGTCATTATTTTTAATCTTCTTTTGCATGTGAAAAACAAAATTCATTCTTGATAATGGGTTAAATTATAGCCGAATGCACACGAAAATACAAAACATTCGGACAACTCTTATATAATTTGAGTTCTGCAAAATTCATAAGAATACCTGAAAAATTTGAATAAAACAATTAATGATAATACCTTGTCTGTCATTTTTAATGAAACCTTCACATATATATATATATATATATATATATATATATATATATATATATATATATATATATATATATATAATCTATTTTTGGTCATAACTGAATTACACCAGTACACAGTGGTATGTATATATATATTAATGAATATACTTGTTAACCTACATTTTAAACACGACTTTCAGATTCATGCGTTAAGCAATTATCAAGTGCATATTATAAACTGAACGTTTTTAGATTTGAATAATTTTTAAAAATCAATATAAAAATAATAGTTACAAAATTAGGAATAAAGAAAATAACCGCAAGAAAACTAATTTAAAATATTAATAAAAAATAATTGAAAATGGAAAGTGAAGCGAAAAATAAATATGCACAGATATACGCACACATACTCATCAATGTATGCATAAGCACACACAAACGTATGAACAGATATATTTTCGATTTGAATTATTTTTCCAGTAAAGTTAAAGTCGTTATAAATTATAAATGGGGTGTGCTAATATATTAGTTAATTAAATTAAGTAAAAATTATTTAGGTTCATACCGAACTTGACAAAAATCGTGAAAAGGAAAAAAGTATCCTATTAGTTTTTGGGGTTTCCGTATTAAACTAAGTTATACATTTAATAAATAAAATATTCGCACAATCGATTTACATTTTATAACGGCCTTAACATAAAGAATGCTAACACCTAAAATAATAATTCACATCAAAAAATGTTCTGTTTATAATTTAAACGTGATAATTGCTTAACCCATAAAAGTCACAGTCATTCTTAAATTTACAATTTTTTGCTCTCTTATACTGCATTGAGCATTGTTCTATTAACACCTGAAAGATAATTATATACTGATGCGTATCTGCGCGTATACACACAAACATATATACTTATTTACATAAAAACATATATATGTGTGTGGTTGTGTGTGTGAGAGAGCGTGAGATTAAATATAATAATATTGTGGGCTATGTTATGAGTAAAGATGTTAAATATGAGCGGTAGAGTGTATGTAAATGCAAATGTGAAACTAGAAACTGAATTCATCACTAAATTCAAGTCAGCAACCGCGTGTTGCCGGTTGTCGTTGACCACAATATCTTCTCCCATATTTACATATGGTCTGTCACTGATATTCAGCATTTTAATTCATAAATATAAACTACTCTAATATTATATTTTTACCTTATATATATAAATTCGAATGGAAATTTAGACTGATAAAAAAATTACACAACAACTATACTACTGATAGCTCAATAGTAAAAAAAACAATTTTAAATATTTCCCAAATTAGAACAACAACAATCTCTCTTCTATACACGTTTCATTGAAATGACAGACAAGGTATTATCATTAAGTTTTTTATATAATTTTTCATGTGTTCGTATAATTTTTTTTTCTTTTCAGAACTTAAATTATATAAGAATTGTAAAACAATGTTTTTCTGAAATACTGTAGTATTGCTTTCCTTGTTGAATGAAACCTGTATAACCTCTTGCTTAAATACACAATTTTTAAATTACTTTTCCCGGCAGCCAACATTGTACATACATGATTCCCTTTTATTAGCAAAATTGACCAAGTATGAATCCCATTTTACAAATACATATATATATATATATATATATCCAAGTATGGGTGGAATAATATTCCTTGTCCAAAGAAACACTATTTTTAAAAAAGTGTTCAATGCAAAGTAGAGCTATATATATAGTTGGCCAACTTCCCCTGAAGATCTAATTTGGTCAAACCTTGGTAAGTTCGTTGGCTGTCTAGGTTAGTTATTTACTTTGTTTACTCTACTTGCGTACTGAGCGCTTTTTGTTTTAGGTTACTCGTCTCGGGTCTTTTTTTTTTTCTTTGGGCTGCGTACTTTGACTGATGTTCAAGTGCTTAGCTCGTTCTTTTTTATCACCATTTTTCCTTCCACGTATGTGCTCGGAGGGTTTTTCGAAACGAGTATAACGATAAGTTTACATTTTTAAATATATAGTATGTCTGTCAGTCTGTTTGGGTATCATTTCCATAAGAAAAAGTGAAATTGGGAAAAAACCGGGGCGTAAATTGATATTTTGGTAGTACTGGATGGCAGCGCTCTAGAGAATTTTCCTTTTGAATAAATTGCTTACTCTTTTTATTAGTGTGGCATTTTTTAAATCGAAATTGTGGTCGAATTTATTTTTGTGAATCACTAATGCATTCGTTAGATTATTATTATTGATGTCACTTCTGTGTTCATATATAGGCTTTTTAAATTTCTACTTGTTTCTCCGATGTACATTGATGAACAATTTCGGCTATTTATTTTGTATATACCTGCTTGTTCATTATCATGATTTCGTAATTTTTTTTTTACATCTGACAATGTCCATAATAGTTTTCGATGTAGTTGGTACTATGTGTGTGTTTTTTAGATAGGATAATTTTTGGATAGTAAATGCAGTGAAGTTGTGTCTCTTTTGTGATGCTGTTTTTAACTTTCTCGTATATGTTTTCATCGTCAGTAATGTCTTTCATTTCTTTTTGGTAGAGGTGTTTTGCCCACCCTAGCCAGAAGAAGATATGTGTATATCTTTGTTCTTGTAAGGTTTTAAATTACTTAATAATATTTAAATAATATAATTATTTAATATATTTAAATCATATAATTATTTAAATATTATTAAATAATTTCCAACCTTACGTGAAAAATAACGCTAACCCAATTTTATAAACCCTAGCTCTAATCATCCAACATCCGTTATCAAACATATTCCACCATCGGTTGAACGTCGCATTAACATACACTTTTCTAGCAAAGAAATATTCGAAAAACATAAAACAATTAATTATAAAATTCTTAGGAATAGCGGTGACCAATCTTCTGAGATCAATTCTGTGGGAAAATATAGTGACTTCAAAAAGAAAAATAGAAACAGAAAAATCATATGGTATAATCCTCCATTTAATCAGTTAGTTAATTTTAAAGTGGGACATAACTATATTAATTGATAAACATTTTCCCAAAAATAAACCTTTGGGCAAAATTTTCAATACACTAAAACTCAGTTATAGTTGCTCTTACAATTTAGAAAAAATAATTAAATTACATAACAATAAAATATTGAAATTACAATAAAAACAATTCTACTATTCATTTCAATTTGTCCCATAATAATAACTTATGTAATTGTAGAAACCTTAACCAATGCTCCCTATCTAATAAGTGTTTAACTAAATCTCTGGTCTACATGTGCTCTTTGTCATCTGTAGAGAATCCTATGGTTACTAAAGTTTATATTCGTTATACAATGATTTTTTTAAGTTTTTACAATCATCTCTCATCTTTTACTAACAAGGATAAACAAAATATGGCATCACTTTCTAAATATTTTTGAAAGTTAAAAGAAGAAAATAAAACACCTAAAGTTAAATGAAAATTTCTCAAACAGGCTAGAATATCTAGATCGGTAAATGAACCATGTTTTCTTTGTCTACAAGAAAAAATGGAAATTATTAAATACATGAACAGTGACATATTACTGAATCGGAGGCATGAAACATATGGGAACCAGTAATACGGACATCTGTGAGTGAAAAGGAAGCATTAAAGCGACTAAAGACGCAAATATCAGAAGGCAAGTTTTTGGAATTCGCAGGGTATTTTGTTCATTGATTACCTTGAGAAAGGAAGAACAATTAATAGCGAATATCATATAGCATTATTATTGCGTTTGAAGGAAGAAATCGCCAATAAACAGCCACAATTGAAGAAGAAAAAAGTGATCTTTCACCAAGACAACGCCCCGTGTCACAAATCGATCAAAACGATGGCAAAACTACATGAATTGCACTTTGAATTGCTCCCGCAGCTAGATCCAGATCTAGCCCCCAGTGTTTGTAGACCTGTTCGTAGATCTCAAAAGAATGCTCCAGAGAAAGAGATTTGGCTTCAATGATGAGCTGTTATCGGAAATTAAGGCGTATTTTGAGGCCAAAGACAAATCGTTCTACAAAATCATCAAATTGTTAGAGAAGCATTGGAATCCGTGTATCATCCTAGAGGGAGACGACGTTGATGAATAAAGTCGAATTTTGTTTTAAAGTTGTTGTTTTATTAGTTAGGTCTGGGATTTATTTAATTCTGTGTTAGATATGGTAACAGTATTCACTGCATGAACGAATGATAGATTTATAAATATGAAAAATGCATTCTGATGAGAAAAACTTCCTGACCCAACGCAGTAAACCAACCTTCATAGCAGTCGATGCAGTTATGAATTTAATATAGTCATTCCATTTGAGTTCGTTTGAGAGAGTGAGGTCAGGAGTGCGCAGTGAGGTGTTCTCTAAGAGACTAGCACCATCCATTCTGATGGTAGAAAAGAATGATTCTCTATGGTGATTAAAGGAGAGCAGCTCCGTTTTGAAGGCATTAAAATTTACAAGCCATTTCCTACTCCATTCAATCACAGACTTGAGTATTTTTCAGTGCAGTAGCCATGTTTGATTTGTCAGATAGGCAGACTTCTTAAAGGAACAGACGTAAATTGTAGTGTCATCTGCATAGATGCCAACTTGGGAATTGATTACATCAGGAAAGTCATTGATGAAGATCAGACACAGCGTAGGACCTAGGATAGAGCCTTGAGTAACACCCGCGTTTGTATCAAAGAAGCTGGAAGCTTACCAGTTCAAAACAACCTTCATTTCACGATTTAATTGGAACGATTGTATTAAATCAAACAATCATCTAGAAATACCGTAGCTCTGGAGCTTGCACATAAGGCCAGCATACCAATCCCTGACAGATGCTTTCGAGATATCAAGAGCAACAGTTCAAGCTTCGCTGTTTTTATCAAGTACCTGATATATATATATATATATATATATATATATATATATATATATATATATATATATATATATTCAGTGACGCGGTTTGCACATCAGCGTTAGACCTAGCTAAACGGAAGCCACGTTGTTTGTTTGAGAGAAAGCTGTGAAATGTGAGATACCTATTTTAACATTGATAATAGTCTTGAATACTTTGTCAAAATGAGGTAGGAGACTAATATGGCAATAACTAGAGGGGTCAGAAGGGCTTCCCAGTGTTCTTTAAAACAGAAATAACAGAGGAGGATTTTCGACAAGCAAAAAAGCAAGAAGAAATCAGGCAATAATTATAGAGTTTGGAGAGGAATGGCAAACATTTCTTAATTATAGAAAAACAAACTATTCACTTAAATACGAATATTCATTAAAAAAAAATTGTTAAAATAAATAAATTTAAATAAATATGTCGCTTAATATAATTACGAAACTTTCCGTAAAATAATCATTATTTATTCTCTTATATATAATGAACTAGTCGAATTACATCCGTGAATAGATGAATAGGTGTAATGTTTTATGATAAGAATGCATTCGTGTTACACATGTATTCATTTTTTATATAATCTCTTTTTTTAAAATATTCTGCTTCTAACAACGTTCCAGAATACGGAATAAATGATTCCTCACGTCCCGTATGTCATACTTTCTCACAGTCAGTGTCATAACTTCTTCTTCTATGTGCCCTGTCCCTTCAGGACGTAGGCGATCATGGCTCTCCACGTCTCCCTATCCCTTGTGGCTCTTAGTATGTTTGCTCCTGTTGCTCCTGGCAACCCCTGTTCCGTCATCCACCTGATCAGGCCCTGCAAATATGTTATCCGCTGCCTTCCTCTGTCTCTCCTTCCTTCTATCTGTCCAGTCAGTATCAGGTTCTCCAGGCTCTCCTTCCTCATTGCGTGTCCCAGGAACTTCAGTTGTCTCTTCCTGATGCTCAGCATCAATTTCCTTTTTGTTGCCATTCTTTCTAACACCTCGTCGTTGCTTGTATGCGCAGTCCACGATATCCGTAGCATCCTTCTGTAGAACCACATTTCGGCCGCTTCCAGTTTTGTCCTCATTTTCGATGATATTGTCCAGCATTCACAGTGATATGAAATTAATTTCCAACTGTTAGGCAGAGTTTATAATCTCAACTACTGAGTGTATACATATTTTGGATAAACATTGTAAATTTATATCTAGTTCTCTTTGAAGATATAAGAAATTCGGTCTCAGGTTGATGGACGTTGTTTGTCGTTCAGTCGTTTATGAATAACAAGGTGCTTTCACAGCAGAAAATAAAAAATAAAAAGATAACATAACGATTGTGCATAATCGATATGTTGTTTTTTGCACAGAACTGCAACAGATATGCATTAAGCAAAAGGTTTCCTTAAATCAAGTTCTTTGTTAACCAAGGTAAAGCTTTCGACATGTAATCAACAGACACACTCTCGGCCACATTTTTCGTACAGTTGGATCTCCGCCGGAACTTGTTAATCTGTTTAAACAACAACACCGAAACGTGAATACTCTGTTCCGTATTTAATAGTGAACTTTACAAAGAAATTTGACAATAAATTGAAACCGGAGGATATTATTGATTTCCCTTGACAGATTTACTGCGTAAGCTTTTCCCGATTGTAACAAATTGAATGCAGCTGGTGTTTACTACAAGTGGGACGCTTCAGCTGAGGCGCTTCAACTTAAGTACTAAACGTTCGGAATTATATCAGTGATTAGTTCGAAATCATAAGTTTGAAGAAGACTAAAATACTGTCCACTCTCTCATGTGTTAAAAAAGTTGAAAAATCTGACAGTCATGTAAAAGCTCGATATTGGATGTAGTTGATATATGTTGTGAAGTAAGCAAAGCGTCTGTTGAGATTAGGGGGAGTGTACGGTTGCTCTTTCAAGAACTATGGGGATAATCGGGAGAGCGGGGGACAAAAGAAGGAGAGGTAACAAAAAAATAACACAGTCGCAGAAACCAAGTCAACTTGAGGAAGAAAATGCGCAGGGGATCTATTTTGCATGATATTGGGTTTTTCCCCAGTTTATTGCCATGTGGAATCTTACAAGGTCCTTCCTCTTGACCAGTTGCAGAAAAGTCCGTATTTAGCCCGGTCATGCTAAACTGTCTCGCTGCTCATGCGATCCGAGACACTTTTACGTCTATACTGACGTGCGTTTGTCACAATATTTTTCTATATTTGGACAGGCTGAAAAGTGGCTTTTTGAATCCTTACAAAATTCATTCGTGCGTTCGAAATTCTTTTATGGTTTTATGTAAATCTTTAAAAAATGTGTATGGTCTGATCAGTTTATTCGAACCAGTTATTGTTTTTAACAGTTCTTTTGTTCTCATAGAAAATATTGAGAATGTATCGAGATCACTCTAATTGGCTTGAAAATTTTCATCAGAAATGTGTTAAAACAATGCTGAGCATCAATTAATAATTGTAAACGTTAGTTAAAAAGTGTTTAGTAACGCTGGTTGTGTGAAAACTTATGAAAACTGTCAGATACTAAGGGCAAGGATATCAATTTGTTTCCAGCAAGATTTTGTTGTCAAGTACAAACTATAAAGAATAAAAAGTCACCAACACAATCACACTCAAGGGTTGCGTAACAAACAATGGGCAAAATATTTTTTTTCTGATTGCAAAATCTCCGTGAAATATATTTTCAGGTGTTTGAATAGGAAAAAGGATTAGTAAGGAAAGATATGCAAGTCAGCGTCTGATAATTCAGAGAACTTTGGAATATGTTCTCTGCGTGTGCATCTTACATTCCGGTGGAGGGCATTTCAATGAATTTCAAAGATACGAATTCAAATGAACAGAAGCAGAGTGCATACGTATGTCAAGATCCTAACCAACGATTAGAAGATATAACATACACAATTATAAGTTAGCACATAAATTAAAAAGTTTTGTTAAAGAACAAAAAGGTGCCATGCTTGTTACAGAGCGTTTCCAATAGCTGCTAGTCATCAACGCCAAAACACAGGACATGGAAGAGAGAAAGTAAATATGTCATGCTAATTTCGAGAACAATATAAAACAGTTAACATATCTTTGTACACACACACACACACACACACACACATATATATATATATATATATATATATATAATAATAATAATAATAATAATAAAACCGACTCTGTACGTATTCAAATCTTAAAATGTTACACAAGTAATTTTTAAAGACCACGAATAACCAGCAGAATCTAACTCCGTTATTGTCCTCGGCTATAGAGCTTTGGACAAAGAGGGGAAAAAAAAAGAAAGCTGCGTAGGACCGACAATACATACAGTTCTTCACAGCAAAGAAAATAAAAACCCTCACACGGAACGAACCACAAAGAAAGAAAAGTGCTCGATACTAAACTAACCAAAAAGGGTTAACAAAGAGGCAGTCACGCAGAGCAAAAACACACGAAAAAAATCGCAAGATCGCCAAGACCTACCGCGGTGTGTATATATATATATATATATATATATATATATATATATATGCATGCTTTCATTACGATTGAGCTCTTTAGAAGAGAAAAGTTTTTAAAAAAATTTGCACTTCTGCGATATATGCATGACTCTTTAGGAATGAATTGAATTCTCTCCTTGACTGGCATGTGTATACACTACTTAAATACATATATACTTATATATACTTATATATACTTATTACTTATATACTTATATACGACACGTTAAAATTTGCCTTCTCTGGCTCTCTGATTCTCTGGCTTAGAGAGGGTTGCGACTCCGACATCAAATCAGTCGAGTTTCAATCCCGTCCATAAGCAAGTGGATGTGTCTAGCCAAACTGCTGAGCTGTGATACAGCGAAACAGGCTTGTATGTAGATGACTTATATATATATATATATATATATATATATATATATATATATATATATATATATTAGAGTCATCTCGATACATTCTCAATATTTTCTATGAGAACAAAAGCACTGTTAAAAACAATAATTGGTGTGTATATATATATATATATATATATATATATATATATATATATATATATTAGAGTCATCTCGATACATTCTCAATATTTTCTATGAGAACAAAAGCACTGTTAAAAACAATAATTGGTATATATATATATATATATATATATATATATATATATATATATATCGACGTTACAAGTCAGTGTGACCGAGGATTTACATGGACTAGCCTTGTTCAAACTACTCAATTTCATGCGCTCCCTCCCAGAAACTCTAACTAACCCTCCGCTTAGAATAACTGCAGAATAGTAGGCTCTGTAAGAGTTAAACGAAGAAATGTGTCAAAGAAGGTAGATGCAAGAGATTACTTATCAGCAATATCATATAGGCATCCTTTAAAACAAGTCACCGGGCATTATTATTAATATGTATATATAAACCCTACTCCTATGACTCCGTGTTGATACCCACAGCTTTCATATCGCGTTTGATGGTGTCACGATATCGCAGCTGTGGCCGCTCAGTGAGTCTTCTTCTAGAAGCCAACTCTCCATACAGGAGGTCTTTCGGAATGCGACTGTCTGGCATGCGGTAGACATGGCCTAGCTAGCGGAGTCAGCGCTGTTTAAGGAGTGTGAACATGATAGGCAGACCGGCTCGAGACAGGACCTCAGTGTTGGGCACCTTTGTCTTGCCGTGAGATTCCCAATATACTTCTCACGTGGAAGGGGTTCAGACGCCTCTCTTGTCTGGCTCGTGATCCATGTCTCATTGCTATATAGCAGTGTACAGGAGTCATGGGAGTGCGTAGCAGTCAACTGGTTCAAATAGAGAGAAACACTGGCCCAACAACTCAAACCAAGGGAGGAGCAGCTAACACAAGTCGCCATGGAGAAGCGGGTTCGCAGAAAGAAAAATGACAACTCCGACAGACCAGAAGCAAAACATAAATGCAGCCTCTGCAACAAAGACTGTCACTCCCGCATCGATTTATACAGTCACAGATGCCGATGCTCCAACCAAGCAAAGAACTTGGAGGCTGCCCACGGTCAACTCTGACCGAAGGAGGCCTACTACTATAAACTGTACAGGCGGACACGCTTAAATATACATTAAATAGAATATATGTGATTTTATAAAGGTAAATATCATGGGAAATGTAAATATTTCGTTTCACAATATATCTTTTGCAAATGGTATGTTGATAAACATTTATAACACTGTTTATAGGTTACACAAGAAATATGTAATATGTGTATATACGAGTTCGCAGCAGAGACAATTGAACTAAAAACCATTTTACATGTCCATGAAGAATATTTGATGCTGTCTTGTAAAATACAGGAATGAAATGTGATCTTTATTCCCTGAATACTTCATACAACTGTCTTAATTCATTTTCGTTTCTGAAACAGTATTTTGTGATAACCTTCTAAATGAAAAATTTAAAATCACTTTTAATTGCTGAGATGTAGAATAGACAGAAAAACAACATAATATCGCTGTAAAATTTCAGTTAAATGCAAAATGGCTATGAATAAAAGAAAAGTAATAGTGACGAAGTTAGCTATCAAGACAACGCACAACCCCTGCAAACATATTTAGCTCTAACACCAGGAAAACATTAAGCACTGATGTGATAGAAAAAGACAATTGATTTTATAAGAATAGATAAAGATGTTTAAGGTTTCTTTTTTTAATCATATCACCCCGAGCAAGGCAGTAACGCTACTGATGTGCAGGGGCCTACATAAAAGTAAAAGGATTAGAGAAGAGTGAGGGGAAGGACGAACCAGTTAAAAAAGAGCAAGAGAAGGATGGGATTACAGGTGTGATGATAGTTGCAAAGGTAGAGAGAAAGGAAAGGATCTACAGGACAGTGTGGGAAGAACTAGGGTCAAGTAGTTAAGAGATGAGAATTGACTTTGCATTTAAATTCTTGGAGGTTGTAGCCGTCAGGAAAGCAAGAATAAGGAAGCGAGTTCTACAGGCGGGAGGTGCGGGAAAAGAAGCTGCAGGAGTAGAATTGTCGTCTGCATTTGGTTGTGAAAGGGTGAGATCCAGTTGCCAGTCTGGTTGCACGAGTAAACACCTGTTGCGGAGGCACCAGTGACTTAAGTTCGTTGGAGCAGAAGCCATGGGAGTATTTATAGAACAGACAAAGAGAAGCCACTTGTCGTCGGTAGGAAAGTGGCGGTAGTCGAGCCGCCAAGTATGTACCTATCACATTACTGATTCTCCTTTGGAGCTTGTCAAGAACAACAAGATGAACAGTGGGGGCACCTGACTGAATATGGCAGCAGTAATCTATGAAAACAGCTGAAAATATAAAGGAGTCGAATGGTTGATTTGTATATATGCAGGATGGTTTCAGGTGGAAAAAACTTCCTGGCCCGACACAGTGTATCCATTACTGCATTGGTTCCCAATTTTTTTCTCTGTGTCGAATTTTTGGAATGACCATTTGTTAGCGCCTCACCAAATTTTATGTGATGAAAAGTAAAAGCAAAAAAACATACATGGCAATTTTTTTAATAGGGGGGAGAGAGATCTGAAGAGAAATAACGGTGGATTCGAAGTCAGAACATCATCATTGAAAACACTCTCCTCTAATTTGCGGACTCTAATTACTATACTATAATGCAAAATTATAACACTGCTAAAATCGGTCAATAATTATTTATAACCGTTTATACTGAGATTCATACATGCAATTGCAAATAACCCATAATAATATTCAAATTTCAAACCATAATATAACCCATAATAATATTTTAAGTTTTGAAATCACATTTATTTTTTCAGTTTTGAAATCACATTTATATTTTTTAAGTGTCCAGTTTGAATAGATGAAAGAGAGAGATTTCAAACTGACATCATAAGTAAACGCATAATAATATAACCCATAATAACCCATAATATAACCCATAATAATATTTTAAGTTTTGAAATCACAGTTATATTTGCCTTATGTATTTTTTAAAAACTGTTTCTAAATCTTTGTCTTTCAATCATTCCGCCTCGTCTGCTATACTCTTTCGTCGAGCATATGAAGCCCTCTGTGCCGTTCGGGAACCACTGCATAACTGCAAAGTTATGAAATTCTGGTGTCCAGTTTGAATAGATGAAAGAGATTTCAAACTGACATGATAAGAAAATAAACGAAGTATGTTCTTGAAAAAAGCTGAAAATATAAACGAGTCGAAACTTTTTTTATTTAAACAAAAATGATAAAATAACGAGTTAGAAAAAATGAAGTAATGTCTATTTTTCCCAGCATGGACATTACAGAATGATATGACTTCTAAACACAGATGCTATTATGAAAATGCTTGATTGAATATGTTATTCAATACAAAGAGAAAGTCCTTACTAAACAAAAATTGTTCATAAAATAGTTCTATGCCAACTGATGTATCCATTTCCAAAGTTCTTTGACATTTACATGCTTTTCCCATTGGCGTGGGTAATCTGTCCGGTGATAAATGCTGGCAGGAGATCAAACACACAACTCAAATCCAATTGATCTATTTCCAGCCTACAGAAATGGTCAGAACTCTAACGTTGAATCTATGTTCGTTTTGCAGGTGTTTACATTTCCTGTTCATTTGTTTCATGTGCTTCTAATGCTACTTTGTTTTGACTGACAGAATGTTTTCGTTTATGTTTGCTTTGTATGAAACGATATTCAACGGCTGAATTACGTTCTCTGCACAGCTTAACATATTTGACAATCATTTCCACACCCCAAGTGCAATCAAAATCCTGAACTTTTTCGTGTCTCAAGTTAACCTTAATGAAAGGAAAATAATAAACGCTTTCCATCTGTCAATTCTGGCAGATTTACTGGACACTTTGCCGTAAATGGATTGAGAATTATGAAAATAATGATAAGATGAAGTTTGTCTATTGCAGCAGCACAATACACAGGTTTTCAGTGTGACATGTCAGTGATATGTGACGAGTTTACATATTGTTTGCTTAGAGAAAAGTGGCAGTTTTACTATTAGCTGTACATTTTATAGCGACTATCGCGGAAAGTCGGTTGGGTTTAGGTAAAAAGAGCCCGCATCTCCTGATATTGTTTTACCCGTAACATAAATTGCGAACTCCAAATAATATCTGAGCAATATAAAACAATATATATATATATATATATATATATAACGGCAATGCATGTATTATCATAAGAGTTATAACATCAATAAACGAAGAATAAATTTAAAAGCTAGTTTCATAAAGCATATATTAGTTTATGCGTGTGAAATTTGTGTAGACCTACGTAAGAGACACGTGTGTAAAGAGTACAAAAAGTCACGAGAGGAAAGTAAGACACTGAAAATAAACATGCTCCAGTGCCATTACATCTTGTAGATGAGTTTTAAAAAAGAAAAGGAATGAGTGAAAATATTATTGCCTATTTATATGCTTAAGAAGCGTCCCTTAGTGACGGTTTTAATTAGGAAAATCAAGTGCGATAATTCACATAACATGAAAAGCTTCAATGGAATTTGATATCTCAGCTGAGCGATACGACGTCAAAAAATAAAACCCAGCGCTATTCTATAAACACACATTCACATACACATCTATCTATCTATCTATCTATCTATCTATCTATCTATCTATCTATCAAATTCATAGTGCTTAAATTTTACTTTCGTAGTCTCCTCGTAGAAATGAGATTTAACTAATTCTAAATCCTTGTTTAATTATGGTTTAGATATCGAGCGTTATTTTAGTTCTAATTTAGTATAAGTCGAGATTCAACGTTTCCTCTAGTATGTTATTTTAAAGTAACTAATGCACCAGGCAACTTGTGGCGAACCTTTGTTTGAGTAAATTATATTCACCTTCTATTAGAATAGCTTTTTCCACGTTAAAATTGTGATTGCGAAAATTTTTAAGGCTCACAGGTGTATTTTCCTGAGATAGGGGAGAGGATTCTGAATAAAGATGCTATTATTTACAACAATTGATGCCGATTAATTCATATGTGTATATATGCCCAGTTCGAATTCCAGTTGAATTCCTTGCATTCATTTACGCGCAAATACCCTTAGGAAAAGTATTAATCCGTCTCTTCCCTCTAGCCATGGGTTAAATAACAGGACAGATTTGGTTCTATAGCCTTGGCTGGCAACTAGTCTATCTCAGAAAGTAATGGCGACCTACTGCGGGATAATCTGGCCAGTCAGTCATGTCTCTTTCGAGACATGATCGTCCAAGCGAGTATCACGTATGGCACTTAATTGACAGACTGATATATAAAAAACCTAAGGACACAAAATCTTTAAAGAGAAAATATTTTACGGAAAAACTCATATAAAATGAAGATATAACATGGTTAAGATTAATAAAATGCTATCCAAGATTATATGCACTTACCTGACGAACACAAAAAGCATTATCCCAAATGAATATATCATCTCTGGTATAAAAAGTGTCACTCATTAAAAAAAATCCTGGTTTATATTTTAATGACTGCTTAGAAAAACAATCAGCTTTCCAAATCATAAAAATTGACATGCAAGGCTTCTCAACTTTTGCTGAAGTTTGACAAGAGACCCTCTCTCCACATAGATCTAAACATTAAGTTGATCCTTAAAGTATGCGTGAATGAAATGGCATAGCTCTATGTTTCTGTTTGCCAAACGACGGGTCCACGTTGCTATGAACGAAACTGACCTCCAATACTGGATTAACTACGAACAACGCAAGCCATGTATTTCTCAACAATCCTGGACAAAGGTGTGCCGTCTTAGCGAGAGAAAGTTTTCTTCGGATTCCTTCTTATCACTGCAATGACCACATCTTGACAACAAAACAAGTTCGATACGAAATAATTCTTGCTGACTCAGAGCTCAACGCAAATCAGCAGTTTGATGAAGGCCGGCGTTTTATTAATACTGAGATTCTTTCGTGACAATCATGTGGATTTTTAGGATTGTTATAAGATTTTTATTACCATTTTTTGCCATTTTTGAACAGAATTGGTTTGCTGAAAATTTTTCTTTCCTGGATTTTTTAATTTAGGAAAAAGCCAATTAGAGTAAAAAGTTATTTATCTCATTAAATTAAAAACAAATATAAACTAACTTGAGATATGTGTATTCAAATCTCCCAATAAAGTGACAGATACAATTATTTTATACACCTATTTTTCTCGGATCCCATACAAATATGAAAAACGAAAAATCATGAATTACATATTCACGTAAAAACAAATATTAACAAAATAATAACGTTTTCTAATCGGTGAACGATATAACTTGCTGCTTTTCTGTATATTTTAATCTCTAATCCCCTGGATAGAATTCCTACATTGCCCTTAGCATCCAATACAAGGTTTCTATCACATCTATTTGGACCTGAAGGCAAAACGACAACACGTGTTTTCAGAGGAAATTCCGAAATCGAAGCTAAATTTTAATTTTATTATTTATTTTATCCACTCAGCTGCCATAAATAAGAAGAAAAAATAAATTCAGTGAAACAGAATTGCAAATATTAAGGGTATTTTGCTGATAAACTCTTTTCACGGTTATGCATTTGGAGATTAATTTTTGTCTGATTTTATTATTAACTATCGCTCCAATCTCGTAAAACTTTCTCTTCCACGGTATCGCTTGATCAGTTCATTAATCTAAATTCACGTGGTTGTAAAACATAATAGCTTCTTCCCGTCACCCCTACATTTAAGAAAATACAAAAAGAATTGATTTACATGGTTTGCTATAGAATATAATATCACTGAAATTATACAAACAGTTTTTGTAGAACATTCACTTCCTCGTTCAAATATTCAAATATTCCTCGTTCAAATATTCTCTCCAACAGAATTCATCTTTACTTTGATTCTTACGCTTATTGCCCGAGTAAGACAAAGAAAATGACACTAATTAACCTTCATAACAGTTAATATTATATTTTAATTAAAAAAAAATAGTGTGCTACACAGTGTCATATATATACCATGGTTTATTTTTATTAAATAAGTGGGTCCCGGGTATGACAAACTCCATCCAGCAGCAAGGACTCTCATTGGGAGGTTGTGGGGACCATGGAATCATCTCTTAATTGCTGATATTCCCAGGTCCACACTGACCCGGAGGTGGTAGCACTGTTAGGGTTCAAACTATGGACAAAGATTTTATCCCTAAATTAGGGTCAAAACGCTATGAAAATATAAAAATAGACTTTTATAGAAAAATATACATTTTTGAATGAAAAATACTACTAACAATACATTTTTGAAGGAAACAAATTATTACCAATAACACATTATTAAAGAAAAAAATTATTGCCATAATAAATTTTTCAATATAAAACTAGAAGACATGTTCAGTTTTCTAAAATAAAAATAATAATAATAATAATAATAATAATAAAATTTTCACCAACATCTGACTAAATCAACCTTCTCACTATAACTGAACATTAAAAATATATTAAAACCCTACCTTTTGGGCATTAAACAACCCACAGAGGCTGATATGTCGTGAAGTAAAACTCAAACTATTAAATAAGTAAATTAGTTTATTTTGTTTAAATAGGTAACTTAACAAAGAGGAACAAATGTTCTGATAAAATTATAATAGTAAAACCATAAATGAACGTGAATATTATTAGATAATCCTACAAAGATAGGAAAAGGCTATTTTAATGTTTTGGCATTTAATATGAGTTTACAAAATCTGAAGCAAATTATGAACTTCTTTGAATAAAAAAATGAAATATCTGAAGAGATTTCTCCGCTAGCTCTCATTTTGGAAGCAAATATAATTTCTTATGTTTTACTGGAAATGTTCACTAATAAATGCTGTAAGTAGCAGTTCGTAGTTAGTAGTTCGTAGTTAGTACGAACTAAAATAACTAGTTAATGATTTATGTACGCAACTCAATAAAAAATAGAAAGAGTTAAAAGAGAAAAAGAATGAGAATAAAGATAAAGGTTTTTACAAGCAGGAAGTGTCTCTGTTTTCCTTTAAGGAAGAATTAGCTTATGAATTATTATGAGATTGTCACATCAAAAAATAAAAGAAATCAATTTTAACTCTTTAGCAGAATTTTGTTTTAATCCTCTCATTCCCAGGATGAAGCCACTATACTCAGCAGGTTACTGTGAGTGAATGACATTGAATAATCGTCTCTAATTCAGAGGTTTCATTTATTAAGTCTGTCATTTATTCGTCGATCTTCTGAACCAAGTTTCGAGTTTGGAATGATAACATTTAAATCGGAAATACAAGAAGATCGTGAGGTGTTTTGAGTTAATGAAGCTCCATTCAAACTGGTTCTTTTAAAGGAAAGGATATTTACATAGAACATGAATACAACTGTGCAAACAAAATCATTTTCTTTAGTTCGAGTAAATTGTTAACAGAATCATGTGTGTATTTATGGCGTTGTTCGTCTTTTAATTTGTAACGTTTTTATAATCTATACCCCAGCATTTCTCGTATGTCGGTTGTGTTCTGTTTGTTCAGTATATTTATGTCTCTTTCTTTCTTTCTTTTTTCTCTCTCTCTATCTCTTTATATATATATATATAATGTGTGTGTGTTTATATATGTTCTTTTTTCTCTCTCTCTTTTTATATATATATATATATATATATATATATATATATATATATAAAGTGTGTGTGTGTGTATTTTATTTTTATGTGATTTAGTGGATAATGAACCTATCTATCTATCTATCTATCTATCTATCTATCTATCTATCTATCTATCTATCTATCTATTGTATAAAAAACAACTTATGTATATACGAGTTCCCCGATAAAAATTGTATAGAAGTTAACATTGAAGAAAAAAGTGACAAAAAATTATTTATCTAGAATAGACAATTTGTAGACTAGAAAACAAGAAGCATAAAAATGTTTTGGAATATCCTGTAGTATACTTTACTTTAAATAAAGTAGAAAATAGAAAATACATAGAAAGTGATAGTAATAATATGTGTGTGTTATTATTAGAATCTGTGCAAACTACAAACTATTACAAAATTTTACATTGTGTTTCGATATTAAAAAAACAATGGCTTATCAGGTAGTTAACAATGATGTTAGTAAACGTTTTATTTAAAGAAATTCTTTTAAGAACGACCCTTTCCTTTTATTTTAGGAACTTTTTCCGTATAAGGTAAAAGAATATTAAAAAATTAAAAAGGGGAAAGAAAGAGGGAAGAAAAGATCAGAAAATAAGATGAGAAATCAAGAAAAGGAAAAGAAAGAGGTAAAGTAAAGATATAGAAGAAATAGAAAGTGAAGAAGAAAATAAGGTAGAAAATGTAGAGAGGGAAGATCCGATGGAAACGGTTAAGAGTGATAAATTTTAAATTTTGGCCGGAAGTGAATTGCAAACAGTTATAACATCTGTACATAGTTTGAGCTAAAATCTTTCGGCCTTTTTTAAAAAATCATTATACTTTTACAAAGAAAAAGAAAAGAAAGAGGAAAAGGAAAGATACAGAAGAAGAAGTCAGTAAAAAGAAAAAGAAAAAGGAAAAGAGTGAGAAAATGTAGAGTGGAAAGAAAGGGGAGAGACAATGGAAACAGCCAAGAGAGAGAAATTTTTAATTTTGGCCGGAAGTGAATTTCAGACAGATATAGACATCGGTTACAGTGTTTCGAGTTAAATCTTTTGGCATTTTTTTTTAAAAACTGATGAAATCCCATACATAAACGAAAAAATTATTCATAAAAGGTAAAATAAAAAATATTAAAAAATAACACGAAGATATAAATTCACTAGACTTAATATAATAAATTGGAAAGATGAAATAAAATAAAATAATGTTAAAATAAAGTAAAGTTAAAATTAAATTAAAATTAAAATAAATTAAAAACAGAATAGAATAAACATAAAATAAAAAACAAAAATATATAATCCCAGACATCCCATCCCATGAGACACACATTGTAGCGAACCATCCTCATTCATTTTGTATTCTATTGGTGAGAATTAAGTTCCACTTTAGGAGTTTCTTTCCATAAACCGATGCTTTATGTAACCGACTATCACGAGTATCTGTTGTGGGATCTCCCCGTTGTATATGATAATGAACTTGACTGAATATACATATACTCCTGCCATAGAGAGAACAGCAGTTGCTGCCATAGAGTATTTGTAGAGATCCGTTACAGTTATCGGAGAGTACCGGAACTGATACGTAAGTTACCGAGAGATACCGAACTTAGAAATATCTTTAACTTAGAAATAGATATTGCATTTTGTCGATTATTCATTTCATGGTTCGTTTTCCTCCAGTTCATATTTTCATAATTACAGCGGAATCTTAAAAATAATTCAAATTGTGACAGGCTTTATACTTAAATAGGTGCCTTTTAATTTCTACCTTTTCATTTTTGAAAACACGATTTAAATAGTAGTAAATTTCTTTATCTTGCCATTAATAAAAACTTTCTTAAGAGAGTGTTTTTAGATTCAGAATATAAAATGGATTAGTAATTAATTAAATTTTATTTTTATTTTTCTCATAAACTTTTTTCATGAGAGAAGTGCGTGATTAAATCAAAATACCACACACCTGCTACAATGTATCATTTTTATGTTTCTAAATTCGAAAATTATCAATTTCCAAAAAAAGTATAAGTATAAAGAATTATCATACAAAATTGAAAAATTGAATTGTAAATGTTTTATTATTTCACACGAGAGTTTTTTTCAAAGCTTCTAGATTCTAAGACCAAATGACAAAGAATTGACCCAGGGCTTAAATTTCAATTAAATTATTGTTCGTTTGAAGTCCGCTATTTTGATGAATTGATTCTCAAAGAAAGTCATACCCTAAATTGATCAAACGCATTAATATTGTTTTGTAACTAAATCATGTTTATTTAAAAATAGCTAACATTGGATTCATGAAAGAGATAAATGGAAGTGTTTTTATTTATGATAGTGCAACACTTATTGTATATTTTATAAATACAACAATACCTTAGTGTTGAAAGGTATAAATACAAAAGTATAATTTAAATATGCCATTATATACCATTAAATTGTATTATATTCAAACGAGAAGATCAAGAAAAGAATCCGCAGTGAATGTTACATATCTTCATTTTACTTAACATTGGTAATGGAAATTTTAAATACTCAAGTGTTCCAAGAAATAGGATTCAAGATAAAAATTTGAAAATCAGGAACGATGATTTAGTATTGGAATTAAAACAATTAAATGTCTTCCGCATACGGGTAATTTATGATTGGATTAGATCTCGTCATTCAATTTCCTATCAAATTATCTAAACATAATGATACAAAAAATAAAGAACGGAATAAAAAAGAAAGAAATGTTGCTGTTTTCAGCAATCCGATCTCATTAACAGACAATGGAGCGTAAAAGAACGTAGGAATTCCTTCAAAGTACTGATTGTCTTCCTTCCTGTTTGCATCACTTTCAACTACAAACATGTACTTTATGAATTTGGTAATTTTCGAGCTAGTATATATTATTACCACGAGAAAAGAAGACATTTTGATAATCAACAAAATTGTCGTATCGTCCATTCTCGAACAATATTCATTCATGTCATTTTAATCGTCATTTTTTACTTTAACATTAATTCGAAGGCATATTTTTTGTTTCAAACGTCTTCGATTTAAGAAAAAAGCAGAAGGTTATCTCAATTCATGAATATATCAGAAGATCTGATTTTTAATTAAATCAATACTATGCGTCTATTAACCTTTTGTAACCTTAAAATATAAAACTGAAGCTACTCTTCTGTTAGAATAACGTCTATGCATAATAAATATTTAAGAATTTTAACATCAGAACGAGTATTACGTTATCGGAACTATATATTTCTTTTAGTGGATTGTGCTTGCGTGGAAGGATTATTTCTGCTGTTATATCGCTGATTATTTCTGTGGACATATCGCCAAATGAGCTAAATTCTAATATACATTCAGAGTTATTCACTTTCACGAAGGTAAGATAAATCAGTGAGAAGTTATTCATACTATCTAGAATAAACATTGTTTTTGTGTTAAATGAAAACTCTTTTGAAGGAACACATTTGATACATTCTGCCACCATTTTTTATATTTGCCGTTTCTTTAGTTTGTTTCTCTTATTTTTCTTCTCTCTTTTGGAATTTAACAAAAATGATTATTTCAGTCAGTTGTTACAAAAATTAGATTTTCTGAACTGATTTGTGATAACAGTAATACTAGTAAAACCCACCACGAAATAATAGGAAACTGGCTTCTGTCTTTCACCAGATCTATGATCCTTAGTTCTCAAGCAACCTATCAAAATATAATTAGTTTTATCATCAGACTGAATCGATAAATGTTGACGAAACTGCAGCATTTAATATCAAACATGTGACTAGAATAGCAAAGAGATAAGAATTCTTGAATATATCAGCAAATACTTGTTTTATATTTCTGTGTGAATATTTTTTGCCCAATTATTGCCAGATGTTTGGTGAAATCAATGATGGAAAACAAAAACCCGGTCCATTGTATGTCCGCCGATCCCCAAGGATCCACTGAATAGTAATAGCAAAATGCATGATTGATGACAACTTTATAGCCTGCGGTGATGCTGAATATTTGGTGACACAACTCATTTTCTGGTTTTGTTTGTAGAATTTCTATTTTATTTTATTTGATACAAGATTATTCATCAATTTTGGCTTCGCAACGGCATAAATGAACTTTTCTTATCACAGAAGTGTATTAGCGGAGTGTTTATAAATATATGACGCAGACATAGAAGAAATTGTAAAACTTTTGCTTACATTGTAATGATAGATTCAATAGCGCTGTGCCGGAAAATGAATAAAACAAAATTTTGACAAATGAAAAAAATATAAGTGGCTGGAGATGCATTTGGGAAAAAAAGCAAGAGCCATAATGTTTAATGCTGAACACGGAAGTTGAAACAGTTATTAAGAACAAAAATAAAATTACTTTCAGATAGTGATTTTTTTTCATGGTAAAAAATTGAAAGAAGAAATAAAGCTAAAATGCGAAAATGGAAAACAATTGTTAAACATTAATTATCGCACCTATCATCACTGCAGGTTTTTGTAATCAGTGACAAAGCGTTTGAATTTAAAGGAATAATTGAAATCAAGCAGAGGATTGCATTACATTATGGAAACTGCAGAGGAAATGAGTGAAATATACTAGAGGTATCTTCTAATTTAATCTCAATTGAAGTTTGGTTGTTTTTGTTTTATGGCATATCAACCTCGGTGGGACATTTATTGCCAACTAAATTTTATTTATTTATTGCTGGTAATAACTTTTTTCTTTTCAACAATTTATTGTTTGTTTTTATATAGGTTTTGTGCCTAGTAATACTTTTTTCTTTTCGAGTATCAAGATTCATTGGGATTTGTTTTTAAGGGCAGGGTCCCCAAGTCCTACGATTGTTATTTAACCCATAACTGGAGGGAAGGGACGGATTAATACCTTTCCCAATGGTATCAGTGCTTAAGTGAATGCAAGATATTCAACTGGAATTCGTACTCGGCTCACCGATTTCTCTTTCTGAGCCGACATCGACTGCACCACAACGCACATCCGTCAGTAAACGCTTACAGCACCTGGTATTCCCAAGCGGTCACCCATCTAAGTTCTGACCAGGCTCAACGTTGCTTAATTTTGATGATCGAGCGAAAACCGGTGTATTCAACTTTAAAGGAATAATTGAAATCATACAGAGGATTGCATTACATTAGGGAAACTGCAGAGGAAGTGAGTGAAATTTACTAAAGGTATCTTCTAATTGAAAGAGATTTTTGTTTGTAATATTAGTGTGAAAAATTAATGCTGCCTAGAAAGTTGGGATTTGGAAATCCTACAGATTAGCTTAAATGGCATATGGTAGCACAGGAACTACAAATAAAAATAACAACTTGTAGAGTATGCATGCAAACGGCTTCTTTCCCAGATATATCTCTCCTGCTTTCATATGAAATTTATTGAATCTTAGTTTCAGAAATTTTAAGAGGGGTAAATAACAAATTGATTAGTCTAAGGAATGCATTGATTTAAATTATACTAAAAAGTGTTTCAGAACACGATGCAAATTTCGTTAAGTAGATCTCAGCATAAGAAAAATCAGAAAAATAGCAGAATATATTAAAATTTTTACATTAAAATTGTTCAAATATATGTATGTCTGGCCTAAGCAGGAATACCAGGTTCAAAATTACCTAAAAAAATCAATGACATCTATAACAGGCGTATCGATAGAATGTAAATACCGATTAGATTTCATCATTTAACATAAGAGATTCTAAATTATATTCAAACACACACACACACACACACACACACACACACACACACACACACATATATATATATATATATATATATATTTAGTGTATCGAGGCAGCAAGTAATTTTATAAACATATGCTGTTAAATATAAGAGACAATGAATGTCTATTATGTTTAATCATGAGCCGTTCTAAACGTCATATTTTTGCTTTAATTTCAGTTGAAAATAAAAACAAAAATTCTCCAACATTTGAATAATTATTTATTGATTTTCTTCTAAGCTTTCGGCTCACATGAGCCATCTGCAGAGAGGTTGTTTAAACTGAAATATTATAACATCCACCATCACCGACGATTTTATTTTGTGCTGACATAAAACTCCGCTTGGCAACGGCAATAGTTACCAAAAATAATAAACGCAGTTCTTAAATTTGCGATGCGGTTTTATGACGTCACACCGCGTGATAGCGCGAAATGACAACAAAACCATGTAGTCAAATGCAATGTAATATGTTATTTCCTGTTTTAAAGTTGATTTTATTGAGTGTTGGTTGTTTAGATTTGATGTACATGGCCTCCAATATCTGCAGGTTCCTCTTACTGTGTGCATGAGTAAGGATCACCGTATTGTTGACCAAAATCTGTCTGATATTACCTACATGTTTATGTTTTTCAGAGAAATGTTGTTTAATAGTACTCTGATCAGAAATATGACATGTAAGTCTACGGGAGAGCGTGGTTGTAGTAAAACCAATATATGTACTAGGTTTTTGATTAGTATCAGAGATGCAATCTCTGAATGGGCATGTAAATTGGTACACTACATTGGTTTTTTGTAGAGAATTTAGTTTAGTGCTTGTTGGGTTATTATAGACTATGAGGTCAATTGTTTTAAACTTTTTATAATGTATAATGAGTTTAATTTGATTATTACTTTCCACTGGTTTAACATTTCTACGTATTATGTTTTTGAGAGGTTTTCATCTTGTTTATAATTATTATGTATTTGGTTGCAATAGTATAAGTTAATAGTGTTATGTTTATTTTGATGTAAACCATTATTAATATTATCATTATTGTTAGAGCTATTGTTCATTTTGTTGAGATACATTTTAATTTGTTGATCAATAACGGAGTTAGGAAATCCATTATTGACTAGTGTTTGCTTAATGTTGTGTAATTCTTTATAAAATATAGATTTGGAAGAAGATATCATTTCTGTGCGTTGAAGTAAGTTTTTTATAACAGCTAACTTATATCGTTTGGGGCATTCACTATTATAATTAAGAAGACACGAATTTATGCTAGTTGGTTTCCTATATAGAGAAGTAGTAAATTTATGTGTGCTAGAATCAATGAATACATCAAGGAATGGGATTTTGTTATTAATATTAAGTTCTAATGTAAATTTGAGGACGGAGTGACTTTCAAATTTGTTTTTAAAATATTTAATTTGATCGATATTCTTAGCTAAAACAAAGGTGCCATCTATGTATCTTACATATATAGAGGGTTTATTGTTGTCATTAATTATTTTATTTTCTAGATTTGCCATATAATAATTAGAAAAGAGGGGAACTCTCTTATATAATTTCAATATGTCGGTTGTTAAGTCATTTTGTTAATCTTAGGGATTTTCCGTAAAATTGTCTGTTTACATTTGTTGACATTACGATACATTTCAGAGGCAGAGATGGTTATTTGCGTAGAATCGAAAATTGTGTTATAAGACGCACCAGATCAAGTGATGGCTTCCCCTATGTTGATAGGGGTTGCAGGTTCGAAACTTGCCGAATAACACAGATTTTCGTAACAAAATTTATCGTAAATAAACAGGCCGGTAGAAATAAATATACTATAAATAATATTTTTTGATTAAAAACAGAATATCTACGAGATAGATAGATAGATAGATAGATAGATAGATAGATAGATAGATAGAAAGAAACAAACAAACACACACGTATATATGTGTGTGTGTCAAAATCGAGAAAGTCATAGAAAGATAGATGGAGACATGTAGACGGGATAATCTATTTTATAGATGTAAATATTCTAAAAGATATTAAATCTAGTATGAGGATCCTAATATTTACCTATTTATAAACCACATTTTCCACTGACTTCTTTTTTTTTTTTTTTATAAGCGTTTCACACCGAGCAAGGCATGTCACTGCCACTACTGCGAATGTTTAATTACATTCAAATTTTAAAACTGTGGTCAAATTTATATTCGATGATACAAATATGGGAAAACTCTTTGTAATGTATTATAAAGATCATTTTAAGTTACTTTTAACCCCAATTGCAAATGAAGACTTTTCAAATAGATGAATCTAGACGAATGAAAGTAAAAATCTATGAAAAAAAAATTTAAATGCATTTGACAGCAAGAAAATATTTCAAGATGATGTTGCAAATGTAAACAGAGAGAGAAAGAGAGAGAGAGAGAAATGGGGAGATATGCAATTTCAGGAGAAAATAAAAGATCTAAACTTATTTATAAATGGAACTCTGTGTGTGTGTGTGTGTGTGTGTGTGTGTGTGTGTGTGTGTGTGTGTGTGTGTGTGTGTGTGTGTTACCTATAAACTCCGAAACGGCTGAACCGATTTTCTTGAAAATTTACACTCTAAGCGTCTGCGAATGTTCTTAGCTAGGTTTTGTGTCGAGGTTACCCCCGATAAATATCGAAAATCGATAATCGAAAAAATCGGGTTATAGAAGGAGTGGTCCGATTTTAATCAAATTTGATACACTCATAGACAAAGACATAAGAAATTATATTCAGAAGTTTCAAGGTTGCAGTTTTTACAATAGTGCAGAAAATCGATAATATATATATATATATATATATATATATATATATATATATACGTACCAACAATAAAGTAGCACTAATAAAGACTGAAGTCAGAAAGATTAACGCTAACAAATCAGTAACGTAAGTCGTCAAAAACCCAACGAGGACTACCACGTGGGTTAAAGAGGAAAAAAAAGAAACAAAGCCCAATAACAATGAGTCAAGAGCTTGTTTGAAAGAAAAAATAACCCAAGCCGAAAACCTTAACAGAAGAGGGCTCAATACGAAAGTACGAAAGTAGAACAAAAATACAATAAACTAAATCTAAAAGTGAGACAAACGCTGACCGCTGTTTCACTCAACGGATTGTCAGGACCCGTTGAGTGAAACCGCGGTCGGTTTATATATAAGACAAGTTGTTTGTGTGTGTGTGTGTTTATCTGCCTGTATGTCTGTATTTTTTCAGACCTTTTATTTTAGTTTTTGCTTCGGGTTTGGCTCTAAGTAGGTATAATTGTAGTTCTTCGTCTCAGCCATGGTACCATTCACTCAGATGACATATTTAGCCTTCAAAATTCAGTTTATGACGAAAAATACTTATTTGATATCGATACCAGGAAATCAAAATTGATTCACATCCATTCATTTTTCTTTTAGACTACGGTTTCGCTTTAACTGGAAACAACTATTGCTTTTTAATCTTTCGTGCCAACGTCCAAAGAATCTGAGCTCCAGGACCATGCATTAGTTTTAAAGCTTTTATTACACCCGAGCAACGCCGTGCTATACTGCTAGTATGCAAATAAAGAAATTACCACATTGAAAAAAAAAGGTCACCGATGCACATAAGAATTAATTTATCAACAGTCATTTTTAATCTTTAAAACGGCTGAGAAGACAACTGTGCGGGAGTCACGTAAGCATTTTGGAGTCGAGATAAGACGTTAGCTAAGACGCTTTACCAATGGTATAAATAAGCCAAAGAATATATTCACACAAATCTTCACTTTCTACAAAACGTATACTGCCCAATTTGCTAAACATGTCAAAAACACTAAGTTAATGGAATAGAATTATTACTTCTTCAGATCGACTAGAATCAGTAAGAAAAATGAATAAATAAATGCACGATAGAATAATGTAAAAACGCCTCTATATTAATATGCAATATACTGGCACTTTCAAAACAAGATATATATATATTTTTTTTACATCGTATAAGCGGAAAAACATACAGTAAAATGTATAAATATAAATATAATCAGAAAACATTTAGAAGTATGTTGGTTAATAAAATTTTATTAAGACGCTGACTTACAAAATAATAAATATATATTCGTGTGTAATGATGCATAATCTCGTAACTTGATTTGCTTGTATTGTCCTTTTAATGCAAGTAGGTACTTGAAAACGCAGCCTTCCGAAACATTTTATTACTATATAATTATCGACTCCGAATTATCTAGTAGTATACTTATTACACAAACTCATCTCTTGTACACACCTTTGTGAGTGAAATTCTTTACAGATCTAATTTCACGTTACGAGTGTTTCTGAATCGGGTTTTTCGACAAATGATAAAAGCCATTCGTCTTCTCTTGTAAAGGCTTGCCTCTCATTAAGCTTTCACTTTTTTAATATCTTTACAAATACTTTCATAATTTTTCCAACCTCTTCGTCGTCTTTCTCTTTCGATCCTCCTTTCTTATTGCTTTACTAATTTTCTTCTTTATTGCAAATCATGAAATCACTCATTCTATATTCTCCGACATTCTTTTATTAAGCCCTTCCTATTCATTTATTATCTTTTAATTTCATAAGTCTCTCTCTCTCTCTCTCTCTCTCTCTCTCTCTCTCTCTCTTTACTCCGTTTACAATTTCACAACAAAAATCTCTTTTCTCTTCAGTTTTATCGTACAATTATTTATAATTTTTACTTTTGCAAATATTTCATTGAATTTTTTTTTTTAGTTTTCATTTTACTCTCTTTCACTGCTTCCTTTCACTCTTTATTTCTTTCTTTTTTTTTTTTTTGTTCTTTCCCGCGTATTTTCTCGGTTTTTTATTTAGTCTGTATTTTGAGTAAACTCCTACTGGGAAAAAGGGTGTTAATAATTTTAGGCTCAAATTGCATCTCACAGACAAAAAAAGATTCAATTTCTAAACTTTCTTGACTGCATTCTAAAATTTTACAGTCTAGAGCAATCTACATTACCTCAGATACATAGTCTTGTTTTAAATATATACACCCTTCATGCACATGCACATAATAATATATAGAAAAATAAGATTGGCTAGGTGAAATATTCTTCCTCGTTTAATCCTTGTACCTAAAAACCGTTAACTCACCCCCACCCCACACACAATAACATGCACACGCAGATAGATAGATAGATAGATAGATAGATAGATAGATAGATGTAGGCAATTTTTAGGCTTCCTGTTCTTTCTAAGAGTGTTTCTACTTCTAAACTTATGCAAAGACAGGTAGCCTGGTGGTTCAGTTCCAAAACTGAATGTTTAGGCCCTCATTTAACATCCGGTAAAGTTATATATGATGAATGTCTAACAGTTAGCCGAAAAATTTAATCCACAACTTGGATTAAAAGATGGATTGTGCAAAAGTAAATATCAATAAAGCCTAGAATTTGAACTCGGTTGGCTGATTTCTCGTTGCGTCATACTACCCCTTACACCACTCGCACAGACATCATGAAACAATGTACAAATTTTTAAAAACAATCGTTGGCCAAAATGAGATATATAGATTTGGTTGCATTTCGGTCTACTTTTGTGACTACTAGTCTTTTCAGCCTACCACCTGATATGCTAACATTTCAATAAATGAGATATGAATCCGGCGTACTTACTGCCGTTTTTTTATTGCTCGTTGCTTTGATAAGATTACTTCGCATGTGAATCAAGCAAGGCCTACGACAAACATTACAAGTGAAGTAATGCTGTTCAGCTGTATTTTCCTCGAGTTCTACATCAAACACTTTTGCGACACTCCACCCACGTCTATTGAACAGGTGAAGAGGCTCATCCCTTGTTTCCTGGCTAGGATGTGGTTTCCGGCTTTCTCTTTTCCAATCTTTTCACTCTCTTTTATTTTTTTCAATTGGAGTAAATAGACTAAACTATCGCTCGGTTCACACTCCACCCACGTGTATTGAACGGGTGAAGAGGCTCATCCCTTGTTCCCTGGTTAGGATGTGGTTTCCGGCTTTCTCTTTTCCAATCATTTTACTCTTACGTAGCCCCCTGCGCATCAGTGGCGTTATCGCCTTGCTTGGGGTGATATGATTAAAAAAAACTCCTCTTTTAAGCTGTCTTTAGCAATTCAGAAACACTCCCAAAAGCAATCATTTCATTCTAAATCTTCTTCCGCTAGGTAAAGCAATCTTATGCCTGTGATTATCAGTTATATGTACCGAGCTTTGCAATGTTTCTTTCAAGTCATACATTTGATACTTCTTTATTTTTGGGGATGGTCACTTTCCGTTAAAAAGCTCTTCATACAAAAGATGCTTAAGAATCCTGTTGTTGATCCTACGAGCCACCTGAAGACTCAGCTGATATTTCAGCATTGTTACTTCACGCAAAAAATTGTTGATGAAAGTGTTCCAACTGCTTCAAGTGATCACAATAGACAACTTACATAAATTCGCAATCATGTAACAATTTAATCTATGTTATTTTCGAATTTCAAAGTCGTCTTGATATGGCAGTACATTTTTTTAAATTTCTATTGTCCAAGAAGCTAATAGATATCACAAACTTAACCGACATTCTCTTGATATTAAATTGATTTTCAGAGAAGACATTGCGTATGTATATAGTGTTTAATTGTGATAATGTTTGTAGTTTTTCAGAGATTTTTACTGATAAAATATATTTTCGCAAGCAGGTATTTTATCGTTAAGTGCTCGATATTGGGGTGTAGATAGAGCGTTCATGAGTACAAACAGTCTGTCTCATTAAAAGAGCACACTCATGCCGACTTCAAAGTTTTGTGAAGACACCGTTAAGATGTCAGGGCTTTTTGCCATTTGGTCCCGGTTTTTTTTTTTGGTTTTTTTTTTATAGAATATTGTCTGATTTTGAGAAAGCTGCTTTTTTTTTGTAATTGATTGATTATTCTTTTTTTCATTTTGTTTATGATTGGTTGATCTTTTCTTTTTCTTTTTTTTTTGTTTATTTTTATTTTTATTATGCAGTTGTTTGATTTGTTTTTATTTTTATTGTATGCGTGGATAAGTTTTTAATTGGGTTGGACTCTTGTTGTATTGACCAGTTTGTTTTGTTTTTTTTTATTGGTTTGATCTTTTTCTTAATGTGTTGGTATGTTTTATCGCGTCAGGTTTATTTTTCTGTGTGTTTTTGTGTGTATTTGTGTTGTGTTTACATGTGTCATTTTAGTTTTCGTGTAGTGGTTGTATTATTTTCTGTTTTAGTCGTGATTGGGTGTTTGTATGTAATTTTATTTTTCGTATTTATATTATTCATATGTTTTGTTTTTGTTTATTATTTTCCGTTTATTACCGTCATTTCGTATTTGTATATACATTTTTAGTTTTAAATTTTTTTACATTGTTTGTATGTTTCTTTTTTGTTTGATTTAGTTGTTATTTATTGTTGTTTGTGCAACAAAGTTGGTATTTATTCACATGTCTACATTTTCTCATTATCTCGTTTCTTTTGATTAATATATTTTGGTTTTTAAAACTGATTATTGCCAGCTTCTCTTCCGGGCATAATTTACAACGTTTGCTATTACTACAAAGTGGTGGTGCCCTTGTTACTATTTCCCATTTAATTTTGTTGGTAGTGTTGCGTTCTTTCTGGTTCCATATATATTTTGATAACGCTATGTTGTTCTTGTCTTTTTCTGTGTTGAATGATGTTTTGTGATGACTTAATATTTCTTTGAACGGTGTTTCTGTTGTTCCTATGTAAATATTTTCGTCTGCATTGGTATTATTTGTGACTGTAGCTTTGTGTATTATGTTGTTAATAAGACATTTATTATTAAGTGGAGAGTTGTTCTTCTTTCGGCAGTTACGTTTGTTCGTATTGTCTTGTTGGTTTGAGTGGCTGGTTTTATAAAGTATTTTCTTGTTGTGTTTAGTTATTCTTTTTTCTATATTTTATATGCTGCTGTTACTGATTTTTACTGTTAATTTTTGATAGTTTATTGTGTTTAGAGAAGTGTTTTTCCATTATGTTAAATAACATTTTCCTATTTTTGTTTTTATCTTGCATGGTTGATAAAACTAGATTGTGTTTTTTTTATTATTGTTTTTTTTAGTTTCTCTTCGTTTGTGTATTCAAGTTTATTTGAATATCTGCTATATTCAGTGCTGATTTATGTTTCTTTGTTTTCTTTGAATATTTTTATGTTACTTGAGTTCGTAGATATGTTTTTGTTTATAGATATGGGTATGTGACTGAATATATTTGGAGGGTGATTGAATTTTTTATTTTATTTATATGGGGTTGTTGTTTTTTCCTGTATAGTTTGTATATGCTGTTACTTAAGTTGAGGGTTATATCTAAGAAATTTACTATTTTTAAATTTGTTTTTATGTCTATTGTAAATCCTAGAGTATTTAAGATTTTTATCATTTGTTTTCTTATATTTTCCGTAGTTTTACCGTCACAGTTTCTTACAATTATGAGTCTATCGTCTCTGTATAAACCTATATCTATTTTGTAAATAATTTTCCTAGTTTGCTGATGATACGAATGCCTATAATTAGGCATATTTCTGCGCCGTGATAGCTTTCCATTGTTACATCAATTTTGTAATCATTTTTGGTTTTGCTTTTGGTGAAGTTGCGTTTTTTATTGCTATATATTGTTATTATGCTATAGAATGAACTTTCTGCAATGTTTGATAACGTTTAGATCTTCTTCTGAGATGCTTATATGTTGTTTTTCAAAACGAATACTAATACCATATCGGCTGTCACCTGGGTTAACAAGAGCCGCGTTGCTCATAAAATAACCAGTCTGGGACCGAAAAATCTTCCACTGGAAGAAATTCAATTAATAAAAAGAAAGTGAACGAAATAGACTCGGGAAGAGTATCAACCAGCCATGATATCCTTTGTCACAACACACAAAAGTTCACAAAAGAACATCACGGATCAGGCACAGCAAACATGAAGAACTATTGTATGAACTAAAATAAGATGTCATTTCAACCCAAACGTGCTTGCAAATTTCTATAAGGACATCATGTGAAACAAAAGAACCCCCAAATGCAGAAATAGATCAGATAAAACTTAATACAGGGCAGAAGACAATAACCGATCACTGAAAGAATAAAGAGGTGGAGCGGAAATGAACAATATGACAAAGGATTAAGTAAAACTATTAAAAATGAGATACGAAATAATAATCTCACATGAAAAAAAAAATTAAAATGCTTCCTGCGACATAAACTGCAGTTACTCGGAATATGTAACTAAAAAAGAGTCCAACGACATTATGGCAGAATTCTTTGAAAACAGCAGAAGTGAAATGACCAAAGCGAAATCGTTTAAGTACTCAGTAGAATCACTTTCACACCAATGAGAGACAGAGACCAGCTACCAGAAATTAAAATGACAAAGTCCAATAAACATGTTGCGTTATAAACATATAACATTAAACTGCAAACAATGTTAACAGATAAGTCACTGTGAAGCATCACAGAAGTAAATAATGTTATATACGGAACAGCATCAGAAACTTCTTGAAGGACAAAACAATGAGAAAGATTCATGTGAAACAAAAAACTCCCAAATGCCGAAATAGATCAGATAAAACTTAATATTGTGAAAAACGCTATGTTTTTCTTGTATTTCTCTGTGTTGAATGATGTTTTGTAATGATTTAATATTTCTTTGAATGATGTTTCTGTTGGTCCTATGTAAATATTTTCATCTGTATGGGTATTATTTATCACGGTAGCTTTGTGTATTATGTTGTTAGTAAGACATTTAGCGCTGGAACACTCGGTCCGAGGTTATAATTAGTCTGGTTTGGATGATCAAGTGTCTTATGAACTAAAATAAGATGCCATCTCAACCCAAACATGCTTTCAAATTTCATTTACAAAATAAATATATGTATATAGAGAGACGATAGACTCATAATTGTAAGAAAAACAAGACAAAAAGACCAAGATTAAAAAGCAACATTAAAGCGAGAAATACAGAAAGTCTGATGTAAGTCATTGATACTAGATTCGATCTCAAGAAACCCAAATGTTTCAACACGCAAATACAGAAAGATCACAGTGTCATATAAAAGCTAATTATTAAATGAAATTCAATTAATCAAACAAATACTTACCTAGAAGCTCTAGTTAAAGGCACGTAGAACAAGACGATACAAAAAGCGTTGTAGTTTCTAAATACAAATAAGATATTCCAGACGGACCTGAAGAAATTTTACTAGAAAATTAGAAAAACCGTCATAGACGTCGAAAAGCCAGCATCTATTGAAAAAGTGCGAAAATTTTGGAAGAATATTTGGAGCTGTCCAAAAGAATATAACCATAATGCAAAATAAACCAAACGATGAGAAGAAAGCGGGATGAATAAAATAGGAAATTATAACCAAGAATAAGAAATTATAACCAAGAATAGGAAATTATAACCAAGAATAAGAAATTATAACCAAGAATAGGAAATTATAACCAAGAATAATGTTAGGCAAGCTATAGCGAAATTCCAAAAATGGAAATCCTCAGAAAATAACAAAGTACGCAAATTTTGGCTCTAGCATTTCATGAATCCATAAAAATTTATCAATTATTAATAATCTCAGTAACGACCTACAATAGATGACTGAAAGTATTATATATCTCCTACCCACCTACTAAAAAACGAATAAAACAGATTATCCAAAACACTATAAGCTAATGAGATGTATGCCCACCACATATAAATTGATCACGTTTGACCTGACAAAGGGTATTTACTTTTTCTCAATGAAAACAACATTTAAAGAAACAGAAGGGATGTCGAAGAGGTTCATATGGTTGCAAAGATCAACTATTGATAAACAAAAGACTTCTGGGAAATTGCAGGAAAAGAGAAAAAATCTCGAAAAAATATAGATAAATTACCATAAAGCCTTTGATATTGTACCACACTCTTGGATCCTTAGGCTTGGAAATTTGGCAAAGTCTCGTCAGTGATAATAAATTTTCTTAAACACAGCCTGGCAATATAGAAAACCACATCATACCTAAATCACACCCAAGGTACTGCCACTTCAAATCGCCTGAATATCCGACTAGTAATCTTTGAAGGATACTTCCTGTTACTCCTTTTATACATAATCCGTAATCCCATAAGAAATGAGTTAATCACCTACTCTACATGGATGATCGCAAACTTTTTGTAAAAGACGACAATGATTTGAAGGGTCTTACCAATACTGGAAAATGTTTCAATGAGGAGATAAGTATGGATTTCGGATTAGATAAATGTGCAAAAGTAACTTTCAAAAAAGGGAAAATTACACAAACAATCAATAGATCTAGATTTTGTCATTAGGGAACTATAACAAGAAGAAGACTTTAAGTATCCAGGAATTAGAAAGTAAGATTGAATCTAGCATACCGAAAGGAAGAAGAAAGTAAGATAAGAATACTATACGCATCTGGTGTTAGATATCAAGTTGAATAAAAAACAACAAAAGAATATAAGTCATAAACATTTGGCTGTACTCGTGATGCAATACAGTTTCAACATTCTTAACTAAATGTTAAACAAATGGATTCCAAAATAAGAAAGCTTCTCACTTGCCATCTCAAGCATCATCTAAAGGCTGATGTTGACCCTCTGTAAGTGTCCATATCCTAAGGAGGCAGAGTATTATTTTTACTAGAGCTGTCATACAAAACTACTATGAAACGGCCTTCAAGGATACAAAACAACAGAAGGCTGGATGGTGATTTGTATCAATGAACATGAAAGAATAAACTTTATTCAGTTATAAAGACTCTCGTCATATTCAAAATGAAATTTCAAGTAGATGAAGAAATGCAATTGAAACATAATACACCTACTGCAGCTGCGAAATCCTTAAAAAAGAAATCAAATGCGAATGCGATGCTCCAAATACAGAAACTATGGCAAAATAAAACTCTTCACGATGAAAGAAGGTGATATAGACAAACCTTGGACCCATCTTGGACGCACAGGGCCAATGCTTGATAACTAGAAACTACCAAGAATGCATGCTGAAAAATTGTTAGTCGCAAATGCACAGTCTGTGATAAATATCCAGATACAATTGACCATTTTGTATAATGTTGCATGGTATTGACACCCACTGGATATAAAACCCAGCACGACAGAATGGGTCAATATCGGAATTGAAAAATCTGCATGTGTTACGGAAAGTAAACTGAAAGAAATTGATATGAACACCACACAGACCCGGTTACAGAGATAAGACCTGTAGCAATTTTATCAGACTTTACAATACGTACAAACAGAAGAATCACAGCTAATTGTCCAAACGTTGAGATCAAAGATTACAAAAACGAATGTGTCTCCTTATTGAAATGGTAGTTCTACACATTGTAATGTATGTTTTGAAGATCTTAAAATGTTTATCAAAATACAAAGATCTTGAAAAGGGAATCTCAAAAGATGTGACACATGACATCATCAGTAATTACATTTGGAGTTGGAGACTTCAGATTAATTAGAAATGACTCCGATAGACAATTTGTAAGGATTCCTGATGGCCTATGTCTTAAATAAATACAATACAAATTAAAAATAACTTTATATAAAAATGTATGCGATCTTGTATTTTCTTTTACAAAAAATAATAATCAAAGAAAATGTAATGATGTCAATTTTGACCTTAGATCTCTGTTTCGGACCTGAAAAAATGTGTATACAACAAAAATCAAAAGAAAATAATAAAAACAACACTTTGAAAGAATCACTGGAAAACCCTTATTAAGAGATATAAAAAAAATTATCTTGTTAAGTACAGCTCACATACTAAGGAGAACTTTATCTGTGTAACCCTAGGGATGTTATGGGAGATAGAAAAATATGAAATATAGCTATAACAACACATCACGACCTTCCTTAGGTCTTTCCGCAGAAACGGTAGGTAGTGTGACCATAGCAGAAATAGAATTATAATGAAAATGACATGATATAATAATGATGATATATATTTCTTCTTGGAAAGAAATGATATACTACCGCTTGAACAAAAAGATCACAAACGTGGTTGTTATGGATGTAAAGACCAATTACTTATTAATAGGATGAACTTGGAAAACTACTTCAATGCAAAGAAAAATCTTAGTATTGCCTGGATAGATTATCGTAAAGCATTCGATAGTGTACCACATTCCTAGATCGTAAAGTCTTTAAATATGTACAAGGTATGATGTTGTTTTCAATTTCATCAAACAATGTACATCGATATAGAAAACAAAACTTAACGTCAATCATATAAATAAAATCTATAAATCTGATAAAATAACATCAACAAAGGAATATTTCAAAGTTACTCTTTGTCTCTCTTAGAAAGTTGCATATCACCAATAGCATCAACCATCCAACATAACAAGACAGAATGTGGTTATAAAATATTTCAAAAGAAAATAAGCCATCTATTTTACATGAATGAATTTAAGTTGTAAGCTAGAAATGTCAATGAGCTCGAAGATCTTCTGCAAACTGTAATATGATTCAATGGAATGAAATTCAATTTGAATAAATATATAAAAGACAATTTTAGGAGAATCGCTACCACAAACATTCTCTATTAGCTTAGACCCTGCTGTAACAATAAAAGATTTAGAACAAGAAAAATCTTATAACTACCTAGATGTAAATGAGAATAAAAGCATTCACCATAAGAAAATGAAAGTAAGTGTGTAAAGAGTATTATAGAAGGGTTCGACTGATATTAGAAACTAAATTTAATACTCATATGAAAATTATGGCCATTAATAACCTTGCCATCCTAGTGGTCCAATATAGTTTCAACATCTTAAACTGATCTCTAAATGACATCAGATGAATGGATTTCAAGACGAGAAACCTTCTTTCTAAGGATAAGATGCATCATCCAAAGCCTGATGTAGACTGTCTATACATACTCCGTAAAGAAGGTGGAAGAGGTTTTATTCAGCTGGTATTGTCATACAAGACAACAGCTATTGGCTTACTATCATACATGGAAAAAACAAAGGACTGGATAATACAATTAGTCAAACAACATGAAAACAGAGAAAATATTCAATAATGAAAGAAGGTAGTAAATACAATCAAGATTTACATTTAGTAGATTCTCTAGAAAACCAAAACATAACCAAAGAACCAACTGTTGCAACAAAAAATATGAAAAAGAAAGCCAAGGATAAAGCACTTGAAAAAATAAAACAACGCTTGCAACCTCTGCATGACCCATATGCAGAATTTACTAATAAACCCGATGTTCATCGATGGTTACGAGCATCTGGATTAAAGTGTGAAATTGAAGGCTTTATTCTTGCAGCACAAGACCAAAGTCTTTTCACTAGGAAATTCAAGCAAGTATCATACATAATAATGTGCATCCAAAATACAAACCTGTGACAAATACCAGGAATCAACAGACCATATAATCTCAGAATGTTCTGAACTTCCCCAAATGAATATAAAAATCGTCACGATAGAGTGGGGCCATATTTACACTGCACAATGTGCAAACGCTTTGGAAAATATGTAAACAAAAACTGGTACGAACGTCACTCAGTACCGGTTGCAGAAATAGAAGATGTCACCATTCTATGGGATTACACAATCTACATAAGACAGGTGAACAAGTAACTTGCTAGGTTAGAGGGAGATAATTCATGGCTTCCAATCGCGGCATTACTACTACGCAATGAGAATGATATACTCCAGTGATTGTAATAAAGGGTTCGGTTCAAAATTCCTAGCACCTGAAGAAGGCCGGAGCATATAACGGCCAAAACGTCTTACAAATGGCAACAAAGGTGGGGACAATAGTCCGAATAATGTAAATACTGTATGTGTATGTCTTGTTCTACATTTTCTCTGTCGTGTGTAATGTTTTTTTCTCTACAATTTTGCGACATGATGCACGATTCCTGATTTTATATTATCGTTTCGCTAAATCTCATTAACTTGTGTATATTCATTTCGAAAATGTATTTGCATTCCTCTCTTTATATCAGTTGGAGTGAAATAATTCTCTTTTATTGAACAACGATTAATATATCAATTTAACTTAATCATACGTGAAAAGCATAACAAATGGCTTTTATGGTTCATCAACCAAACATAATACGATTGGAATCGGTTCTTGCTTTATGTTTACCACATGGTATATTTTTTACCTTATGTTATATTTTACATCATGCTATCCAGGATCAGCTTCTCAATCGAAGTCAATATAAGAAATACTGATCCTTTTAAACTTTATTATAATTGGTTATAAAATATTTTTGTTTAAATGTATACAAATTACATGCTTCCTTTTTACAAATCAGTCTTTATTCTTTCGCCCATATATTTCACTGACCATTAGTTTCAATCAAACCGGTTGATCCGTGGTAAGGAATTTTGAAGATCTACCCAAATTAGAGGAGGCATCTCACTTTACTTTTCAATAAGTTTTCAGTGAAAAACTTCATATTTAGAGTTTCATTGAATGTAGCGTCAAATTTAAGCAGGCAAAGACATTTTTGTACAACAAGATCTGACAAGATCTTTAGAATAATAATTTTAGAAAATAAGAAAGAAGATTTAAAAGGCAAGGTTAAATAGCAGTGTTATGTACAACATTTGTGAGCATCTGGAGAACAAATATTCGTCTTTTTCATGCTTTCATTTCGATTAAACAAAATAGTCGATGTTTATTGTCTAGGTTCGGTAGATGTTCTTAATATTTAATTTGCTGTAAGAGGGAAACTTTTGATTTTAATTAAATATTCTACTTGATGTGTGATATATTATTCAGACTATTTGAAATATTTTGTAACTGAAATAATAATAAATATTTATTTCAATTCTGTTTATTATAATAATGTTTTCTTTCAACAACTGTTACACATTTTAAGTCACAAAGGTCCCACCGTTCATTTTCACTGACACCAATTAACATTCTGAAATTGCAAAACGTTACTATTATATTGGTTGGTCGTATGCACAAATAAAGGCAATAAATTAATTTATCTCACCGAATTTGTTTCTAGGTCTTTGCGCGATTTCTTTAAAACAAAGATAATTCAATCTTTGTTATAATATTATATGCCCTTTGTTTGGTCATTTTAAAAAACTGGGCTTACGGCCGTATCACGTTGAATACACCGATTCTCGCTCGATCACCGAAGTTAAGCAACGTTGAGCCTGGTCAGAACTTAGATGGGTGACCGCTTGGAAATACCAGATGCTGTAAGCGTTTAGTGACGGATGCGCGTTGTGGTGCAGTGGATATCGGCTCGGAAAGAGAAATGAGTGAGCCGAGTTCGAATTCCAGTTGAATACCCTGCATTCACTTAAGCACTGGTACCCTTGAGAAAGGTATTAATCCGTTCCTTCCTTCCAGTTATGGGTTATATAACAGGGTAGAACTTGGGGACCCTGCCCTTAAAAATAAATCCCAATGAATCTTGATACTCGAAAAAAAAGTATTACTAGACACAAAAACTTATATAAAAACAACAATAAATTGTTGAAAGAAAAAGGTATTACCAGCAATAAATAAATAAAATTTAGTTGGCAATAAATGACCCGCCGAGGTTGATGTGCCATAAAAACAAAACAACCAAACAACCAAATTAAAATACTGAATGAAGATCTTTGCTTATTAATGAAGCCATAACTTGTATATAAATTCGTCGACATTATATATTTGCATATTAACACTGTCACAGAAATATAAACGCTTAATATACCTGTTATAACAATAAACTTACACTGTTTGATAAAATAAGTTTTATGATGGTACACTCCGGACTGCATTAAGATATTTTCACAATATCACCATTATAACTGATTTTGTTCCAATTTTCATCATATATTTATATGAGAACGATGCCATGTGAAATTCAGTTTTCATTATAAAAGCTTAGAAATAAAATTGTAGTCCCGAATAATTACGAAACCTCGAAAAATCTCGGAAAATGTCTGTAGTTAAAAGTTGAAGTGATGTATCATCATCATCAGCAGCAACAACAAAGGAAACAGATAAGAAAAAAAAATTGTACGATGCCCGGCAAAAAAGTTGATAACAATAAGAAATGACACTGCATATTTGATGCTAATCAAAAGTTTAGAAATAAATGGATGCATGCAAAAAATGAATTAATAAACAAAATTATGCAGATTAACTTGCAGAATATAAATACAGCAGGCACATATAAAACGAATGAACATTAATCATAGGTTAAAAATCATATTACAGAAATGGAACTGATACATTAGAGAATTATACTATGAAAACAAAGGACATTAATCTGTAATACATAAGAACATGGAAGGATTTGTATTGTTAAAATCATAGGGAAAATTATCACTAAGATAGACAGAAGAAAGTAGCTTTATTCTATATGAATGTAATAGAGATGCTGTCAGCTGCAGACGATTGCACAGTTGGCAGATTTACAGAAATCCTTTGACAGTGGTAAAGGACCGGAAGACCTTTAGACCTATGTTCATAGCACTGCCAAAGATACCAGGTGCAAAGAAATGTAAATTTTGACAATCCGGTTCATGAACCACATAACCAATATTTAGAATTCTAATTAGAAGATTTATGCAATTTAGACCGAAAATAAGACAAGAACAGTCAGTCAGTTAAATTCCATACGTGATACACGCTTGGGCGATCATGTCTCGAAAGACACATGACTGACTGGGCAGAAGATTATCCCGCAGTAGGTTACTTTCTGCGGTAGACTGGTTGCCAGTCAAGGCCATAGAACCCAATGTGTCCTGTTATTTAACCCGTAACTAGAAGGAAGAAACGGATTAATACCTTTCGTAAGTGAATGCAATGAATTCAACTGGAATCCGAACTCGGCTCACCGATTTCTTGTTCCAAGCCGATATCCACTGCACCACAACTATTTAGAATTCTAATTAGATGATTTATATAATTTAGACCGAAAATAGGACAAGAACATTGTGCCTTTTTTATAGTCATAAAAACATGAAAACGGTTTTTATGATCAGAAATGAAAAGTACAATACATATAATGTTATACAATATCTAATCACTTGTATAGAAGACAGTTCTGTACAATTTCATTACAGAAGAAAAGTAAGAGGAAGTATTCAAAAAATAAGAACACTACCTGAGACTTATAATTAGCAGGAGAGAGCAGAAAATTAAACAAAATAAAACAAAATAAAATTCTAATAGAATCTGACATGGTTAAATGAATGGCAGAGAAACAGTAAGAAAGAATGAATTGATAAGAGTTTGAATAAATAGATGAGAGAAAAAGGACAAAAGCGACAGTTAAGATGCAAATGTTATTTAGAGTAGGAAAAGACAAGATGTTGTATAGAGTCATCCTTCACCTCCTGAAATAAAATGGGTTATAAAAGAGTGGTATTTCAGTGTTAAATTTCTATTACGCAACTGAAGGGTTATATATATATATATATATACTTATTGTCATCCGCAGACAGATCTGCTTCGCTGTATCACAGGACATCAGTACGGTTGCTACATAACCCAGACTCGAAACCCGACCGAATTGGCGTCAGTCGGCGACTCTACCCCTGGGCCACAGGGTGTTCGGTGGAAGAAGGCAGTCTTTTTTTTTTTAACGCATATCATATTACGCGCTCAATAGCTAGAGTGCTCAAATTCATTTTTACTGAATGAGCGATGCGTACTAATGCAGGTTTCGTTAAATAATATAGACAAGTTTTATCTATTTTATGCAGGATCCTTTCGTATAGTCTGATAAGTTTGATAGTACTATCGTTAAAAGACAACAAGAAATCGCAGTAATTGCTGACTTTTTATCCGGTCTGAGCTTTCGGCTTACATAAGCCATTATAAAAGATAGAACATATAAGTTATTGACAAAGTAGAATTAAACAAAGAGAATTAAGCATCGAGACAAGTCCATTTTTAACGTGGCGGATGGCTGAAGACGGTGACAAGATGGTGATGGTATTGTTCTTGGTCACATGAGGGTATAGTGGCATGAGGGGATTGGTCTGCGAGCTACCACTGCTATGGGTAGAAGGAGTAAGTGTAGTAACTATGACCTCACCCGTCGATTACAGGCAGTAAATTATGTTAGTAGAGATATCTAAATTTATTTTATTTAAGCTAGGTTTAAGCTGTTTGATGTAGATAGCTTCTAGGATTATGAGTTTTCGTTTATTATTTTCTTGTCTAAGTAAACAAACTTGTCTATATTACTTAACGAAACTTGCATTAATGAAAAAATGCTGCCAAAATGCACACAATATATATAAATATATATATTCTTCATTTGTAAAAAGTCGTTTACAAATGAAGAATATTCAAAAGTTCTACAATATAATTGTATTGAACACTTTTTAATATAAATGTGCACTGGTCTAATTTTATTCTGACCAAAAACTAACAATCAGTATATATCAGCCTGTTTTACTATATCACAGCTCATCAGTGTGGCTAGACACATGAACTTGATTCTGGCCGAGATCGAGACTCGACCGATTTAGTGTCAGTTGGAGTCGCTACTCCTAAGCCATAGGCGTATGGAATCTGAGACAAACAATTTAACGTTGTATATATAAGCAGTGTATACACACGCCAGTCGCCGAAAGAACTCAATTCATTTCTGAAGAGTAATGCGTATATAGCGAAAGTGGAAATTTATATATATATATATATATATATATATATATATATAATTATGAATAAAAGTTATATATATATATATATATATATATATATATATATATATATATATATAATTCTATCTCTTGACGACTCACACTTCAGTTCCAAATTAAATTTTAGATCACAGCTGTGAATTCCCAAAATTATTTTGTACACGTTTCAACTATTATAAGAACATATTTAGATTCACGACTTATTTTATTATTTGTATGTGTGGCATTCGTGGCTTTTTCTGATTTTCATATATTAATATCCTTACAATCCTTATTTCACCCTCTTTATTTTATGTTCCTTTTTTTTTTTTCACGATTAAGCTACACTTTAAAAATCGTGAATACAAAAGATAATAAATTACACACACACACACATATAGATAGATAGATAGATAGATAGATAGATAGATAGATAGATAAAGAAAAAATAGAAAATTTTACCAATCTAACATATTTCTCATGTGGAATAAGTTAAATCGTTAAAAGTTTCCTATTTATTCTTTATCTAATCATTTGGTCGGATACTGATCCACATTTGAACTGTATTTGATCCCAGGTTAAATCTGTATATTTTTTTCACTCCATAGAGTCGTTGTAATTCTACACTGACGAATACTTAGATTGATTACCAAGTATCTGGAAACAGGTAAGGAATGCTAAAGTTGAGATGCTCAGCAAATTTATGACGAAAGCCAAACACATGGGGATATCCGTCTAAACAACTTACAAGAGCAATTATTGTAAAAAGTTAGACAGAAATTGTTATTTCCATTTTCTCTTTCCTTTCTTCCTCTCATTAAACACTCGATTCTTTGTTCTCATGTTTGAATTTTTCTGTGTTTTAACGTATTTTTTAACATGTAAACGAATTCCACTGAAAAGATATTGTCACCCTTTGTTTTATTTAAGAGGGAAAATAACTAATTATATCCAGTAGCTTAAATAAAGAAGATATACATTTCACAATTATATGTAACCATACAACAGTAATGACCATACATTCCTCTGAAATTATTTGAAATCAAAGGGTGATTTTAGAAATTTTATCTCAATGGCAAAACTTTGGATTGATATATTTCTTTTAAGGTATATTTTGTAGATTGGCTAAATGTAATACTAAGTTGAGTTAGTATTGAGTTAGGATGTTATTTGCAGCCCCATATTTGTTATGGGGTTTGAAACAACCTCAGTTTAATTCTGCTATTTAATGTATTTCAAACTTTATAAAGTGACTACTTCTTTCCAAAAATATATAAGAGCCGCAACTTATTGGAGAGAAATCATGTCTTTGCAATATGCTGATAATGTTTGAGGCATATTGTTATTGTCTAGAATTGTTTCGGAATAACACAATGAAAATACAGGTAGACGTGTTCATTATAATATGAAATTCGCTATTTGATCTTTACTTACCTGTATTTCATAGTTCACCATTATTATAAGGAAGATTTAGTAAACAGTTAATGAATGATGTTCTAAATAAAAACCAATTCACTCTCATGGGCATTCGACAATAAATGAGATACATTATGCTTTGTTTTGGTTTCAACAATTTTTTTTTAATTAGCTAGAGAAAACAAAGTATGTCATTGCTGCGACGAGAGGTGAAACCGCATTGCCACAATGAAAGATGATCTTACATTCTTTTTTTTTTTTAATCATATCACCCCGGGCAAGGCGGTAAGGCCACTGGTGTGCAGGAGGCTACGTAAGAGTGAAAAGATTGGAAAAGAGAAAGCCGGAAACCACATCCTAAACAGGGAACAAGGGATGAGCCTCTACACCTGTTCAATAGACGTGGGTGGAGTGTGAACCGGGCGATAGTTCAGTCTATCTACTCCAATTGAAAAAAAAACAAATAAACAAAAAGGAAAAGTGAAAAGATTGGAAAAGAGAAAGCCGGAATACTGTAAATATTGATGGAGAAAGTTATCAAAGCTTACGTTGAAACACGGTAATTTCCTGCATAGATTCGTGAATGTTTTCAAATTACAACACCTGCTTAAATTATTAAATAAGTAAAATATGAAACAAAAATTTGAAAAAATAAAAATAATCCTCACTGAGGAGTTAGCCAGTTAAGTGCTATACGTGACACACGCTTTGGGCGATCATGTCTCGAAAGATACATGACTGACTGGGCAGAAGGTTGCCATTGCTTTCTGCGGTAGACTGATTGTCATCCAAGGCTATAGAACCCAATCTGTCCTATTATTTAACCCATAATTGGTGGGAAGAAACGGGTTAATACCTTTCCCAAGGGTATTTGTGCGTAAGGAATTCAACTGGAATTCGAACTGGGCACCCCGATTTGTCGTTCCGAATCGATATCCACTGCACCACAACGCACAGAGGGCTAGGGATAAGAATAGGCGTAATGCCATTTTTTCTTTTAAACGTTTCATCTGATTTCGAACCTTGTTCTCCTTGCCTTTCTAAACGCCTCATGCATATGTAAATAGTTTGTTTATATTCCTACATTTCTGACAGGTATTATGAGAAACGTAGTTTTTTTATCTTCCTCTTAGGTGAACGAATTGAGTACAGCCACTGAGGCAAACGTACGATGAAAAATTGAGATCAAAAACAGAAATTGGTTTGATGTTTTCACTGCACCCACAGATTCTTTTCACCTGAAAGAATGGCAAGGCAAAATATCCCTAATTCTATTTGCTTTCCTATGAGATTATATTCTATTAAGCGGAAGTAGTAAATATAATGTTACTTAACTTAGCTGGCCAGAAAAAAAAACATACATAAACACCAGTGAGTTTTTCGCATATATAACAGAATAAACGGACCCTCATAAAGCATTAAACACCTTAATATAAAAATAAAGGTACCATCTATTAAATGTATTTTAATACCATAATACATTTTTAAATGATCAGTAATGGTTGAACTTATTTCGAATCATGAGTATGGAGAATTTTTACACACACTTTAACCAAATACTGTTAGACAATAATGTCGAAGGATCAGAACTATATTCAAATTTTTTAGATTAATAACACTATGTAAGCAATAAAATCATCAGAGTGATCCTCAGATCATTTGATAATAAATTACTTTTTCCAAAGGCTTGAAACAAGATCAAACCGTTTAGATTTCTATGTCAAGAATTTCAAGAAACGATCTAAGCACCATATTCAGAATACTTAACGCATAAATATAGTATATTTTCAGACACATCCACACACCGACACACTCATTTATGGCTGCTCCATAAATATACCACTTTCTTCAAAATAAACGTACACTTTACAGTTGTGTGTTTGAGCCAATCGTATGTACTCGATGAGAAGATTAATCAATAGGAATTCAACAAGTGTATATTCCCATGCTATCCTTTGTATATAATCAATATTACTTTTGATCGCAGTAAACAGAGCAACAGAATTATTTCCTTATCTTTTTCAAGCCAGGCGCTTGCATTTGTATCCGTGTTTTTGCTGACCATTTCCGCGTCAATTCAATGAAATTCGTTGTCTTAAATTATTGACCTTACACTCTAAAGCAGAAGTGTTTCTTTATGAACTCGATTGAAATATTTGCATTACCATAGTCTAAGGAAATATTAACGTTTCAAAAAACATAGTTTTTTCAGAAAAAATCCCTCAAGTACAAAAAAAATCATCTACAGTGTTTTAAAGAAGTTCCTAAAAAGTTTAAATGGTTGACGTGTTTTTGTCATTGATTTGTCTGAAAATACGAATGAAAATATTCAAATATTTCACTATTAAAAATAATAATTTTAACTGGAAATCTTTTATGTCATTTTATTCATTCATTAGTTCCTTAGAACATATAATTTGGAATCTATTAAATTTGGAAATAATTGTTTTGTCCCCATTTACAAGAATCGTTTCCTTGGGATGAATTCGATGAGTGCAAAATCAATTATAACAGAGATAAATGACATTCTTGGTTTCAATTTTTTCCTAGATAATCATATCCAAATGAAAAGGGCTTCAAAGTATCTATATGACATGCGTTATTTGATTTAATTTCAGAAGAAAACCCAAAATATATGTTATGAGATTTCAAAGCTGAAAGAATCCTTTAGGGAATAATATTAGTTATAAATAAGAATTCCTTTATTTTATGGATTGATTCCGCCTTTTATTGTGGCTTGTTTTTAGTGTGTTTTTTTGTTTGTTTTTTATTTTTACTTAATTACATATAATATCTTAGGATTTTGTGTTTCTCAGTAGAACAGGTTTGCCATTGCATAACACACAAGAATAAAATAAAATAAATAAATAAAATAAATAATCAAGAAAAAGTAAAATAAATTAATCAAAAAAATAAACTAAGTAAATAATAAATAAACGTATAGAAAACATAGTAATAACAAACAACAATAAATTTATCAAATATAAATGCAAACAATAAAAAACAGCATCATAAATGGCCAAAAGTCTGCATTCGAATCCACAATTATTCCCAGTCACTGGTTGAATAATTCGAAACACAAACGTTACCACCCACTAAAATAATTTTTAGAATAATGCAATAGATTACCAATAGTGCAATCCAATCGACTACCCACAATGCTTTACTGACCTGTCCAGTATAGCACAAACATAGCGCACATAGCCTTCCGCTTGCTTTAGTTATTTGATCAATTGTGATGGATTTTGGAACGAGTTAAGACTTTGCTAGACCATTTTTAAGTTCTCTGTTTTGTTAGACATTTATTTTTTTATTTAAGACAACGGATAAAATCTCTAGAAAAAGAGACGAAAAAATTTAAATATGACCAACAAAATACGGTCGGTAATTAAAAAGAAAGAAGCACCGGACAAATGTTAAGCAAAAACAACTAATACTACTAGTGACGATGACGAACCTAAAGGAAAATGTATGGTGGCTGATAATGGCCAAAATACGGAAAACGAAAAATCAAATGAAACGACCAACATAAGACCAGGGGCTGCGGCAAAGCGGCCGGAGATTGCTCTGTTGCTGGAATTCCCACTTCCACAAAGTTTATAATCAACATTTCTGGAGAGCGCCAAACGTTACGCACATCTTATCAAAGAAGATGGACAGGAATTACAGAATGTTGTAAAAAAAAGATTTATCCGTTTTTATGGTGAACACGTGAACACGTAAGAGCAAATTTTCCAGGACCAATAGTTACTAAAGCTACAGCGGGAATCGATGGGACTTATTGTTCGGAATACGTGGTGGGATTACTTGAAGTCTAAAAGTAGGTCGTTTGCTGCTGATTGTAGTCGTCGACTCAATCTAAATAGGTTAACAGCTCAAACGGCATTTAAAGCGAATGTTCCATCACTTAACACATGTATACAATACTTGCTATGTATTTTGAACGGAAATGTATTTCGTCCCTGTTATCCACACTTACTTACCGACATATACACAAACTTAGTTCGTCTATGGTTAGAATGCGCTTAACACACATTATTTTCGCCTACATATACTTACATTTATAACAAATATCTAATGTTTTTTATTACGCATTGGCACGCACACTTAAACAGACACAAGTTGTTTTCTTCTACATTTAATATTCATCCGTTGCTTTATTACACGTGACACATATTTGACCAATGAAACTACACTTCAATCAACGTACTGTCTCTTGGATTTTTTAAATCATTCGTTTTTAATAAATTTCTGAAGAAGCTTGCCAAAGTGAAACAGGTTAGATTAAAGACACTTTTTTCCTACTTGTTCTTTACTTATTCCATTCATCTTGTCTGATTCCGATCCATATATTCAACTCATATATATATATATATATATATATATATATATATATATATATATATATATTGTAACAAAGTTGTGGAACTCGTAGGTCTTAACCTGCTGTTCATGCATTTACTTTTATAAAGAGTGCTCGATACGAACGTAGAGCTTTATATCCAACTTCCAACTTCTTTGCCCAAGGAGAAACAACCAAAAAACAAGGTTAGCTTCGAAACGCGAAAATTTTTGAATAGTAATACTATAAATTTATAAACCATGGTAACAACTATTACAATATATATATATATATATATATATATATATATATATATATATATATATTGTATACATTGTAACTACTATTACACTATATATATATAGTGTAATAGCAGTTACAATGGTTTATAAAAGCATAGTATCACTACACAAAAATTCTCATGTTTCGGAGCACATCCGCTCCTCTTCGGGTGATTTGTAGAATTTAAAATAAATGGTGGAAACAATTTATTTTGGGGAATGTGATATGTAGGTGATGTGCTGGATGGGAATTTAGTATGTCTAAGCTGGTTCGTCGGCAGTTTGTAAGCATAGAGATACATATTTGGGTTAGGAGAGGGGGCAAGGTAGCTTAGTTCTGGACAGGTCACTTTTTAGTTTTGTCTAAGTAATTCACATAGTGGGACCTTAGATTAATTAAATTTTGGAGAGGATTATTAAGTTAATTAATATCCATGTTTCATCCACAAAATAAAAAAAGAATATTATATTAATAAAATAAAATAAACCCATACAATATTAAAATGTCACATTTCATCCACTCATAGATAGTAGTCAAATAAAAAGTGTCTACAAATTTAAAAAAACAGCTTAGACATACTAAATTCCCATCCAGCACATCACCTACATATCACATTCCCCAAAATAAATCGTTTCCACCATTTATTTTCAGTTCCACAAATCACCCGAAGAGGAGCGGACGTGCTCCGAAACATGAGAATTTTTGTGTACTGATACTATGCTTTTATAAACGATTGTAAAAGCTATTACAATGTAAAGCTCTACTCTGTATCGAGCACTCTTTATAAAAGTAAATGCTTGAACAGTGAGTTTAAAATCTACGTGTTCTGTCAATTTCTTACAACATATATATATATATATATATATATATATATATATATATAGTAGCGATTTGTAAGACGGCGTGAAACCAAAATTGCTGACAATCAGTGGAACCCTGATAGAAAATGTATTTAAGGCAAGCAGACTTTATAATAAAGCGCACGATATCAAAGATAAAGCAGTAATAGAATTAATAGTTCATATGTTTTATAAACGTTTCACCACAAACAAGGCAGTACTGCCACTGATGCACAATGTTTTATAGTGAGAGGAGAGGAAAATCAGAAAAGCAAACAGTACAGGTGATACAGAAAGGGTAAGAGAGAGGTGTGAGTGACGAAAATAGAAGATGGCAATTAACGTTGCATTTAAACCTTTTGAGATTGTAGCTATCAGAACAGCAAGCATGGGAAAGGAATTTCCAGAGGTAGGAAATGCGATGAAGGAACCTACTAGAGTAGAATTGGTAGTTACATTTTCCTATTCTGACAGTAAAAGTGTGGGACCTAGTTGCCAATCTAGTTGCACGTATAAACTCATGAGAGCGAGGCACCAGGAAATAAAGCTTGTCAGAGCAGAAGCCGTGAAAATACTTCTAGAAAAGACAGAGGGAAGCCACATTCCGTCGGTGAGAAACAGACTCAAGGCGAGCAGTCAAATCGGGACCAATTACATTGCAGATCCTCCTCTGGATTTTTTCCAGAACCCCGAGATGATCAGCAGGGGCACCTGACCAGATATGGCAACAGCCTTCATTACACGGACGAATGGTAGATTTATAAATGTGCAAGATGGTTTCTGACAAGAAAAAACTTCCTGGCTCGGCACAGTGAACTACCCTTCTCAGTAGTGGATGTAGCTATTGATTCAATGTATTAATCCACTTGAGGTCGGTTGTGAGAATGTGGCCGAGTAGGTGCAGTGTATTGCTTTCGGGGAGACTAGAGTGATCTAAATTAATGGAAGGTAGAAAAGCTTTTTTATGATGGTTAATGGAGAACAACTTTGTTTTGGAAGCATTAAAATTTACGAGCCATTCCTTACTCCAGTCCATCACTGATTGGAGATGCTTTTCAATAGCAGAAGCAAGATCTACTTTGTCAGTCCCGGCAGATTTCATATTGAGACGAGAGTAGATAGTGGTGTCATCTGCATAGATGCCAACTTAGGAACCGATTAGACCCGGAAGGTAATTGATAAATATCAGGAAGAGCGTAGGACCTATAATAGCGCCTTGAAGGACATCCGTGTTCGCATGAAAAGATTTTGAAGTATGCCCATTTAGAACGACCTTCACTTTACGATTTGACAGGAACGAATGAATTAAATCGAACAGGCGTCTATTTATACCGTAATTATGTAGCTTTTGCAAGCCAGCATGTCAAATCCAACCAGATGCTTACGAGATATCCAGGGAAACTGCTCGGGCTTTGCCGTTCATATCAAAGGCCTGTTGTATATACTCAGTGATGGCCTTTAGCACATCAGCAATAGACATGGCGAAGAGGAAGCCATACTGCTTATCAGAAAATAATTTGTTGGGTGTGAGATGCTGAATCATTTAAGCATTAATAATAGCCTCGAACATTTTGCCAAAGTATTAATATGAATAAATTGTTATCACTTAGCTGATTGATTCTCTCTCTCTCCCTCTCTCTCTCTTATATATACAACACATACACAAATACACACAAACATGTATGTATATGTATACTGTATATTATATATTTATATATATATATATATATATATATATATATGTGTGTGTGTGTGTGTGTGTGTGTGTGTGTGTGGTAGATGTGTGCGAGCGTGTATACAAAAATGATAATTTTATTTAAAGCAAAATAAAAATTGATTCTATTTCATTTAATTGCAATTAAAATAAAAAGAGTTTAGCTTTTATATATTTTGGTATTTATCCTTACAACATTTTCTAATAATCACAGAATTTACTTAAGAAATAAAAGTAAGTTTGTAAATTTAATTTCCTTTACTCAACACAAATGAAAGTGTTTGAAATGTACTTATCTGAGATGTTGAAAATGTGCGTGTTTTGATAGTAGGTGCTCGTACTTAAACACAGATTGACACTCCCCCTTCTGTGTATCTATTAATGCTTATGTATAATATGATTATTTGAACATTTTTAATTAATTCAATTTGAAATATATATTTATACATATTTTGAAATATATATAGGAAAAAACTATATGTGCTTTCAAATGTTATAAAATGTATACTCATTTGTTACGTGCAAATATAGGCAAAAATTAAATTTGAAAGTAGCCTATGTAAATAAGCGTTTAAAATCATTTAATAGACATCGTGTAATTGGTTCAATCATTCTTATTCTAGTCCGGACAAGTGAGGAAAAATTTCCTAGCTGACATTGTGTACCCACGATAATTACACGATAAATTATGATTTTATTTTATTAATAGCCTGCGATGATATTATTATTATTTTATTCAAATTATTATTATTATAATGTCATTTTTCATCATATTTCGATTTCTGCTTTGGTCTCACTACCAACCAAGTCTGCGGGGAGACCTAAGGCAGGTAGTGGCGTGTTGTTATGGCTCCATTTCATGTTTTTCTATCTTCCCTATCATCCCCAGCATTACATAGATAAAGTTTTCCTTAGTGTGTGGGCTGTACTTAATAAGACAATTTTTGTATATCTCTTCAGCTGGGGTTTCCAGAGATTCTTCCAATGTGTTGTTTTGTTCCATTTTTTATTATTATTATTATTATTATTATTATTATTATTATTATTACTTTATCCAGGTTATTATTAATAATTTATGGTACATATTCCATTTATGATATATCGATGTATGTACATACACTCCCGATCACAAATTTAAGACCACTTAAAAATCTTTAAAAAGAATTTTTTTTACGGATAGATTTTAAGCTCCTCCCACTTAAGGTTACCAATACTACAATCTAAAAGGTTATGGAAACAAAAGGCTACATTCCAAACATTTTATTCAGAAATTTATATTTTTATAAAATGATGCTTTTTACACATGATCAAAATTATAAGACCAGAGACAGAAATTCTACGAAATTGTACAAAAAGTGTATGAAAAGTGTATGAAAACATTCAACAACCAAATTTAATAATGAGTTCTACCTCCACTGCTTTTGATGACTTCAAAACTTCTATCGGGCATGTTAGAGATAAGCGTTTCCATTAAGGTGCGGGGGCTGTTTCTCCAGTTTCTGAAGATGGCTTCACGAAGTTCATGTTTTGTTGAATATTGTTTGCCATTTCGATAAACATCTCTTGTCATCCATCCCCAAACATTTTTAATTGGGTTCAAGTCTGGTGAGCATGCAGGATCTCCCAAGAGATGGACACCATTTTCTTGTAGAAAGGTCAATGTCTGATTTGCAGCGTGGATTGCAGCATTATCCTGTTGGAATAATCATCCATCCCCACACAAACGATGACCCTCCATCATCAAAGATGCTTTTTGTAGCATGCTAACATAACCAGCCGCTGTCTGACGACCCTGCACCACCTGGGGCTCCATCATCCCTTTTGCTTTTCCATAATTCTGACTGTTCTTTAGAAAGTTGCAAATCATAGTTTTACTGCGATTTACCTTAGCTGTGATCGCTCGCTGTGACAAACCTTGCTTATGGAATTCTAGAACGCTCAACTTCGGTAAGTTTGCTTGCTTTAGGCATGGTAACACCTTTACACAGTGATTGCTAATCTCTAACTGAACTAAAAACATTGGAATTACCATAGATCTAACAATTTATACCACTGGTCTTATAATTTTAATCATGTATAAAAAGCCTCATTTTATAAAACTGTAAATTTCTGAATAAAATGTTTAAAATGTAGCTTTTTGTTTCCATAACCTTTTAGATTGTAGTATTGGTAACTTTAAGTGGGAGGAGCTTAAAATCTATCCGTAAAAAAATTTCTTTTTAAAGATTTTTAAGTGGTCTTAAATTTTTGATCGGGAGCGTATGTGTGTACTTGCGCGTGTTTTGAAAAACGAGAGATATTGCATATACCAATATTTTTTGTGACTTCAATTTATTATTATTATTATTATTATTATTATTATTATTATTATTATTATTATTATATCCAGGTTGTTATTAATAAATTATGGTACATATTCCATTTATGACATATCGATGTATGTACACATATGTGTGCTTTCGCGTGTTTTGAAAAACAAGAGATGTTGCATATACCAATATTTTTGTCACTTCAAGGAAAAACATTGAGTTGTCAAAAATCAATACAAAATCATTGACTCAATTTAGTTCGATTCCTTTGGATATTTAAAAAAAAATACTGCTATATTATAACATTTTGAGAATAGGATTGTAGAAGACATATTCAAAAGAAAGATTCTACAGTTCACTCGTTTTTGCATTCTTTACTACTTATAAGAATAACATATAAGGCAATTAGAGCTGACAATTGCTCTCTGTTCAAGATCGTTTTATGAAAGTTAGGTTCTTGTGGAAAGTTTAGTTAAAACAATTAAACTACAAAAAGCTGAAAATTTAACTTTAAATAAAATCAATTTTCCTTTGTTAAATTCCATGGAATTTCCACTAAACGTCTTTGTTTCTTTATTCGTAGTTTGCTTTCTTTATAACCTTTTTGCTTAGCTGAAACGATTTGGGGTGTGATCTTTGTATGTAAATAGTTGTATGTGGAACAACGGAAAAAAGATTGAGAATTCAAAATTAGTTAAGTTATCACATCAGTCAGCATATTTAAGTTTTTCTCTGCTGGATTCACACTAAATAATCACCTCAACAATGTTGACTTGAAAAAATTACTTTGGTAATTTTCCTAACTTGTTTATGATAATTAATCTCAGAGTGACATGTCGACACATTCCAAGTAATTTTTTTCGGGCCATTTCCAGGTGTGCTGACGTTATATTTTTCTATCTGTTGTCTAATCAATGTTATTCGTGTAAGCAGAATTGCTTGTTATTGTAGCACCTAATTTTCTTTCTTCATATTTTCATAGATTTTTCTTAATGGAATGGATCACACAACAGAGAAGGGGAAATGTCTACTCAATACAAGGAAATGAATGTGTAAACATGATATTAAAAGGAATGCGTCAACACACTACTCGAAATGGAAGTGTTTACAAGCAACAAGGAAAGGAAAGTGTTAGCACACGACTGGGAAAGTAACGTGTTTTCACATTACAAGGTAAGGAAAGTGTTAGCACACGACTGGAAAAGTAACGTGTTTTCACATTACAAGGTAAGGAAAGTGTTAGCACACGACTGGGAAAGTAACGTGTTTTCACATTACAAGGTAAGGAAAGTGTTAGCACACGACTGGGAAAGTAACGTGTTTTCACATTACAAGGTAAGGAAAGTGTTAGCACACGACTGGAAAAGTAACGTGTTTTCACATTACAAGGTAAGGAAAGTGTTAGCACACGACTGGAAAAGTAACGTGTTTTCACATTACAAGGTAAGGAAAGTGTTAGCACACGACTGGGAAAGTAACGTGTTTTCACATTACAAGGTAAGGAAAGTGTTAGCACACGACTGGAAAAGTAACGTGTTTTCACATTACAAGGTAAGGAAAGTGTTAGCACACGACTGGAAAAGTAACGTGTTTTCACATTACAAGGTAAGGAAAGTGTTAGCACACGACTGGGAAAGTAACGTGTTTTCACATTACAAGGTAAGGAAAGTGTTAGCACACGATTGGAAAAGTAACGTGTTTTCACATTACAAGGTAAGGAAAGTGTTAGCACACGACTGGGAAAGTAACGTGTTTTCACATTACAAGGTAAGGAAAGTGTTAGCACACGACTGGGAAAGTAACGTGTTTTCACATTACAAGGTAAGGAAAGTGTTAAGACACTACTGGTAAGGGAAACTGTCAAAACAAAACAGGGAAATGAAAGTGTCAACACACGACATGGAAAGGAAAGTGTCTGCACACTACAAAGAAAGGAAAGTGTAAACACACAAAAGGGAAAGGAAAGTTAACACAGAACAGGGAAAGGATGGTGACTACACAATACTGGGAAATGAAAGTGTCAACACGACAGGGAAAGAGAGGCGTCTACACACTACAGAAAAAGGAAAGTGTCAAACGCTACTGGGAATCAAAAGTATCATGGAAATTGTCTACATTCTACAAGGAAAGGAAAGTTTCTACACATGAGACGGAAAGAAACGTTTCTACACACTACTGGGAAAGGAAATTGATTACACGCTATTGGGAAATAAAGCTGTCAACACTCGACAGGAAAAGAAAGTGTTTTACTTTACAGAACATGTACATTTTCTATCCACAACAGGAAAAAGAAAGTGTCAAACGCTACTGGGAATAAAAAATGTATCAAGATATGTCATTAAAAAAAAGTGTAAAATGCTACTTGGTATCGAAAGTGTCGATATACGTCAGGGAAAAGAAAGTGCATAACGCATCGAATATGTCAAAATAAATCAGAAGAAATCCAGAAACTTCTGAAAAACGAAAGTATCAACTACGACTGTGAAAGGAATGTACCAAACGCTATTAGGAAACGAAAGGGTCAACGTACGACAGGAAAAACAAAGTGTCAACGTTATTGGAAATCAAAAGTGTCAAAATACATCTCTGAAAAAAAAGTGCCAAATGTTAGTTGGAATCGAATGTTTCAACATACGACAAAGAAAGGAAAGTGCCAAACGTTACTGGGAATCGAAAGTTTCAACATACGACAGAGAAATGAAAGTGCCAAACGTTACTGGGAATCGAAACTTTCAATATACGACAGAGAATGGAAAGTGCCAAACGTTACTGGGAATCGAAAGTTTCAACATACGACAGAGAAATGAAAGTGCCAAACGTTACTGGGAATTGAAAGTTTCAATATACGACAGAGAATGGAAATTGCCAAACGTTACTGGGAATCGAAAGTTTCAACATACGACAGAGAAAAGAAAGTGCCAAACGTTACTGGGAATCGAAAGTTTCAATATACGACAGAGAATGGAAAGTGCCAAACGTTACTGGGAATCGAAAGTTTCAACATACGACAGAGAAATGAAAGTGCCAAACGTTACTGGGAATCGAAAGTTTCAATATACGACAGAGAATGGAAAGTACCAAACGTTACTGGGAATCGAAAAATTTCAACAGACGACAAGGAAAAGAAAGTGCCAAACGTTACTGGGAATCGAAAGTTTCAACATACGACAGAGAATGGAAAGTGCCAAACGTTACTGGGAATCGAAAAATTTCAACAGACGACAAGGAAAAGAAAGTGCCAAACGTTACTGGGAATCGAAAGTTTCAACATACGACAGAGAAAAGAAAGTGCCAAACGCTACTGGGAATCGAAAGTTTCAATATACGACAGAGAATGGAAAGTGCCAAACGTTACTGGGAATCGAAAAATTTCAACAGACGACAAGGAAACGAAAGTGCCAAACGTTACTGGGAATCGAAAGTTTCAACATACGACAGAGAAAGGAAAGTGCGAAACGCTACTGGGAATCGAAAGTTTCAACATACGACAGAGAAAGAAAAGTGCGAAACGCTACTGGGAATCTAAATAAGAAGATTAAGAATCTCAATCCAAGAAGTGCTCCTAAGAAAGTCACAAAAGGAGTCACAATTTTTACGCTGGTGGCAAAAAGATGTTATAACGAATATACGACGCAAAAGAAATATCTTCAGAAACTACTGTGGTATGAGAATTGTGAAGCTGACGGTATTGTCATGTACAACAAGAGGTAGGAAAGAAAGTAAGAAAAATCGAGTAAAGAAGCATGTTGATCAGATTTATTTTTTTAAAAATGCGTAGGAAAATCTCCTGTTCCAGTAATGAAAACATTTAAATTCTGAATAATGGCTACACCATTAACATTAAAAGGCTTGTCATGATGAGCTGTAAAAATGATTTCTGATGAATGTAGAATGAAAGAGTTAGAGAAAGAGGCAGAGATGGGAAAAGTGATAAATAACAGAGGGCAATGACGAAAGATTAAAACGCATTTAATAACCAGCAGTGGGCACAAAAAATAATACCCTTGCAATTGGAATATTTTCACTGATATGAATAGCGATGTTTTCTATATTTATTCTAGAATCTTTTCGAGAAAGAGAAATATTGATTAGAAAAGAGAATTCATTGGTCGTAATAAAAGAATTCAAATTAAGACATACGGTGAATGTTTCAAGGGAAAAGATTAGACATTACAGAAATTGGAAGGTTTTCTACAAATATCAGAGAAAAAAGATGGGTGTAGGTGAATTTTGTTTGCTGATTTGCTCATATATCTTTTGAATGCATCTTTCACAACAGGGTTTTTAAGGAGACAAAAACAAAAATAATTATCACTATCATCAATGGCAATGCAATTTGGTTATGAGGTGACTAAGGCCTAATGTGACTTTAGTGTGCCCACCAGAAATACGTAGAGGACACCTACTGATTCACGGCATGACACTACAGATAAACTGGTATTATGCATCTGTTGATCAGAGTAACCTCACTAAGTGCTACTAAAGAATTCGGGCTTCTTACTATCAGGCGGATGCAGCGACCAGAAAACTGTCACCTCGGTACCATCATAATGATCAATCAGATCATCAAAAAGTTAATAAAGTTGAATCATTAAGGCCATGGAAGAAGAAAGAAACAGTAACCCACATTTTAAACAAGGAATAAACTTATATGTTCAATAAATATGAGTACCGGCCAGTCCATAGGTGAATATATCTACTTCTAATAATCGGTTTACAGCACAAGAGGTTGGACGCTTTTACCGAAATACTATGTTCAGGAAGGTTGCCGAGTAATTCCCCTCTCATGCCGATCGGGGAAATTATTGGATTATAAATACCTGCCAAGAGATTTTTCTCACGACGTAAAATCGAACGAGTATTAACACAAAATTGGATACCTCAGTCAAATTAAAATTTGATAAAAGTTGTCATTAGATATGAAAAGGATCCTTATATATATATATATATATATATATATATAAACCCATGACATAAAAATATTATTTATGTACAATATAATACAAAAATATATTTAAAAATTAAAAGATATGAAAAAATGAGAGGAGAGGGTATGAATATTCCAAAAAACAAACAGAAAAATAACAAAATATTCAAACTAAAATAAAAAAAAATATTAGTAAAACCGTCCACCCCACAAAAATTCAGAGTGGCTTCCGTCAAACGGCGAAATCAAGTAGCACATTCGCTAAGAGAGAGAAAAAGGATAAAATAAATAATGAAATGGAAAAATCAAAGAATGACTCAGTCAAGATGAAAAAGTAGGGACAAAAAGGAGGAAGTTTGGAATCTTCACATGGATCATAACAAAAGAGAAACTCGGAACAGACTAGGAACAACGTTGACTCACACTGACTAGGTACACAAAAGAGGACTAACAAGCAGGGGAGGGTTTTCAGGAAACCGCCCCGTTATGACTTAAGGGACTTTAAAAAAAGAAAATCAAGACTGGCCTCATTCACGAACCATACTTGATATATTTACTCACCTTTCGCTGAAACCTGTCGATATCAAACGCTTTCTATCATATCTGATCTTCATCTTGAACTAAAGCTCAAAGAATCTCATTAGATGCTGATAAGAATAACGTTCATATCACAAGATTCACTCCTTGCGCGTCGTCCAAATCACCATTCGTTCTATGGCCAGCAAAGTCAGAAATACGGGGGCGACACATGTCAGAGGCGAACGCGAGATCGATGGACACGAGCTGTTCGGGAGCAATGCGAACCATCAACTCATCTGAGGACATTGATAGAAGGCGTGTGTAACCGTTTCTTCTAAATTAACATCACACCGATTACAGTCGGGCAAATCCGTCACGCACCATCAGAGACCATATTATTGAGAGATAGCACGTTCCGAATAAATCGCTAGATAAACGAAAACTTAGGGTTAATCAGCTCAGCAGTCCTCGGTCGCCGACAAAACGAGTCGATCATGTAGAGGGTCCTTCGTCGCAACGTCCTCCACCAATAAACGATACAAATACCTCGGAGATCGTGAAAGGTAAGTGGATCGAGGAACGACTCGCAAGGCCCGTCAAAACTCGAGCAAGAATTCCGATTGATTTCGGCGTTTAACTCTCGAAATAGAAGAATAATGCTTGCTAGCGAAATAGTCCAGGGCCTGTCCAGTTAATCCTATCAGTACGGGACCCCTCTGCCACCGCCTGGGATAGATATATAAATGTCTTTACCTTGTTAGCTTTAGCTAGTACGAGTCGACGGCGATAGTCGTGGGGTGAAAGATCTAATTCTATCCTTAAGCTTCTCCCACCATCTATTCCCAATAATCGCCCCACTAGTTCCCGCTGTTGTTGCCGGAAGTCTCGCTTTTCCAGTCAAACCAGGGGAACGTGTGGCAATCTAGCAAATATATATCAACCCTTCTCATTAACATCTTGAGTAGATGGCTATGTGCCACACCTTTCTCCCAGGGTGATCGATCCGGTATCTATTTACGAGACCGAACTTGTCGATCAGATTAACCAGGTTACGATCACTCGACCTCCCCTTAGCTCCCCGCCCCCTATTTAGCTTGGGCTCCAGGATGGCATTCCAGTCCCTCACTAAGACTAGACGCGAAGAATCCACCAGGAACGCACCCAGGGTACGTTTAATTAACAAGGAAGCACCTCTGGCCTGCTGATTCCCGTATGCTGAATAAACGACAAAGTCATTAGACAGCACACAAGCAACTACTTTGCAAACAAAGTGTGTTGCCTGGATCGCAGCCAATCTAATCCAAAGGACAAGAGATCACGAAGCAGGCGGGGTGCCTTACCCCGATCTCTCGGGCCCCTCGTATTCAAGCTGGCCAGCTTGATAGACATTGTCTAAGTGTGACCCCTTAAACACAGACTGGACGGGAATCTACTGGAGTCAGGACCCCGACAGACGTCCCAGACTACCAGTATCCATCTGAGGCGTAATTCGTCCGTCCGAAACAATAACGCCGACGTCCGTAAGTTTTATGGCTCTATATAAAGAGAGATGAAGGATTACCGGTACCATCCCAACCCAAAGCAGAGAAGGGTTTTTTTTTTAAGTTTGAGGGCCTCTATTTGGAACATCGGCAGTTTGGGGAATGCTTCTGTAGCCACATCCCCTAGAAAATCTCAAACTCTCAAGTTGCCCCCGGTTAAATATTCTTTTTGTAATCTTTATTCATATATTTATTACGCACGTTTTCCACCTCATTCTGGCAAGGAAAGACTCAATTTTGTTCAAATTTATATTCATGGATACTAGCCACAGTGATGTTTCTAAACAAATTCTTTATATTAAATTCCTGCATGCTTAAAGGCATAGATGTTGAACAAAACAGCATAACTTTAACTAGTAGGAATCAGAAAAACAAAATACAAGGGGAAAGTACAAAAAATATTGCACACGAAAAAGTGGTCGATCAATACAGATTACAATAACAACAATAATATATATATATATTGCGGAAAATGTATGATAAAGTAGAAAAGGTTTTCTTGTAATATTTTTATGTTGGTGGAACAACATATGAGCCCGAATGAGGGATGCTTGGAATTTAAAATGAACTTGTGTTTTTTGTCAAGCCAATATCATTTAGATACTTTTTTCTTTTCCTTTCCAGCACTTTTGTTACTATATATCCTACATTGCTATAATAGAGGTTCTGACAAGAATTGTGAAATATTGAAAGAGCCAGGGAGCAAATTTACTGAAGATGACTTTGCGATGAAGACACTCTCTAGACATTTTTTTTAGTTTAGTCCAATGAAGTCTGAAATCAAATCGCGTCGTCACAGAACCTTTTTCTACTGTGTCATACATTTCTCTCCGATATTGTTTTTCATATATATATATATATATATATATATATATATATATATATGAAAAACATATACCGTTAAATATAAGAGACAATGAATGTCTATTATGTTTAATCGTGGGCCGTTATAAACGTCGTATTTTGGCTTTAATTTCAGTTAAAAATAAAGACAAAAATTCTCGAACATTTGGATAATTTTTTATTAATTTGGTTCTAATTTTTCGGTTCACATGATTCATCTTCAGAGAGGTTTTTTTAAGACGGTAATACAGTAACATCCACCATCACCGACGATTTTATTTTGTGTTGACATAAAACTCAGCTAGGCAACGGCTATAGTTACCAAAAATAACAAACGCAGTTCGCAAATTTGCAATGCGGTTCTATGACGTTACACCGCGTAATAGCGCGAAATGACAACAGAAACATGTAGTCAAATGCAATGTAACGTGTTATGATCGGATTTAAAGGTGATTCGGAGTTTTACGTCAACACTATCAGAGTTTTATGCCAACACAAAAGAAAATCGTCGGTGATGGTGGATGTTACTCTATTACCGTCTTAATAACCTCTCTAAAGATGGCTCATGTGAGCCGAAAGTTTAGAACCAAATTAATAAAGAATTATCCAAATGTTGGAGAATTTTTGTCTTTATTTTCAACTGAAATTAAAGCCAAAATACGTTTATAACGGCTCATGATTAAACATAATAGACATTGATTGTCTCTTATATTTAACAGTATATGTTTAGAAAATTATTTGCTGTCTCGATACACTAAATATTGAGTGTATAGTGGCATGAGGGATTGGTCTGGGAACTGCTGCTACAATGGTGTAGGGGGTAAGTATAATAACTATGACCTCTCCCGTCGATTATAGGCATTGAAGTATGTTAGTAGAGGTGTCGAAATTTATTTTATTTAGGCTAAGTTTAAACTCATGCCACTATACACTCAATTGAACAAAAAACCCACTACCACCATTCCATCTCGGCCTACAGCCATGTGCGACACAAAAAATGGACCTGTCTAATTTTCTCTGTATAACTCCACTCTGTTAATGATAACTTAAATGTTCTATGTTCACTGAACATTAAATGTTCATCCTTTAATAATAGCTTATGTAAGCCGAAAGCTCAGACCTGATAAAAAAATCAACAATTATTTCCATTTCTTGTCGTCTTTCCATGACAACACTATCAAGCTAATCAGATCATACGAACGGATCTTACACAAAATAAATAGACAGAACTTGTCTATATTATTCAATGAAACCTGTATTAATGAAAAAATGCTGCCAAAATAAACACAATATGTGTGTGTGTGTGTGTGTGTGTGTGTGTGTGTGTGTGTGTGTGTGTGTGTGTGTGAGTGTGTGTGTGTGTGTGTGTAAACTTGTCGTTATACCCGTTTCAAAAAACCCTCCGAGTACATACGCGGATGGAAAAAATGGTAATAAAAAAAGAAAGAGCTAAGTACGTGAACATCAGTCAAAGTACGTAGCCCAAAGAAAAAAAAACCGAGACGAGTAACCTAAAACAAAAACCGCTCAATACGCAAGTAGAGCAAACTAAGTAAATAAGGAACCTAGAGTCAACGAACCTACCATAGTTTCACCAAATTGGATCTTCAGGGAAAGTGGGCTCCGATTTGGTGAAACCTTGGTAGGTTTGTTGACTCTCTAGGTTATTTACTATATATATATGGTTAAATAAAATAAAGACAAGAGGAAAACTGTATTTTAAATCGCCTATGTGTTTCGTCCTGTGATGGACTTTTTCAGGTCAAAAAGACGAAATGAGCTTTATTCTAAATTACGTAGCTATAAACAAACAGTGTTGGTAACCACAAAGACGCTCACAAATCATTTCAAAAGATCAACAGAATATTTTTGTTTTTAGAATTTCTTCATGTTTACGAGATATTAAAATGAAGGGAATTTGACCGTTTTCTTTGAGAACTGTTTATTTTTTGTGTTAGTCTGTTTTAGAATTTCTTCACGTGTAGCGCAAAGTCAAGAGATGTTAAAATGAAGTGAATTCAACCGTTTTCTTTGAAATTTTTATTCTGAATGTTAGTTGGTTTTAGTATAATTTCCATAAGTAAAGGTGAGATTGGGAAAAATCCGGGGCGTAAATTGATTGTTTTGGTAGTATTGGATAGCGGCGCTCTCGAGAACTTTTCTTCTGAATAAATCGTTTACTCTTTTGATTAGTGTGGCATTTTTAAAATTGAAATTGTGGTTGAATTTATTTCTGTGAATCACTAATGCATTTGTAAGATTATTATTAGTGATGTCTCTTTTGTGTTCATATACACGTTTTTTTTTATTTCTACTTGTTTCTGCGATGTAGATGGAGGAACAATCCCGGCAATTTATTTTATATACACCTGCTTGTTCGTCATTTTGATTTTGGTTATTTTTAGATCTGATAATATCCATAATAGTTTTCGAAGTAGTTGTTACTATGTGTGTATTTTTATATGAGATAGATTGTTTTGGATATTAGATGCAATGGAGTTGGTTGGTAGTATGATGTATTTGTTATTGTTTAGATTATTATTGTTAACAGTGTTTCTTTTGTTGTGATTGTATATATTATGTGCCTTTCTTTTTGCATTGTGAATAAAGTGATATGGGTAATGCAAGTTTCTGAATGTGCTTTCTATGTATTTTTTTTCTTTTGTTAAATATTGGGGGCTGCATATTCTTAGTGCACTTAAGAACAAACCTATAATAATACCAGATTTGATTTTGGAAGAGTGACTAGAGTAGAAATTTATCAGGTCGTTTTTGTTGGTAGCTTTTCTGTAGACGTCAAAATAGTGTTTGTTGTTATTTTTGTGTAATATGATATCTAGGAAAGGAAGAATATGATTAGATTCAGTTTCGAAGGTAAAATTTATAGTAGGTTCAATGTTATTTAGTTTGTCGACAAAATCTGCTATGTTAGTAATTTCCAGATAAATTAGAAGGGAGTCGTCTATATATCTAAAGTAGGAAGAATTTGGTGGTAAAATGTTTCTGAAATAATCTCTTTCTAGAAATTTTAAAAATAAACAAGCGAGAACGCCGCTGAGAGGCGATCCCATTGGTAAACCAAATTTTTGCCTATAGAAATGGTCATTAAAAGTGAGAAAACATTGCTTAGTAATTAGATAGCATAGTTTTATGATTTTCTGTGTAGGTAGAGGTAATTTTGTTTTTGTTTTTGTTAAGTGTGTTTTTAACTGATTTAAGCATTTATCTATAGGAACATTTGTGTATAAGGATTTTATGTCTAGACTTGCCATGTGTTTGTTTTTATATCTACGTTTGTTAGTTTGTTCAAAATGTCATCAGAGTTTTTTATATGTGACGGACTTATTGTGTGAGAAGTGGAGTTAAGATTTTGCTTAATTTGTCAGCTATTTTATGTGAGACGCTGCCTATTCCGGATATGATAGGCCTCATTGGGATATTTGGTTTATGTGTTTTTGGGAGACCGTATAGTGTGGGTGTTTTTGGATGGTATGTGATAAGCTTTAGCCAGGAGGAGTCTTCTGTTTTTAATAGTTTCTTGATATTGTATATAAATTTTTGTGTTTCTTTTGTGATGTTGGTTTTGTTAACTTTCTCGTATATATTATCATCATCAATGAGGTCTTTCATTTTCTGTTGGTATATGTTTTCGTCCATGATTACGATTCCCCCTCCTTTATCAGAAGAAGATATGTGTATATCTTTGTTGTTTTTAATTCCTTCAGGGCTGTTAAATATCTGCGAGGAATTGAGATGTGGTTTGTGTTTTTGTGTGTAGCTGTGAGTATACCTTGGATATACCCTTTGGTGAATTCCAAATCGTTGTTTTGATGGTTTTTGATGATAAGATCTGTAATATCATATTTTTGCAACCCGGTGGCAAACTTTTGACCGAAGCTTAAGGCTTCCAGTTGTGTATCCGATAGATGGAATCTAGATAAATTATTGACTAAATCTTTTTTTGCCGATCCTGGACCATTTGCTATTGTTAATTAGTTTTTTAAATTTAGTGTGTAATTTTTGAACGTGCTTCTTGTTGCTGTAAAAGACCATGTCTTTTATATAATTTTTGTTGTATGTAGAGAGAGTATTTCCCGCAAGTTCTCGGGAGCGCGCAATCCAATACTACCAAAACATCAATTTACGCCCCGGATTTTTTACAATCTCACCTTTACTTATGGAAATTATACTAACATTCAGAATAAAAATTTCAAAGAAAACGGTTGAATTCACTTCATTTTAACATCTCTTGACTTTGCGCTACACGTGAAGAAATTCTAAAACAGACTTACACAAAAAATAAACAGTTCTCAAAGAAAACATTCAAATTCCCTTCATTTTAATATCTCGTGACTTTACACTAAACATGAAGAAATTCTAAAAACAAAAATATTCTGTTAATCTTTTGAAATGATTTGTGAGCGTCTTTGTGGTTGCCAACACTGTTTGTTTATAGATACGTAATTTAGAATAAAGTATTTTATGACCTGAAAAAGTCCATCACAGGACGAAACGCATAGGCGATTTAAAATACAGTTTTCCTCTTGTCTTTATTTTATTTAACCATTCTGTCCGTAATCTCAGATTATAATTGAGTATATTTTTACACACACACACACACGTGTGTGTGTGTGTGTGTGTGTGTGTGTAGTAACATTTGATTTGTAATCGGGTGTCATATGGCAAGAAAGTAAAACAATTGACTTACTTAATGTGATCAGAGAAATGACATATCTGACAAAATGACAAAATCAAGGTATGATTATTTGAGAATTAATAAGATTTTATTTGATAACTATATATGCTTTGAAATGTGACAGTGGTGATTATGCCAATATTTGTCCCAAAATTTCTTGACGTTTCACTAAATAAATTTATAATTTTGTCGCGGATGAAATTGCTTCAAATATGGAAGTGTCGTCTTTAGTGAGAGTGAAATACTTTAAAAAATGTATAAAGCATACATTTTCTTAAATTCCATTCCGAGTTGGGTAAACAATCGAATTCAAAAGTAAATAAATGTAATCGATAAAACGTTTGCTTCATTGAGATTTGTTAGTTGTCTAAAAATGTCTGAGAGAAAGGCATGATAGAAGATAACAAAATGTAAATCAGTCTGCATGTGAATCAACTTTAGAAGGAAACTCACATGGTAGGTTTCAAATTTCATATCGTTATTTCTTCAACAAACCTGAGATAAAACCTGTGATAAAATCGTTTCCAGATTCGCATTTGCATTGGCATAATTATCAATAATACGATTTATGAACCATTTGAACAGAAATCCGCATCGCAAATGAAAGATTCACGACACCAGTCTAGATATGTTGGTGTTACATACATAGTTTAGTTTTCATAACTCGAAAGTGAGATCATTTATTTCATGGTACAATTGTAATGCCATCGAGAAATACACACTAACCGAAGCCGATTCTCTTTTAGAAACACAATCTTTTAGAAATAAATAGATCTTATAGGTGACATTAAATAAACTCATGTAGATAAAAACCTCGGGCAGGTTATTGACTTTCATTTATCAATAAAGAACTCGTTGTGTGTCATAATTGATATACAATGTTACCGGCTGTCCGTATACAATTTAAAAATCTTATGGGTTAATTATTTCTGATAAAACAGTGGCTACTAACAAATACTTCCCTGGTTTTTAATGTATCTCTATAGTTGTATTTATATATTATTATGCTATATTATTATATGTAAAAAATCTTACCAGTTTTTGATGTTTGTATTAACTCTTGAAACCAACAATCAGTTTTCCCTAAATGCAATTTATTTCTCCGAAGACGAACTGAATATTTCTCGCCCCTTTTCTTATCTTTAAATATCTTTCTTTGGTCAGACAGAGAAAGTTTTATCTTCTCCTCATAGATATCAGTCAGTCAAGTACTATAGGTGAAGCATGCTTTGGCGATCATGTCTCATAAGAGACATGTCTGACTGGGCTGAAGATTTTTCCCGAAGTAAGTTGCCATTAATTTCTGCGGTGGACTGGTTTTCAACCAAGACTATAGAACCCAATTTGTTCTGTTATTTAAACCATAACTGGAGGGAAGAGACGAATTAATACTTTTCTCAGGGGTATTTGAGCGTAAATGAACACAACGAATTCAGCTGGAATTCGAACTCGGCTCCCCAATTTCTTGTTACGAGCCGATATCTACTGTACCACCAACGCACATTCACCTCATAGATATAGATGTTTTTATAAACTAAACTTTTAGTCAATAATATCAGAATAATTCTTATATACACATCAATTTCGTTTTTATTGTTTTGGAAATAATAACTTATCATTTTGGATAAGACATTGGCAATATACACGAAATAGCAAAGAAAATGACATTTAGAATTTTGCTTTATATTCATTCAGTTAAGTGTCCATTTTGCAAAAGATTTCACATGTAAATAGCAAATTATTCTTTGTTTTATTTTTTAAATTTATTTCCTTACAAATTGCCATTTGTTTACACCCAAGGGAAACAGCGAGAAAATGTTGCTGTCGCACATACCTGATGCAAACATCTTGATAGCTGTTCATTAAAAAAAAACTTGCTCAAGTACTATCTCCCGTCCAGCGGCGAACTGAAGCAATTAAGTTTTAAGCTGAAAATTGAGTGGAAATCTCACGGAAACGAAAACTATTACTCGCCAAGGGAGAAAACGAACAGTTGCATATTTACAACGCATAAATGCGAACAGTTAGTTGCGTTGATTGGCATGAATTAAATACTTAATTATTTTGTCTCTTTGAAATGAGGCAAGAATCCACGATAAAAGCCAAAATTAAAATCAGAACTTGAATCGATTTTTAAACTGATCGTATTAGCAGTTTATGTAAAACCCCCACAATTCATTGCTCGATGAGAGCCAAGTGAGTTACGTGCGAATGCGTTCGCTTTCGTTGGCGCATGCACCGAGCATTTAGGTCACTACTTTTGCCAGAATTCCACCAAAATTCAGTCATTCACTATTTTCCAAATGACAATGGCATATAATTTTCAGGATTTTGTCTTAACTATCAATTACCAAATTTCAATTTGCAAATAAATAGCCTTGCACTGTGAGAAAATTACCATTGTTGTGTCGATCGAATGAAATTTGTTGACATCGTTTAGTATTTTATTTTGTAGATTATCCATTTACCTGATTTAGAAAAAGAGACGTTAAGTGCATACTATTTGATTTACTGATCTTAGAAATCGTATTCTAATGCGTATTCCTTCGTATTCATATGTGATGCAAAAAAAATCACAGAACATATTAACACTTCTACAGTGTAATATTTAATTTTCACCGTCATTGAATATATAGATTCTAAGTCTTAAATACCGTGGAAAGTATTGTCAAAAAGAGCGATATCCGGTGTCTAGTAGTGCATTTGGTATCTAATTTATCATAGGCGATCATCGTGATGCCAGAAATAATTTTGCTTGCGTCTATAAAAATATGCATGTCTTCTTGCCTCGTTCTAAAAGAAGTTACAAGCACGAGGATCTCTGTAGAGGTTTATTTATAGAACACGGTATTTGACTGAAAACTGAAAATAAAAATAACATGCAGTGGGAAAGTGAAAACCTATAAATCGTAATTTACTAGGATATTGATTCTTATCCTGAAATCAATCCACTTATGTTGAATTGCAAGAGAAAAATTCTCGTGTAATTTCAAGGAAGAGTTAAATATAATTCGAAAAACAAATGAAGGCATCGATTTCAAAAGCAAACATCTTGTTTTATATACATAAAGAAAGAATGGACAAAAATAAAACAGAAAAACTAAATGGTGAGTATTAAATGATAATCCTTAAGAGATGCAATAAAATTGAATAAACGATAAAACTACAAGGGATATGCTCTTAATTAGTCGCAAATTGAATACCAAATATTCACTTCATGGGGAAATACCCAAACATCTCAATCATGCTTTCGGCAAATACAAGTAACACAATTCATAACTTAATTTTATTTCTTTAACATGATAATATGAATAATCTCACTTTCTTTTTATATTTAGAAATAAAAGAATCGAAGTCCATCTTTATTTATTTCCGTCTTTAAAGTTACAAATATAAATCATTTCTTCCTCACTTTTAAAATATACTTAAACAATATCATAATTCATTTGCTAAACAAGAAAATATTTCATAACTAAATTTTATTTCTTTAACATGATAATATGAATAATCTCACTTTCTTTTTATATTTAGAGATAAAAGAATCGAAGTCCATCATTATTTATTTCGATCTTTAAAGTTACAAATATAAATCATTTCTTCCTCACTTTTAAAATATTCTTAAACAATATCATAATTCATTTGCTAAATAAGAAAATATTTAGCCATGAAGTGAGACATCTTATATTCCCTATTTTCTCTTGTTTACTTTTGAACTTTCTGAGACCAAACTTCTTTTGAAGATATCTACCGATGATCTTTAGATCGCTTTTCCCATTTACTAATATCAGTAACAAATAATGATACTATTGGTTAGTAAAACTCGGAGTGTTTGGGTTAGGATACAAAAATGAAAACTTCATATATATTTCAATAAAATATTTTATACGAAATATAATGTCTTTAGTAGAATATAAATAATTTCTGAGTCAGCAGTTTTGTTAAAGAAAACTGTGATGGTACATCGATTGACATATTTATTTAAATTCTTTTTCTTATTCTAGTCCTAAACAATAGCTTCCTGATTATTGTCAGCAACGGACACAAGTTTACATATCATGTGTTTTCTAACAGAAATGGGATCTTTCTCGAAGACATTATAGAAGAAAATAATATTGTATACCTAACCACCAAATTTCAGAAAAAGACATCCAAGTCATGAACATTCACCCACACAAATGGTACAAAGACCCAATTGCACCCCTTACTGATAAACAAGAATTAGAAGAACAGGGCATTGAATTGCTAAGACTTCAACACATTCCAAGGATTATCTACTGACTATCAGACTGTATCTTCCACTATCTGACTTAGCCTTAGCTCTAATAAGAAAAAGCAGTAAGCCTTCTTACTATACGACTGGTCTCTTTTAATGACAAACAATTTCAAAGATCAATACAACATTGCTGTCAGGAATATGTTTGAGACACTAAAAACAGATTCCAAGGAACCATATCCTAATAAAACCTATAATCATTTTGTTAATTCTCATTAAAATGATCCAGTAGATGTCATCCTTCGGAATCTAATATTATAGAGCAATCACACTTATATCCATTGTAGCAAAATTTACAACTCAATTCTTCTCAACAGAATACAAGCAGAAGCAGAGAATGTACAATGAAAAATTTAAAAAAAGACATTCGAAAAAATAAATCAAATCAACCGTTGTATAACCCGCCCTGTCGATCTTGGGTCGAAATCTGATTAGCTGTTACTGGGCTGTCTTTATGATGAATCTCGTTTTTAAATATTTGGAGCGAATGGACGGAATTTGTTTTAATCATTAATTTTTAACTATTTTAATTGAAAATTGAAATACAATTTCTCAGTCTCTGGTCTTGTTTGTTCAAATGGATATTAATCCGCCATTTTTACGACCTCATATCAGCAAGATTTGTTTCCATAACTTTCAGTTTACCGTTAAGATGAACCTTACTCAATTGTTCTTGCGACACATAAAGTCTTATATCTCGATTTGTTTACACTTCCACAGTTGTATTCTAGAAGACTCTTTGCCTGCCAACCATCATTTCTGCTCATTTTGGTGTGCATAATTCAACTTTCTCAATTCTGCTTTCGATTTCCAAAACAGATAATCATATTCCAAATCTTTTTCCCGTATACCAGACACTCGATAAGAAAAAAGGTAGAGCGAAATAAAAAAATAATCTGCAGTTCCCTTCCTCCCTTTCCAAATTTCTAACCCCTATTTTACGTCAACCTCTTTCATTCTAGCAGGTTTTTTTAATCATTTCACCCCGAGCAAGGCAGAAATGCCACTGATGAGCGGGGGGCTACATAACTGTAAAAAGATCAATTAGAAAAGAGTGAGGAGTACAAACTAGTTAGAAAGGAGCAATAGAAAGCTGAGAATGCAGGTGCGATGACAGATACATAGGTGGAGAGAAAGGGAAAGATATACAGGGGTGGGGAGAGTGCTAGAGCCCAGTGGTTAATAGATGAGTATTGACATTGCATTTCAATTTCTGGAGGTTGTAGCCGTCAGGAAAGCAAGAATATGGGAGCGAGTTCCACAAGCGGGAAGTGCGAGAGAAGAAGCTGCAGGAGTAGAATTGTCGTCTGCATTTGGCTAACCTAACTGTGAAAGGGTGGGACCCAGTTGCCAGTCTGGTTGCACGAGTAAACACCTGTTGAGGAGGCACCAGTGACTTAAGTTCGTCCGAGCAGAAACCATGAAAGTATTTATAGAACAGACAAAGGGAGGCCACATTTCGACGATGGGGAAGTGGCTGCAGTCGAGCCGCCAGACCAGTACCTATCACATTACAGACTCTCCTTTGAAGCCTGTCGAGAACACTGAGGAGAACGGCAGGGGCGCCTGACCATAAATGGCAGCAGTACTCCATGCACGGACGGATGGTTGACTTATATCCGACCCTTTTTCTTTTCTGTCATTTAACTGTATAAGACATCGAACTCATATTCCCTAAGACAAATAATAAAAAAAAATTAACTAAACGTTTAGTTCTTTATGCATCATTTTTCCACTAAGCATGCAAGGAATTAAAAAAAACTTTCTTTTTCTTTCTTCGGTTCATGAGCAAACACGTTCATGTCGGGGGTATTGCATCATTATTTTATCATTTTGCTTAGGGCTCGAAAATCCACTTACTTTCCGTTTCGGTTGACTTGTTTTTTATAGTTTTCTCTTTTTGTTCAATTTGTCCTCTTTCCCCAATTAAGGTTTTCGGTTTTCCGTTGACATATCTCGATTCTGCTTCCAGGTTTTCTACTAAACACAACTCGGTTTGTTCTTCCTCCAAATCCGATCTGCTTTGATAAAAAAATAAAACACTAAATCGTGTACCTCTCTCGTTCTCACGCGCCCTTGTCAAAACTTGTTGATTAATTGAGTTTCTCTTGTGCTTTTTCAGCTTTCGAATTGCTGCCATTATGGCAGTAACAATTACTGAGGTACTCAACATAGCAACACAGTTCATTATAGTCCCTGAATTATTTCTCTAAATCGTATTCTCTTGTCTTGTGGCATCAGAATTATTCATCAGATATTGAGAAGGGAAAAACACCCTGAATCTCAATAAGGGGGAATACGTAAGAATGATGGGATGGGTGGATTCGGTGTCAGCATGTCATCATGAAAAGTGCACGACTCGACGCATGGCGGAATTAGGTTCATTAAAATAGCCTATTCAGTAAAATTTGGCAGTATACATTGATTGAAGAAGACGGAGGTGTAGAAAGCACGTCATGGGTTGGAGCAGACTTACTTATCGGTACTGTCGTTGGCCTGCACAACCGCCCGTATATGACCGGCGGTGGTATCGGTGAGGCTCGGACTATTGGCAAAAGCGTCCCACACCAATCACCATGCTGAAAGACGATTAGCAACGGGGATAAGTTGAAATTGGAAAATTAAGAGAAAGACATAGGAAGAATAAATAAGCATGTCTGTATACAAGTACAAAATTGTCAGCAGAACACAGCAAGGACATCTTCTTACACTTGCAAAAATGGCGCTGATATTGCTGATAAAAATGGCGACTGCATGTTTTTCGAAGCACTGCCAAAATACAATTTTCAAGAAAATAAGTGAAGTGGTGATAAGGAGATCAAGATGGTTCGTCACTTTTGTGATAGATTTAAATTCATACGAGCGTTGTATACTGCATACACCTAGTAATTAATACTACAAAAATAAACTATTAACCACTTGACTCTAGTTCTTTCACCACCCCGTATATCCTTTCCTTTCTCTCCACCTTTGCAACTGTCACCACACCTGTATTCCCATCCTACTCTTGCTCCTTTCTAACTGGTTCGTCTTCCTCTTCACTCTCTTCTACTTAATCTTTTTACTCTTATGTAGCCCCCTGCACATCAGTGGCATTACCGCCTTGCTCGGGGAGATACGATTAAAAACAATCTTCTTGCAGGCAAAATGACGGTAGAAATGTGTATATATATATATATATATATATATATATATATATATATATATATATATAAAAGTATACAACATATTTATTCGCTCCTTCGGTGACGTTGGTGTAGAGTGGGGGCTTTGGTCAGAAGGTCAGGACACACACATCGAGGGCAACTGACATTCTCTGTCTCCCCTGTGTTTTGATCTCAACTGCTGACTGCAAACTGCCCAAACTGCCGCTTTTTGATCCCTTTTAAATAGGTGAGCCTCGTTTGACATCTTGCACCTCCGGTGCATCCAGTGCATATCTCGAGTGGCCTTACCTTTGTGTTCGTCAAAGCAAACACTCAGTATGCCACCTGCAATTTCACACTTACTGATATCCTAAAACAATATTTTTTGTTAAATCTTGCTAGAAAAATGCGAATACAGTTCTAGGCTAAATCTTATACTGTAGTAAACGAATATATAGCACGAGATACTATTAAATAAATTAGAAAGTGAAATAATTAATTTGAATATAACCAGAATGAAGCCACAAAAATATAGCCAAGAAGGTCGGTACTCAAAAATACCAAAGAATGCTATACGCCCTTGAGCTGGAAATTTCAATAATGGAGTCCCAGCGGAAGGATATGAAAAATTACTTTGCGGGAATTGAACTGCTACAGAAAAGAGGAACAAGGGCGGTGGTCCACATCGTTGAGAAGGTACTAAATGCTCTGTTAGGAACAGAATCCGAAGAAAATGTTAAAATTATAAAGGGAAGATGACGGAGGTAGAAAAAGTTCAGATAATTTTATCCCAAGTGCCACGAGAAAGTGTATCAATATTGAATGTGACAAGATGGGAACTAAAAAAAGCAGGGCAAGTATTAATTGCTTAATAGGTATTATTCGTCTATTACGACAATCTAGCCAATCAATGACGATTGTGTTAGAGCATTTGAGAGCTCAGCTAGATATGTTATTGCTGGGATATTTGTCCCCAAGTGTAGTGACTCCTGGCCACTTGAAGGAGTTGCTATTAAAAATACAAACCGAGTTACCTCATCATTTAAGTTTACCAGTAGACGCCACTGAAGAGCTATGGAAATGCTACAATAAATTAAGTTGTGTTACTTTATTAGAAGATAATAAACTGTTGGTTTGGATGCTAATTTCGTTATTAGACAGAAAGGAATAACCTTACCCATTCCGTACCCCCCGAATAGCGCAGGAACTAGGGCAGTTGCATGATATCAGATTGCGACAGAATATATAGCTTTAAATTCAGTAAGACAAATTTTATGTTGCTAACATCAGAAGAAGCAGGAAAATGTGAAGCCGATGCACTGAGGACATGTACGCAAGTTCCATTTACATATCGGGGAATCACAGACTGCGTGTGTTTGAATTGCTTCAGTCATCATTCATATTACCACAAGCGATCACTATATCTGATGGAGTCTGGACAGTTGCCACACAGAATCAAATTGATCTATCTAGATTATGTGGGCGAAACATATCAAAGCAATAAATAAAGAACGCCCGTTGTCTTTTAAAACGTTACCTCTGGAATGTTAGACATTTGGAGTATTTATCTTCCTATTATGAGTTTGAAGAAAAATATGAGGAAAAATATTTATTGGTGAGGTTAATCAAAATGGCTCTGAATAATTAGACAGCGTTATGAGAACCAATGATAGAGAAATCCCATGAAGTCACCTGTCAAAGTTATTAAATCAAGATGAAAGAATTAATCTAGACCAATTGAATGACAAACCTTTTGAGTCTTTTCATAACTTAGAAGAGAAAAAAGTTCCATTAAAAAATGTGAAAATTTGGCAACCTTAAATAAAATGGATGTAATCTGGAAACCTTATCAGACAACCTTGATGCTACTTTAGAGATGGTTTTAAAATATTGTGTCACTGCTGGGTATTAATTGAATCCCTAAATCTGCAATGACCCACATTGACCATCTTTGTTAAGACACTGAATGCCGCCCTATTGAGCTTCCGATCTTGATGCAGGGCCGTGATGATTGACCTGATAGACTCATGAATGTCAGAGCTAGCTTGACTGATAAGAAGCCAAATTTTAAAGTTGTTTTAATTTAAAGCTTACCAGCACTTTTACTATCACTGCTGACATTTATTGATTATTTATTGCATCTGAATGTTCGGATGGCAAATAACAAATCATTATTTTCATTGATCAGTGATTACCTAATATTTTTACACTCGCCGATCAAAGAATCCTGTATAACGTGCCCTCTGTATTAAAAGCGATGGTGAGCGAAGGACTGACTTGAGAAAGAAAGGGGTTTGTCGAAATCGCTGCTAGAGTGGATGTACATACCAGCCACTCTAAAGAAAATCGAGTCTGCCGTAGCGCTGAAAGAGACAGTGTGGCCATCCACAAACAAACCCAAGTCCTGAAGACATTAGATTAGTACTCTTGAGTCAATTTTTATTCTACACACCAGACTGATTTAAGCCAATTAGCCGTAAGTGCGACCACCTGTTAACTTATTTTCACTTCGGGAAATAATTTTTATCTTTCAGTACTAGAAATCCTATAGAAAGTATTGAAGGAAAGCGAAAATCAAGGACAAAACGTCAACTGCAAGAAGATTGAATACATGGTTGTTAGCAAAAAAAAACCACCTCAGCATGGAAATGACAGATTAGAGATACCGAGATCACACAGGTGCAACAAGTTAGATATCTGCGGAGCCTATTTACAGAGGATGGAAAGTTTGACGCAGAAATGCGATGGGGTATAGTGATGGTGAAAGATGCCTTGTAAAAGCTGGGAAAAGTATTAAGAAACAGAAAAATATTGTTAAGAGCATAGAAAAGAGTACTGAAATGTTATCTAGTATCAATCCTGCTATAAGCTGGAAAATCTCATCACATATGAAGAAGAGACTCGAAGCAACAAAAGTGTAATTCAACTGAAGAATGGTGATAATACCAAAAAGAAAATACACTTATACTTAACAACAAGAAAAGAGAGATGAGATTTTTGGTACACATAATGGGGAAGGTAAGCTTACAATATTTGATACTCACAAGAAATATCGAAGGTAAACAGAGAAAATCAACGCACAACCTTGCTGGTTAGTAAATGGATTCCAGTGTATAGAAGAGATGGCAAGAAGACAATATTTATAAATAACTACAAAAGACAGGAAAATGTGTAGCGCCATGAGTGCCAAAGTCTTGAAGGAACGACACATGGTAGAAGAAACGTCGTTTAGACTTTTTATTAAATGTGACTTCGTTTACGTTAAAAGCCACCAAATCCTGGGACGACTAATGCATATGAGCAGACCGGATTGGCTAGACAGTGTTTCGATCACATTTTCAACATTGCTTCACTCACCCTTTCTACAAATCTTTAAACTCAGCGTAGGCAGATTGACTAAGCGGCAACGTGGAGCTGGCCGGAATTGATCTTACATTTAATAAATCAAAACAACTTCATCTAACCAAAAATATATGGACAAAATATATATTAGGTGCAAAGAAAATGTATTTCTTTTTTTTTTTTTTTGCTTTTGTTTATTCTTCCGATAGAAAAGAAATTCGGGAGACATTTTTTTGCACAGTACATGTAAATAGGTTTTGTTTTCTTTCACCTGTTCCATGTAAGACTTTATATTGGACTGCATATTCAACAAACATTATTGAAGAATATATCTGCCAATATTGCCATGGCATATGAAATTAGTTGTTCACTTTCATTTACATGTTATCTGAAATTTGTTTTCGAAACCATCTGCTTCTGACTAAAGTTTCAATATCAATACACGTTTCATTTATTATTAATTATTTGATAGTCATTTATTTTTCTACCAGTAAAAACTTAACTGACGACTTTTCCCAGTTAAGATGTAAATTAAAGTTCTATTCAAAGTTTTAACTAAACAAATGACAAAAAATGTTAAGATTTCCTTTCAAAATACATGTACAATTTGATTGCTGGTTTGGCGTCTCTTCTGATCTCAAGTGAAACCGTTACATCGAATCCACAGCTAAATCCACAGCTAAGAAGGTTGGGTCACCGTGTCGATCCAGGATGTTCTTTCCACCTGAATCCATCCTGCATATATACAAGTCTACCATTCGACCCTGCATGGAGTATTGCTGCCATTTATGGTCAGGCGCCCCTGCCGCTCACCTCAGTGTTCTCGACAAGCTCCAAAGTAGAATTAGTAACGTGATAGGTGCTGACTTGGCGGCTCGACTACAGCCACTTCCCTCACCGACGAAATGTGGCCTCCCTTTGTCTGTTCTATAAATACTTTCATGGCTTCTGCTCAAACGAACCTAAGTCACTGGTGCCTCCTCAACAGGTGTTTACTCGTGCAACCAGAATGGCAACTGGGTCCCACCCATTCACAGTTAGGTTAGCCAAATGCAGACGACAATTCTACTCTTGCAGCTTCTTCTCTCGCGCTTCCTGTGGAACTCGCTCCCATATTCTTGCTTTCCTGATGGCTACAACCTCCAGAAATTTAAATGCAATGTCAATACTCATCTACTAACCACTTGACTCTAGCCCTTCCCCCACCCCGTATATCCTTTCCTTTCTCTCTCCCCACTTGCAAATGTCATTACACCTGCATTTTCATCTTTCTATTGCTTCTTTCTAATTGGTTTGTAATCCTCCTCTCCCTCCTCCTCTCCCTCCTCCTCTCCCTCCTCTAATTAATTTTCTTCCAGTTATGTAGTCCCCCGCCCCGCACATCAGTGGCATTTACGCCTTGCCCGGGGTGAAATGATTAAAAAAATATATATATAATTCAACTAAAAATTTTCCTTTCTGTATACACAATGTAAGCATTAATATCACACGTTCTATCAATCTATCCATCTATATACCCATAGATAGATAGATACATAGGTTCATCTATTTTAATATATTTATTTTAAAAAATATATATTTATTTTAAAAAACATATATTTATTTTTAAAAATTCCATTAATCCAGGTTTATTTAAATATAAAATACTAATTCCCGTTTATTTTAAATATAAAATACATTTATAAGATAAATTGATACTTATGATACATACAAAAAAGTACCCAAAAAACAACAGAAAAGCAACAAGAAAGCTAAAACAATTGACCAAAATTATACCTAGACGACTAAATAAATTGTATCGCTAAGACACAAGTATTTATAATACTAAAGATTACAAGGATAATCTCAGAACTAACTCAACATGCAAACTCATAAACCCAACCAAACGTGAGTAGGTAAAATAAGTAAAACAATATTAGAAAGACTTAATTCAAAGCTAAGAAATCTAAACTTATTTATAAATGGAACTTTGTCTGTGTGTGCGTGTCTGTCTGTCTGTGTGTGTGTCCGTTACCTATAGACTCCAAAACGGCTGAACCAATTTTCTTGAAAATTTACATAGTTGTACTATAAGCGTCTGCGAGTGTTCTTAGCTAGGTTAAGTAATAATCAGTAAAAATTATACAAAACTCTACAGGGACGACTGTCTCATAATCTTAAGAAACTATAGCAAACAAAACACAAACAAAACTGGAAAATAATCCTAAAGATTTGAAAAATATGGGATTCGACATAGACATTAAAGCTAAACTAAACGAAATAGATTTTTAGGCGTCACCTTCAAACTAAGAAAACGTACATATAAACCATACAGAAAACCAATAAGCCACGATACATGCACACATTTTCCAACCAATCGTCATCAATAATCAAACAGATCTCACAATCAATCAACCGTAGGCTTTCCGGCTTTCCGGTAAACCTTCCTCAATGAAGCCAAGAAAATCTATGAATTTAGGGCAACATTCAAATACACATGACACAGCACAAAAAGTCAACGGGTTGAGACACGTCATCTGGTTAAACCCACCGTAGGTAAAAACGCAAAACCAAACGTAGGAAAAAATATTCATTGAACTCAAACACAAACATTTCCCAGCAACAAGTACTCACTACAATATATTCAACAAGCACACAGTAAAAAAATCCACAAGTGCAGAGAGAATATGATAAAATAATACAAAACACAACAAAAAAACAAGAAAAAATAACCGGATAAATTAACCCTACATGTAACTGCAGAATAAAGAACGAATGTCCATTAAATAGCAATTACTTGTAGAACAAGCTGCTGTAAGATCAACAGATAATGAAGAAATCATATACATAGGAGTAAACGAAAGACCCTAGAAACAAAGAAACTACGCACAAAAAAACATCCTTAAAATAGTAAATACGCAAACAGCACAACGCTTTCTAAACATATCTGGGAAATATTTTTAAATTACACCAAAATATCATAGAGAATAAGAAAAAGAACTTACTTTACAACTAAAAATCTGTAAAATCTGTCAAGAGGAAACAATAACTATCATTAACTATCCAGACCCAAAAAAAGCTACTAGATCAGAACTCATCTCAAAATGCAGACACGGAATCAAACTTTTACTCCGCTACTTAAAAATCTAAAACTGAAAAAGAATAAATGAAAATAGATAAAACAAATTAAATAAAAGCATATAAAATAAATTCATTCAATCAACGAAGTAAATAATCTGAGCAAATATTAAGCAAAATAACAAACTACGCTCACCAAAATGACCGTTAGAATAATACTATAGACTATCCACAATCCATCAGTGACCTGTATATATAAAAATTCGAGCAAAAACTATGACCTGACGATTGCGTTTAGCATGAAACAGACTGTCACCTATAGGTTTTGCCCTTAATGTTCATTTTTATATTTACATACGCTCTTTCCCTGCTACTGAGCACTTTAACCCATAAATATAGCACATCTTAAAACTATATTTTATCACACACACACACACACACACACACACACACACACATACGTATATATATATATATATATATATATATATATGCCCTGACGATCCATTTGGTGAAACCTTGGTAGGTCCATTAGCTCTAGGTTAGCTACTGAATTATATATATATAGTGTACGATGGGAAAATTGTCGACAATTTTAAATTAATTTCACGAATTGCGCGTTGTTTGTTTTTGATTTTGTCGACTGCACACTATAGTAGGGTCAGTTGTGCAGCGTTTCTGAGAAAAAGTTACTATGACGTAATTCACTGCGCAAGAAATTTAGAAACGACATACTATACTGCTTCGCAATTTCTCCAGAAGTCCCAGTATGAATATTTCCGAAGGCAAGTCAAAGGATCTCAAAGTGCATGACAGTGCAAACGATTTGGAAGGAGTCGCATGATTCTAATGTTGATTAAAAAAAATACGGCAGCTTGAAAAAGTTACTGTGATCGTTCTGATAAGAAAATAACTACGCAATATGTCCGTGGGGGCCTCAGGCACAACACGGAGGTCTGTATAAAGTGCCTTGAGGAGACAGTGTTGCCTTCTTCAAGAAGGGGGGCTGCTGGAAGACCCTATGTCTGGCAACTGGACTGCACCATGCCACACTAGATGGAAACCTCAATCATGACTGTGAAACAATTTCTGCATCCTCGTCACCCCTTACATCTCGTCACCTAGCTCCCTAGTCTAAAACCCATTTATTACTGTTTGTGGGGCACAGTTTTAAGACTAAACATGAATGGAAGGCAATGGTTATGGCAGCATTCACCAACTTAAAGCAGGAGACTGTCTAGAAGAGTTGAAGAAGATTCCGAAATCGTCTGGAGGCCACAGTTGGAGCCAATGAAGATTTTATAGAATAAATTTACTTTTTAGTATTTCAAATTGCTCTTTAGTATTTCGAGAATTTTTTCTGTCATTTTCGTAAATATATCTGTTAAAATGAGATATCAGTGTTATCCTTATTTTGGCTTAATTTGGACAATAATTTATCCACTGCAATCTGTATATATAACCACTTTAAGAAAGGAATTTGAAACTGATGTATTTCAGATATCCATTTTCTTCACCAAATGTGATTGAGCATTGTCATCTATATAAAAATCATTTTCTCTCTGAAAGCGTTTAGCTTCGTCTTGAACCATGTTTCAAGAGTGCTTTCAAATAATCAATTTATGTCAGAGATGTAATTAATCTCTAATTAATCTCAAAATCTAACATAACCGCCATCTTGTCGATGCCTCAATTTATTCTTTCAGTATTAATTACCCAGTATTTGCTCAATCCGTTTGGTCTATTTATATTATCACGGAGTTTATCGATTAAATTGGTCATTGAAAAATCATTTATATGCTGTTGTTCATTTTATACAAAATGTTTTATATATGTATTTTAAATAAAGGCAAGAATACTCCTCCACCAGAAAAAATCATTTCGACAAATCACCTAGAAATTTGACAAATTAAAAAAAAAATCTTTACATAAAAAATAAAGACATAAGATAACCAAGGTATGGAGCTTATACTTTCCATTACAAAACGAATCATTTTGAAGCTAAAATATTTTCTCACCTAATCTGTCTTGAACATTTCTCCGGGCATTGAATATTTTGTTACATATGGTCTAGTGTTTCAGCTATGAATCTAGATATTCTAGAGAAAAAACAAAGAAGACTGCAATGTTGTCGATCTTGCCATGGAACTTCAACTTCGATCACTTTACGAACATCGTAACATCGATTCCCTGTGCTTTCGCCAAAAATACTTTCATGGATATTGTTCTGATAAGATGTCCTAATTCCTATTTTAACTTCATGAATTTAACCATCGTACTAGATTGGCAGTTAGGTCGCCTTATTTTCTTGCTAAGTTTACTAGATGCAACTCTTAGTTTTAGCCTAGTCTTACTTCTATTCTAATCTAACTTCCTGTGGAACTCTCTTCCTGTTTGTTGCTTTTCTGTCAACTACGACTTTTAAATTTTCATCCAAACAACTAGGTCCTACCATTTTTACAGTGAAACCGTTAAAATGTAATCGCAATTTCTACTCTGACAGCTTCCTTTCACGCACTTTCCACCCGTGGAATTCCCTTCCATATACTTGCTTACTCGACAGCTACAATCTCCAGGAATTTAAATGCAAGGTCAATCACACTAACTCGCATCTATGCTCTCAAGCTCTTTTTTCATCTACTTCGCCCCGATCCTCGGTATCGTCACCCGTCTATTACCCTCCTCCTGACATTTCCTATAATTAACCCCTCTTTCTCATCACTTTGCACTATGTAACCCCCTGCGCAACAGTTGCAGTAGAATGCCTTGCATGGGGTGAGATGATTTTAAAAAATCAATAGTCATTTTATATCTTTTTGAATCCTGTTCTTTCTTAGTTTCCTTTTTCCTGAGATTTTCTTAGTTTTATTCTCAGTAACACGTTGTATCTCAGTAGCTTTATTGCCTTACTTAATCTATAAGTGTGCACCAATCCCCTCCCATACCAAGATGAGTGTTCAATAACTTTTTTTTTTGTTTTTTTTTTTTTGACGGACGGGATTCAGTGTTTATTTCTTACCCATTTAACTTATTCTTAGTGTGTTATCGATCCAGACATACTAAATATTCTTCTTACTGTAATATACCATGAAAGTTCAGGAGTTGGACGATCTTTACTCCCAACAACTTCTTGCTTTTCTTTGATTTGTTACCAACCCTTTTTGTTATATTTATGCCATCTAATCACATGAGCTGCTCAAATAGGTTAATCAATGAATACAAATTTCTCGCTTGCGTTCGATATGCTATATTTGTACGAGATTCTCCGGGTTTGATTTCCTCGTTTATTCCAGAAATTTAAGCTGGACATGTCTGATTTTAATTAAATTCTTTGTACTTGTAACAGCATTTATTTTGTTTACATTCTGACGATTGTCTTTACCTTTGGTGTAATAATAGCAACACATATTTGGGCAATGAGCTAAATGAAAATTATGTAAACAATGATAATGATTATCAAAGGCTTTTATATCATTTATGAAACATGTGTGAGTCTTTCCGCTTTTCTATTGATTCTTTTTCATAGCCTTTATGCCTTAAGTAGTGTTTAATTCTATTATTACTGCTGTTTATTAGAATTCTATTAATAGTTTAATTTGGGTCTTTATACTAATTTCCCATTCATTTTCAATTGTTTATTTTTTTTAACATTGAAGATAGATTTTCTTAGGCCTTCTAGTATTTCATCACTTCCATATATTTTCCGGTAATCTTATCGATCGCAAGATCCTTTAAGGTGTTGATTATCTCTATTCCAGTCTAGCTTCGCTTCAACTCACTGCTGATCTCAGATTTATACTCTAGTCTTGTTTATGTAAAGCAGGAGAAAAATCAGTGACTCGCTCGTCGCCAAAGCAATTAACTTAAATGTGCCTCAAAGGCGTTTCACAAGGTGTAGAATGGGGACTTACTACACAAATTCTCTACTTATGTTATACCATGAAGACTTTACGCAATCATAAAAAGATATGATCATATCAATGAATAGTGTTCAGCAATCCATGACACATCAATGCAGACGTTTACCGAGGCTATCTTTTCAATGCTACCCTCGTCCTAGATTTATTAACGAAATTCGTCAGGTGATAAATAAATATATGTTCAGATGATAACACAGTTTATGGACGCCCTTTCAACAATCAAGATGATCGAAGTGTAGCGACTGATCTCACCTCTGGTCAAGCTCTAACAGCTTAATGAGAAAAACTGACTTGTAACATCCTGTCCCTCAAAAACCCAATTAGTATTATTTTCTTTTCACTGATCTAACCCTGCATTTTCGCCATTTATGATGAACGATTGACCTTTTAATAAGATGACCAAGTTTTTTAACGTTTACTGTCTTCAGTTCTATCAAAATCTCATGTAGATCTCATATGCTGCAATCCATTTGCTAAAGAAACTGGAAAAACGAGATTTGCTCTAGATCGGTGATTCCCAACGTGCGCCCCAAAGGGGGTCAATTTGATTTTTTAGGGGGCAATTAGATTGTTAGGTGTTTTGCCAATAAAAGTCTTTATCCTTGTGATCTATTAGACCTAACATTCCAATAAATAAAAACTTAGCAATGTTACATATATTTCATTCATCATTTGTCTTAGATTTTTAAATTACCATCGATTGCACTGCCACCTGGTGAATAACTTTGATTTTAAAATAATTTTAGAGCTTAATTTTGCAAAGTTTCCAAATCCTTTGTATATTCTGTGTTCATGGCATTAAAAATACTTTTCTGAAAGAAAAATGCAATTATTACTTTAATTAAAAGTATTTTTCTATATTCTAGATTTCCAAATGGCTGTATTATAATATTATAGCCGATTTTTGCTTATAATATTATTAGTTGCCTTAATTCTTGCATTACATAAAAATTATATATCAACATATAGGAGGGGGGACATCAGGATTCTAGGGGTGATTAGGTGGGGCATGGCCAAAAAAGGTTGGGAAACACTGCTCAAGAGTAAGAGTAAATATCTCATACTTTCTATCTTGCTTTAATTTAACCATGGCTTTTGTTCAAGCACTCAATGTTATCATATCTCAAATGTAGCTGCTCAATTTTAACTTACAATCTTACATAGTGCTCAAAGTTATTTACGTGATTTTATGATGGAAAACCAGTTATGCACTCTGGAAACTCTTCTCCACAGATGTAACATTATGACACTATCTCTATTTATATATTCCTGGGCATGACGGTAAATTGCATCCGGCAGCAAGGCCTCTGATTGGGAGGTTGGGAGGAGCTTGGAACCACCTCTTAATTGTTGTTGTTCCCAGGTCCACCCTGACCCGGAGTGGTAGCATCTGTTAGGGTCCCAACTATGGGAAAATAGTTAACCCCAAACAAGGGTCAAAAACACTATGAAAGTATAAGAATACACTTTTATAGAAAAATATATTTTTAAAGAAAAAATATTACTAGTTTTTGAAGAAAAAATTATTATCATAACACATTTTTGAAGAAAAAAATTATTCTCGACAAAACATTTTGAATATAAAACTAGAAGACATTTTCAGTTTTCTAAAATAAAAAAAAGAATAAAAACAAAAATTTCATTAAAATCTTACGAAATCAACCTTCTCACTATAACTAAACATTAAAAAAAATACCTTAAAACCCCACCATTTTGGCATTAAATAACCAACAAAGGTTAATATTTTGCCTTTAAACAAAACTCAAATTCAAACTCAACCCTCTATTTATATTTCTAATGTTCAAATAAGTTTCATTGTATAGTTTCAGCAGTTTGGACATTTATAGAACGAAAACACACCGTGTCACTTCCAGGGTGTGAGAACGCGATCATTTTATTCGTATTCTAATTATTTGTTTTCTCAAATAGTTTTATCCAAAGGATAATTTCGCTATAGATTATTATTTAAACACTACAATATTAGCTTCTTTTAAACATTATTTATCAACTTCATAATATTCACTTTCTACCACCTTCCAGCACCGTCTTAACAGCATTATGTACTTCTGGGCAAACCAGTGTTCTGGGAAACCAAAGACAACAACTTACAGTGTAACGCCCCTTTCATCAAAAACCGCAGTTAGCTTCTTTTCCTTTACCTTGCTCGATCTGAAGCGTTCAAAACTATGGTTGATCGATGAATTGATTTCTTTAGTCCTCGGTCCGTTCTTCCCGCACGTTGTGATAAATTAATCGCTGACAGGCCGAGATTTGGTGTCAATATCCCGCCTCGGCTCGATCCGAAGAGAGTAAACGCGTACAGTAGTAATAATATAAAAAAAAACAAATATTTACTCAAAGAAGAATGATGAATAATAAAAAAAACATATTAGGGTTTACCTCGAGTATATTATCCAATGACCTCGTTAGTAGTATACATGCAGTGTTGCCAATCCAAATTGTCCCCAAATCAAACGCGACACTTAGTAAAACTGGTATAGGTTGGCTAATAGACAAGCCAGTCTATCTATTTATAAGTGGGCGGACTCTTTAAAGAGAGTCCTCGCCATTTCTGGTGTCTTCTAGGTCAAAAGAGGATATTGTCTCATTTTCGTTTTTATTCGACAAACAACTGAAATGAAATGGATGTTCTATTAAGAATAATATTTTCACCGATCACAATACGCCTGACTTGTAGTAAGTTCTATTTTGTTCTGTAATACAAGTCACTTAAAATACACAGATTAGCATGTGGCCAGTATTACAGTGGGGCCCCAGGACAAGTGCCCATCAGAACCATGCGCTAACATGGCTCAAAACCTTCTCCTACGTTCATATCACTCACTTTGTCAGTAATCCTTTGAGTTGCTGTCAAGTATTGGATGAACTCTCGTATAAAAATGTTTCTCTCGTTTGTTGTCATGGAAGAGCACTCATACATATTGGTTTTTGTAGTATCTTTTTTATGGTTTTGTACCGATTTATATTACAGGATCCTCTTGAGACCCATTTTTAATTTTCTTAAAAAGAAATTAATATTTACTACCTAATGAGACCGATATGGTTGAAAACTTGGTCCATATAAATGCCTTGTCATTGAGAGACAACCTACTCTGAGTCAGTCGCTAGGTAAGTGAAAACTCAGGGTTGCTAAGGTAAACCGCTGCTAGTGCCCAAGACAAGAACGAGTGAAAGTGGTCCTCCGACAAGCCGAGCGCGTCCCGTAGTGGATCCTTCGCGACACCCTCCATCAATCCACGATAGAAGACTCTCCTAGGCCAATTTTACTCCAGCTGGACGTGGGTCCAAACCACATTCCGAGAATGCGAACAGGGCCGTCCATCCAACTAAACGGCCCCGGAAGATCGACTCCCTTCCAGACACCAAACCGCAAGCCGGAAGACTTATCGCGGTTAATCTTGGCCCCTGTGACATGTTCGTACCGTTCAAGCGCCTTCAGTATCACTTCAATGTCGCTGCGGCACGACACGAAAGTAGTTACGTCATCGATGTACGTGGAAACTCTGTGTGGATCAGATGCAGGTTGCTCTGAATTGATCGGCTCTTCACAACACAAGTCTACTCGGGACCCAACAGAATCTTGGCAACTAGCTACAAACGTTCCGTCAGAATCTTAGCCATAATCTTTAACTCTCTGTTTAGCAGAGTTATTGGTTTATAATCATCTAAATCCCTCCCAACAACCTTGCCTTTTCTCAACAGCGTGTCCACATCCCTGGTGATCCGGTTGGGGATGGACCCCTGCCGAAATCAGTTGTTGAACACGGCAGTCAAAATCGGTACAAAGATGTGCGACAGCTTCAAGTGCAATTCATAGAGCAAACCATCCAGACCTGGAGACTTGCCACTGCCAACCTTCTTCAAAGCCGCATAGATTTCGCTTTCGCAGTTAGCTGCATCAGCCGGCGAAAGCCAGGAGAGTCAGCCAAACAGCAGCGAAACTCCTCGTCACGGACATCAGGCTCTTTGGTAAATCGGCTCTCGAAATGCCGCTGAAACGCCTCTGACATGTCGTTGGTCGACCTCAAAGTTTGCCCCTCAGTGTTTCGTACCTCTCGAGTGTACCGATCACTGCTTCGACGAATCTCTTTCTTGCGCAATTCTGAAGAAGACATCTTGCTTATCTTTGTCTAATTACCTGACCCATATAGCGCTCGCTAGTCTAGCTAAGGCTATCTCTAGAGAATCCCCCTAGCCTCCGCTCGGAACACGCTATATTTAAGTACCTTCAACCTTTTAGCCTTATCTAGTGTGCGCCGTTTGGTAAATTCGGTGGTGAAGGACCTAATCCTATCCTTAAGCCTCTCCCACCACTTATTCCCGATAACCGCTTCCACTAGTTCTCGTTGCACCACATTAATCTGCTGCTGCCGAAAGTTCCGTCTGTCCAGTAAGGACAGATTGAACTTCTAGTAGCCAACTATTCTATGCCTAGTTTCTAACGTCACCCGGGCACAAATAAGTTTGTGGTCCGAGTAGTCTAATCAGTGGGACAATCTAAAAGATCTATATCGGCTTCTCTGACTAACATTCTATCCAGGTAGCTAACCACCTCGATAGACGGGCAACTAAGAGCTCACGGTCACAACTTCCCACTCGGGTGATCGACTCGGTATCTATCGACGAGACCGAATTCGTCGATCAGATCAACCAGATTACGATCACGCAACCTCTCTCTAGCTCCCCGCCCACTGTCTAGCATGGGGTTCAGGGTGGCATTCCAGTCCCCCATTAAGACTAGTCGCGTTAAGTCCACGATGAAGAGCTCCAACCGCCGAAAAAAACGGGACACGCTCCTCCCGGTCGTTGGGCGCATAAACCGCAACCAGCCGAAACGAGCTGCTTTTCACCGCAATATCGGCCACGATCAACCGGCACCGACATGAACAAGGTCCACCTTTGCGTCCAGAGTTCGCTTGACCAGCAAGGAAACACCTATGGTAAGTCGCTCCCCGTATGCTGAATAGACGACAAAGTCGTTAGACAGCACACGGGCATCAACGTTGCAAACAAAGTGAGTCTCTTGGATCGCGGCGATATCCACACTGAGTGACAATAGGTCACGAAGCAGGCGAGCAGCCTTACCCCGATCCTTCAAGCCCCTCGCATTCAAACTGGCTATCTTGATTGAAGTTGTTTAAGTCTGCAAAGAAAAGAAAACAACTTTAGTCACATACCGGGAGGAAATCTCTGGCTGATATGACCCCGACGGATTGTCCTAGATTTCCATTGCCTATATCGGACGTAATCCGTCTGTCCAGGACAATCCCGCCGACGTCCGTATGATAAGTTAGCTTTAATAACCTATATAAAGAGTGATGGAGTAAAACCGGGACCCTCCCTATGCATAATTACGCCATTTTGCGGAATTCTGGGGTTCCACTATTTATGCTTTCTCCACATCTGACACTGGTCGTTCTGGCGAAGTAGGAACGAAAACTGATCTTGAAGTTCCTTCTGGTTTCTCCACCCTATTCCGTCCAGACGCCTTCTCCAGCTTCCACGACTTCTCCTCTTCATCCTCCTCCTCTCTTTCTTTCTTAGAAGAGGAAGACCGGGGCGCTGTCATTTCCTCTGTATCCATCTTTTCCGCCTCTGTTGTAGCTACTTTCTCCTTTTGTGGGGACTGTTGTTGCTGTTTTTCCTGCTGCTGCTGCTGCTGCTGCTGCTTTTACTGCTGCTGCTGTTCCTTTTTCTTGGGTGATTTTTTATCCTGTGGGAGATCATGCTTTGGTGGTGGAGATTTTGCTTTCGGACTCTTCCGCCCTGCTACTTGCCACTCTCCATCTTGCTTGGCTCTGTTTTCCACAGCTGCTGTTGTGTTTGGCTCCTTTTCTGGTGCTGTTGTTATTTCCTGCTGGGACTGTGGGGCAAGGTTTTTCCTCGGACAGTCTTTTGCCAAATTGCCCAACGCTCCGCAGAGCCAACAGTAGAGCCTTCTACTCTTCACCACAATATATATGGAGCGGCCACGACAGGTCAATGTGTTCGGTATTTTCTCGAACTCCTTACGGGTTAATGTCACTTGTAATGTGACATCACCCGTAAGGAAGCCTGCCTTGCTTTTCACGGCCGCCACCTCGTCTACCTGTCCATACCGCGAGAAGAATGTTCCCAGGTGGTCTTCAGGGATGTCCATGGGTACCTCATGCAAAGTAATTCGGGTCTTGCAGGTGACTATGTACTCCGTTTAGAGGCGAAGAGTTTTTGTAGTTAAAGTGTCTCCTGCCAACTGTTTCGCTCCCTCTTCTCTGGCCAGCAGGATGTGCCACATGGCGGGACTACGCCTTGCAACCATATTTGCATTTATATTAAGGCTCTTGACGGCTTCCTCCACGGTTTTCCTGCTAACCCCAACAAACTTTTGCGTTTTTGGGTCCTTTGTTATCAGGGAAATTATTTTGGTCTCTACAGTCTTCAGTGTCTCAGGAACTGTCAGGAGTTCATTTCCAGAGATGAACTTCTGATACTTTTCTTTCATGAAGGCATAATATGCCTCGTTTTTGGAGCTTTGTTCTTCCCAAGCCGATGCAGGCAGAATTGGCGATTCTGGTCATTGAGGGGCCTCCGCCATCCTGGATGGTACTCCAAAAAATATTTTTCCTTATGTTTCTTGCTGGCAACTAGATCGCTAGCAAAAAAAAAAAAAAAAAAAAAAACAGGAAAAGAATTGTGCAACTAGCGTTCAATTGCTAGACGAAAACAGGTGCTATAACTAAATATAGAACTCTGAGAACTGCAAAAAACAAGAGCTTCAGAAACGCACACACTGCAATTAAAAGCTCAATACACAGCCCGCCAGAAAAACAGTCGGCCCTATCGGGTTTAAAGTATAAATTTTCTATCAATCTATGTACTTTATATACGATTTTTATTATGAGTGTTATATCATATTATGTAAATATATAATTATGATTTTTGCATTGTCGTCATGGATAAGTTGAAAATAAGTTAAAATAATTATCATTAAAATTTTAAGAAATATCTTATTGAAATGATCATTTTTAAACTTCTTTCAAAATCGTCAGTGACTGAAGTATTCAACGTAAGGAAAAATAATTAGTATTTGAAAAATTTCAGTTTTATGTAATATTTTTTTTTCTTTGAAATATTTCAGTTTTAGGTTTTTGCATGACTAAAAAAATAAAAGCAAATATAACTATTGGAAGACTGTCTCTTTTTTATTTTTATTTTCAGTGTAAAATTTGTTAAATATTATTTTCTTAAGGCCGTGATACTTGAAAATATTTCCATGGCACTAATGGAGAAATTTGCTTGTGTGTAAGCGTGTGTAGTGTTATATGCTTCAAAACCTTATCTTTCTCTACTTCTTTTACCACAAAGCTGATTTTCTCCTTCTGTGTGATGTTTAATTAGTGTCTCTTGCACGGAGAAATTAAACGGTAACAATATTTCTTGGTGACAATCAATTATTTTTATTTCTGCTCATATAAACTTTTTTATGTTTTTGTAAAACAGAAATATTGGTGCATTGCAAGAAATAGTTTCCAATTTTCGTTATAACAATTAAAGTGCATACTTTTCGCTGCTAACTTTTGAAATCAAAAAGGGAAAAAATATTGTGAAATTCTGCTTATTTACACTTGTGATTTCAGTATTACCTATAATTTATATTTTATCAATCTGACTTACTTTCAGTTTTAACTGAAACTTGAAAACGAAAGAATCTCCCCTAATCTAATAGCAGATACGTAACTTATTGGCCACATACTTTATTAATCATTTACGTGCAGCTTCTAAGCGGTTCCTCCAGTTACTCATCAAAAAACTTATTTTTATATGCGGGGAAATATGTCAATGTTTATTCCAGGCATGCCATATGTTTTATTTTCCATTTTAAAAAAAAATTACATAAATTCTTTCTATTCTGCTTTATTATCTAATTACACAAATGTTTATAATTATAAGATTTGATTGAACGAAATATATTTGTGTTGGATATTAACTGATAATAAATTGCTAATGTAATATAATTGGAATCACACTTTCGTGAAGAGGCGTTGACACAATCCGGCCCAATAATGAGCAGAGAAAAAATATCTGACTTTATTTAGAGGAATCGTTCAACATCCTATGCCTGTGAATTGGTTAAAACGTGACACAGCTAAAAATTTGAAGAATGTTTCAAGAATAATCATCAAATCGATCAAGATAAAAAGACGAAAAATATTGGTTTTAATCGGAAACAAATTTATGAAGCATTGGCGTCTCTACCAAAATAAAGCGAAAACCTCTCCCTATAGAACTGAAGTTTGCGGTGATTCATGTATTTTTTTTTTAACACTGAAAATGTATTGCCGGCGAATACAGAGGTCAATTTTATTAGCAACAATGATTGCATTTCTGTGAACATGCAATAAGAAAGCGACAATAAATCAAATTACGTTTCGTGTCAAGTTTTCGCTCTATAAAGTGATTAAATCACATTTCAGTGAAGGAAAATATCATTTGTAAGCGTTCCGAATATTTTCAGTAATCACATGAGACAAATAAAAATTTTAATGCGTAACAGCAACAGGACTTTCTGCCTTCTCAAAATCAATATTCTAAATGCTAGTCGTTACCTGTGTTCAAATACCAGCCCCTCATCCCGGTATGAAAAGTCAAACACATGGCAAATATTTAAGTTGAAAAAAATCCAAATTTAACCTCGACAGGGCGTGTTTGCGTAACCTTTGTACATGAGCAAATACGTGAGTAATTGTTTGTGATTTGTTTCTTGTTTAACTAGAGACCTTATGCAACTGAATGAAATCGAATGTCAGCAGAATTAGGGTATACAAATGATTTAAAACTTATTTCTCTTTTTCCTTTCTTTATTTCTTTCTCTCTTTCTCTCATCATATTGATCTCTCTCTCTCTCTCTCTCTTATAATTACATTTTATTTTTTCTTTGTTGAATTTACAAATAAAGGAGCAATTTAAGATCTAAACGATCTAAACTAGGCAAGTCGATTATTATTTCATCAAAGAAATTCTAAATATCTTCCTGTGATCGAAGCCCGGTGACTTTGCATTTTTATCATTTCTGATTAATATTTCCTAATGATGAAAATTATAAGACTTAATAAATACCTTAAAAATCAATGAATATCGAGAAAACAGTTTCAATTAAATTAAAATGAGGGGTTTTATTGTATGCATCCATATTAATTTCACTTACTTTCTATACCATTATTACGCATGCCAACATTCTTCAGGCCATCATACTTGAACTAATTGGTGTTGATGTTAAGAAAAAATTCAGAACTTTTAATTAGAGATGAAAAGCTATCATTGAGCTGGAAAATTGTTGCCATTGCAGAATAGCAACAACCTTATCGTCTAGTCGGCTCAGGAATCTTTAGCGTTCATTTCTATGTATATTCATCATGATTCTACAAACAGTATTAGGGAACAAATCGATAGAACGAAGTTTTTCTAGATTTTGTAGAGTCACTATTTACAGTATCATTACCCAGTTTTCTTCCATGTATTTTAATTTGGTAGTATTGGAAATATTTTATAGACAAATGAATTGTCTCCCTTTGTAGGGATCGTGATTACCGGCTCCTGACTTGGGCTGATAGCAGCCCAATTCTTGCCTCTTTCTTACTACGACTTCACCGAGTCAACACGGAAGTAATTCTAGTTCCGTGAAACTCAACCAGAAGCCACATGGTGTCCGAAAATGGAGCGGCCAAGAAGACAACATAGGTTCGAGGATGGCCCAACAATTGCAGGAAAGCATCAGAAAACGGGATCCCTCTTCAAATTCAGGAAGAATGTATTTTGACGTCGCAACAGAAAATAATAACTGTTAATAGAATGAACTATACTAATTCCAGTTAAGTTTTTCACAAAAAAACATTTTTTTTTGTTTTTTGTTTTTTTGCAACCATTTTCTTAAACCCAATTTTGTATTTTCCTTTTCTTTTGATCCTCTTTCTGTTATAAAGCATTTCCCTTTTCCAATCAAGTTTGGTGTTGTCCTGTTTTCTCTCGCTGTGTCATGTCAATGCTCTTTTACATTTATTTTCCACACAAGATCACTTTACTGTTCACTAAAATTTCTAAAGAGTATAAAAAACCGGCACACTTTGCTAAAAAGTCAGCATAGTAGACAGCGGATAAAAACTTTACTTTAAAACTTGTTTGCACCTGATTATTAAGTATTTCATAATCCCTTTAGAGTTCTTGTTCCCTTAGACGTACAATATAAACTTTGAAATCAATGCATCACCCATTTTCATAGAATTATCATAATTTATGGATGTATTCTACATAAACAACGTCCTAATTTATTATGTACGTCAGTATTTGCATTACCGAATTAATTTTATCTAACATCATATTTTATGAGTAATGTTTACAATAACTTATTTAGTAGTATTTGGTATTGTGCAACTCGAAATTTTTATCATATTCGTAATAATATAATAGAATAGTTATTGATATTTTATTTAATTTCAAATGTATAAAGAAATTACATTTAATTTTAAGAAAACATATAAAGCGATAAATGCAAAGCGAGGAACCAGATGTTTGCCCTCGGAGATCCAGAAAACAAATAACCAAAACTGGTCTTTGCGCACCCGGCTCCACGCATATGTTCCGGTAGAAAACCAAAAATTAATAAATATCAAATTCCTTTGATTTTATTTATCATCCAATGGGAAGCCCAGAATTAAATACGGGTGTGAATTCCTAAATGACCTGCTGGGACCCACAAAGACGAAATAAAAAGTCGACACAGAAAGCATCGCTAGAGTTGAGAAAGTACCAGCGTAATCAGCACGTCCCTGGACCACGTCAAGCGATCCACTATGCTCGCCTCGCCTTTCCCTCTCACCTTCTTCGCTGTCACCTGAGCTAATTACCAGATCTACGGAGCGGAAAACATCAAAGACATTCCTAACTGACAAACGCTCCCACATACATACCACAAACTCTCTTTTCAGCATTTACCTTTGAACACATCCTCAAGACATTACTTTATTTGTATAAAAAAAAACCTAATTGATATATGTGTATATATAAAATGTTGTTTATATACTCAATTTGATTTTCTTGTTTTATAACCCCTTTTATAACTTATAGTGGGCTCTCTACCAACGAGGTTAAATTCAGTTAATCTGTTTCAGCACACAAATACGTTTCACTAGAACGGATAACCCACTATAAATGATAAAAAAATTAATTATCTGATATCAAAATATAGGAAATTGCAATATTTTAACGAAACCTGGAGAAAAACACCGGTGTTAAGAAAGTCATTGAATAAGATTAAGAAGGAATTTATAAGTAAGAAAAGTGGACTTTTATAAGCAAATAAATATTTGAAGCAGCAAATATTGTAAATATATAAAAATATAAAAAAAAGGTTATGCATTAAAAAAAAACTAGCGATTTTACGTAAACTTCCAAATAGAAAACTTTGGGATATCTATTTATATTATTTCATTTTCTATCTCCATCAATGGTATATTTGGAGGGTAATGAGTATCGGCGCGGTTAGTAGAATTAGTGAACTGAATACAAATTATACTGCGTTCACATTCACAAAAATATCCATGGAAAAGATTTAAATGTAGATCTTATCCCCCTGAACTTGTGTTAAAACTATTTTAGACTAGGTTCGTAGAACTTTGCTGAGAAAAAAGTCTAAAGGAAAAAAAATCTGGATTAGAAGTTGACGAAAAATTACTATCTTATCTTTCTTAAGTAGATATGAAAATTCATTTTCATAGAAGAGAAAGCTGTGGTGAGTCATGATCGCATATTTAAACATCAGAAAGAAACATTATTTTCAAGGACACACTATATTTCATTTATAACATCTGGTATATTTGAATTTCAAACATTGCGGGATTCACATTTAGTTACAACTAGCAGTATAGCCCGGCGTTGCTAGGGTGTAATGAAAGCTTTAAAACTAATCCATGGTCCTGGAGCTCAGACTCTTTGGACGTTGGCACGAAAGACTAAAAAGCAATAGTTGTTTCCAGGTAAAGTGAAACCGTAGACTGAAAGAAAAATTAATGGATGTAAATCAAATTTTGATTTCCGGGTATCGATATCAAATAAGTTTTTTCGTCGTAAACTGAATTTTGAAGGCTAAATAAGTCTTCTGAGTAAATGGTATCATGGCTGAGACTAAGAACTATTATACCTACTTAGAGCCAAACCCGAAGTAAAAACTAAAATAAAAGGGCTGAAAAAATGCAGACATACAGGCAGATAAACAGACACACGCACAAACATCTTGCCTTTTATATATGTGTGTGTGTGTGTGTGTGTGTGTGTGTGTGTGTGTGTGTGTGTGTGTGTGTGTGTGTTATCGATGTTCTGCACTATTGTAAGAACTGTAACCTTGAAACTTCTGAATATTGTTTCTTATGTCTTTGTCTATGAGTGTATCAAATTTGATTAAAATCGGACGACTCCTTCTATAACCCGATTTTTTCGATTATCCATTTTCGATATTTATCGGGTGTACCTCGACACAAAACCTAGCTAAGAACACTAGTAGACGCTTATCGTACAACTGTGTAAATTTTCAAGAAAATCGGTTCAGCCGTTTCGGAGTCTATAGGTAACGGACACAAACACACACACACAGACAAAGTTCCATTTATAAATAAGTTTAGACTAGATACTTCATTATGTTTAAGACAGGAAGAAAAACAAGCCTCGAATAGAGTTCCAGTAAAACCTGGACAATGTTTTCTTAATATTCTTTGCTTAAACCTACGGGAAATTATATGCCAATAAATATCATACGTACAAGCGTACCTGTATTTATACTCTCTGTAGTGATTTGGTTACTTTCAAGAAATTCATGGAAATGAAAAACAGAGACAGATTTGAACCATTTAAACAACTGTAGTTTAAAAATCAGCAAGATTACTTAAATATTGAAAAAAAATTCATATCCCTTGCTTGCCAACAACACTTCCAGGTATTAGTCGCTTGAAAATTAAATGACAGGTAAAACATAGAAGACGATTCCGAAATCTGTGAGGATCAGCCTATACATATATCAATAGGAATTTAAAAAAAGGAAATAAATGATAGAGTTGTCTAGAATTTATAAAAAATACCGAAAACATCTAATAGCGGACGAGAAAGCCAGAAACAAATTAAATGACAAACTCCTACACTCTTTTGGGAAGAAAATCCTCGGATTTGTAGACTTGGTAGACGAAAGTGTGATTGCAATTAGATCAGCAATTAATTATCAGTTAATATCCAACACAAATATTTGTAACATACAACGTTTGTTAGCACGTGCGATACCCTGTCTTCATCAGCCGCCGACCAGGGGTGATGTCACGGTTTCGCTGGCTATGGCGGGACCGCCACCCCTGGCGCCACCAGCAGCGTTTGCCACCAGGCAAGGTATGAAAATAAACTTGTTGATTGTCCCTTTTGTATATTCTCATAAAGAAGTAAATAAAATGATCGTTCCTCTTTGCAGTTTGTATCAGCAATGAAACAAACTGCAAAAAGGAACGATCATATATTTCGCTCAATCAAATCTTATAATTATAAACATTTGTATAAAGGCGAGAAATAGAGACTTATTACACAGTGAGATAACCTCCTCTTCTATGTGCCATATTCCTTCAGGACGTAGGCGATCATGGCCCTTAACGTCTCCCTATCCCTGTTGGCTCTTGGCACGCTTTCTCCTGTTACTCTACCCAAACCCTGCTCTACCATCTACTTGATCAGTCCCGCCAAGTATGTTACCCGATGCTTTCTCCTGTCTTTCTTTCTCTCTGTCTGACGTGTGAGTATCAGATTCTCCAATCCCTCCTTTCTCATTACATGTCCAAGGAACTTTAGCTGTCTCTTCCTGATGCTCAGTATTAATTTCCTTTTCCTTTAGAAAACCCCACCATTGCTCACATGCTTGATCCATGATATCGGCAGCATCCTTCTGTAGAACCACATTTCAGTTGCTTCAAGTTTTTCCTTCATATTTGATTATATTGTCCAGCATTCACTATTATACTGAAGAACAGATATCACATAGCAATCTAGTAATCTGTCTAAATTTCCTGTCTTTTAATACTCTACTCAGTTTCTGGAATGTGTCCTTCTGTTAGAACACTTCCCAGGTATTTAAATTTTCGTACTTGCTTGATTTTAGCATCTCCACCTGTATTTGGCATTTTGGGCTCCTCTGTTTGGTGATGACCATGCATTCAGTTTTCTTGTAGTTTATTTGTAGTGCTTTTTTCCACTTTCTTCAGCTGCCTTCTTTAGGGGGTCTTGTTTAAACGTTTTTATTCTGATTTTGGTCAATGGATGTCTCAGAACTATTTTAACAGTAAAACAAAAATGCTTGAAACAGCATGTCAGGTAATCAAAACAAAAGACATTTTAAGTACAATAAAGGAAACGAAATAGCTCTATGTTGCTTTATTTTAATAGATATATATTGGGAATATAACATTTTGAATCCAGGTTACATTCTCTTAGACTGGTTACCAGCCAGAAAGAGATAATAGCATCTATCCTACTATTTTGCCCGTAAATGCGTTAAAAATATTTATTATATTCCCAAATGCATTATTCCGAGGTTAACGTAACTATATCAGCCCAAACTTAACCGTTACACGAGCTGAAATATTTGCGCCAATGATAGAATCTTTTATAGTTGTAAATCTGAAGGAGGATAGTAAAAAGAAAATAAGAAGAGACCAAAGAATAGAAAGAGTGCTGCTAATGTATAAAAGAAAAATCCCGTTTTGTATGGAATACGGTTCATAAAAGAAAGAAGAATATCAATATATCTACTGGCAACTTCGCAGACGTCTTAAAAATTCCATTAGCGGATTCAGCTTTCAAACAACAAAGAGCACACAGATAAAAACTGTGTACAATGAAGGGAGAGATTAGCGACGACATTAAGGTGATCAAGGCAGATTGTGTGGTTAGAAAAAATTAAAAGAAAGTTAAATAAATAATTTGAATGCCTGAAGAAAAAAAGCTAAACCTCTACAAAACACGGAAAAAGAAAAATGATGAGGTGATTTTCTTTGTTTATCGTGTCAATTTTACTAACATCAATAGTTAAGTCATCTGAAATAACATTACGTAAGTTCTTAACATAAAAATACTCTGACATGAAATTTAAAGGTAAATAAACCACGTTTTTATTGAAGAATGTTTTTAATTCATGTCGCGCATCTGAACGCTTACAATTCAGACAATGAAAATGAACACAATAAAAAACAAAAAACAAAACGAAATTAAATATAATTAACTCAGAAAGAGCAGATAAATAAGCAGGTTCGGGTGGAATACTAACACACTGGTAACTGTGCAAATGAATTTTATTCGATGATAAATATAAATGTGAGTGCAGCTATTTGGAGATGGTTAATGTTTATTTGATTCGGCCTTGTGTCAGACTACAGCTTACAAGTTTTATTCAGAATTATCATCATCATCATAATTATCAGAAGGTTTTCATCGTTATCAGGAAGTTGGTTGTCGGCAGGTTGGAATATGTGGAATTGTATGGAATAGTGTAAGAATAAAATATACATTTTTCAATTTAAAATAGAAATTTATTAAAAGGAAAGAATAACATGAGCCGTAGAAGTTAATGTGCAATTAGAAACATTATTAAGAAGTTAAGGGTAGAGTTTGTGTTCAGTGGTAAAGTTATGGGTATCAAGAGTTGAAGAAAATGTTCCCAGTAGTAATGTAAGTATTTCAAATATCCTCAGAAGTTTAGAGTTCGTGGTTGTGTATTAGCAGAATGTAAAATCTTTGTTCCTTCCTCTTTTTGGTAGGTCGAGATGGGTTGAGAGAGGGGGGGGGGGCAAAACAAATAAAAAAGTTGTACTTAACGCGTTCATTTGTTCTCTTTGGCGGCATGGAGCGAAAAGAAAGAAAGAAAATTAGAAGAGGCGGTCAAATCAAACTTTGATGTGCCCTGCGTCCGGGTCGGCTTCTTGAATTTTCTTTCGTTACATTGTCACGAGGTCCTCAGCTAACCGCTCCCAAGTTGGACTGCCTTTGACAGATTAGCGACAGGGTTTAAATAATGAAACTTCTCATGATGCCGGCTCCAGCGAGCCTTTTCGATTTTATGTGTGAAAATACGTTATATATGAATTTGCTGTTTTTATTCCAATCAGGATTCAGGATTTTACTTTTTGCACTGACTTGTGAATAGTCATTTGAATCCACTTTTGCAGGTGTGCAATTTTACTTTGGGTTTTTTTAAATGCTTTTAGTTTTTAATTTCTTATCCCTACAAGAGAAGCGTAAATCAAAATTTATATTAGCGAATGTCTAACTTTACGACATATAATTAAAAATGATTCTGGGATATCCGGTTCTATCTTCTGCGGACCAGCTTTTTAGGGATTGAAGAACAGGTAGACGGGGAGTGCCGCCAACAAAAACGTTTACGTTTCAGAAGTCATGATTAGAGATAAAATCTTCGTATAGCAAAATATCTTAGGTATTTTTCTGTGAGATGGCTGAATTGTTTAGAATATCTAAACTTATTTATAAATGGAACTCTGTGTGTGTGTGTGTGTGTGTGTGTGTGTGTGTGTGTGTGTGTGTGTGTGTGTGTGTGTCCGTTACCTATAGTCTCCGAAACGGCTGAACCGATTTTCTTGAAAATTTACACAGTTGTACTATAAGCGTATGCTAGTGTTCTTAGCTAGGTTTTGTGTCGAGGTACACCCGATAAATATCGAAAATCGATAATCGAAAAAATCGGGTTGTAGAAGGAGTGGTCCGATTTTAATCAAATTTGATGCACTCATAGACAAAGACATAAGAAACAATATTCAGAGGTTTCAAGGTTGCAGTTCTTACTATAGTGGAGAAAATTGATTATATATATATATATATATATATATATATATATATATATATAAGGCAAGATGTTTGTGTGTGTGTCTGTTTATCTGCCTGTATGTCTGTATTTTTTTACAGCCTTTTATTTTATTTTTACTTCTTGGGACTTTCCTAGGAGAGGTAGATTAGTACTGAAACCAGGTGAAAATATTTTTATGTTCCTGCGTCAAATAAATTTATCCTAAATTAAATAGAGTCGTTCCAGAAAACTACACAGTTAAATCGAATGTGAACAAAAACAATTGAATAAATGTTAGCATCTTGCACAAGAGCTGCCATATTGTGCAGCTGACATTACATCTGATCGTAATCTACGATGAAAATTGTCTTAAATGTCTGTGTAATAAGCATGCAAATGCAAAGATGAATACAATATATTAGAGATTATAGCCAACTTTCAAGAATACATAAGGCAAATCTAGAATATTGATTATTATTTGATGCCATAAATATTGAATATATTCATCTGTGACGGGAAATGCAAATAATAATAATAATAATAATGCACATGTAGTATCGAACCATGCTTGAAAAAGAATGCTAACAGATTTTTCATTGTAAACATTTTCAACAAGAATGTCGTAGATAATATACAAGTAAATATTTTATGGGACAGGATGATTTAACAATCATTCACGCTTTTACAAAGATGGCCGATATTTTTTTTTTATCTTTTTGACGTTGCTTTTCCGCTTAATTTCAAAGAAGTCGAGAAAGAAGGACGTAACATTATGAGCTACGCGGTTGGGCCTAAAGTAATCGGTGAGTGAAGAAAAGCGTCCGTGAATTTTTCCATTCGTTGAAAGCATATTTTCCAGTGACATTTTGTGTTGCAGAAATCCGGTTTGCTTAGCTCAGCACAAACAATCAGAAAATAACTGCACACCTAAGGCTGGCAGATTTAGTTTGATATGCAATAATTGATAAAATAATTTAGCTTTGATATGCAATAATTACAGATCCCAAAAATAAAATTCAGTAAGCTCAAGAAAAAGTGAAATAATTCTGAAAGGTGAGCACCCGTAACATTTGCTGTCTATTTATGAGGCAAAATACAGCTAGGTTATTAGCCGCTTTGTTTCTAATTTCACAATTTTACATGTTTAAAATATATATATATATATATATATATATATATATATATATATATATATATATATATTAATCATATCACCCCGAGCGAGGCGGTACCGCCACTGAAGCGCAGGGAGCTACGTAAGAGTGAAAAGTTTGGAAAAGAGAAAGCCGGAAACCACATCCTAAACAAGGAACAGCCTCTTCACCTGTTCAATAAACGTGGGTGGAGTATGAACCGGGCGATAATTTAGTTTTTCTACTCCAATTGAGAAAAAAAAATAGAAAAAAAAAGAAAAGAGTGAAAAGATTGGGAAAGAGAAAGCCGGAAATCACATCCTAATATATATATATATATATATATATATATAAAGGATTTTTGATAATTAGCTTGGATGATACATATTTCACCGCTTTGATGTTCTTAACGCGGCTCGTCAGACCCAAATGGTACAACAGTAGGCAATCGAAACATCACCCCCCTCCCCCCCCAAAAAAATTCTTCTCTTTTATTTGTTTCTCCGTAGACGCCCACATGTCCATATTAGAACGGACATTTGTGACGTTTATATACGAAAAGGTTCTCGTTCATTCGAAAATGTCCGACCTAATATGGACATTTGGCCGTCTACGGAGAATCAAATAAAAGAGAAGAAATTTCTTTTTTTGGGGGGGTTGATGTTTCGATTGCCTACTGTTGTACCATTTGGATCTGACGAACCGCGTTAAGAACATCAAAGCAGTGAAATATGTATCATCCAAGCTAATTATCAAAAATCCTTTATAAAATATTACTCTGTTAAATTAAATAAATGAATTTAACATCGAGTTCTCTCGAGTTCGTCTCTTTTGGAATTTATCCGGATTACATACCAAGTGTACTATGTTATATATATATATATATATATATATATATATATATATATATATATATATAATATCAAAATTTTATTTCTACATTTATGTATACAATATACAATCTATTTTTAATTCAATTTCCAGCGTGTAATTTTCAATATACATTCTAGTGAAAAATTTTAGTCTTTTTCAAAAATGAAAATAAGCAAAGTATAAGTCGTCACGACCTGAAAATTAAATAAAGAAACTAATGCAACAAATGCATCTTACTAAAGTTGGTGGAGCTTACAATTCAATTAAGTGAAACAATTCATTTTTATTTTTTTTTTATTTTTTTTTTGTATGTCAAGTTTTCTTTTTCTATTTATCTGATTTCCCTTGAGAAAAGGAAAAAAGTTAGACGATTTTTTTCGTTAGTGAATACACACTTTATGAAAGTGAAATTCTGTTCACTTTGTTAGCATACTTAATGCACTAGCAAGTATCTAAATAAGTCAAGTGAAATGAAAGGGATTTACTTTTAGAGATTTGAAGTCTCATGGAATAAGATCCACATAAGGATTCTAAAAGCATTACCATGGGAGTATGTTTCATTGATACATGGTAAGGAGGTTATATAAAAAACTAGTTGAAGGTAAAACCTTTCGTTGAGACTATTATGAACAGATGTGTTAAATAAATTATTATTTATATCTTATTATTTTGAATATTAAAAAGAATAAACAAATCGGGTTTGATCCTAGAAGATTTTCTACACGTTTGCCAACGATATTTTACAATTATTATGAAACTGAGTATAAATATGCAGCAAATGGACTGAACTTGGGCGGATAATTTAAAGATGAAAAACAAACTAAGGAAAGAGTAAATCAAAAACATGTATAATTGTTTCTATTAAGGTTTAAATTACTTTCAAAAAACATGCTTATGAAATTGTTCTTATAGGATATTATATGTTAGTGTACATCAACATACACACACACACACACGAGAAGGAGCTTGAACAAGTGTGTTTGCTTCTCTGTACACCTGCCTAATGTGGATACTAAGCAAAGATTAAATAAACTGCAATTCGATAAAGACACACACGCGCGAATATGCAGCACGACGCACACACACACACACACACACACACACACACACACATATATATATATATATATATATATATAACTTTTATGTTATTCTGAAATGTTTATAGGTCGATTAGAATTTGGTTCGAGGCTATAATCAATGCTGAAATAGTTCATCATCTCACCGCCCACAAACTGTTCTCCGACAGGCAATATGGATTCCGATTTGACAGGTCCACAGCCGACCTGCTAACAACTGTAACGGAGTACATGCTACAGGCCCTTGATGAGTCTGACGAGGCTCGCGCGGTTGCTCTGGACATCTCCAAGGCTTTCGACCGGGTTTGACACCCTGGCCTCCTATGCAAACTACGCGGTTATGGTATTACCGGTCGCCTGCTTGACCTAATCCAATCTTTCTTAAATAACCGCAAAATGAAGGTCGTTCTGAATGGGCGTGCCTCTTCGTCCTACAGCACGAATGCCGGTGTCCCACAAGGCTCTATCCTGGGCCGACGCTCTTCCTTATTTTCATCAACGACCTCCCAGATGAGATCAAGTCCCAAGTAGGCATCTACGCAGATGACACTACAATATACTCCCGCTCCAGTAAGAAACCTGTCGTGGCGGACAGACATAATCTCGCTGCTGACCTTGAGCGGGATCTACACTCTGTGGTGAACTGGGGCAAGAAGTGGCTTGTCAACTTCAATTCCTCTAAGACCAAGCTGTTGTCTGTCAACCATTACAGGCAACCTCTTCTGCCTCCCATAAGCATGAACCAGATGATTCTCCCGGAGAGTAATACACTACGCCTCCTCGGACTTACTCTGTCCTCAGACCTCAAATGGAAGCACTATATTGAATCCATAGCAAAATCTACTGCTAAGAAGATTGGGCCACTATGTCGATCCAGGATGTTTTTTCCACCTGAATCCATCCTGCATATATACAAGTCAACCATCCGTCCGTGCATGGAGTACTGCTGCCATTTATGGTCAGGTGCCCCTGCCGTTCTCCTCAGTGTTCTTGACAAGCTCCAAAGGAGAGTCTGTAATGTGATAGGTACTGATCTGGCGACTCGTCTGCAGCCACTTTCCCATCGTCGAAATGTGGCCCCCCTCTGTCTCTTCTATAAATACTTTCATGGTTCCTGCTCGGATGAGCTTAAGTCACTGATGCCTCCTCTACAGGTGTTTACCCGTGCAACCAGACTGGCAACTGGGTCCCACCCATTCACAGTCAGGTTAGCCAAACGCAGACGACAATTCTACTCCTGCAGCTTCCTCTCTCGCACTTCCCGCCTGTGGAACTCACTCCCGTATTCTTGCTTTCCTGACGGCTACGACCTCCAGAAATTTAAAAGCAAAGTTAATACTCACCTACTAACCACTTGACTCTAGCTATCTCCCCTCCTCTGTATAATCTTCACGTTCTCTCCGCCCATGTATCTGTCATTGCACCTGCTTTCTCAGCTTTCTATTGTTCCTTTCTAACTAGCTTGTACTCCTCACTCTTTTCTAATTAATCTTTCTACATTTATGTAACCCCCTGCACATCAGTGGTATTTCTGCCTTGCTCGGGGTGAAATGATTAAAAAAAAAAAAAAACCAGAAAAGTAACCGAAATATTCCTACAGATCTGATCAAGAAACAAGAAAACAATCAACGCAACATCTCGCTACATTTCACCGACCCATACGGAAGTGACGTCTACAAAAATTTCCTCTCTCTCTCTCTCTCACACACACACACACACACACTTTAGTTAATATATATATATATATATATATATATATATATATTAACTAATGTTACCTTCCAACATACACCTAGCCAGACAAGCATTTCTTCACAAACATACAAATACGCTATTACACATGTTACTGTCCAAATTATTCCTCACACAATTTTAAAAATTGTTTATTGCTTTAATACACATGGCTCGATAAAAACTAACACAAAGTTATAACAAAGCAGCATTTTCTGTCGTTTTGTTTGTTTTCATTTTTCTCTCGATCTTTGAGGAAGCTTTAATAAAAATCAAACATGTTAGATTGAGAAACGTTTCTTATTCATTCTGTAGTTTATCATTTTGTCCGATTTAGATCAATATATTCAACTCATATATGTATACGTAAAAGTACTTAATATCAGGGATAGAGTATATATATATATATATATATATATATATATATATATATATCAGTATACAGATCCTCAAAATTGTAGTCATGTTTATAGATAAGGCAAAATTTTGAAGAAATAGAATTTAAAATTTACACAACGAACATATGTGGGCGGATCGGAATCGCCATGGTAGGATACAGGTTAGAGAATAGCATCAGTTTAGGATTAATGTGTCGGCTGGAACTGTAGGTATGTCCATATGTTCTCCCAACACGTATTACAGAAGCTATCGACTGGGACTTAATTTTGAACAAACTGCCAGACCTGCTAATACGAAGATACATGCATGATGTGGCTCCAACAAATTTTAGCCCCATTGCTCGCGATGCACTGACGGACATCACGCATGAACGATGGATAAGTAGGGGAAGACCGATTCCCTGGCTTTCATGTTCCCCCGAACTCAATCTTTTTGTGAGACACCTAAAACAATTGATTTATACAGTAGACATTAATAATGCAGAGACACTTCATCAAGATGTCATGGGGGCCCTCGAAATCATTCGATAGCGTCTGGGAGCATTTGAAAGGGTCCGTCAGTCATTGATCCGACTGGTGATTGCGTGTGTAGAAGCAATCGGGGGAATATTTTGAACACTTGCTGTCAGATGTTGTGTTGAGGAAACAACGAAGGTTCTTTGGACATGTGTCTATTTTATCTAGTTTTCACGTCAGTAAGCCGCCTCAAAGTTTGTAAAAATAGTCTTGGATTATATCTTGGATTGTACAATTAATATCTACGGTAAAAAATTAAACAAAGGCTTTGCGTACAAATTTTTATATGGATTTTGTCCTTTTTTGGTGTGAGGAAACCACCGCGAAACTTTGTAAAAATATATTTGACACTCTCTCTTTCTCTCTCTCTCTCTATATATATACACACACACACACACATTATTATATATATATATATATATATATATATATACATCATATATATATATACTCACTCATTATATATATATATATATATACTCACACATTATATATATATATATACATCATATATATATACTCACACATTATATATATATATACATCATATATATATACTCACACATTATATATATATACACACACATTATATATATATATATATATATATATATATATATATATATATATATAATCAAAAACAAAAGTTGGATGTTTTTATAAACCCATTGCTAATATATTTCGCGGCTAAGAGATTACAATATTCTGTTAAATTTTAACATTGAGTTCTCTTTGGATTTAATCTCCTGTGAAATTTACCTTACCAAGTACCAAGGATTCTACTTATATATATATATATATATATATATATATATATATATATATATATATATATATTAATGCAGGTTTCATTGAATAATATAGACAAGTTTTGTCTATTAATTTTGTGTAGGATTCGTTCGTACCGTCTGATATACTTGATGGTGATATCGTTGAAAGACAACAAAAAAATCACAGTAGTGTGTCCAGATTTTCTTTCGCTATTTCATTTTGCCTTTACACAAGGCTCCATTTATATTTCAAGGTGGTGATGGTGTGTTGGGCTGCTGGATCATGTAATTTAAATTGTGTGTATTTTGGCAGCATTTTTTCATTAATGCAGGTTTCATTGAATAATATAGACAAGTTTTGTCTATTAATTTTGTGTAGGATCCGTTCATATCGTCTGATATACTTGATGGTGATGTCGTTAATGTGTCAAGATTTTCTTTCGCTATTTCAATTTGCCTTTTCACAAGGCTCCATTTATATTTCAAGGTGGTGATGGTTTGTTGGGCTGCTGGATCATGTAACTTAAATTGTGTGTATTTTGGTAGCATTTTTTCATTAATGCAGGTTTCATTGAATAATATAGACAAGTTTATAGACAGCAGCCCAACAAACCATCACCACCTTGAAATATAAATGGAGCCTTGTGTAAAGGCAAATTGAAATAGCGAAAGAAAATCTGGACACACTACTGTGATTTTTTGTTGTCTTTCAACGATATCACCATCAAGTATATCAGACGGTACGAACGAACCCTACACAAAATTAATAGACAAAACTTGTCTATATTATTCAATGAAACCTGCATTAATGAAAAAATGCTGCCAAAATACTCACAATTTAAATATATATATATATATATATATATATATATATATATAGAGAGAGAGAGAGAGAGAGAGAGAGAGCGATGTGTGTGCGTATAAATAGTAGCGTATAAAAAAACTTTCTTCAGATGTCCGAGGAAAAAAATTACGATTCAGAAAATATTCTGCAGACTAAATGCATTTATTGAAAACCAAAAGCTCGGAATAATGGCGGGAACGTTAATTTCTACTCATTTACAAATCTTAACCTCTTATGGCACATAGTCATATTATATAGATACTTCCAGCGATGGCGGATTTTTTATATATATATATATATATATATATATATATATATATATATATATATATATGAATAAATATAGTTTTAAGGTGTGCTATATTTATTGGATAAAGTGCTCAATATGAGAGATAGAGCGTAGTCAACACTCAGGGACGACAAACTGTTTCATCGCCCCTGAGTGTTGACTTCAATGTTCACTCTTATATATATATATATATATATATATATATATATATATATATATATATAACATTGAAGTCAACCCTCATATGCAACAGTATATGCCAAAATATATAGATTCCTATTTTGTATATAAATAATATGATGCGTATGCATATTCATGAATGAATGTCTTGTGAATATACAAAATTACCTTCGCATACTGAATTACACAAAATACTCCTTCTATATTTGTCGCTAGACAATATAAATGGCTAACTTTAGTAAAAAAGAAGATTACTTTTGCTTGCATTTCGTCAGATTTCATTCAATCATACTTCAAATATTGGAGTGTTATCATAAGTATTTTTGACAAAGAACGTAAAAAAAAAATGACATTGGTACTATTTTTTTATTTCGCATGTCACTCAAAACAAACAAATTATGAAGAACTTAATTTGAATGATCGAATCCGTCAAAGATGTTTTAGTCTTTTCCTAGTGAGATTGATATCTCTTAGTCAATACATTAAGACATTAATCAATATTGTATTGCATTCTTTGTATTGTTGTTTGGTATTGCCGTTTGTTGTCAATTGTTGTTATTGAAAGGTTTCACGACACTTCCTTTTTTCTGAGGAAGAAGTCCTGGGGGCATGTATAGCGGGTATCTTATCTTATTCTTTTTCTAGTTGTAGTAGGATTCCGTTCTAGTGAAGGGTAATTGTATACCGTTGCAGGTTAACGGAATTTGACCTTGTGGAAGATAGTCCACTATAAGTCATAAAATGATTATAAAATCAAGAAAGGCAATTTGAGTATAAAATAACATTTATATATATACAGATATCAATTAATGTTTTTACAATTAAAAGAATACTTGTATACAAGGCCAACGGAGGTTAATTTGTTCATGACAAATAATAATGAGCTGAAAGAGATAAAAGGCTTAGGAATGTGGAGAATGTTCATTTTGAAGTTGCCACTTCTAAGGTCAGTAAGTTGGTTTGAGAGGAATGTCTTTGAAGAGGTCACTCCTGAGGTCAGTAAGTACTTTTGAGACAGGGAAGGAGTGATGAGAAGTGAAGGGAGGCGAATATAGTAGCCGCTCGACTTAAGTCAAGGGGATATGATTACGTTCTTCTCCTGTCACCGTCATTCTGTATGTCTTTCTGTCTGTCTGACGATGCTTTGTGTCTCCGCTTTTTATATCTGCTTTTTGGATCAAAAGCTCGTTTTGAATTTCACGCTTGTATTTGATTCCTGGCTGCCCATTGGCTGGTAAATAAAATTCGCGTAGGCTCGCGAAATGGAAATTTGATATTTGATTAATTTTTATTTCTCAACCGGAACATCTGCGCGAATACACCTGCGCAGAGATGATTTTTATTCATTCGCTTTCTGGTTGTTATAGAGCAAACGTCCGGTCTCGCTTTTGCTCGGTCGGTATCAGCACATATGCTCGTCCGAAGAACAATACTAGAAAAAAAAGACAGGAAAACATGTCAAGCATTTCACTGAGCCTTTTTCCGCTCCAATAATCTATACATCATTCTAAATCACACAGTAGGAAACACTCAAATATACTAAACTAGCAGTATAGCCCGGCGTTGCTCGGGTGTAATGAAAGCTTTAAAACTAATCCATGGTCCTGGAGCTCATTTGGACGTTGGCACGAAAGACTAAAAAGCAATAGTTGTTTCCAGTTAAAGCGAAACCGTAGACTGAAAGCAAAATGAATGGATGTAAGTTAAATTTTGATTTCCTGGTATCGATATCAAATAAGATTTTTTTCGTCGTAAACTGAATTTTGAAGGCTAAATAAGTCTTCTGAGTAAATGGTATCATGGCTGAGACGAAGAACTACAATTATACCTACTTAGAGCCAAACCCGAAGCAAAAACTAAAATAAAAGGGCTGAAAAAAATACAGACATACAGGCAGATAAACAGAAACACACACAAACATCTTGCCTTTTATATATATATATATATACACTCCCGATCAAAAAATTAAGACCACGTAAAAATCTTTAAAAAGAAATTTTTTTACGGATAGATTTTAAACTCCACCCACTTAAGGTTACCAATACTACATTTTGATCATGTGTAAAAAGCCTCATTTTATAAAAATGTAAATTTCTGAATAAAATGTTTGGAATGTAGCTTTTTGTTTCCATAACCTTTTAGATTGTAGTATTGGTAACCTTAAGTGTGGGGAGTTTAAAATCTATCCGTTAAAGAAATTTCTTTTTAAAGATTTTTAAGTGGTCTTAAATTTTTGATCGGGAGTGTATATATATATATATATATATATATATATTATCGATTTTCTGCACTATTGTAAGAACTGCAACCTTGAAATTCTGAATATCGTTTATTATGTCTTTGTCTATGAGTGTATCAAATTTGATTAAAATCGGACCACTCCTTCTATAACCCAATTTTTTCGATTATCGATTTTCGATATTTATGCGAGGTACCTCGACACAAAACCTAGCTAAGAACACTAGCATACGCTTATAGTACAACTGTGTAAATTTTCAAGAAAATCGGTTCAGCCGTTTCGGAGTCTATAGGTAACGGGGACACACACACACACACACACACACACACACACACACACACACACACACACACAAAGTTCCATTTATAAATAAGTTTAGATATAAAATCTATTACAGAATATTATTTCTGCCATCTTTGATTAGACAATCAAATTCGTGCATAATTTCTACACAAGTTAAGCTTAGAACTTAACCGGATTTAAAATATTGTTTTTAAAGCAAATAGTAAAGGACAATGTAATTAGATGTTTTACACGAATTTAAATGAACAAGCTACACGCTCGCAGAGGCTTGTGTTATGTTATTTATATAGTGGGGCTACTAAAGAGTACTCTTCCGTGAATTTATACCGACTATCAATCGTATATGTGCGTTGTGGTGCAGTAGATATTGGCTCGGAACGAAAACTCGGGGAGCCGAGTTCGAATTCCAGTTGAATTCATTGCATTCACTTACGCGCAAATACCCTTGGGAAATGTATTACTCCGTCTCTTCCCTTCAGTTATGGGTTAAATAATAGGACAGATTTGGTTCTATAGCCTTGGCTGGCGACCAGTCTACCACAGAAAGCAATGGCAACCTACTGTGGGGTAATCTTCTGCCCAGTCAGTCATGTCTCTTTCTGGACATGATCGCCCAAGCGTGTATCACGTATGGCACTTAACTGACTGAGTGATCCCAGAGAATGCAATGAACAGGAACATTTAACGAAACGTGTCCGGTCTTACTTAAAAAAAGACGTGAAAATCAATGAGAACGCGAGATAATAAATTACTACATAATGTTTCAAAATGGCCAGTAAATATTCTGTTTCTCGCATCGACCATATCATATTTTACTATTATCTTTGAAAATATTTTGTACGCAATATAATTAATGCCAAACAAAGAAAAGAAAACATAAAATTTCACGAATATTTACTCGGAAAAGTATTGCTTTGTCACAGGTTAATTTCAAATTGATGAAACCTAAATTAAACCAAAAATCTGACATTGAGAATAGGAACCCAAATGATGCAGCTCCTTTTTATTTAGTTCTGTGGTGTTTTTCATAAAAGGGGGTCTCCTGGAACAATAACGCTAGGGGCACTGTCGACAGAATTATTTTAGGGAGATTCTCTCTGTGCTTATTTAAGTTTGTAATATTGATAGTTGACAATCTTCCTTGTGCAACAGGAAATATAAAACGCGAACGCACACTCGTATGCATACACACATACACACGTACATATATATATAAGTATGGCAAATAATATTTATAGGTATGATATATATTATTCAGAATTTCAATAAATCTATGAGGTGCTCAATATCGTGGATAGAGCATTTATGATCATAGATGGTGTAGAGATAAGAATCTACATTGCATATAGAGTGTCTTACACCACAAATTGTCTTCATACATTTAGCGTTTATATATAGAAGCCATTTTTATATAAAACTGGCCTTTGTCATTTGGATTCTTATTGGACATGACCTTTATTAGGCTTATTTAAAATATGACCTAACTAATAGATAAGATTATTATAAGTACCAAATCATGAAATTAAAACTTTCTCCAATAACATCCTTAAACGCGTTGAAGACTACAAATATCTAGGATCACACATCAAGAATTCTGAAAAAGACTTCAATATCAGAAAAGGCATAGCATGGACTGCTTGTAACAAAATGGATAAGATCTGAAAATTCCATCTGGATCGTAAGATCAAAATCCAAGTTTTTCGCGCACTTATTGAACCAATCTTACTCTATGGATCTAAAACTTGGACTCTTTCAGCAAAGAGACCTACCAAGACTATCAACCTTAGTTCAAAAGAGACGTGTCAAGTTTGCTGGGCATTGTGAACGTGCCACAGATGAACTGGTTTGATCGTTTGTATTATGAAGGCACCCATCATCTCACAATCGATCTCGTAAGTTAACCTTTCCAGACAGGATACATAAAGATACATCTATCGCCAAGGAAAACCTTACAGGAGCTATGACAAATAGAGAATACTGGAAGGGTGTAGTGAGTTCTCTCTCGGCCGAGGCCACAGGATGATGATGATGATGAAGTACCAAATCATATTTTACATGTGCATAAGAGGAAAAATAACGTAAATTATTTTATCGTATCCAAATATCAGAGACCTGATAGTGTTTCTTTTTGGTTTTTTGTTTTGTTTTTTGTTTTTTGTTTTTTTTGTTTTAGTTTTTTTTTTTTTTTGTTTTCTTTTGTTTTTTTTTATTATATTAGAGCCGCTGGTGTCACTTGGATTTGAAATCTACCAACCCGAGAAGATCTTTGGTTTGCTACTCTATTCATTGCATTACTATGGCATTTACGGTGACCAGTGGGATTATATAGGGCTGGTTTTCGAGTTCGAATTCCAGTTGAATCCATTGTATTCACTTACGCGCAAATACCCTTGGGAAAGGTATTAATCCGTCTCTTCCTTCCAGTTATGGGTTAAATAGCAGGACAGATTGGGTTCTATAGCCTTGGTCGGCAACCAGTCTACCGCAGAAAGCAATGGCAACCTACTGAGGGATAATTTTCTGCCCAGTCAATCATGTCTCTTTCGAGACATGATCGCCTAAGCGTGTATCACGTATGGCACTTAACTGACTGACTTAGGTTTATTGTTGAGAATTGGGAGATTAGTGCATTTCGTTTAGTTTATGAATAATTCCCAAACATCTTTATTCCAAAGCATCGACCTTACGCAAAGTTTTGTTTTTCATAGCAAGCTGAGGGCGCTAAACTTGCTGGCAGAACGCGTCCTTAAAAAACTTTTCCGTCTTGTCTAATTATCTCCATTTGTGTTTTGGATCACTGTGTCGATCCAGGACGTTCTTTCCACCTGAATCCATCCTGCATATATACAAGTCTACCATTCGACCCTGCATGGAGTACTGCTGACATTTATGGTCAGGCGCCCCTGTCGCTCACCTCAGTGTTCTCGACAGGCTCCAAAGGAGAGTTAGTAACGTGATAGGTGCTGACTTGACGGCTCGACTACAGCCACTTCCCCACCGACGAAATGTGGCCTCCCTTTGTCTGTTCTATAAGTACTTTCATGGCTTCTGCTCAGATGAACTTTAGTCACTGGCGCCTCCTCAACAGGTGTTTACTCATGCAACCAGAATGGCAACTGGGTCCCACCCATTCACAGTTAGGTTAGACAAATGCAGACGACAATTCTACTCCTGCAGCTTCTTCTCTCGCACTTCCCGCCTGTGAAACTCGCTCCCATATTCTTGCTTTCCTGACGGCTACAACCTACAGAAATTTAAATGCAATGTCAATACTCATCTACTAACCACTTGACTCTAGCCCTTCCCCCACCCCATATATCCTTCCCTTTCTCTCCCCCCTTGCAACTGTCATCACACCTGCATTTTCATCTTTCTATTGCTTCTTTCTAATTGGTTTGTAATCCTCTTCTCCCTCCTCTAATTAATTTTCTTTCAGTTATGTAGCCCCCCGCACATCAGTGGCATTTACGCCTTTACCTGGAGTGAAATGATTATATATATATATATATATATATATATATATATATTCTACAAAGACATACACACACGCGCGGGCAGATATTTTCATGTGTTCTTATAGTTTTTCTTTTTTTGAACATAAATATTAATAGCTAAAAGAATAGCCGAAAAAGCTTCGACAAACAGAAAATTAGACAATTTTTTTCATAATTTATGCCCAGAAAAGAAAAGAAAAAACGAAACAGAAGAAAAATGAAATACAATCTTAGACGCAGGACCTTATCAACCGTTTTTAACTCAATTTATTTATCATTTTTTATCTTCGCTATTATTTTCTATAAAGAAGATATCAAAATTCACAGTTGAAGAAAAAATCGTGACAACAAAGAAAGCAATATAAGGAATGAGATCAATGATCTGAATTTGTTATTGAATGTTTATGATTTTTCTCAAAATTAGACAAAACATTTTTTTTTTCAAAACTGTCACGTCAAAAATTGATTTTAGCATTTTCATCAGAAAATAGTGAAATCTATTTCTATTTTCTATTAGAAAAATATTATTCTGTTAGTTCTATTTTCCATTAGTTAAGCTTCAGTCGCTGTCCTTTAAACTTATGTCTTTGTCGGTTTGTCGCAAAAAAATGATATAAAAAGGAGGCGAATTGCACAGCATGATATCTAATAATCCAGTAATAAAATTTCTATTAGTTTAATATTTGTCTTTAAAAAGTCATTAACGTATCTTTAATCTTATAAATAATTAATAGTTTGCAGCTTTTTTATCGCAGACATGATGTGAGATTGTGTAAATGATGATGATTTCCATTTCAAACAGATGATATCAAGAGTTTCATTTAGGGGAAAGTTGTGTAAACATGATTTGAACTTAGATAAAATAGACGAACATAGACTCATACAAGATATATTAGTGAAAGAGAACAAAACATAATTGTATATATGCAGACTGTGTTGGATAAATTGAAAGAAAAGAGTTACCGCTCTATAGGTTTAAGTGAAACGAACGAGATATATATATATATATATATATATATATATATATATATATATATAAAGAAAGCAAGTATAATTGGGGAAAATCAATATTTGTAGATATATAGGTTGAAAAAATAATAAAAATGCACACAAGTATATATAAATATATATATAGTCATCCGCAGACAGATCTGTTTCGCTGTATGACAGCTCATCAGTACAGTTAGACTCCGATTGCTTTTGGCCCAGGATTGAAACCCAACCGAATTGGCGTCAGTCGGTGATTCTACCTCTGGGCTATGGGCGCTATGTAGGAGAAGGCATATATATATATATATATATATATATATGTGTGTGTGTGTGTGTGTGTGTGTGTGTGTGTGTGTGTGTGTGTGTGTGTGTGTGTTCGTATGAAAAGATTCTTACTGGTACAAAATTTTATAAAGGCAAGTAATACGCGAAATTTAGATTACATTCTAAACTCTAAAAACTAAAATAAAAAACCGGTTTCGTCCCAGATCTCCTCAAGTTCAATTTCTGGGAAATTTATGATTACAAAATAAAAGAATTCTCATGAGAGGTGGAAAGGAAAAATATGAAAAGAACTAGAGTCCAACAGCATTCAAACATAACAAGCAATGTCTCTGCTTACAGAGAGAAAGCTTGCGAGATTTAATGTAAAATGACTCTAGAGCTTTTAAATGATACAAGGAGTGCGACTTGGATAATATTGAAAACCAGTCAGACATTCCCTGGCAGTTATAGCATGTTGTGCTATAGATGACCCGGATGTATTTACTAGTTTACTACTACTTGAGGGCGGATTTAAAATTCTGGGGGTTAAATGCTGTTTAATTCTAAAATCCAAACGCTGAGATGTTCTACCTATGTAGTCGTATCCGCAACTACATTCAAATTTATAAACAACAGAATTAATATGATGTGGGTGGGTAAAACATTCTTGCGAATAGAAGAAAGAATTGGTCAAGTAAAAAATATTATTCGAACATTAGCAGAAAGTTGACATTTACTAATGGAAAGCGAAATCCGCCTTGCTAAGGATTCACCTTCTGTGCCAATGTAAGGAAGACGCAAAAAAGTTGGACATTTTTTAACAACCTCACGAATTTATTAATGACATCACGAATAATGGTATCCAAAATGTCCAAAGCATATCCATTTTTAGAAAGGGTCATCTTAATAAAATCCATTTCACCGCAGAGGAAAGAGTTAGAACAAATTTTAAGAGCTCAAAAAGTCAATGTTCTAACTAAATAAATTTTCCGTTGTCATGGACAGGAAGAGTCCCAACGTGTATACACCCGTGAAAAGGTCAGTCAGTTAAGTGCCATACGTGAAACACGCTTGGGTGATCATGTCTCGAAAGAAACATGACTGACTTGGCAGAAGATTATCCCGCAGTAGGTTGCCATTGCTTTCTGCGGTACACTAGTTGCCGACCAAGACTATAGAACCCAATCTGTCCTGTTATTTAACCCATAACTGGAAGGAATAGACGGATTAATACATTTCCCAAGGGTATTTGCGCGTAAGTGAATGCAATGAATTCAGCTGGAATTCGAACTCGGCTCCCCGATTTCTCGTCCCTAGCCGATATCCGATGCACCACAACGCGAAAAGGTAGACTTCCTAAATACTGAAGTCTGAAAACCATCATCACTTTTATGGACTAAAACATCAAAAAAAAAAAAACAGACGACAATTAGACTCTTTACTACGGTAAATTTTAAGGATGGATGTACAGAATTTAATACAATGAGAAATCTATCATCTTGTTAAAGAGGCAAAAGGTGTCATCAATATAACGATAATATAACGATAATACATCGGAGGACGTTCAATACGGGAAAATAATGAAGCCTCTCGAAAACCAACAAATATTAGCAAGCGAAAGACCCAAAGGCGATCTCATCGCGACCCCGTCAATTTGTCGATAAATAATATCATTAAAATTAAATTCGACAGACGAGGTGGTGAACTTCATTAGATCTATAAATACACTCTCGGAAAAATATGGGAGACAAAGAGAAACAATACAACGTATCGCAACGAATCTCTATTGTCTTAGACAACGAGACACAGGTGAATAGGGAACAGATGTCAAAGGAACACATGAAACCACTACTAGTGGGAAAACTGCGTATAGATTCCACAAACGAAAAGGAATCTTTAACACAAAATGAACTAATGTGCAACCGGTTGTAACACTGCTGAGAGCTAACCAGCGACCTTATGCTGGGAAGACCCAATCATAGATAGGATGGGTCGTAATGGGACACCATGTTTGCGAATTTTAGGTAACCCATACAAACGAGGACGAATAGACACAGTGGGTCTAATCTCTTCAGAAATATCAGAAGATAATAAACCATTTTTAATCCACTTTAATAACTTCCTTTGAAATTTAGCTTCAATTGAAGCAGTGGAATCATGTGTCTCAACTGGACCTAATTTTAGAAATTTCGATTGATCACTAAGAATATCATTTTTTTTTTTTTTTTTTTTTTTTTTTAATCATCTCACCCCAAGCAAGGCATTCCACTGCCACTATTGCGCATGGGGCTACATAGGGGAAGGTAAAGAGAAGGAGTGGATAGACATAGGGAATGTCAGGAGAAAGGTGATAGATGAGTAAGGATAGCGAGGATGAGTGTCGGGCAGATGGAAAGAGTGTTTGATAGAATGGGAGCAGGTTAGTGTGTTAGGAGGTGTCTATTGACCTTACATTTAAACTCCTGGAGATTGTAGCCGTCGGGGAAGCAATCGTTTGGAAGAGAATTCCACAGTCGGGAAGTGCGAGGAAAGAAACTGTTGGAGTAGAAGTTACGGCTGCATTTTATCGATTTCACTGTAAAAGGGTGGGATCTAGTTGCTAATCTAGTATCTCGTGCAAATTCGTATTTAGGGGGCACCAGTGATCTAAGTTCATCGGAGCAGAAGCCGTGAAAGTATTTATAGAAGAGACACAGCGAAGCCACGTCTCGCCGGTGGGAGAGAGACTGCAGGCGGTCTGCCAAGTCGGTATCTATCACATTACAGACCCTCCTCTGAACCTTATCGAGAAGCCCGAGGAGAACAGCAGGGGCACCCGACCAGATATGGCAGCAGTATTCAATGCACGGGCGGATGGTAGATTTGTAAATGTGCAGGATAGATTTAGACGGAAAAAACTTCCGGGCCCTACACAGAGAACCGACTTTCATAGCAGCGGATTTAGCAATGGATTCGATATAGTCATTCCATTTGAGGTCCGCTGAAAGTGTGAGACCAAGGAGGCGTAGTGTTTTACTCTCTGGGAGGCAAGCCTGGTCCATGCTAATGGGAGGTAGGTGTGATTGTCGATGATGGTTAATTGACAGTAGCTTCGTTTTAGAAGCATTAAAATTTACTAGCCATTTCTTACCCCAGTCCAATATGGATTGGAGGTCTTTTTCAATCTCGGCTGCAAGTTTAGCTTTGACGCCTACACCAGATTTTTGTTGGAGGCGAGAGTAAACTGTGGTGTCATCGGCGTACAAACCTATTTGGGTTCTTATGGAATCAGGGAGATCATTAATATATATCAGGAAGAGTGTAGGACCTAAGATGGAGCCTTGGGGGACACCTGCGTTTGTATGGTAGTTCTGAGAGGCATGTCCGTTTAATACCACTTTCATTGTGCGGTTAGAGAGGAAGGACTGGATTAGTTCAAACAAATGTCCAGTTATACCATAGCTCCGCAGTTTACATAGAAGGCCAGCATGCCATACTCTGTCGAACGCCTTAGATATATCCAATGCAACGGTTCGAGCTTCGCCATTCCTGTCGAGTGCCTGGTATATGTACTCGGTGATGGTCGTTAGCATATCAGCAGTAGACCTAAGAAACGTAATCAGAGTAGTCAAGAAAAACAACACCGGCACTTTTATCAGGTTTAATGATAACACGGTTGTAATTGGTTTTTTAACCCCTTATTACGCGGCGGTGCTGTTCACACTATTTGGATTCTGAAAAGGAGACAGAGGAACAAGCATAAGAATGGACTTAACAGTTTAAGTTCAGCCTAAAGGTTACTAAAAGACTCATCAGGGCGAGGCTTATGTCTATTAGCTTGTGGAAATATAACCTTAAACAGTGAAAATATTTTTCACGTTCTGGCATAGAAAACTGGACACAAAATTCCAAACCGTGAACAAGTATACAGGTCTCTACATGGGAAGGTTCATATAAC